>CM060415.1:149425639-150675639 GCA_030545235.1 Helianthus tuberosus
CCCCAATTGTTTCATGGTTTTACTTGAAGGGGTTTAGCACTCAACAACGGAATAGAACCGGTCACAAGCACAGGAATTTTGAACATCTCTATTGAAGAAAATCGCAACTTTTTAGATGGTGCAGGGTAAGCTCTTACTCTATTTATAACGTTGTCCAATTGTTATTGCATGTATAAGTAAACCTTTTATGATGTAACTTTATAACTAGTTTTTTAATATATATATAGGGCTCGGTTCAAATGAGAACCACCACGAGTTGTGAGAACTTTTTTTCTCACGCAAGTTGGGCCAATTTTTTTTTTTTTTTTGTACAAACGTAGATAAAAATATTATAAACACATCTGTAAAAAATAAGTAAAAAAATTGTCGAGTCGGGCAAGTTTTTTTTACGCGCTGGTGTAAATTTTGTACGAAGTTTTTTAGTTGGTTTTCTAGTTTTCTCATTTATATGTAGTTTTCTCATGATCCTCTCCCTATATATATATATATATATATAGTGAGAGGATCATGAGAAAACTACATATAAATGAGAAAACTAGAAAACCAGCTAAAAAAGCCAAAAAAAAAAAAAAAAAATTTACAATTTTTAATAAAAAAATCTTTATTTTATATATATAAAAAAAATTTCAAAAAAAAAGAAATTTGTACTGCACATGTGCATTATATGTGTAGTACACATGTGCATTACATGCTTAAAATTAGCTTTTTGAGTCTAGTTTAGCTTTTAGGGTTAGTTTTTTTGGACGTTTAGAATTAGGATTAGGTTTTTTTTTTTTGAGGGGGGGGGGGGGTTAGGTTTTTTTCAGGTTTATTTAGAGTATAGTTTTAGGTTTTCGGGAGAGGGGGGGGGGGGGTTTAGGTTATTGGGGGGTGTCGGTGGGGGGTGGGTTAAGTGGTTTAGCCTTTCCGTATTAGTGCACATGTGCAGTACAAAAAAAAAATTTGAATTTTTTTTTCATATATAAAAAATAGCGATTTTTTAATAAAAATTGTAAAAAAAAAAAATTTTGGTGTGTTTTTTAGGCTTTTTTAGTTAGTTTTTTGGTTTTCTCATTTAAACTAGTTTTCTCATGATCCATCCCCTATATATATATATATATATGGTCATTACCTTTTTATGATATGTTCTTACATTTTTACATCTACTCGATATCAAGACTGAAAGTTTGAAACGATCTATATATACATATTATAACCTTTTGTTATCATTTTGTTAAAAGCATGCTTGATCATTCCATAACCATTGGAGATGAAGAAGAACTCCCCGTTGATGATCCAAGCATTATAGGAATAAATGACCAACAAACTACAAGGTAAGCTCAATTACATTTTACTTGTGTCTTTGAAGGTTTCGAGCTGTATCTCTTTCTTATTATATCTATCTTTATTTTGTCTAACCAGGTTAACTCCCCCTAGAGTGGCTCCGTATGTGCTTACCATGGTTCTATCACTGTTAGGAGTCGTTTCCTTCAATCTAAAACATGAAAAACACACTCATATTCACATTGCAAATCCCTTTATGCTTTTATCTGTTGTTGGTTTTGGCATCGCATATGTGACTTTCAGTATATTGTCTTGGGTATACGACCATTCAGATTACAAGATGATAAAAGGCCTTTACTATATTGGTTGCAATCTGGCATTCATCTCGTTGTTGTTGACGTTATTCACTACTACCTAGTTTGGGCATCGATTACACTTATGTCTATGTGTTTAAACTCAGTCTCTTTCGACTTGTGAACTTATTTTGGTGTTACTGTTTTCTCTAAAGACTTATACTTTGTATTTATGTTATATCAATTGTAAAACTTTTCTTGTTGTATATGTTGTTTGTGTGTACTTGCTATTCGATAATCTTTTTTGTTTCTTTGTCACAAACTTAGTATCCATCTCTAAGCATTCATGTCATCCTGTGCAAATCAAACAACTTAATGTACTAGTGAAGAGAAGAAAAAAATGATTTGGGGAGACTCTTTTGGTAATTTACGGACTTCAAGTCACAAATCGGTGAACTTGAAAGACCAAATTTGACAAATAGGTTAAGTTTCCTAATTACATTATAACTAATATGGTAATGTCATGGCCACCAAGTTAGGGTTAGCCTATATAAACTAAGTTAGGGTTAGGCATTATTTAGAGGAGAAAATTGCATTTTTTGTCCTTTATGTTTCCACTTTTCATCAGGCGGTGACCTTTAACTCCTAAAATTACACTGGTTATCATTTATGTTTACTACACATGAATACAAACGGTGTCATTGGATCCTAACTCAGTTAAATTTTATTATTAAATCCCCTCATATGCATAATACAAACCGTGTATTATTCTCTTTTTACACCTTAAAAATATATTATCCTATTTATTAAGTGACAATTCATTTATTAAAGAGTTAAATGCTTGATTGGTCCTTGTAATTTGCAAAAATTGCAGACTTGGTCCTAGTGGTTTACTAATTACACGCGTAGTACAAAAACTTGTCAAAAATGAACTCGCTTAGTCCCTAGCCCTAACATTAGCTAATATCTCTGTTAAAACACCCCATGTGCTTGGCACATGAGGGTAATTTGGTCATTTCACTCCAATCCATTATAAAAAGAGTTAAATACCTAGTTGGTCTCACCCCACCCCTTCTTCTTCTCCAAACCACCACCATCTCAGCTCCTCCCCCTAATACCCACCACCACCATCATCAAATCCCCAAATTCTTCATCATATTCTCAAATCAATCGAATTCACTTCACGCCTGCGTATTTCCTATTATGAATCCAATAATCAGTTTAAAGTGAGTTAAAAGAGTAGATTATAGTTATGAGTTTATAACTATTCTGGGAAAATGAATATGGGGATAAAGTCTTTGGATGCTAGGGTGTGCCTGGATGTGTGTTTAATATAAGCTTTTAGACTTGAAGTTGCAATAATCAGTTCAGAGTATGGTGAAAAAATGAAGTATGATTATGATATTTTAATTATTTAGGGAGAAAACAGTGAGCATGTAAGGCGTTTGAGGTAGAGTTACGATTTTTTCGATAAACTTCGATTATCTGGTTTAGTTTTGATTCTTCAAGATAGTAGTTACTTTGAAGACACATTCAAATAACTTACATAGGAATTAATTAAAAACAGTGGAAAACAAAGTGTCGCAATTGGTTTACCGTGAACTCGTGATGTACCTCTCAGACTTTGATCAAAAGAGAACATTGTAACTATTTGAAAGAGAATAAGGAAATTCCTCTTCAACAGAGAACATTGTACCTATTAGAAAGTGAATCTGAAGTTGCAGGTGATACAAACACACATACTTGTAGGTGATATCAGTCGAGCCATCTCTGCAAAACTCCTCCATCATCAAAAATATTTTGCACAAACGTAGATGAAAATATTATAAACACATCTGTAAAAAATAAGTAAAAAAATTGTCGAGTCGGGCAAGTTTTTTATACGCGCTGGTGTAAATTTTGTACGAAGATATATATATATATATAGTGGAGGTTCAAATGAGAAGAAATTCTTTGTAAGAAGAAAAAAGAAGAAATTTCAACCAATAGAAATGCTTCATTAGACTTCATTTAATATTTGTACTTAATGTAACTATAAAGGTATATTAGTAAACTTACATACATCATTAATTGGTAGTTTCATCTTTAATAACTAACTATATTAAATTTGTAACTTATTTTTAAGATATATATTTTTCACAAAAAAATAAAATAAAAATTCATTTAAAGTGTGGGATAAATACGAGGCGTGTAGGATAAATTACGAGTTGTGTAGGATAAATTTCAATATGTGTAGGATAAATTTCGAAATGTATAGGATAACCCCCTCCCCCCCACACCCAAAAACCTAATCCTAAACCTTCAAAAAAACTAACCCTAAAAGCTAAACTAGACTCAAAAAAACAATTTTAAGCATGTAATGCACATATGTAGTACACATATAATGCACATGTGCAGTACAAGTTTTTTTTTTTTTTTGAAAATTTTTTTATATATATAAAATAGCGATTTTTTTATAAAAAATTGTAAAAAAAATTTTTGGTATGTTTTTTAGCTTTTTTTAGGCTGGACTGAACTGAAGTTGCAGGTGATACAAACAGCCTCTCCTGAACCTGTTCACCTACCTGAATTTGATGATGGAGGAGTTTTGCAGAGATGGCTGAACTGAAGTTGCAGGTGATACAAACACACATACTTGTAGGTGATATCAGTCGATCGAAATTGATAATGGTCGAAAGAACTTTGTTGTTGTTTTGAAATATGGAGTGTATAAATGAAAAGAAACGAGGATGTGGCTGCTTGGTGCAATTCATTCCAAGAAAATCATCCAGATTCAGACATGGGCATGGTAGAAGATTTGGTCTTCAATGGTTTAGAAGAAAGAAGAACGTGTGGGTCTATATCTTGAATGGTTTAGAAGAAAGAAACGAGGATGTGGCTGCTTGGTGCAATTCTTTTTTTTTTTTTTTTTTTTCAATTTAGTAATTTTTTAATTCTTATTGTTTGTTAATTTAATAAGATATTTTAAGGGTGTAAAAAGACAATAATGCCCTCACGTGATATGCACATGAGGGGATTTAACAAGAAAATTTAACTAGTATGGATCTAAGGACACCACCTGTATTCCATGTGTAAACGTAATGGACAACCAGTGTGATTTTAGTAGTTAAAGGACACCGTCTGATGAAACGTTGAAACATAAAGGACGAAAAAAATTTCTCTTATTTAGAGAAGAGACTAGAGAGAACCTGAGTTATGGTTTGAGAGTTATTAAAATAACTGTTATGAAAATCATAACTAGCTTGTTGGAGAAGGATGCTAAGTGTTTGTAATAAAAATATTGGTTAAGTTGCTAAGAATATTGGAATATGGCTCAGGATTTAGAGATTAAAATAGCAAATAGATAAGAGGACAAGACCGATTTTAGTGAGGAAAGCCCTTGATCAATGTAGATCGCCAGCACAAAACCTCGAGAGATGACTTTAAAACTCGTCTACCAGAGTCGATATTATTACAACAAGAAAGGAAATATAACTCGAGAACTGGTGTGACAGATGATACAATAATTGCTATAGTGTAAGTGTTGCTGTGAATTCACGAGTGTAATCTAAAAGAGAACAAGTGAGCTTGTGAGTATGTGTAAGCAGTGTTCGTAAGAGTCTAATCGATCACCCAGCCCCATTATATATAGGATAAGAATATAACTAAATATGCAGTATTCCGCGGATGCTCCTGTATACGCTTTTGTCACCGTTTGAGTCCCGGTCATCGAGCTCAACGGTCATTTCCTTCAACTAAGTAAGCGAAAATCACGCTTGGACTTGGTCTCTTATCGTTTAGCCTGCGAGACATTAATGGCATGTGCAAAATAGGTTTTTTGAAGATCAAGAACAAGTTCACGATATTAAACCTGTCAAATATCTCAGATAGTCAGTCATGATCCTGAATATTAATCGAAATATTCATCCATAAAAACTTTAACAGTCTCAAGTTTCTGAAGTTTTGATTTTACTCCTAGTAGTATATATAAATTGACCTTTTCACTTCACGATTCTAACCCCACAACTTTTTGTCACTCTACACTTCTAGCCCCTCAAATTTGTCAAATGTGATAACTCACCCCTCAACTTATCAATTTTCTAAAATTTAAACTTTAACCCCTCAAGTTTGTACAGTTGCATTTTGCTACCTCATATTTCTAGCCCCTCAAGTTTGTAAAAAGCCGGAACTTACCCCTCATCTTCTCTAATTTCTAAAATCCTGACTACCTTTTCTTATGTATTCTTCCATTATATTACTTTTTCAAAAATCTTACACCAATCTGCAACAACTTCATACGTTTCAATTTTCATTACCTAATCTACTCGACTTCGTATCATTCTTTTTAAGTACTTAACCACATCGGTGTCCCCCCCCCCCCCCCCTCCACAATGCGCCAGGGCCTTTGCTTGTCTATCTTAAATATAAATGTCGGTGCTTTTTCCTGTTTTGCATCCCTCCTTTTTTTGTTTTTGCACTTACACCCCTTGGCTTTTTTTTCTTTTACACTTACACCCCTTAGTTTTTTTCTTTTACACTTTCACCCCTTGGCTTTTTTTCATTTTGCTTTTATACTTTCACCCCTTGCCTTTTCTTTTGTAATGTTTATACATTACCTTCTTAAAACAACTCCTAAACTTTGAAATTTGACATTGATCATCCCTATACTTCTAAAAACTTTATAAGTTGTCGTTTTCACCACCTTAAGTTTCTAATGTTTCAAGTTCACCTCCAAATTTTCATTCTTTAACGAGTCAAATCAAATATAATACGTTTTTATGGTTATTTTTATATACGTTTTCAATTGGTCTACGTCGTGCTTATTTTTATGTACATGTTTGTATAAATTCATGTTTCGACATAAACGATAAAAAATCATGTTTCGACCTAAGGTTTTTTAGAAACAAGTCGAGTCAAATATAATACGTTCCCATGCTTATTTTTATACGTTTTCAGTTGTTCTATTTTTAACGTAACTAAAAAAAACTATTTTCTCACGTGCTTATTTTTATGTACATGTCGGTATAAATTCACATTTCGACGTAATTTTGCTGCCCCTCAAGTTTGTACAATTGCATTTTGCTACCGCATATTTCTAGCCCCTCAAGTTTGTAAAATGCTGGAACTTACCCCTCATCTTCTCTAATTTCTAAAGTCTTAGACTACCTTTTCTTATGTATTCTTCCATTATATTACTTTATCAAAAATCTTACACCAATCTGCAACAACTTCATAGGTTTCAATTTTCATAACCTAATCTACTCGACTTCATATCATTCTTTTTAAGTACTTAACCACATCGGTGCCCCCCCCACCCCCCACCACAATGTGCCAGGGCCTTTGCTTGTCTATCTTAAATATAAATGTCGGTGCTTTTTCCTATTTTGCATCCCTCCTTTTTTGTTTTTTCACTTACACCCTTTGGCTTTTTTTTCTTTTACACTTACACCCCTTAGTTTTTTTTCTTTTACACTTTCACCCCTTGGCTTTTTTCATTTTGCTTTTATACTTTCACCCCTTGCCTTTTCTTTTGTAATGTTTATACATTACCTTCTTAAAACAACTCCTAAACTTTGAAATTTGGCATTGATCATCCCTATACTTCTAAAAACTTTATAAGTTGTCGTTTTCACCACCTTAAGTTTCTAATGTTTCAAGTTCACCTCCAAATTTTCATTCTTTAACGAGTAAAATCAAATATAATACGTTTTCATGGTTATTTTTATATACGTTTTCAAGTGGTCTATGTCATGCTTATTTTTATGTACATGTTTGTATAAATTCATGTTTTAACATAAACAATAAAAATCATGTTTCGACCTAAGGATTTTAAGAAACAAGTCGAGTCAAATATAATACGTTCCCATGCTTATTTTTATATACGTTTTCAGTTCTATTTTTAACGTAACTTAAATAAAACTATTTTCTCACGTGCTTATTTTTATGTACATGTCGGTATAAATTCACGTTTCGACGTAATTTTTTTCGGATTCGAGTCGGGTCATATATAATATATTTTCATTATTATTTTTATGCACGTTTTTCAGTTGGTCTATGTTTGACGTACGCGTTATTTCACGTTTTGATGCCGCTAATTCTTGATGCAAAGTTAAGTTTGGTGAAGTGGTAAGGTAGGAACCCCACTAAACGAACCAACCAGGTTCGATTCTGTTTCTTTTATACGATTTAAATATCATTTACTTCACTTTTTGATCTAACCACATGCATATATAGGTTGCATTGAGCTAGATCAGATACATTGAAACATGATGGTTGATGCATTACATAACGCTTGGATTAATCCATTTGACGTTTGCAACAGACCCATGACGCATCACCCTCGGTTCATATTACTAGTTGTTATATATATATATATATGTGTGTGTGTGTGTGAACAAATCTTGGCCATTGATTTACACACGTGGATGGCTAGGATTTCATCATCAAATCCTGGCCATTGATTTACATACATGTATGGCCAGGATTAGTTCGCTTAATTCGCAAATACACTAGTGTTCACTCTTGAACCTAATCCTATATATAGGGGATGGATCATAAGAAAACTAGTTTAAATGAGAAAACCAAAAAGCTACCTAAAATTTCTAAAAAAGCCCCAATGAGGATGAAGCTACCTTCACTTTACATTTCATTTTCTCGTGAATCCATGGCCAAGATGAACACCCGATCTTCACCTGGTAAAAGCCCTAATGAGGATGAAGGTCTCAAGTCATAGAACCTGTTAAAAGATCCTTCATCGGAGGTCTGTAAGTTCACCAACCCTGAAATTTTGAACCTAGTATCTTATTTCCCCCCTGGAATAGTCTTCAGACCCTTCGATCCTTCTTCTCGCAGCGATGCGATTTCAAAGAGCTGATTTTGCTTCCCGCCACTCCCATTTCTCCTATGGTATGCTTATCCCTTCCCTGATCTCACCCAAAGCTTCTTCACCTTAACCGACATGAGCTATAGTCAAGCTATGCCAATGTTATACAGAACTCTCTTTACAATTGGAGAGATTTCGAAGAAGGAGAGATTGGAGTTTGGTCTCTCGAAACTTGCCTACATGTACTCACTTGTTATCCATGGTTCCAACCGTTTCTTGTTCAAATCCAAGCCTCACCAGCCAATACCCATCCACAAAACCACACAAAATGATTCTACCTGGAAAAACCAGTTTTTCTTCGTGCGGAGAGACTCAGTTCCCAATGGGGATACCCTGCCCCTGAGGTGGATTTCAAAGGGTAGAATATAGGATCCATAAATGACCAATGTAGGGATTATTATTTTTTTCTAACTCATCCTTTTCTCTTGTTTGCATGCTGTTAGGATCTGAGTTTCTTAGATTGTGTTGTTTAATTAGAAATGAAAGATGAAACAGAGATTTGAAATGTAGCGGAAATGGAAATAAACTTTAACACACAATCAAGGAAGAATAGCTTTGAGCAAACATGATTTCATTTAGTCAAAAGATTGTATCTATTACAATATTCAACTGTGCATGCATGCAACTAGACTCCCCCTCAGCCTGAGCTCAGTGATTTGTTCGTACAAGATGACTTGGTGAGAATGAGCTGATGGAAAAGTAGAGATACCGTTCTATTTATAGTACAGACGAAACCACTGAGCATCTTTGCTGACATCACCATGAAAGTGACATCTAACCTCCTAACAAACTCTAAACACTGTTACATTTAAACACTGATTACAATAGACACTGATTACATAAAACACTAATGCAGCTTCCACTGTTGTAGCCTAAGCACTGATGTTGAGAATCAGTGCTTTCTTCAAAGGGTGATCAGTCTTTGAATGGGCAGTGATTTGGTCTTCAACAGTACTTGAGAGACATCAGTAGATTGAGTTTCAGTCTTTATTCTTCATTAGTTCTTTAGCTTAATAGTTGTTGAGATGATCAGTGCTTAGAGTTCATCAGATGATAGAAGACCGCTGTCAAGGGAAGAATCTAGTGCAGACACTGCTTATGATGACCAACTGTTTGAGAACCAGTTTTGGCTTTCCTTATCATCTGTTCTTCTAGGCTCAACTACATGGGCCAACAATCTCCCCCTAGAACAGATGATGCCAAAACACTTCTTTATTTTTGGTCATTATTCTCTCATCAGCTTTTCCCTAACTTGGCCCTTGAATTGCAGCTCAAAGTTAAGGGAATCTTTATCATCCTCATCCCTGCAAAGTTGAAGGTCTAATAGGTCTAGGAGATCAGCTGCATCCAGACCTAATGCATCCTCCCTTGAAATGTGTTCAACTTTTCCATTGGACTTGAGCAGAGTCAATACATGGGTCTTTTTATCAGACTTCCACTTTAGTATTTTTGAGTTCAATGAATTTCTGGGGATGGATTTTATTTGATGAGAGTTTGGAGAAGGAGGCCTGCTCATTAATCCTTTGGCAATTTCTTGTAACTTTGCTGAGTCAGGATTCTCTTCAATCATCTGTTTGATGGCCACTTTCATAATGTTAGCTTCTCACTCTGCATCTTCTTCATCAATCTGCTTTTGCCTTTTTCTTTGATTTAAGGCAATGATGGAAGTGTCAGATGATGTGAACAAAGTTTGTAGAGAGAGGGTGTGCTGTTGTGGTTCATCAGCTTTCTTGTTCTTGTATGCTGGTTTCTTTGGTGCTGTAGGATCTGTCTCTCTTAGTTTCTCCAGCTTCTCATAAACCATGTTTGTATACTGCCTTGACCATTTTGAAATGGTTTTTGCTGAACCATATTTAGCTACAACCAACTCAGCTTTCTTCCTCTTATGTTCCAAGATGAGCTCTACAATGGTCTTTTTGTACTTATTCCAATCAGGTGCAGACCTTTTCATCAGAGGATCTTTCTTTATTCTTTCAATTCTATTAACTTCAGCTTTGAGAGCAATGAGTGGCCAGTCTTTGAATTGTTCAACTTTGGCAGGATAAAACTTTTCACTCATGATCAGCTCTAAGAGATCTTTCCTCAGCTTTTTCTATAAATCAGCATTTGGTGGTAGATTAGACATCTCTTTGCTTAAGTCTCTTGCATCGTCTTCTAATTTCTTGACTTTACTAATCCCATACTGCATTCGACTTGAGATGTTACTATTACCTAACCCTTTACCTTCATATTTGGCTTGTAGTTCAGCTTGCTATGCCTTGAGTTTTAAATACTCATCCAACTTATTTGGAGGTCTAAAGCCATGAAGGGAAGGAAATTTTCTTTTTGCAGGATCATCCACTGTGTAGAATTGCTTCATTTCATCTTTTACTGCATGCAATTCCAGTGGATAATCTGCTGCTAATGTAGCAATTCTTGAAGGATCATGACCTTCAAGTACTTTTGGGTCAACAAGTACATTTGGTGGTGGTGATGGAAGTGGTGGTGGAATGAATGGTTCAGGATTAGTTTGAATAAAAGGTAAAGATGATAGAGGAGTAGGTGCAGGGATATCTTCATCATTCACTTGAAACTTTCTTTTTCTGGTATAAACCTTTTTAGGAGAAGGGGTTTTTTGTTGGAGATTGGGAAATAGGAATGAGTATGGCTTGGGAAGGGAATTGGAAGGTGGTGGTTGGTTGACTAACAGCTGTTGAAAAAACTGGTGTCTCAACCGCTGTTGTCATAACAACTGTTGAACTGTCAACATTTGTTGCAGCAGTGGATGGTATTGGTGATGAAGGTTTTGTTTTAGGCCTTTTGGTAGGCTGTTTTTGTGGTGGTGGTGTTGGTTTGGGTGTGTCAGTGGTTGTTCTTTTAGTACCAGCAGTGGTTTTGAGACCAACAGTGGTTGTTTTTGGTGATGAGGGTGATTTAGGGTATGTGGCAAGTGGGGGTTTATTGTGTTTGTGGGATTTTCTTCTTTCAGAAGTGCCAAGACCCTTTGTTTTTATTTCCCATTCCTTCATTGCCTTTTGTTCCTTCTTCCACTCCCTTTCCTTGGTTTCCTTTTGATTTTGAACAGTCTTTTTATCTTTATCCACTTCATCTGCTAGAATATTTAGGGTTTCATCAACTCCCTTTTTCTTTTCTTTGTCAGATGTTTCATCAGTGGCTGCAGAAGAATTCTTCTCAGGCTCTAGCTTTTTGGTTGGCTTTTGCCTAGGAGTAGGTCTGCCAAATTTCTTCATGTCATGTTCCTCCCCCTTTTTGGCATCATCTTGATCATTATCATCTTTGTAGATAGATGCAGGGGCAGTGCCAGTAATGTTAACCAAGGCCTCTTTGATGGCTTTGATGTCAGCCTGAGTATCCTTGTATCTTGCATCAACCATGTTTCTTATCAGTGCCATCTGATGGTTGTGCTGAGTTTCTGCCAGTTCCCTTTGAGCTGTGATGATTGGCTGAACTGCATTCCATAGCTCTTGGGAATAATGTTGTGGAGTGGGTTGACTTTTGGAAGCTTGTACCAGAAATTCAATAGACGCATTCATTTTTGTAACAACTGTTTCCATAGTAGGAGTATAACAACCCTCTAAAATATTTTTTGACACCCCTAATATATTTTAAATGTCCCAATATGTCCTAAAATATACCCCGTATGTGAAAACAGGGCCCGAATACCTTTATTTTCATTAAAATTAATTAAAAACAAAATTTAAAGGGCTGTCGCGGGGCGCGAAGACCCCTTAGGAGTCTTACGCGGGCCGTGACAGGTGGGAGATCAGGCCGTAACCCTAGGGCGCCACGTGTCAGGACGCGTGTGGAAGCTACGAGTCGAATCAGCAACCCTAGGGCCTACCCTAGGGAGCCTCGCGGGCCGCGTAGCCCTTGGCTACCTCTTACGCGGGGCGCGACAGAAGGCGAAGAGGCACTATATATAGGTGCATTCGGCTTCAGTCTCTAGTCGCTCATTCCTTTCTTTCTCTCTCGAATTTCATAAGTGTAGAAGTGATTCTCGGGTATAATATCCCTCTAAATAACGAAGTTCTGCCCCGTTGTAAGTATCATAACCCCGGTTACGTGTTAGATACGCTGCCCGATTGATCCAGGGTTCCGTAACGGCTGTCGTGGTTCTGCCTGACGTAGTAGTTTGAATGCCATCTCGGGGAGGGTATTACTAATGTAAATATTGGGTTATTATACTAACGCGTGTGCATTTGTGTAAATTATAGATAATCACCAGGAAATCCTTAAAGAAAACCTAAGACAGCAATGTGAGTAATCTCCTTTTTGTATAAACTGTTTTTACAAAACCTCAATGTTTTACATTATGTTACCAGTGATTGAGTATTTGTAATTCTACAATTATCGTCGGTATATTTGGGGTTTTGTATACAAAATTTGTTACTACATTGTGAGTAGTAAGATGACCATAAGTCGGGACGACAGTACCGTGGGTGGTAATTAAAATAAGAATTGGAAACAAATATAATTGCGAGATCGCCCTCAATACTGCGAATGATAATAAAATTGGTCTTGATTAAACTGGGATTCACACACCAGTATTTTCCACTGACAAAATGTTTTTAAACGCGTTTCAGGTAACAAAATGTGAAAGCCAAATAGAAGCCAGCTGGGACATCACTGAAGGCTTGGAAAAGTGGCTTTAAATGTTACCTAAATAAATAGATGTTTTATTTAAATAAAATAGGGTTGATCCCTATGAAAATGTGTGTACTGAAACTTGGGTTTTACCCATGTTATTATTAATATAAAATATGGTGGTTTTACTATGATAAAATATTTCCTAACTACGGTCCTGATGTAAATTCCGCTGCCAAAATAATGAAAAACGTGATACCACCAAGACTGGCCACGACCGCTCGTTCCCAGGGTAATTAGGGGACGGGGGTTGCGACAGAAGGTGGTATCAGAGCTAAGCCACTGATTCAGCCACAGAAGTGTTCTGCTGACACCAAGATATTATTCAAAGTGTTAGGAAATAAACTATGAAAATACGTGCATATATGTATTTTATTGTTGTGTGTTATTTGACTATTTGTTAGTTTACAGTATGAGTGACCAAGGACCTTCAGACGCTTATCGTCAGTTGTCCAGCTCACCTAGGAGCGAAGGCACCTCTTCACAGCCTGCCCTCTCAGGGTATTCAGCTGACAATGAAGATGGGATATTCGAGTTTAAGGCTCAGTCTGAAGAGCCATTCCCTCCTAAAAAGAGAGGATGGTTTTGTAGAGGAGCGCATGAACGTAGGAAAAGAATGAAAAGTTACAACAGCAGCGTGCTTTAGCAGCCATTAAGCGAGAGACAGATGCTCACACCCAGGATATGCTTAATAGGAGTCTAGCAAACTTCCATATTTTAGCAACCACAGCTGCAGACCCTAACCTGGAGCAACTTGTAGCACCCAGCCTTTACCATTGTTTCCTACCCAGCCAATGGAAATTGAAAACAACCCAGAACACTAAATCCAAATGCATGACTTTGACCCAATGGAAATACCTAGGGTACCAGCACCTAATCCCTTAGACCCAGACTACGACCCGTGGTTAGATGATCATTGGGATTACCAGCAACGTTACCCAATACTAGAAGACATACCCACGCCGAATCTAGCAGCTTACCCAGGTTTGGACCCTCTAGATCCCTACTATGATAGCGATCAGTACATCAGAGAAATTCTAGAGAATCCTTACCCAGAACCCATGACCCAGTTTCCAAACCCAGTCCCAGCACCTGCACCCCCAATGAGTGTAGAAAATGTGCAAGAACTCTGAACTTTCGGAGAAGAGATTTTAGAAAGTAGCGAGAGGATGAGGCAGGTTGGAGAACGACTCGTCTGGAAGTATGAAGAGCGTAATATGGAGTTCTGGATGAACCCATATCAGTGAAGGTGATGGTAGAAGTAATAATAATAATAATATATAATATGTGTGTATGGAAAAAAAATTATATATATATATAATTTTATTTTATATAATAGTAATATATTGTAGTATAGACCACCTTGTGGTTAGAGATGCCTAATAGTATTATAATTTTAAATTCCAGTATCGGTTTGTATTAGATGCATACTATATAAGAAAGAGTAAGTCGCAATGTTCGACGCTTTTGATCAATATATGTGTCATATGATTGGTGATATTAAATACTATCTTGTGATATTAATACGTGGTAAATGTTTAAAATTTAGGTGGCTGATCCAGTGAATCAGGAGAATCCGGATAATAACCCGGAAAACCAGAATAATGATAACCTGGATCATGATAACCAGAATAACAATGGAAACCAAGTGGATAACAGTGCTATTCAACACATAGTGACACAAGAAATTATAGATGCGATGCCATTTATTATCCAAAATGTTAGGGACGCTGATAATAAAAGTAACCGTGATAGTAAACGACCAACTGAACCTGAACACAGCGTGAACAATGGACCCATACTTCAAGTGCCCATTCCCAAAAGAAGAAGAACCATGTCTTATGGTTGTTCTTATAAAGAATTCTGGTCTTGTAAACCAATAGAATTCTCAGGCAATGAAGGGGCCATTGCAGCTCTACGCTGGATAGAAAAGACTGAAGCAGTCTTAAAAATAAGCAAGTGCGCAGAAGAGGATAAGATAATGTTTGCTTCTAATCTGTTTAAGAACTCAGCTTTAGAATGGTGGAACACTATCCTCCAATCTAGAGGAAGTGATAGGATTTACAATATGGAGTGGGAGGAATTTAAGAATATGGTAGAGAGAAAATTATGCCCTCTCAATGAAAAAGAACAGATAGCAAATAAGTTCCTAAACCTTAGAATGACTGGAGTGGATAGTAAGGGTTACACTACGTCATTATTTGAATATGCTAGAATAGTGCTGACCCTTGCATCACCAGAACCAGTGTTAATCTCCCGTTACATCTGGGGATTAATTGGTGAGATTAGGCATGTAGTCAAGACAGCTAGACCTCAAACTATAGAAGAAGCTGTAGAATTAGCAAACACCTTGACAGATGAACTAGTACGTACGCGAGAAGAAGACGAGAGAAGGAATCTAACTCAAAGACTTACCCAATAATTTCGTTATGGAAATTCCAATCGTGGAAAAAATGTAAGTTCTACATCTGCACCTTACTGTAAGGCCTGTAAGAAGAAGCATTCAGGAAGATGCTTCATTTACTGCAATTTCTGCAAGATACCATGACACAAGGAAGAAGACTGCAGGAAGAAACCTAGCAATGGAATATGCTTCAACTGTGGAGAGAAAGGTCACATCAAGCCGAATTGTCCAAAACTAGCTCCAGCCATGAACAACAAGACTACTAAAAATGCTAGAGCATTTGTTCTGACTGCAGAAGAAGCCAAGATGATTCCGGACGTGTTTACCGGTACGTTTTTAGTTAATGATGTTTTTGCTAAAGTATTATTTGACTCTGGTGCGAACCAAAGTTTTATTAATACTTCATTTTGCAAACTTCTGAATAAATCATTAACTAAACTTCCACAAGAATGTCTAGTAGAGACAGCAAATGGAGAAACCATTAAGATTTCTGAAATCTTGCAGGGAGCAAGAATATAAATTTCAAACTATAAGTTCATTGCAAACCTTTATCCAATGAATCTGGTAGGATTTGATGTTGTATTAGGAATGGATTGGTTAGTAGCTAATAAAGCCAGTATTCTATGTGATCAAAACTCAATCCAAGTAAATTCACCAAGAGGTAAAAAGATCATAATTAAAGGAGATAAATCCTCTGGATTTACAAAATTCATCTCTGTGAAGAAAACAACAAGTTATGTAAGAAAATGATCATTAGTGTATTTGATTTCTATAATCATTAACACTAAAGGAAAGGAACTGAAAGATATTCCTATAGTATCTCAGTTTCCAGATGTGTTTCCAAAAGAACTACCAGGATTACCGCCAGACAGAGAAGTCGAATTCAGAATCCATCTGCTACCAGGGACAGCACCAATTGCCAAAGCACCTTACCGTTTGGCACCCACCGAAATGCAGGAACTGAAGAAACAGTTAGACGAATTATTGGAAAAAGGATTTATACAGCCAAGTTCATCGCCGTGGGGAGCACTGATCTTATTTGTTAAGAAGAAAGACGGATCAATGCGTGTGTGCATTGATTACCGTGAATTGAACAAAGTCACGATTAAAAATCGGTATCCACTACCAAGAATCGATGATCTGTTTGATCAATTGCAAGGAGCTCGATTTTTCTCTAAAATCGATTTGCGCTCAGGATATCATCAATTAAAGGTACAGAAAGAGGACATTCCTAAGACCGCATTTAGAATAAGGTATGACCATTATGAATTTACCGTCATGCCATTTGGTTTAACCAATGCCCCAGCCGCATTTATGGATATGATGAACCGAAGATGTAAGCCATATTTGCATAAATTCATAATTATCTTTATAGATGATATTCTCATTTACTCTAAGAGTAAAGAGGAACACGCGAAGCATTTGCATGCACTTCTAAGTTTATTAAGGAAAGAAAAGCTTTATGCTAAGCTTTCGAAGTGCGAGTTTTGGTTAGAACAAGTTCAGTTTCTTGGACATTTAGTTAATCATGAAGGAATTCATGTAGATCCCACCAAGATCGAGGCAATTACCAAATGGAAAACCCCTGAGTCACCAACTGAGTTTAAAAGTTTCTTAGGATTGGCCGGTTATTATAGAAGATTTATTCGAAATTTTTCTAGGATAGCCATTCCCTTAACTAAGTTAACCTGTAAATCCATTAAGTTTGAATGGGGATCAAAACAAGAAGAAGCCTTTAGAATTCTTAAGCAAAGACTAACCAACACACCCATAGTAGCATTACCAGAAGGAACTGAAGATTTTGTAGTCTATTGTGATGCTTCTAAGTTAGGTTATGGATGTGTGTTGATGCAACGCCAAAAGGTTATAGCTTACGCATCTAGACAACTTAAGAATCATGAAGAAAATTATTCAACCCATGATCTAGAATTAGGAGCCATAATTTTTGCCCTGAAAATTTGGAGACATTACCTTTACGGTAGTAAGTTTACCATTTTCACAGATCACAAGAGTTTAAGGTATGTTTTCGGGCAAAAGGAATTGAATATGAGACAAAGACGCTGGATGGAAATACTTAGTGATTTTGATTGCAATATCCAGTATCATGCAGGAAAGGCTAATGTAGTAGCTGATGCTTTACGTCGAAAGTATCACGAAAAGCCAATAAGAGTACGTTCTCTTAAATTAAATCTACGAGTAGATTTAAATGAGCAAATTAGAAAAGCACAAGAATCAGTAATCAAGGATGATACTGAAAAGTTGAAAGGAATGATTAAGGAATTAGAACAGGGAACATATGGAATTTGGAAATTCCATAAGAAAAGAATGTGGATACCTAAATTAGAAAACCTACGCCACCGTATATTAGAAGAAGCCCATAAGTCTAAATATACGATGCATCCTGGAAGTGCTAAGATGTATCAGGATTTAAGAAAGAATTTTTGGTGGATAGGAATGAAGAAAGATATAGCAGCTTATGTTTCTAAGTGTCTAACTGGTTCGCAAGTTAAAACTGAACACCAGAAACCCTCAGGTTTGTTGCAACAGTTAGAAATGCCAGTATGGAAGTGGGAATTGATAACAATGGATTTTGTTACCAAATTACCCAAAACAAGAAAAGGTAATGATACAATCTGGGTGATTGTAGACAGGTTAACCAAGTCAGCTCACTTCCTACCAATGAAAGAAACTTTCAGTATGGAACAATTAGCTAAATTATATGTAAATGAAATAGTTTCATTACATGGAATTCCTTTATCAATTTTTTCTGATAGAGATAGTCGTTTTACCTCTCATTTTTGGACAAGTTTCCAAAAAGCAATGGGAACCAAGTTGAATCTAAGCACAGCTTATCATCCTTAAACAGACGGACAAAGCGAAAGGACAATTCAGACAATGGAAGATATGCTTAGAGCTTGTGTAATTGATTTCGGAGGTAATTGGGATGATCACTTACCATTGATAGAATTCTCTTATAATAGCAGTTATCACACAAGTATCAATGCTGCACCATTCGAAGCACTTTATGGACGAAAGTGCCGAATCCTAGTCTGTTGGGCAGAAATTGGAGAAAAACAACTATCCGGACCTGAGATAGTACAAGAAACCACAGACAAGATCATTCAAGTCAAGGAACGACTGAAACCAGCGTGTGATCGACAAAAGAGTTACGCTGATAACAGACGAAAACCGTTGGAATTTCAGGTAGGTAACAAGGTGTTATTAAAAGTCTCTCCTTGGAAAGGAGTAGTCAGATTCATCAAAAGGGGAAAGCTAAGTCCCAGATATGTTGGACCTTTTGAGATTATTGGAAGAATAGGACCTGTAGCCTATCAGCTACAACTGCCAGAGGAAATGGCAGGAATACATGATGTATTTCATGTATCTAATCTCAAGAAATGCTTAGCTGATGAATCATTAGTCATGCCTCTTAATGATATAGAGGTAAATGAGCAGTTAAAATTTGTAGAAAGACCTCTACAAATTGAAGACAGAAAAGTCAAGAATCTTAAACACAAGATATTAGTTCTGGTCAAAGTAAAATGGGACTCCAAAAGAAGACCAGGATACACATGGGAACTTGAATCAGAAATGCAAAGGAAATACCCGCACTTATTCCAGTAGATCTTGAGGACGAGCTTTAAAACAAGGTGGGGAGGATATAACAACCCTCCAAAATATTTTTCGACACCCCTAATATATTTTAAATATCCCAATATGTCCTAAAATATACCTCGTACGCGAAAACAGGGCCCGAATACCTTTATTTTCATTAAAATTAATTAAAAACAATATTTAAAGGGCTGTCGCGGGGCGCGAAGACCCCTTAGGAGTCTTACGCAGTCCGCGACAGGTGGGAGAACAGGCCGTAACCCTAGGGCGCCACGTGTCAGGACGCGTGTGGAAGCTACGAGTCGAATCAGCAACCCTAGGGCCTACCCTAGGGAGCCTCGCGGGCCGCGTAGCCCTTAGCTACCTCTTACGCGGGGCGCAACAGAAGGCGAAGAGGCACTATATATAGGTGCATTTGGCTTCAGTCTCCAGTCTCTCATTCCTTTCTTTCTCTCTCGAATTTCTTAATTGTAGAAGTGATTCTCGGGTATAATATCCCCCTAAATAACGAAGTTCTGCCCCATTGTAAGTATCATAACCCCGGTTACGTATTAGATACACTGCCCCATTGATCCAGGGTTCCGTAACAACTGTCGTGGTTCTGCCCGACATAGTCGTTGGAATGCCGTCTCGGGGAGGGTATTACTAATGTAAATATTGGGTTATTATACTAACGCGTGTGCATTTGTGTAAATTATAGATAATCACCTGGAAATCCTTAAAGAAAACCTAAGACAGCAATGTGAGTAAACTCCTTTTTGTATAAACTGTTTTTAAAAAACCTCAATGTTTTACATTATGTTACCAGTGATTGAGTATTTGTAATTCTACAATTATCGTCGGTATATTTGGGGTTTTGTATACAAAATTTGTTACTACACTGTGAGTAGTAACATGACCATAAGTCGGGACGACAGTACGTTGGGTGGTAATTAAAGTAAGAATTGGAAACAAATATAATTGCGAGATCGCCCTCAATACTGCGAATGATAATAAAATTGGTCTTGATTAAACTGGGATTCACTCACCAGTATTTCCCACTGACAAAATGTTTTTAAACGCGTTTCAGGTAACAAAATGTGAAAGCCAAATAGAAGCCAGCTGAGACGGCACTGAAGGCTTGGAAAAGTGGCTATAAATGTTACCTAAATAAAGAGATGTTTTATTTAAATAAAATAGGGTTGATCCCTATGAAAATATGTGTACTGAAACTTGGGTTTTACCCATGTTATTATTAATATAAAATATGGTGGTTTTACTCTGATAAAATATTTCCTAACTACGGTCCTGATGTAAATTCCGATGCCAAAATAATGAAAAACGTGATACCACCAAGACTGGCCGCAGCTGCTCGTTCCCAGGGTAATTAGGGGACGGGGGTTGCGACAAGGAGAGCCTCTCCGTTAAATCCTGGTATTTTAAACCATCACCCAAGTGAATGGGATCATCTGATTTCCTACCAGTGGTAGTTGTATCAGAAGTTGAACCAGGAGGAGTCACCAATGGTTCATCCACTGATGCCTCTTTGTCTTGGTACTGGGGACCTCCCTCTACTGTAGTTACCTTGGAAATGACACCATTGGTTAACTTGAACACACCAGTGGATACCTTGACAGCATCAGCAGTGGTTGCCTTCAAGGGAGTCTCATTTATGTAACTACTATCCAGGTGTAGATCAGTGGATCCAACACCTGTAGTAGCTGCTCCACTTGAAATACCAACAGGATTTTCATAGAATTCCAGTGGTGTAACCTCCTCATCTGTTTGTGGGATAACCAATTGAGGGGATTCAGACACAGCCATTGTTGTGGTTGTACTCTCAATAATGGGTTGGTGAGAGGGGCTGTTTTGTGTCTGAAGCTCAATGGCATCAAACAGTGTTTTGATGGATGGTGGAAGTTGTGAAGTGGGGATAGGAGTTGAAAGAGAATTATCCCCAGGAGAAGGACTTGTAAGCATACTCTCAAGTGAGGGTAATACTTCATATTGAGGTGTCCGTGTGCATACAACCTGTTCCTTTTGTGAGGAAGCAGGAGGAGTTAAGGCTTTTGGTGGAGATCTTTCCAACTGTTGTGAGGAAGTAGCAATAGTGGTTATTGGTGACATTTGTGTTGTCACTGGATTAACTTCTGGGATCTCATCTTCCAGAAGGTCCTTTTTAGAGGGTTTGGTGGGCTTTGTGGATTTCTTTTGGTCTTTTTGGGAATTTTTGGTGGGGGTTGCACAGCAGTGGTTGTGATGCTCTGGTCACCATGAGCAGTGGGCTCAACAGCAGAAGTCTGAGAAGTAGATGTAGACTCATCCAAAGGTTGTTCAGACTCCTCTGTTTGTATTTTGGAAGGTTTTGACTCTGACAATCTTGTAAATGTTTCAGCAGAAAGACTGTTTATTTGAAAAGAAGCACCTTGGACAAGTACTTGTGCACTGTCTTTTGGTACTTTCTGTTGTAAGTAAAAGCTCAAAAACCTTGGAAACAACAAAAATGGTTTCTTCTTTTCCTTGATATTATTTACATTTTTAACCAAATCATTGAAAATTTCTTGGGAGTAATTGGAATCAGTTTCTGCCATTATAGCATATCCCAAGTATTGAATTTTCAAAGGAATTTCATTGACAGCTGTTGTTTTATTTGAAACACAGGTGAGCAGGGTATGAAACATGAATTTCATGGGAGGTGGAAACTCTCCCTTTTGCATTGTAGCTTTTGTTAATTGTCCCGCATACCCTCTTTCGATCAAATCCGTTTGATGCTCATCCTTTGAGAAAGAATTTTTACCTGTGAGATCGTTCATCTCAAAGACCTCAGATATGGATTGTGGTGTGATGGAAACCAGAATTTCTCCTACTTTAGATGTAATAGCCCAAGGCTTTTTGTCTTGAACTTCCAATTTAGCATTTTTACAGAAATCACATAGGGTATCTGGGTAGATGGGTACGTTGCAGGTCAACAAAGTTTTATACTTTGAGGATGAAAGAGCATCAATGATCGAATGGAAGTCTTTGTTTTTACTTGTTTTCTCAAGTGTACAAAGATAGTTATGTGGGTTTTTAAGAGCAAGAGCCATGGTGATTTGGAGAATTTGCGAACGGAAGAAGAAGATGAATGAGAGATGGAAACCGCTTTTGAAGGAATTTTGAATTCGATACGACAGCAAAAACTTTGTTTGGGGTTTTATCAGGGTTTTTATAAGGGTGAAAAGTGAATGCTGATGTGGCATCGGTTACAAAGATCGGACGGCTAAGAACTGTCCACATGACAACCTGTGATGAAAGGTGGAAGACAGTTGTTTAGGAAACCACTGATGGACAGTTGCAGTGGTTGACACAGTGAAAAATGAGAGCAGTGGATGATTTTAACTATCAGTGGATAGCCATCAGTGATTGAAACACTGTTGTGTGGTCAACAGTGGACAACAAGAAGAATGAAGATACAGATGTTGTCTTTCAGCAGTGGATAATTTTTAACAATCAGATGTTTGAACCCAACAGTGGTTTTAACAGACTTTTAAGGATTAATGAAAAATTTCATTTTTAACTATTTTTAAGGATGGATTTTTGATTTTCTGAAAACATTTTAATGGTTTTTATTCATAGAAAAACAAGATTTTGCTTGTTATTCCATGTTAAGCATGCCAATCCTAGAGATCAAGCTTTCAAAGTTGGATGTGCCTAATGCTTTTGTTAGCACATCTGCCAGCTGATCCTTAGTTGGAACATGATGTAGAGAAATCAAACCTTTTTCATAGTAATCACTCACAAAGTGATGTCTGATGTCAATGTGCTTGGTGGTTGAATGTGAAACAGGATTTTTTATGATATTTTCTGCTGCTTGACTATCCAACATGAGGGGTGTCTTTAAAGCAGTGATACCAAAATCCAATAATTGATTTTGAAGCCACAACAGTTGGGCTGTGCAGGTTGCAGCAGCAATGTATTCTGCCTCAGCAGTGGATGTGGAAACAGCTGTTTGCTTTTTTGCTTTGCCAAGATACTAAGAAATCATCTAGAAATTGGCACCCTCCTGATGTGGACTTTCTTATTGTGTTGCATCCAGCAAAGTCACTGTTTAAAAAACCTGAAAGCTTAATATTCCCATTAGCAGGGTACTAGATACCAAGTGTGGGAGCACTTTTTATGTATCTGAATATCCTTTTCATAGCAATGAGGTTAGACTTCCTAGGGGCTGATTGGGATCTTGCACAAACACATGTTGCAAACATGATGTCTGGCCTAGAGGCTGTTAGGTACAATAGAGACCCAATCATGCTTCTATACAAGGTTTGATCAACCAAATCATCCTTCTCATCAGACATGACTATCTTGTTAGTTGCCATGGGTGTACTACATGGCTTGCAATCATTCATCTCAATTTTGTTTAAAAGTTCGTTAGCATATTTGCTTTGATGAATAAAGGTGCCATTTTGCATCTGCTTAACTTGTAGACCAAGAAAGCATTGTAGTTCACCCATTGCACTCATCTCAAACTCAGTTGTCATGAGTTTTCTGAACTCTTCACACATTTTATTACATGTGCTTTCAAAAATGATGTCATCCACATAAATCTGGACAATCATCAAATCTTTTCCTCTCCATTTTAAAAACAGTGTTTTGTCAGTTTTACCTCTTGTGAAACCAATAGAGATTAGAAAAGTGGAAAGAGTTTCATACCAGGCTCCTGGTGCTTGTTTCAGGCCATACAAAGCTTTGTTTAGCTTGTAGACATGATTTAGATTAAATGGATCCTCAAAACCAGGAGGTTGACAAACATATACCTCTTCTTGAATCTTACTATAGATGACACACCCTGATTTCCACACGTTTGACCGGTGGGCCCGGTAGGGGAGTATCGTGACGTGGTTGGCAACACAATAGTCAAACAACACAATATTTAAATGCACAGCGGAAGCAAAGTATAGATTCATTTCAACCAAATAATATTGTAATATTAAGTATCACAAGTAGTTGAATATAAATCCACAGGTAGATCAAAATAAAAGGAAACAGTGTTCAACAGTTTATGACATCCAAGCTTGCGAGACTTATTGTGGATGCTAGGAGAAAGCCAGCCTATTACGCGTAGTACCTGCACTTAACCTTTTTGAGAAAATACGTCAGTTTACACTGGTAAATACAATCAACCGACTCATTTTGAAAAGAGTTTAAGAAAATGCATTTAAGGCACAAGGCACAAATAATATTTTATAACTTGGGACAATTATGTAGAAATAATACTTGTAACAGAATTACATGTTTCTTATGCGTTCAGTAGCCGGATCGAGCCGGGTTAAAGATCAATAGACACACCACATTGCGTATATGAGACACTGACAGGTGTACGCCTACACCTGTGTGCTAAGGTCGTGGCCATTTCGTAAATTATGCCAGGGATATCCGGGACATGGTCATTAACCCCCCAAAGGCTTTAAGCAAACAAAACAATTTAAACGGTCATCTCGATAATACTTAATCCCCAAAACGATTAAGGTCGAATGCCCGACCAAGCGGTATTTTATATACCGTACCCCAAGCCCGTATAAGGGAAAATAAGTTAAAAGTATTTACCTGAGCAAGTATAAATCCAAATCAGTGAGTGCAAGTATCTTTTACCGGTTCTCCTAATCTGGAACGAAGGTTTATAACAACCTATCAGAATCCTAACGGTCCTTAGTTAAGCTTAAGCTTAGACCGGTTAGCTTTAAAGATACGGTTCGCACACACGATTAAGCGAAGACCGGATAGAATGTGATTTAGGCCCGACAAGTTTGAAGACTTGTTTAATATGGGTATATCATACACATTCTGGATTTTGAGATAAAACCGACAAGGTTTGACCCGTTTCGGCTAATTTATGTAAACTAGTTACATAAACCGAACCGAACGCGCAAGAAGCGTAACGGGTGACCCTAAGAGTCCTAAACAGGTTTCCTAAGCTAACATGCCTTAAATATGTTGTGATATCAGTAGGATACCTTCCGTTATGCCCAAAACGAGTTTAATCTCATAAAAAGCTCAGTAGGGGTATTTTGGTCATTTAAAAGATTATAAAAGGATTAATTAAGTTCCTGTGATCACGGGTCTGACTTTATTAGTAAAACATCATAACTTAACAGGTTATATCCATTGGTGTTAAGTCTTATGTGGTAAAATAGTTTTAAACCCAACTATGCGTATAATACGCGTATAAAGCCGTTCTAAGCGGCGTACGGGTTAAAATAGGGTTCTGAGTATTCTGATCAATTAAACAGGCTCAAAATACTTCATTTATTATTTCAAATCAGTAGCAATTGGATTGGCGTCAAAATACATCGTAGAACTCATTTTATAACCGAAAAGGGTATATTCGGTATTAACCGAATCAAGGTGATAAACCTAGCTTATGATCAGTTTAAAAATAATTAAAAATCTTCAAAAATCCCAAAATATTATTTAACATCAGTGGGTAAAAGGTTTGGTGTCAAAAATTGGGTTTAGATAGGCTTTACGCTAATGACGCCGTTTAATTAATAAAAGCGTTCTTAATTACGCCATTGAGCATATCTCCTAATCTAGACCTCCGATTGACGTGAAATTTTTGGGACATGCTTAATAATCAGTAACAAAGGTTATTGTACTTTCACATTTCCAAAAATCTCGTTTTATGATCATGAGGGCATTACGGTCATTATTTAGGCACTTAACGGAAACGCGCGAATGAATCGGACAATCAACGAAACAAGTACAGAGGCTTATACTAGCATGTAACCCGGTCCTAATGGAACTTTAAGGCATGTCTAAACCTATCCAAACCGGGTCAGAATCGAAGTCAAAGCAAAAGTCAAACTTTTGCATCTTTCGGTTCCGAATCGGTTCAAAACAGAAAGTTGTCGAATCAAACAAGATTAGACAAGTTATTATACTTATTTTCAAGTTATATGAATGGTAAAACAGGTTATATGCCTTTCATATCACTAATTACATGTTTAACGGTTCTGTTGACTTTTTCAGAAGAAGTTTGACTCGACAAACGACATAGTTAGGATTGGAATCAGTGGGTGCCCTTTTAAGGGTTAATTGCCTATATAATTACCAACTTGTAACAACTTTCGTTTCGACAAAACTCTGGACCATTTATGATTTATCGCTAAGTCAAACCGTAATTACGACGGTTTGACTTCTAGGCTATAAACTAAGAAAGATTTAATTTAGAAGGGTTAAACATACTTACACGTGACTAATGGATGATTAAGAAGTCTTGTATCAGGTCCTTATGCTCCAGAATGCTCAGAAGATGATGTTGTGCATGAATGATCAAACTTGCAACAATAGACTTCTTTATATAGTGCCTTCAATCACCCAAGATGATGCCAATTAAGTCTATACATGACCCTTGATCGATTACATGTGTCCCTAAGGACTAAAAACCAACATAGGCAAGCCCATGGTATCAAAGAATTGCATGTAAGTCGGTTAAGTAAGCTGCAGGACACCTGTGCATGATTTCTGATCAGACAAGGCAGTCGCGTAGCGCGACTGCCGGGGGGTTCAAGTTCGCGCTACGCGAGGGTGTTGATGACCAGCCACTCAAGTTTTCATTAATTGCATTTCAGTCCCTGGTCCTCCAAAACGTCGCTTTCTCATTCTTTCTTGCATTTCAAACCTTTATATTTGACATTTAGGGGCTTTAAGGCTTGTACCATCTTTGTCAAGTCCTCGGGTAACTTTGTGATCACTCGAAAAGCCCTAATTTTCAATGTTAACGATTCTAACCCTTACACACGAATTTTATCATAACTTTCTCATACGGTAACGAAACTTGTTGAAATTTTTATGGTGCATTCTAGTGAGCATAATTAATCGTTACAAGGCTTCGGGTTTGCTTAAAAGGTCACTCAGAGGTATATCTTAACATGTTGACACATTTAACCCCTGTAGTTTTGAAATCTCTCACGTTCTTTCACAATTCGCTTCGTATGATCCATGATCCATTCGTTTAAGGTTGTAAACATCTTGTAGGGTTATTGTAAAGTATATTTATGCATTGTTGACACTTTGAACCCTTAAATTCACATAGTTTCTATTTTCATCAACTTTAGTCCTTCAAGAACATTCTTTCACACGTTCAAACCTATGACACGTGTCAACACATCATAGGACGTGAATTTTCGAGGTGTTACATCCTCACCCCCTTAAAAGAAATCTAGACCTCGAGATTTACTGAAACAAATGAGGATATTTCTCTTTCATAGTGGACTCTACCTCCCACGTGTATTCGGGACCTCTACGAGCATCCCATTTGACCTTTACAATCGGCACATGCTTCCTTCGAAGCTTCTTAACCTGTCAATCCTTGATCGACAACGGTTTTTCCAAAAATTTTAAGCCCTCATTAATATGCATATCTGTATGTGGTATAACCAGTGATTCATCAGCGAAACACTTTTTCAGATTGCAGATGTGGAATACATTATGAATACCACTGAGCTCTTCAGGTAAGTTTAGCTTATAGGCAACTGTCCTGACACGTTCGATAACCTCAAAAGGTCCTATGTATCTCGGGCTTAGCTTGCCTTTCTTACCAAATCGCATCACCCCCTTCCAGGGTGATACTTTAAGCAACACTTTGTCACCCACTTCGAAGTGAAAAGCTTTACGCTTTGGATCAGCGTAACTCTTCTGCCTATCTCGGGCAGCTTTGAGACGGTCTCGAATCTGGACAACCTTGTCCGTCGTTTCAAACACTATCTCTGGTCCTGATAATTGGACGTCCCCAACTTCTGCCCAACAAATGGGCGATCTACACTTTCTACCGTACAATGCCTCAAAAGGCGCAGCCTTTATGCTGGTATGGTAGCTATTGTTGTAGGAGAATTCGACTAGTGGTAGGTGCTTATCCCAACTACCACCCAAGTCAACCGCACATGCACGGAGCATGTCTTCCAAAGTTTGAATAGTACGCTCACTCTGACCGTCTGTCTGAGGATGGTAAGCCGTACTAAAATTTAAACGCGTGCCCAAAGATTGTTGGAAGCTTTTCCAAAAGTGTGACGCGTATCTAGTATCTCTGTCAGAGATAATAGACACAGGTATGCCGTGTAAAGCTACAATCTTATCTACGTACAACTGGGCTAACATGTCGGAGCTGCAAGTCTCCTTAATGGGTAGGAAATGTGCTGACTTAGTCAGTCTATCAACTATTACCCATATTGTGTAATTTCCTTTCCTGGTCTTGGGTAACTTGGTAATGAAATCCATAGTTACCATTTCCCACTTCCACGTAGGAAGTTCAGGCTGTTGTAGTAAACCTGACGGTTTCTGATGTTCTGCTTTTACTTGCGCACACGTCAAGCATTTAGCTACATAGGCGGCTACAGACTTTTTCAAGCCTATCCACCAATAATTTGCCCTTAGATCCTGGTACATCTTATCAGCTCCAGGATGAACGGAGTATTTGGAACTGTGGGCTTCCTGGAGGATGACATCCCGAAGTCCTCCATAAATGGGGACCCATATTCGTCCATTTAACCTTAGAATTCCGTCCTTGCTAAGAGATAACTGCTCCTCAGTTACTCCTAACTTTTCATTAGGATAGTTAGCTTCCAACACAGCTTCCTTCTGTGCGGCTAACAACCTTTCAATCAAACCATTCTTTACTTCAATGCTCTTGGCATTGATTCGGATGGGTTTCACCCTTTCCTTTCGGCTCAAGGCATCGGCGACTACATTCGCCTTGCCGGGATGGTATTTTATTTCACAATCGTAATCATTAAGAGTTTCCATCCAACGGCGTTGCCTCATGTTCAAGTCCTTCTGATTGAACAGATGTTGAAGGCTCTTGTGATCAGAATAGATCACACATTTAATTCCATATAAGTAGTGCCTCCAAAGTTTTAGTGCGAATACAACGGCACCCAACTCCAAGTCGTGGGTGGTGTAATTCTTTTCGTGCACCTTTAACTGGCGTGAAGCATAAGCAATGACTTTGCCTTTCTGCATAAGCACACATCCCATTCTGGTGTGTGATGCATCACAATAAACCACAAACTCCTCGATTCCATCAGGTAATGTCAGTACTAGAGCATTGCTCAACTTTTGTTTCAGAATATCGAAGGATTCCTGCTGCTTAGGACCCCAGTCAAACTTAATCTTCTTACGTGTCAGTGAACTCAGGGGTGCAGCAATCCTTGAGAAGTTTTCAATGAATCGCCTATAATATCCTGCCAACCCTAGGAAGCTACGAATTTCTGTAGGCGTCTTTGGCTCATGCCAATTCATGACAGCCTCAACTTTAGCGGGATCTACTTGGATACCACGCTCACTAACAACATGTCCAAGAAATTAGACTGCTCGAAGCCAGAATTCACACTTCGAGAATTTGGCATAGAGCTTTTCTTTATGAAGTAGTTCCAAAATGCAGTGAAGATGCTTCTCATGGTCAGCTTGGTTCTTTGAGTAGATGAAAATGTCATCAATGAAAACGATCACGAATTTATCCATGTAAGGTTTGCAAACGCGATTCATGAGATCCATAAACGCGGCAGGTGCATTAGTGAGCCCAAAAGGCATCACTAGGAACTCGTAATGACCATAACGAGTCCTAAATGTAGTCTTGTGTACGTCTTCATCTCTAACTTTCAATTGATGATAGCCTGACCTTAAGTCAATCTTCGAGAAGAAACTTGCCCCTTGAAGTTGATCGAACAGATCGTCGATTCTGGGCAAAGGATACCTATTCTTGATAGTGACTTTATTAAGCTCCCGGTAGTCGATGCACAAACGCATCGATCCATCCTTTTTCTTGACAAATAATACCGGTGCTCCCCAAGGAGACGAACTAGGTTTGATGAAACCTTTGGCTAATAAATCATCTAGCTGCGTTCTCAATTCTTTCATCTCGGTTGGTGCCAACCTATAAGGTGCCCTTGCTACCGGTGCTGATCCAGGAATAATGTCAATTCTGAATTCTACTTGTCTATCTGGTGGCAAACCAGGTAGTTCTTCAGGAAAAACCTCGGGGTATTCAGAAATGACGGGGATATCCCCAATCTTGGGCTTCGGCTCCTCAATAATCACTTGTGCCATGTAGATGACACAACCCTTCTTCAAACACTTAGAGTCCTTGAGCATAGACATTTGCTCAGGTAGCCCATACTGGGTATCTCCCTGGATAGTAAGTGATTCACCAGTCTGAGTCTTGATCACCACTTGCTTCTTGTTACAGACAATCTGGGCCTGGTTATGTGATAACCAGTCCATGCCTAAAACTATGTCGAAACCGGCTAACTTAAAGGGAAGTAGGGACAAAGGAAAAGAGTGGTTCTTAATGGATATAACACACCCATCTAATGCGGTTGAGACGGTTTCTAAAGTACCATCTGCTAGTTCCACCTCATACTTCACACTTAAGTTCTTAACAGGTAGTTTCAACAATTCACAAAACTTATTATCTACGAACGACTTATCAGCGCCTGAATCAAATAATACTCTCGCATAAACATCATTTACGAGGAAAGTACCTGTAATCACGTTGTCGTTCAGGACGGCTTCCTTGGCATCCATCCTGAAGACCCTAGCATTGGTCTTCTTAGCCTCTTCCGGCTTCTTGGCGTATTTTGGGCAATTGGTCTTGATGTGCCCTTTTTCATTGCAACCGTAGCAGGTCGCATCTTTCATCTTTTTGCAATCCAAGGTTTTGTGTTCCTTGGACTTGCATAACCCACATGCAAAAGATTTTGACTGTGACTGCGAATTCGATTCATACCTGCACTTTCCAAAGTGCTGTCTCTTGCAGATTTTACATCTGGGTTTTTCACCCGACTGCTGACCATCCTTTTTGAATCCTGACCCCTTCCTGTGGTCATTGTTTCCCTTCTGCTTCTTGTCAGAACGTCGTGAGTTGTCATCCTTACGCTTCCTCTTTTCGGTATCAGTGTTCCTCTGCGACTTCTGCCTGACCGCATCCAAGGTAAGCGACAATGATATGTCCGCGGCAGACCGAAAAGTAGCTGGTTGTGAGGCCTTTACACTTGCCTTGATCTCCGGGGCCAAACCCCCGATGAAGCGAGCTATACGTTTAGGTTCTGGGGTTACCAAATATGGAACCAGCCTTGACAAGGTGTTGAAACTAGTAAGGTAGGCCTGACAGTCCAGGTTTCTCATGACCAGCGACAAGAAGTCAGCTTCAATTTTCTCAACTTCGTGCTGAGGGCAATAGTTTTCTTTGATCAATGTCATGAATTGTTCCCAGGTCATGTTGTACAACGGGATTTTCCCAGTAGCTTGGATCAAAGATCTCCACCAAGCTAATGCTTCCCCCTTGAAAGATTGCGACACGAATTTCACAATATCCCTATTATCACAACCACTGATATCCACCACCGTATCCATCTCGTCCAACCAAGTCATGCAATCAACAGCTCCTTTTTCCCCCGTAAAGTCTCTGGGTTTACACGAAACGAAGTACTTATAGGAACAACCCTTATTACGGGGTTCTTGATTGAGTACTACCTGTCGAGATGGAGCACTCCTTTGGTTTGACGAGTGGTGAGAATTACTGTTGTGGGCAGTGTGGGTCCTGGAGGGCGTTCTAGAGTGTGGTGCAGATTGGGTCCTTGTACGGGTACCACTTGATTCATGGAGCTGTCTATCCATAGCTCGATTAACGGCATTATCTATCATTGGCTGTAATTCTGCACCCGCTACATTTACTTGGGCATTATCATGCTCTCTCCACGGGTGACTGTTAACCTCGCTTGAGTCTGCCATGTAGCTTGAACTGTCACATATTAACAATAATTTATTGGTGAGTTTATTATAAAATTGTCTTTTATGGCAATTTATTAACCATGGTAGCCGTAGACCATATATGGCTAATTTATTACTCACATTTATTTAGGATTTCAATTATAATTTATCCTAATTATAAAACAATAACAGTTTTATTAGTAGCACAAAAGGCTTAGTCATAGCGACATTTTTAAAATCATAAGCCATGATTTCAGAGAATCAAGGCATTTAGGTTTGAACATAGTTCATTACCTTTTTTGGACAGGGAGTTATAGCTACCACTGTCTTTTGGCTCATGTAGAAATGAGCAAGGCCCGTAGGCATTGTATTACCACGTATGGTTAAGATACGATTATCCTAATTGATGCTTTAAACCCACGATTCAGAGATCATTATATTGGGTTTGGGATCTTTTAAAGAATCCTTATAAAATATGACGTGTGATTTTAACGAATCACGTCTGCCAGGAGTGTTAACATGTTTTCAGATGTTAACTGGGATTTGAATCTTTCGAACAGGTCTTACCATCTTGGCCTGGTCTTATAATGACCCAAAGGCTAGGTTTCACTCTTTAAGATTCTTATTCAATATTTAAACAGGCAGATTATTTTGTAAAAAGAATGATTTTATTTCATTTATTTCATGTGTAATATATAAATGCATAAATGGCAGAAATAAACTTAATATTCCATTACAATTTTTAAAAGTAGTACACATTTTGCCCTAAACGGGACTTTTACTAATACTTGCCCACACAGGAGCTATACAGATAATACATGTCCTCGCAGGGACTGTTTACAAACATAAGTGTCCACGCAGGGACTAATAAAGACAAGTCCTCGTAGGGACTAAGTACAAAGATAGATGTCCTCGCAGGGACTACATACATACTTAAATAAATGTCCACGCAGGGACTTGATTTAAACAAGGAAACACAATAATACACATTGGGATTTAACGATCTCGTTTCTTCTTTCCTTTCAGTAGGCTTGCTAAACCACTCATGAATCCATCATTCTTCCTACGTTCCCTCTGAAGGTCTCGCTCAACCCTGTCTATCCTTTGACGGAGGTCCTCCTGCTCCGGAGGGGAAAACCGTGGTGGTTGGTGATGTAGTGGTGGTTGAGTAGGTGCTTGATACCCATGAGCTGGGTATCCCACTCCCCAAGGGGTTCCATATGGTCCCTCAGGATTTTGGGCAAGGTAGTTTGATGCCACTTGGTAAGGATCCTCAGCATAGTTATAGGTAGGGTATGTTGGCGGTCCATAAGGATTGTATGTTGCTGGAGCAGTATAAGCAGGGATAGGGTTGCCAAAACCCATTGGTGGTGGTGCAATAGGTTCCGAATTTACTTCTGATACTGGAACTGAAGGTCCACCCACTTGTGGGTCTTCATTTAGCGGCGGGTAGTGGCTGCCACTAGAGTGTTGAGGGGTGCTGAAATGAAAATCCCCTCCTCGTGCTGACATCCTCGCGCCAGTCCTCCTACGTCTTGGTGGTTCTGGAGGCGCTAGATGAACTGGCTGCGGTGGAGGCGGTGGCGTGACTGCCACAAAACGTGGATCCCCAGAGGAATCCTGCTGCTGCTGGTAAGGCGATGAATAGTGAGATGGTGTAAAGTACCACTCACACCGGTCGAACCGTGCCTGGTGGCTATCCGGACCCTGGTATGGTGATCCGTGGAAAGATGAACCATCTGAGATCACATAAGGATGGTTCGGGGTTCCGGTTGAAGCCTCGACGGGATCTGTGTCCTCGTCCATATCCATCGATTGATCACCAGAAAAGTGATCCTCCGGTCCTAGTGGGTTAAAGCCCACTTGTTCTGGTAGGTAGTCTGCCGGGTTAAACCGGCCCTGAAAAACAGGAGTAGGGTCGCTGAAAGAGTCGTGCGATGAGGACTGCTGTAATGGTATGTATGAAGGTTGTGGGTTGTTGGGCTCATTCTCGGACTGAGGCCCGAAGGAGTGATGATATTGAGGCATTGAGTTATGCGACGTAGAATGTCTGGCAGGCTCCTCGTAAGTCCTCCAAGGTTCTCGCGGATCGGCATTCCTTGTAGAAGAATGAGTTCGCCGATGCGAAGGCCCTGCCTCGTGGTCGTTAGGGGCACTGATTGGCCCTTTTCCTCTTCCTCCTCGTCTAATGAATCTAGGCGGCATTGTTAAACCTGTCAATTTAAACAAAGGTAACCATAGGAAAAATAAAGGACAAAGTTAAAATTTAAAAATAAAAGATTTTGGATTATTCCTAAGTTCTTTGTCTAGACTCGAAGATTAAGGAATGTGCAATTGTGTCAATGAGATTAAACACAAAAGGCTAGTGTTTAATTCATTCAATGTTGGGCTCTGATAGCAACCTGTCACACCCCGATTTCCAGTATCGTGACGTGGTTGGCAACACAATAGTCAAACAACACAATATTTAAATGCACAGCGGAAGCAAAGTATAGATTCATTTCAACCAAATAATATTGTAATATTAAGTATCACAAGTAGTTGAATATAAATCCACAGGTAGATCAAAATAAAAGGAAACAGTGTTCAACAGTTTATGACATCCAAGCTTGCGAGACTTATTGTGGATGCTAGGAGAAAGCCAGCCTATTACGGGTAGTACCTGCACTTAACCTTTTTGAGAAAATACGTCAGTTTACACTGGTAAATACAATCAACCGACTCATTTTGAAAAGAGTTTAAGAAAATGCATTTAAGGCACAAGGCACAAATAATATTTTATAACTTGGGACAATTATGTAGAAATAATACTTGTAACAGAATTACATGTTTCTTATGCGTTCAGTAGCCGGATCGAGCCGGGTTAAAGATCAATAGACACACCACATTGCGTATATGAGACAATGACAGGTGTACGCCTACACCTGTGTGCTAAGGTCGTGGCCATTTCGTAAAATGATGCCAGGGATATCCGGGACATGGTCATTAACCCCCCAAAGGCTTTAAGCAAACAAAACAATTTAAACGGTCATCTCAATAATACTTAATCCCCAAAACGATTAAGGTCGAATGCCCGACCAAGCGGTATTTTATATACCGTACCCCAAGCCCGTATAAGGGAAAATAAGTTAAAAGTATTTACCTGAGCAAGTATAAATCCAAATCATCGAGTGCAAGTATCTTTTACCGGTTCTCCTAATCTGGAACGAAGGTTTATAACAACCTATTAGAATCCTAACGGTCCTTAGTTAAGCTTAAGCTTAGACCGGTTAGCTTTAAAGATACGGTTCGCACGCACGATTAAGCGAAGACCGGATAGAATGTGATTTAGGCCCGATAAGTTTGAAGACTTGTTTAATATGGGTATATCATACACATTCTGGATTTTGAGATAAAACCGACAAGGTTTGACCCGTTTCGGCTAATTTATGTAAACTAGTTACATAAACCGAACCGAACGCGCAAGAAGCGTAACGGGTGACCCTAAGAGTCCTAAACAGGTTTCCTAAGCTAACATGCCTTAAATATGTTGTGATATCAGTAGGATACCTTCCGTTATGCCCAAAACGAGTTTAATCTCATAAAAAGCCCCGTAGGGGTATTTTGGTCATTTTAAAGATTATAAAAGGATTAATTAAGTTCCTGTAATCACGGGTCTGACTTTATCAGTAAAACATCATAACTTAACAGGTTATATCCATTGGTGTTAAGTCTTATGTGGTAAAATAGTTTTAAACCCAACTATGCGTATAATACGCGTATAAAGCCGTTCTAAGCGGCGTACGGGTTAAAATAGGGTTCTGAGTATTCTGATCAGTTAAACAGGCTCAAAATATTTCATTTATTATTTCAAATCAGTAGCAATTGGATTGGCATCAAAATACATCGTAGAACTCATTTTATAACCGAAAAGGGTATATTCGGTATTAACCGAATCAAGGTGATAAACCTAGCTTATGATCAGTTTAAAAATAATTAAAAATCTTCAAAAATCCCAAAATATTATTTAACATCAGTGGGTAAAAGGTTTGGTGTCAAAAATTGGGTTTAGATAGGCTTTACGCTAATGACGCCGTTTAATTAATAAAAACGTTCTTAATTACGCCATTGAGCATATCTCCTAATCTAGACCTCCGATTGACGTGAAATTTTTGGGACATGCTTAATAATCAGTAACAAAGGTTATTGTACTTTCACATTTCCAAAAATCTCGTTTTATGATCATGAGGGCATTACGGTCATTATTTAGGCACTTAACGGAAACGCGCGAATGAATCGGACAATCAATGAAACAAGTACAGAGGCTTATACTAGCATGTAACCCGGTCCTAATGGAACTTTAAGGCATGTCTAAACCTATCCAAACCGGGTCAGAATTGAAGTCAAAGCAAAAGTCAAACTTTTGCGTCTTTCGGTTCCGAATCGGTTCAAAACAGAAAGTTGTCGAATCAAACAAGCTTAGACAAGTTATTATACTTATTTTCAAGTTATATGAATGGTAAAACAGGTTATACGCCTTTTATATCACTAATTACATGTTTAACGGTTCTGTTGACTTTTTCGAAAGAAGTTTTGACTCGACAAACGACATAGTTAGGATTGGAATCAGTGGGTGCCCTTTTAAGGGTTAATTGCCTATATAATTACCAACTTGTAACAACTTTCGTTTTGACAAAACTCTGGACCGTTTATGATTTATCGCTAAGTCAAACCGTAATTACGACAGTTTGACTTCTAGGCTATAAACTAAGAAAGACTTAATTTAGAAGGGTTAAACATACTTACAAGTGACTAATGGATGATTAAGAAGTCTTGTATCAGGTCCTTATGCTCCAGAATGCTCAGAAGATGATGTTGTGCATGAATGATCAAACTTGCAACAATAGACTTCTTTATATAGTGCCTTCAATTACCCAAGATGATGCCAATTAAGTCTATACATGACCCTTGATCGATTACATGTGTCCCTAAGGACTAAAAACCAACATAGGCAAGCCCATGGTATCAAAGAATTGCATGTAAGTCGGTTAAGTGAGCTGCAGGACACCAGTGCATGATTTCTGATCAGACAAGGCAGTCGCGTAGCGCGACTGCCGGGGGGTTCAAGCTCGCGCTACGCGAGGGTGTTGATGACCAGCCAATCAAGTTTTCATTAATTGCATTTCAGTCCCTGGTCCTCCAAAACATCGCTTTCTCATTCTTTCTTGCATTTCAAACCTTTATATTTGACATTTAGGAGCTTTAAGGCTTATACCATCTTTGTCAAGTCCTCGGGTAACTTTGTGATCACCCGAAAAGCCCTAATTTTCAATGTTAACGATTCTAACCCTTACACACGAATTTTATCATAACTTTCGCATTCGGTAACGAAACTTGGTGAAATTTTTATGGTGCATTCTAGTGAGCATAATTAATCGTTACAAGGCTTCGGGTTTGCTTAAAAGGTCACTCAGAGGTGTATCTTAACATGTTGACACATTTAACCCCTGTAGTTTTGAAATCTCTCACGTTCTTTCACAATTCGCTTCGTATGATCCATGATCCATTCGTTTAAGGTTGTAAACATCTTGTAGGGTTATTGTAAAGTTTATTTATGCATTGTTGACACTTTGAACCCTTAAATTCACATAGTTTCTATTTTCGTCAACTTTAGTCCTTCAAGAACATTCTTTCACACGTTCAAACCTATGACACGTGTCAACACGTCATAGGACGTGAATTTTCGAGGTGTTACAATAGTGGAATGCACATTTGATATCCATCTGAAACACCTTTATGTTGTGGTTGACAGCAAAGGCCAAGAACAGTCTGATAGCTTCTAATCTTGCTACAAGGGCAAAAGTTTCATCATAGTCAATGCCCTCTTCCTGTCTGAAACCTTGAACCACAAGCCTAGCTTTATTCTTGACAACAATGCCCCTTTCATCAGTTTTATTTTTGAAGACCCACTTTGTGCCAATAGGACTCACACCCTCTGGCAGTCGTACAAGTTCCCATACTTGTTGTCTTTTAAACTGTTGGAGCTCTTCTTGCATAGCTTCTACCCAACTGTTGTCTTTCAGTGCCAATTGGTACTTGATTGGTTGATGGAGTGATAGAAAGCCAGCAAAAAGACAAATGTTTTGGGATTAACTTCTGGTGAGAACCCCTTCATTTATGTTGCCAATGATTTGATCTGGTGGATGAGACTTCATGAAGATTAAATCTCCCTTGTATGGAACAATGGCATTAAATGGGGAAGGCAGCAGATGTGAATCATCTGAGCTAACATCTGTTGGTGACTTTGATGATCCAACATCTATTTGAAATGGAGGTGGAGGGATAGGAGGAATGGGTGTGGCACAATGTTGATTTTTTATCCATTGTTGGCAGATTTTTATCAACAGTGGTTGATGATATGGTAACAAAGGTTGAAGTGCTACTTTGGTCAACAACTGTTGATGCAGCAGTGGTTGAGCTTTGACAGCTGTTTTGAACATCTTTTGCTCTGGTGGTGGATGTGAATTTTTGTTGTGGAATCACAACTTCATATCCATTGTCTCGTGGTGGAGATTGTGGTGTACCTACAGGGTTAGTCTTGACAGACATATCTTCAAAAGTGAATTTATCTAGATCAAACAATTCAACAGGGTTTGCTGGGATTTTCAGAGATGAAAGTTCATTGAACTTAACATTCAAAGTCTCTTCCACACACCTAGTCCTTGTGTTAAACACTTTGTAGGCCTTGGCAGTGGTTGAGTATCCCAGGTGATGTGACATCTGTGCTTGTGTAATCGTTGTATAACTTTGAACAGTTCAATTATCAATAAAACAATGAGTTTTGATCCCAATATTTTTTATTTATGTTTGACATTTTGCACGTTTCGATTTTGTTCAATTTTAAACTCTAAGCCGCTTTCTGGAAAGTTATACGCAAACTGATGCGTAAACGTAATCAGTTTAATGCAACAAACACTCCGAAATAGTGAAATATGCTTAACATACTTTAAATAACCTTTACATAACTTAGAAATAAGTTTTAAAGGGTTTGGTATGGCAAAAACAAGTTTATTCGCTCACAGGGACTATTTGCGTCAAACTGTGAAAGTCTGCCGATTCATATAGTAACGTACATTCCGGAACTTGATCATAAGCTAAACATACCATAAATAACCTTAACATAGCTTAGAAATAAGCTTTGAGGGGTTCGGTGTGAGAAAATACGCTTATTTGATCAACAGGGACTAAAAGCGTCAAAAACAGCATAAGTTTGCATTTTCGAGCATATCTTACGTTCTGAACATACCCGGACATCCAAAAATTTTTGTGATCATTAAAATATATTATTTTAGTGATTGGAATGCTAAAATACCATCGCGCAATTTGGATCGTTTTTCGCGTCCGTTCACGTTTCGTCGTTATTAACTAAACAACGTGATCGTACGACCAAACAAACCGACATCCATGATATTTTCAAGCATATTTCATGCCCCCTATACTTTAACATCCTTTTAGAGCCTTGAAATTGGGTTAACGGGGCTTAAACGCGTCGAAAATCAAGTTTTAAGCTTCAGGGGTCTGTTCTGCCATTTTGGAAAAGTTTCTGTCTGAAAGCTCTCGCCTGGGGCAAAGCCCAGAGCTTCTGTCTTCGCAGACCGCGACAGCTGGAGCTGGGCAGAAACCAGTTTTCTTCATTCAGCAGTTGATTCCTTGGTTTCTAACTTGGTTTTTCAATACATGGAACTTGTTTATGTGTACCCCTAGTATTTAAAACAATGGGCAACATGTGTAGGGCTAGGATCAAGATCAAGCCTTGATCCACTCAAAAACACATGGAATGATCCTAAAGGTGCTTGATTCTCTATAAATAGCAAGGACTTTTGCTCATTCATTTGCTCATTCATTCTTCTTCTTCACTTCTGCTCTTAAGAGGCTATCACAACTTGTTGAAGGCCTCCAACTTCAGTTTTCTTTGTTCTTATTCAAAGCTTGGACCCTTTGTAAGTTTCCTTCATGCTTGGTTATGCATTTCAAGCATGAAAGTCAAACAGTGTTTGACTTTCTGCTTTGACCATGATTTGGTCAGCACAGTTCGTTTGAACTTTGAAATGTGAGCGTAATCACGATGGTTATAGTCCCTTGTGACTATACCTACTGATTACCACATTTATTAGGCTTAGTGACGAGTCATAGTTTCGGTCAAAATGCCGATTATGCGCATTTTGAGACGAAACTATTTTCGGGTATCAAAACACTTTGTTTTGATATCAAACTTGTTTTCTAACTTAGTTAAACATGTTTTAACATGTTTAACTCGTCACTTTTAGTTTAGTGCTTATTTAGGGTCGTAAGATAAGCGGTCTAAACATCCGCTTAGACTTTTGAACCCGACCCGTTTGGTCGATCATTAGGATCCGACCAAACATATTTTGTGACCATAGTTGTATAGGGAATAACCTCCCGAGGTTATACCTTATGCTCACTTAGTTTAATTAGTTGTATGATAGGTAGTTTATATGCCTTAGGAAAATGACCAAAATGCCCTTTTTGCGCTTAATTTCAATTTAAGCATATGTAACCTAAATTTTATCACTTAAACTGATTATGCAACATATTTAAACATGTTAGGGCATATAATACTTGTCATAGGACTAGTTAGGCCACTCGTTTGCGCTTTTGCGCAAATGACGCGTTAAAGAAGGATAAGCTACCTAAACGAGTCATAACGGCTCATAAGCACTTAGGATAGGTTCCGATTTAGAATGTAGGCTTTATTAAACCATATCATATGAGTTCCAATACTCATTTAGTTTACAAGACCTCATTATATCCGATCTTGCGATTTAGGTTCGGCTTATTAACATAGTTACCTATATTAGGTGCCGTTTGATTCCGTGATCCTTCGAGCGTTACTTGGTTATTATTTCAAGACTATTGTGCAAAATCAAGTGAGTACATAGTCCCCTCTTTACTGCTTTCAAATATTTTGGGGTGATACACATGTGCCTACTTGTTACTTTCGTGCTTTTCGTGCTTTCATGACATATACTTGCTATGTTCATTAGTACGCATATAGTACATGATTTCCATTATGCTTTTCTATGTATGTTGACTGAGCATGCTAGCACATTGATTTCATAAACACATTTGTTTCATATGTTTACTCAGCATATGTACACATTGATTTACATTACATTTTTGCTATGTATGTTTACTTAGCATGCTAGCACATTGATTTCATGAACATTTCGACTTTGTATGTTTACTTAGCATACTTAGTACATTGTTTTCACATAACATGCTTACATTTGGTATGACATTTGGTATGTTTAACGGGACTAAAATACGTTCATTAACACTGATCACACCGCTCGGTAGTATGTAGTGGTACCATAGGAATTGACAACTCCCATTCCTGGAATCCTAGGTTTGTTTGGACGTAAGGAATGACAGAATCCGATATACATATTTGATAAACCCTTAACTTGTTAAGGGTTTGTCTGTCAGTCGCAATGCTTGAATGTATGTGATAGACATTACTGCATAGATGTTTGTATCAATAAAGCATTGATTTGTTTATGTAAAACATAACTTTTTGATTTAAACTTAGATTTATTCAAAGACTTTGTTCTGTACATTTTTACATATGGGGTTGAGTAAATACTCTTTATTCACCATACATGACATTTGATTTCACATGACATTTGATTATACATTGACATTTTACATATGGGGTCGAGTAAATACTTTTTATTCACGATACAAAACATTATTGTTACTTGACATTTGCTATACAAGACATGATTTACCCATGACATTGAAACATTAAACATTGTTATACATAAACATTTGACGTTAGTTTAAACAAGACATTTTTTGGTGGTTTATGATTTAAATAACGAGGCGTGTGTAATATGATAAAAGCATGGTGGATACGCCGCTGGTACTTCCTATATATAAGTGTTTTATGATATTACATATCGTAGCGTTATCTAAATCATTTCGACAAGAACATGATACATTTTATACAAATGACATATTTTTACAAAACACTATTTTACAAGTGACATGTTTTAAACAAAACTCATTTTTACTTAGTTATTTACTTAACCATACACCTTTCTTTAATATCATTTGATTTTCATATCGATTTTCATATGATTTATAAAAGAAAACATTTTTATAAGGTTCATGACTAATTTTTGTTAAACATTTCTTTTAACTTACAAGTCATGAATCCCACTTCAACAAAACCTATGTATCTTACAGGCATTTTTATGCTGACGTACCTATTTTCACATGTGTTTCAGGAGCTAATGTTTGATGAGGATTGTGACACACTTAGGCGGACTCGGGCCTTAGTGACATAAAAGAAGCAAGACTAGTTTAACTTATGTTATGTTTTCTGTGTATTCAAGACAATGTAATCACTTTAATTTAAATAAAATCAAACTTTAAGTACCATGGTTGTGAAACAATAATTCTGTCGCTCCACTCCTCGACGTTTCCGCCGCAGTTTGTTGTTTTACGCGGTCGGGGTATGACAGGTGATAACCACAATCTATTTTGGCTGCAAATTTTGAAATCGAGTCTTTTAAGTTTAAGATAAAACATGGGCAGCCAAAGATTTTAAAGTATGAGATCAGTGGTTTGATTTTGTACAGAATTTCATAGGCAGTCTTTTGATGCCTGGGGTTGATCAAAACTCTGTTCTGCATATAGCAAGCAATGTTTACAGCTTCAGCCCAAAAAGTTAAGGGTAAACCTGAATCTGCAAGCATTGTTCTGGCAGCTTCAATTAGTGTTCTGTTTTTCCTTTCAACCACCCCATTTTGCTCTGGTGTTCTTGGGATGCTGTACTGTCTTACAATCCCTTTTGACACACAGAATCATCCAACTCCCTATTCCTGAATTCTGTGCCATTGTCACTGCTAAAGACTTTTACTGGCAGGTCAAATTGCTTTTCAACCTGTGTGACAAAGTCTTGCAAAATCCCTGCAGTCTCATCTTTAGAATGTAAGAAGTAAGTCCATGTAAACCTAGAAAAATCATCTACAATTACCAGACAGTATCTTTTCCTTTTCAAACACATGATTTTTACTCAGCCAAACAAGTCCATGTGCAGCATTTTCAAACACTTGGTTGTTTTGGACTCTTCAATGGACTTATATGAGCTTTTATGTTGTTTGCCTTTTAAACAGGTAACACAATGCTCAGGACAGGTGAACAATTTTTGTGGAAGACCTCTTACAAGGCCTTGTTTTGACAATGCAGTGATTGTTTTGAGATTTGTGTGCCCCAATCTTCTGTGCCATAATTCTGTCTCTTTGTTTGAGGCAGCTGAGAACAGACAGGCATCAGTCATGGGACTCTCTTTTGACAAATCAACTACATAAACATTGCCACTCCTTTGATCAACAAGTTGGGTTTTTCCATTGGCTATTATTTCTTCAATCTTTTTGACCATTTCTGGTCCAACAATCTTGCAACTCTCCTTAGTAAAGAATGACCCATAGCCTTTGTCACTCATTTGTGAGACACCAAGGAGATCGAATTTCAGATTGTCAATGAGATTAACATTTTCAAACTTGACTTTTCCAGTCTGAATTGTTCCAGACCCCAACTCATTTCCCTTACTATTATTACCAAAAGATATATCACCCCCTCCATGAGTTTTGAATTCTTAGAGTACGGCTCTACATCCAGTCATGTGCCTGGATCCTCCACTATCTACATACCAAAGGTTATCTGAGCATGCAGAAGCTCCCTGCACATTAAGTAAATAATTAGTTCAGGAGGGTCTCCAAAGCCAATAAGGCTTTGGATGGGGTCACAACAGCATCAGTGTCAAGTCTAGGAACATGGACAGTGGTTAGCTCAGGGGTTTGGATTGTTTTTGAACATTGTATCTCTAACCACTGTTGTGGGCCATTTCCTGTCAAATGTTGAAATCCATAAGGGTGCCTATTCACTTTTGGTTTAGAGGGCCTTTTGTAGGTCTTATAAATATATGGGACCCTTTGGTATGGTGGTTGACCTTTTCCTCTTTGGAATTAGTTGGCAGGTGGTGCATCTGTCACTTGCACATCTCTTGGAGCAGTGTTTTTGTTCAGCTGTTTTGTAATGGCTGTTTGGACAGACACAAATGGTTGTTGTTTCATGACAGGTTGTTTTGATGAACTCATGGGTGTTTTTGAAGTGTACTCTTTTCTTTTGACCTCAAAGGTTTTAAGGTACACACACTCATGAGTGAGATGATTAGTTTTTTCACAGATAGTGCAGTGTTCTGCAGGCTCAATTATGCTTGTTTTGTTAATGTCATATGCTTTTAGATGAAAACAGTCCTTTGTGGAATGGTTTTTCTTTTCACAGAAATCACAAAACAAAATTTTAACTTTTTCTCTCTTCTTCAGAGTTTTGAACCACTGTTGGGATGTCTTTAAGAGGAATGACCTTGGCCTTAGGTGCTTTCACACCTTCAACTGTGGAAAAATCCATGGGTTTGAAATTCTCAAGGATGTCACACTCATCTGACCAGGTGGGTTTGAATTGATATTTTTCAATCTCCTCAAAAGTTGAGAACCCCTCTGGTTTTTCCAAAATGATTTTATTACCATTTATATCAGTTATTTTGATTTCTTGACCATCCTTGTTTGTTGGCAAGATTTCAACAGACCCAGACTCTTTTACACCAGTGTTTTCAACTTGGTCATTTTTCCTGAAACCTATGCCAAATTTTACATTACTTTTGATCTGTTTCTCTAACATCAGCTCATAACCTTTGCAGGATTCCACCCATTTTTCACAAGTGATTTGGGTGGATTCCAACTCCTTTTTGCAAGCATGATATTTCTCTATCATGGCTTGAAGTTGGTCCTTGGTTATGCTGTGTTCATGTTTAAGACTGCAGATTCCACTTTCCTTTTCAAACAATTTGTTTTTCAGTTCTTTAACAGACTTTTCAAATTGTATTTCATCTTTTAAAATCTTGTCTCTAAGGTTTTCATTCACCTATTTAACATTAGCAAATGCTATGATGCATTTGTCTGAACATAGGTTTTTCAAGACCTAAGGTGATACCTTAGCTGCAGCCATCATGACACAATCACAAACATTCTCACAAGTACTATTCTTCTCCTTCTCTTTCTCTTCTTTCTTACACCATGGGTCAGCAAGAGGTTCTAACAGTAGTTTGGTTTCTTTTTCCAACAGTTATTCACCAATAACAGCAGTAACCACTGCTTCAGCAATCTCAGCCACTATTTCAGCACTGGATTCTCCTTCTTCAGTTTCTAGCCCTTTAGGAATTGACTTTAATGCTGCAAAACAAAATTCATCAACAGGAGCATCATTCTTAGCAAATAGAGCAAAGTTTTAATCAGATAGTTCATCAGGCATGCTACTCCAATCAACAAAGCCTTGGGTAAAGAAGCTTTGCTGACTGGTCTCTGCTGTAGCAGATGTTTGTGCAGGTTGTTGCACTTGGACCTGAGAGACAGGGGCTTGGACATACTGAATTTGAGGAACAGTGGTTTGAACATATTGCATTGGAACAGGTGTTACAGGGTGTGCATAATGAGCAGTGTTTACATGGGCAGCAGGGGTATTTTGGTAATAGTGCACAGTGTTTTGTGAATTTTGATGTCTAGGGCTAGGATGTGTTTTGATTGGTCCACTATTTTGGCTTCTACATTCTCTAGCAAAATGTCATAGCCTGTTACACTTGTAGCACTTTAACTTAGATTTATCCAACCCAACTTTTAAGTTCCCATGTAACCCTGGAAACTTTCTCCCTGTTCTCTTATAAAACTTGCTGGTTCTTACACTCAGCAGTGCCAATTGATGCAATATGTCCATTTCCTCCAGATCAGTGGGATCAAAATGCTGGAGATCATTGAGTTCAAAGGATAAGTTGTCAAAACTCTGGTTTTCACTACTTGCTGTAAAAGCATAGTTAGCTGAGTAAGAATCAGAATTGTTAAAAGCTCCACCAACAGTTATGTCAATGTAATGATCATAACTCTGATCCTTACTCCTACCAGATTCCTCTTGACCTAAAAGTGCTGTGCTACAAAATGTGTAGTCATCAGCAACCTTCCCAGACTTTGTAACTTCTTTTTCTCGTTCAACTCTCTCTCATATGTGAGAAGTCGATCATGGAGTTGAGTCAGACTTAACTCTTTGAATCCAACAGAATTTCTGGTTACAAAAGCAATTGTGTCCCATTTTTCAAGTAGTGACCTTAGAAACCTACTATTTAGAGTTGATTTTGCAAATTCAACATTAACAAGTTTAAGTTCACTAATGAGACAACTAAAATGTTCAAACTGTTGTGTTAGTGATTCTCCTTTCACATGGCAAAATGTTTCATACTGTTGATTCAAAACCTCCCTGTTATTCTCTATCACCTCTTCTGTACCACCGAACTGCTCTTTTAGAGCATCTCACAGCTCCTTGGCACTGTTACAATGTAACAGTCCAACATAAATGTCATTTGGAAGAGCTGAGGCTACTATGCTAAAAGCCTTTGCATCTAATTCAATTTTTTGAAAATCTTGTTCTGGGTAGTTTTCAAGGCTTTTAGGCACAAAGCCTTTGGGATCTTCAGTACTAGGCACCTGTGGAACATGTGGTCCATAGATGACTGACTTCCAGCAGCCGGTGTTTTGCTGAGCTAACACTTGGCCCATCCTACGTTGCCAGATGTTGTACTCGGATCTGACAAGCATAGGTGGCTTGAATAGTGTTCCGGTGTTGTGAGGGTCATGTGATTGTGATGCCATCTTGGTTGATTTTACAAAAGTTTTCAGAATAATCAACTTTGTACGTGATTACCTTTTACTCTGTTTTTTTCAATTGATACAAACAATTTTGAGTATCAATAAATTTGAGCTGAACTTTTATGTCAAATTGATTGTTAGATCAAATTTGACTGTCCTATGCTTTGATACCAATTGTTAGGATCTGAGTTTCTTAGATTGTGTTGTTTAATTAGAAATGAAAGATGAAACAGAGATTTGAAATGCAGCGGAAATGGAAATAAACTTTAACACACAATCAAGGAAGAATAGCTTTGAGCAAACATGATTTCATTCAGTCAAAAGATTGTATCTATTACAATATTCAACTGTGCATGTATGCAACTAGACTCCCCCTCAGCCTGAGCTTAGTGATTTGTTCATACAAGATGCCTTGGTGAGAATGAGCTGATGGAACAGTACAGATAATGTTATATTTATAGTACAAACGAAACCACTAAGCATCTTTGCTGACGTCACCATGAAAGTGACATCTAACATCCTAACAAACTCTAAACATTGTTACATTTAAACACTAATTACAATAGACATTGATTACATAAAACACTGATGCAGCTTCCACTGTTGTAGCCTAAGCACTGATGTTGAGAATCAGTGCTTTCTTCAAAGGGTGATCAGTCCTTGAATGGGCAGTGCTTTGGTCTTCAACAGTACTTGAGAGACATCAGTAGATTGAGCTTCAGTCTTTATTCTTCATTAGTTCTTTAGCATAACAGTTGTTGTGATGATCAGTGCTTGGAGTTCGTCAGATGATAGAAGACCACTGTCAAGGGAAGAGTCTAGTGTAGACACTGCTTATGATGACCAACTGCTTGAGAACCAGTTTTGGCTTTCCTTATCATCTGTTCTTCTGGGCTCAACTGCATGGGCCAACACATGTAGTAACCAACTTTGCATAACTTGTTGAGCTCCCTGGAACTTCTGAAAGAGCTAAGGCGTTGCTAGCCCTAGACCCAATTGTGAGAACCTTCAAGATCAGGATCTAAGATTCAATAGGAGAAGAAGAAGAAGCTCAAACCTCATCCTCCTACATCATGTCAAGTAAGTTGTTATAGTATTTGTAGTTTGAATATTTAAAGTATAAGAATGAAAAACTTATCTTATTTTTTTGTTGGTTGTCCAGGCACTCAAAAATCCATAACCAGGTCCACCACCAAGTTTGGTCTCGATGACATTGATAGCTTCATCTTCCCCTGGACTGCCAAGAAGGAGTCTAAGCTTTCAAGAGACTAGGGTCGTGACCACCAGGGCCAAGTCTGGGTCCAAGAGAAAGAAGCTCTCCGAGCCTGAGGGGGACTTCTTCGATGTGGAGAAGCAGCTTCATGACTCCCAAACTAAGGTAAGGATACTTGATCGTAATGTTTTTATGGTATCTTTCTCAATGATCCTGTATCTTAGTCTCTGCTTTGTTGCTCACAGGGATTCACCCGTGTCAAGGCCCATCGTGAAAAGAAGATTACTGAGCTTGAAGAGACCCTGGTTGACATGATGTCCATAGCTGCTACCAAAGAGAAGGCCTTTTCCAAGCTAGAGAATGATAACAAAGGGCTTGAGGAGCAGCTGCTCATGGCTGAGGTGGGAACTCACGAGGCTGTTATGGTGGCGACGGATGAGGCTAAGGTCATTGCTGCCAGAACGATGTTGCAGGCAAGGATCAGGATGGCGAAGGAAGCCAATGATCCTAACTTCGATAGGTCCACTAGGATTTAGCTCTATGGGAGTGGACCCTGCTTAAGCTTGGTGGAGAAGAGGAGCCTGCACCTGAGAAGCCTACCAAGGCCGGAACAAGCAGGGTGTAGGAGGTAACTGGTCGAGCTGGTGGTGATACAGGAGTAGAGGCTGCAACAGTGGGCGATGAAGGATATTGATGCCTAGGCCTGAGCCCACCTTTTTACGGTTTTTTCTTTTGTTGATGTTTTTTGATGAACAATGGTTTGGTTTGTAATAACTCAGAACAATAGTTTTTAGGGTAAGGATCCATAATCCTTAAAACAATATGGAGGGTGGAAAAGGTGGATGGGTCCTTCTATTTGTGGAGGATGAAACCTTTAACACCCTTCTCCTTTAACGTTTCCTGCATAGACATTAACAACTGATAACACCCTAACTCAGCCCGGGTGGATGGTCCATGTATTGCTGGTGAAGCCCGGGCTAATGATTTTGGTAACGATAGTGGTGTTTAAATAAAATTTTAAGCTTTTGACTATATCTCGTGTTCTTTGTTCTTTTATAGCTTTTACTTGATAAATATGTTTTTCCAAATTCAAGTAGGTCGTTTACCAAAAATCAGGTTGTTGTATCAAAAATCACCAATTCTTGTTCATAGAAGTATAGAAAAATTTAGGTTGTATAAGTAATTATGAATCACTTATCCTTACTTGTAAAAAATGTAGGGTGAAATCAATCAATAAAATAAATAAGGCAAAGATAAGACAACCATAAAATCCAAGTTTGGATTATAGTCCTAGATCATTACCACGGTGTAAATAAACTAGTCACCATGACTTAGACTTTGAGGATCCAGGATCCTTCTTGAAATGACTTGCGAGTCTTCAAAGTTCCTAAAACCTGTTAAGATAAACTTGGGACTAAGCCAAACAAAATGGGGACATGCCCATTATAATTATAACTGGGGACAAGCCCAAAAGAACCTGGGACAAGCCCGTGATAACTTGGGACAAGCCTAAAAGATACTAGGGTCTGGCCCAAGCTAGGGACAAGCCCAACTTAAGTGACATGAAAATGCGAAAACCTTAGCTAACGTGAAAACGATAGAAACTTTAGGATAACAGATGTATGGTACGTCTACCATTATAATTGAGATCCTACAAACGGCCAACAACAATGAAATTGTTAGTCACTAAGTGTGTACTGGTCCTATTGCCTCGAACCACACTTGGATAATCGTGCACTATTGGTGGGGAGTCAAAACCCAATTCGTATGATAGGTGAAAACCTTTAAACCATAGAAGGTATTAGATACATTAAACGTAGGAGAGAGGTGGCTAACCCCTTAGACCTCTGAAGATGCAAACTATGCAAAAGATTTCTGTAGAACTTGAAACTTGGTGAGCATGGATGTTAAGTAGTTTAACATCCTTTATTTATAACGAAAAATATATAAAAAGTAGAAATGAAATTGAAGTAAAACGTTACCAATATTACGATCCTAAATCCATTAAGGATCCTTGATCCTTATTACATAAAATACTTCTTGAGATGGATAGCATTCCAGGCCCTGGTTAAGAGATCACCTTCCATGGTTACTAGGTGATATCTGTTGTAACGAACAATAAAAAACCAACAAACTCTATAGCTAGGGTAAGTCGGATATCGATCCAAGGGAGGATTGTGGAAAGCGTTATAATTGTCAAGTATTGATTAACTAATGCAGAAAAGTAAATTCCAGTGGTTTGGAATTGTGCTTAACTAATTACGAACTAAAAAGACAAAGTTTTTATCAACGGAGGAAGAATGGTTCCTCTGAATTTTAGGTTTTGAAGTTAGATTCAATTACGTGTTTAATCGAAACACTCACATAGACATAAGTGTTTAGTTCAATTAATTAAAAGTGATAATCAACGACTAAATACTCCGGTTAATACATAACGGGAGGTTATCGAATGATTACCAATTACATTTACCAACCCTAATCCCATATATCCCGATTACTAGAACTTTCGGGAATTGAATGATCAAGAATTAAAGGTTTAAATAAAGTGCAATGGATTACAATTAACTAATTTAAACAACACTGAAAACAATCGAATGCTTAGATCACCGGTTACAACGATTGTCAAAAACACATAATGTCGTCAAACTTACAAAAACCCTCCATCCGGAGGAAACCAAGAAAGTTTAGCCGCTTATATCACAAGTGAAATCGCCAAAAGTTTGATACACGGATGAGATCATGATCATGGTTGATGATTCGGTGGAAGGAATGATGGATTGGATGTGAAAAAGCTTGAATCTTTGAGCTCTTGGATCCTTAGGTCGAAGTTAGATGGTAAGATAATGATTAGAAAACTTCTTCAAACCCTAATATACCTCAACAACTTATTTTTCGCGTTTTTCCGTCATGGGAACCGTAAGTTACGCCTCCAGACCATAACCTACGGTTTGGAGTTTCTGTTTCAAACACTTATACACAACCGTAACCTACAGTGGTGAACCGTAGGCTACGGTTCACACTTCCTGTTTAATGTGTGCCAACAATGCTCAACCGTAAGCTACAGTTTAACAACCGTAAGCTACGGTCGCATGTTAACAACCCACTTCTCTTCAATGTCAAATTTCACATAACAACAATCTGGCCCCTCCACTTTGTAAACTCTTGTTCTCACCTCTTCAAGCTATAAACACATTTCCTCTTTGCTACCAATTGGCCCTTGTACTTTATCTCCACATGTTTCCTTCACATTTTAGCTTCAAACAATTTTCATATACCAAATCAGTTCCCGAACTTTGCTCTTTCACACTTCCTGCATCCTCAAGTAGCTTTCTCAACCGAACAAGTTCCAAATACATACCGAAAGCTATAGTGACCATTCCCATGCACTCCTACTCATCTTTAAGCCTCGTAACTTCTCCCAATTACATGCTTAACTTGCAAATCAATGAATACTCCTAGTTATCCCATTCAAGGAAAGTAAACAAATAAAAAACGTATAAAACTCACATGATAAGCAAATTTAAGCTCGGGTTTCACCCTCTCCATCACATTCCCAGACTTATCTTTGATTGTCCTCAAGCAAACCAACTAAAACTACTCACCACAATAACAATACCTCTAAACCCCTTAACCGATTCAACATGTGAAGTTCCCAAGTCATACCCGTCCCATAAACTAACACATTCGAGATTGACATTCTGGAAAGTAAACCATGCAACTTAAAAACTCAAGACTTGTCTATCTAAAACTAACATGTTTACAATTAGACACATGCTACACACCCCTCACAAGGTACTCTCCTCTCGGTTTAATATTTGGACTAGCGTGTAATGTGCTAGTATGTATACTCTCAAAAACCAAACATGAAATCCTGCAATCATAGGCTTGTATGGCAATCACACATCCACTGTATTCACACATCCACTGTATCGTGTAACATGGCATATATTAAAAGGACTTTTTCGGTTTTGGGCTTAGGCTAAGGTAAGAAATTTTTTGGCTTTTTATTTTTATATGGCTAACGAACAGACAACCAACAGTGATGACTTATTTAAAAACACAAAGTCTAAGGCTTTTGGGTTGGTTTCTACCCAAACAAAACAACTTTATTCGTAAACTCCCTTTTTTTCTTTTTTTCAATTTCATGTTCTATATTTTTCTATTTTTCTCTTTTTCCCTTTTTTCTTTCTTTTTCTTTTTCAAGTAAATATACTCTGTCATTCATGGTTGGACAACACATAATTCACATCGGGTGGACAAATGAAAGGTAAATAGGCTCAACAGGGCTACTAAGGGAAATAGATGGTGACATACACAAACACAAGGAATGTAACGGGGAATCCTAATGCCTTTATTATTTATATGCACATGTCAACTCCACAATCTCAGCACGTATCAAATCACACAAGTTCTATTCACATAATAACATGCGGCCTGCACTCAACAAATGAATTCATAATATAAATCATTATTCTATCAAATCTACAAGCTCAAGATCTCACCAAGAAAGGTAAAGGGTTAACGACATGTAGCATATGCAATTTAAAACATGTTACCCCTAGATAGACATCTCTTCTCAATTCCTTTTCTAAAACAAATGTCAGACCTACTCTCATAAAACTTAAAGGGACAACCATGACAAGAGACTAAGTTAGTTTACTACCAGTAAGAAGCCTACTAGTGATTGAAACCTTAGGTTTTCATAACTAATTAGCGTGCTTAAGGCGATGAAAAATTTTAAAATTTTCAAAATTTCCGATTTTTTCAATTTTCATCGATTTCAACCACTTTCAATCTCTTCATCCCTATCATCCCTTCCCGGGATTCCACATCCCCACACTTGGGATACATTGTCCCCAATGTATGGTGCTTTTAAAACATAAGCCCGGGAAAACAACGAACTACCCTCACTGAGCTGCTAACTCATAACAAAACAAAACAAACAAACACATCCCCTAAACAAAACAAAGTTTTAACACCACCAAAACACAAAACACACCAAAAATAAAACAGTAAATTGTTCAGATAAAGAGTACAGGAGATAGCACATGGACCTGAACGAATCAGAGAATGCCTCACTGGTATGATGGACCCGGTGGTCCACCATAATATCCACCCAAATGTTCATAAAACGATCTCATATCAAAAATGTCCGCCGAGCCTCCTCCTTGGGATCTTGCTGTTGTGGTTGAGATGATGAAGGCTGAGCTGCTTGCTGCTGATGCTGCCAAATAGGGTATTCATACGGTGGCGGCTGATACGGATAGGAGCTTTGAAAATGGGGCTCCGAATACTCTCTCGGCAACCACATAGACCCATGAACCTGAGGCAACGGGTGGCGAGGCATACCTGGCTCGTATGGGGGTAACTGGCTTTAATCCATATAAGGTGGATTTTCACAATACGGGACCCCAGCATAGTAATCCAGATGATGTTGAGTCTGGTTTTCATCAAAAGCTCACATGTTTAATTCCATTTTGCCGCTAATATGGCGTACTTGGTCAGTGCGACGTATATACCCCATCAGATCTTCATGCTGCCTCTCCCTACTAACCTCTAATCTCGAGCCCTAGTCATACAAAGACTATTGCCACATCTCCCAACCAGCGTATTCCGGTGGCTGACTGCTCTGTAGCCTTGCCTGCATGTCATCATCGAACACTCCCCAGGAGTAATTCGACTGCCTTGGTTCCTCATGCTTCCTGCTCGAACCTTCACCCATAACCAACCCAGCCTCTCTTCTCATTCTCATTATCTCCTCGTCACTCGAATCCAAGTCGTCCATCTCTCCTTGACTTGGACGCTGTTTACCCCATTGCAGCACCTTCAACCTCGCTCCATCCCCATATTTTATCTTATTCCACAATTCAGTCTTCACGTGATCTATCCGATCGCTCTTGCACATGTTGGCGATCGAAAAGGTGGCATGCGTCTTGACAAAGGGTTTCTCGGATGATAACAACACCCCTTGCTTGCAAAGGAAAGCACTAATTAACCGAGCGTGGGGAATCAACTTTTTGTTCCTTGTGTTGTGGCTTTGCCAGATATGCAACATCACTAGTTGTCGGAAAGACAAATGAATTTGCCCAGTCATAATGGCAAAAAGAACCGGTAGCTCCCACTTCCGAATGTGCATCCGGTCCCCTAACCGCGGAGCCACATTCGTAACCAGCAGACTCAACAAAACCCTCGCTAATGGCTTCAGGTTGTCACGCTTCATTTCCACCCCCTTATCCAACAAAAAGAACTCTGAATACATCACATTCTCTTCAACTATCTTCGTCCGATCGTTGAAGTAATCATTCTCCTTGATGAAAGTGTAAAAACTATTAGCTTTGGAGTCGAACTTGGCAACCTGATTCAACGAAGCAAGAGACATAGTTGCCGGCTTCCCATTCACTTTCCCAGTAAGTGTGACGGTTCTTGATGGGTCGCTTCCGTCATCCTTGGTCAAAGTACTCAACCACTCCATGATACTTTTGCTGTAAACTTCCCCTTTTTCATTGCCACGGAAATCTACAACTGCCTCCCAACCGAGCTCAAAAAACTTCTCGTAAAGCCCCAATGCCTTAAGATCAGGTTTATAAATACTATTCTCAAAACATGTGTTTTCTCTGATCGAATGAGTGTCTCCCATCTTCTCGTAAAACAGTTCGCGTTGATATGCTACTTGTTTGTGAAGAGGACCCGAAACCCAAGTTGCGCGGTAAGGATTATCACCATGCCCACACTCAGGTTCAACAAACTCGTTTGTTGACGTATCTCAGATTTCAACCCCGGTACTCCTTTTTGCTCTTTTAGATCCAGCCTGAGTAGCTGCAGATGATTCAACTACCTTCTCCTTTTCCAGGCGTTTACGAACCATCTACATTCAACCACAAGAAACAAACAAACCAAATCAGTCCGAATCATTTCACAACAATCAAGAACAAGTATGTAATCCATAAAACCTCCCCACACCTGTTCAATGCTATGGCTACAACCTGTTCAACTTGTGAAATTCTTACCCACTTAAGTTTTAATTCACAACTTCATTCACAAGATCAGAATTCTTTTGATTCACTAGCTTTTAAACAAATTTCAACATTACTCAATAGCCATACCACTCACTTAAGCTCTCATTCACGTGACCTTGGGGGCTGGTTGGTTAATGAAATTCACTTATCATTATTTATAAAACAACATAGTTATCATCAATCATTACAAACTCAAACATTATGACACACTCAATCAGCTATTTGGAGACCGTAACTTACACCATTTTGATCGAACCATTAACATTTTGATGACTTAAACAAGCGTATATTAAGTATAAACTGAAGAACTATACCTTGACTTTATCACATTATAGCAAACCCAGGGTAAGAAAAAAAAATCATATCTTTACTGCTTAGAAAACACGTAGATTGCTTGGAATTTGAGTACCCCCCAAAATTGGATTTCTAGGGTTCTTCGGGTGCCATTTTGATGTCTGTCGTAACGAACAATCAAAAACCAACAAACTCTATAGCTAGGGTAAGTCGGATATCAATCCAAGGAAGGATTGTGGAAAGCGTTATAATTGTCAAGTATTGATTAACTAATGCAGAAAAGTAAATTCTTGTGGTTTGGATTTTTGTTTAACTAATTACGAACTAAAAAGACAAATTTTTTATCAATGAAGGAAGAATGGTTCCTCCGAATTTTAGGTTTTGAAGTTAGATTCAATTATGTGTTTCATCGAAACACTCACATAGACATAAGTGTATAGTTCAATTAATTAAAAGTGATAATCAGCGACTAAGTACTCCGGTTAATACGAAACGGGAGGTTATCGAATGATTACCAATTACATTTACCAACCCTAATCCCATAGCAAATATATCCCGATTACTAGAAATCTAGGGAATTGAATGATCAAGAATTAAAGGTTTAAATAAAGTGCAATCGATTACAATTAACTAATTAAAACAACGCTGAAAAGCATCGAATGCTTAGATCTCCGGTTACAACGATTGTCAAAAACACATAATATCGTCAAACTTACAAAAACCCTCCATCCGGAGGAAACCAAGAAAGTTTAGCCGCTCATCTCACAAGTGAAATCGCCAAAAGTTTGATACACGGATGAGATCATGATCATGGTTGATGATTCGTTGGAAGGAATGATGTATTGGATGTGAAAAAGCTTGAATCTTTGAGCTCTTGGATCCTTAGGTCGAAGTTAGATGGTAAGATAATGATTAGAAAAGTTCTTCAAAACCTAATATACCTCAACAACTTATTTTTCGTGTTTTTCCGTCATGGGAACCGTAAGTTACGCCTCCAGACCGTAACCTACGCTTTGGAGTTTCTGTTTCAAACACATAAACACAACCGTAACCTACAGTGGGAACCGTAGGCTACGGTTCACACTTCCTGTTTAATTTGTTCCAGCAATGCTCAACCGTAAGCTACGGTTTAACAACCGTAAGCTACGGTCGCATGTTAACATCCCATTTCTCTTCAATGTCAACTTTCATATAACAACAATCTGGCCCCTCCACTTTGTAAACACTTGTTCTCACCTCTTCAAGCTATAAACACATTTCCTCTTTATCACCAATTGGCCCCTGTACTTTATCTCCACATGTTTCCTTCACATTTTAACTTCAAACAACTTTCATAAAGTACCAAATCAGTCCCCGAACTTTGCTCTTTCACACTTCCTGCATCCTCAAGTAGCTTTCTCAACCGAACAAGTTCCAAATACGTACTGAAAGCTATAGTGACCATTCCCATGCACTCCAACTCATCTTTAAGCCTCGTAACTTCTCCCAATTACATGCTTAACCTACAAATCAATGAATACTCGTAGTTATCCCATTCAAGGCAAGTAAACACATAAAACACGTATAAAACTCACAAGATAAGCACATTTAAGCTCGGGTTTCACCCTCTACATCAGTAGGCGGTATGCCCCCTTTCCAGCCTCTGCTTCTATCAGATAGGGACCTTCCCACTTAGGTAACAACTTGCCATCAGATGGGTTTATAGTGTTCTGAAATGCTTTCCTTAACACCAAGTCTCCCACTTCAAATCTTTTGATCCTGATGTTCTTATTATAAGCTCCAGCCATCCTTTGCTGATAACTGGCCATCTTTATCCTTTCTAGGTCTCTGAGCTCATACACAGTATCTAGGTCTTGAATAAGATTTTCACTATTCGTCTGAGTATCACAGATGCTTGTTCTGGCTGTAGGAACCACTATCTTTGTAGGGATCACTGCCGCAGTTCCAAAGACTAGAGAGAATGGAGTCAGGTTTGTGACATTCTTTGGAGTTGTCCTATCCGCCCAAAGGACATATGGCAGTTCTTCAACCCATTTTCTTTTCTTGGATCCTAATTTCTTCTTCAAGTTGTTGATGATAATCTTGTTGCTTGACTCTGCTTGGCCATTAGCTTGTGGATGAACTGGTGTAGATGTTATCATCTTGATCCCCCAACTGTAAAAAAAAATTAGTAGTTCTACTCCTAATAAATTGGGATCCATTGTCGCATATAATTTCAAAAGGTTCCAAATCTAGTAATAATATTTCTTTTGATAAATGATATAACTTCTTTTTCTCTAACTTGAACAAAAGCTTCCGCCTCTATCCATTTGGAGAAGTAATCAGTCACAGTGAGCATATAGACTTTTCCACCTGGTGCCTTTGAAAGTTTGCCTACTATATCCATTCCCCATTTCATGCATGGTCAAGAGGAAATTATAGGATATAACGGCTCTGCTGGCTGGTGTAAGATATTATTGTGTCTTTGGCAAGCATCACATTACTGCGTCTTTCTTAATTATGTGCTAGAAGTAACCAATCCTAAGGATTCTAGAGAATAATGCTATTCCACCTGTATGATTTTCGCAGTCTCCTTCATGGAAATCCTTTAACACCTCTTGTATTTCAGGATCCTCAATGCATCACAAATAGGGAACCGCAAGAGACATTTTATATAAAGTGTTATTTATTATAATAAACTGAGATACCTTAACCCTGAAGGCTCTAGGATTCTCCCCTGTGGGGATTTCTCCATTCTGAATAAACTTCATAATTGGAAGGATCTATGATCCTGAATTCGGATGTGAATCATTGGATACTGTTGTAGTATCCTTTACTACCTCCATTACATCATTCTCCTCAATTGCAGGAAAGAGAATGTGAATAATACGTATTTTTACATCTTCTGGAATTTTTAAGGCTGATCCTAAGTTTGCCAAAACATCTGCCCCTGCATTTTCCTCTCTAGGCACCTCTGTTATGCTAAAAGAATCGAAAGAATTTGCCAGTTCTCTGACTAATTCTAAATATTTGATTAGTTTCTCACCTTTTACAGTATATGAGCTATTAAAGTGGTTAGTAATTAGAAATGAATCTATATAAACTTGAAGATACCTGATCCTCATTTGTTTGGCTAATTGCAAACCTGTTATTAGGGCTTCATATTCTGCTTCGTTGTTGGTGGTTTGAAATTCACAGGCGATGGACTGGGGTGTTATGTCCGCCTATGACGATTTTAGTAGTATTCCTAATCCAATTCCTTTGACAATCGAGGCTCCATCTATGAAGAGTATCTAAGGATCCTTGGTCTAAGTTGTTGAACCTCTAATTCAGCTTCTTTTTGTAAATCACTACTGAAATCCACCACAAAGTCAGCCAGTGCTTGAGATTTGATAGCAGTCGTTGGTTCATATTTTATATCATATTCACAAGCTTAACTGCCTGTTTTGCCATCCTGTCTGACATTTCTGGTTTCCTGAGAACATTTTTGATATTGGAAAATTAGTTTTAACAATAATAGTATGGGTTTCAAAATAGTGTCTTAGTTTAGTTGAAGCCATGATTAATGCAAGAATTAATTTTTCTAAATGAGAATACATGGCTTCAGCATCAAGAAGGATTTTACATACATAATATACAGTGTGTTGTTGGCCTTCATGATCCTTAACTAATACTGCACTTACCGCATTACCTGAGACAACCAAGTACAAGGATAATGGTTCACTGTCCACTAGTTTCATTAGAGGTGGTGCTGAGGATAGATAATCCTTAAGAGTTTTGAGGGCAGCTTCATGCTTCTCGATCCACTCAAACTTCTTATTCTTTCTCAGGATGTCATAGAAATCCTTTCACTTTTCTGAGGAGTTTATTTACCTCTTCTTGTATAATGGCATTTCTCTTAGACGCAAATTCCTCCTTTTCTACTAGACAGGCTTGAAAGATTTGTCTATACATAACTTATGTGTAATGACATCTTTGGAAATACTTGTCATGTCTCCGTGCTTCCATGCAAAGGTTGACTTCCTTCTTTTAAGGAAGGATATCAGATCCTTATCAATTGAATGAAAGATCCCCGATCCTATGAATACCTTGATGTCAGGATCCTCAGGTTCCAATATTACTTCCTTGATATCTTGTTCCCTTACCTCCATTACGTCTCTTGGAGGTTTCTGTAATTGCTATGCCACTTTAGTCTTTGAAGTTGGCTTCATCCAAGAGGTGTACCAATTCTTAGCTTCATGTTGGTCACTATCTATCTTCACTACTCCCCAAGGAGTTGGGAGTTTTACACACTAGTGATATACGAACAACCTTCATCTCGTGGATCCAGGGCCTGCCAAGAATCACAGTACAACAAGATAAGCTGTCAATAACACAAATTTTTTGGATAGAGTTTAATCCCTCTATATATGTTGGTAATTTGATGTCCCCCAATGTGTTTTTGGTTTCACCACTGAAGCTAACAAGTACTGAGGATCTTGGTATGATCTCAGTTTCTTGGATATTCATTTTCTTGAGCACATCAAGCTGCACAATATTCATGGAGCATCCTCCATCTATGTGAATCCTGCGAATAAAATGGTTAGCGATAAATAGTGTTATAACTAGACCATCGTGGTGAGGATCCTGGATGTTAACCATGTCATCCTCGTCAAAGGATATTATATTCTGACCCGTCATCGTGGATGTCCTGATGGGTTGTAAGTCCCAAAACTAACAATCGGATATCAAGATCACAATCAAAAGCGCGGAATACTAATGAAAGTGATGAACAAGAATGATTTTATTGATTGAATCTCAACGTGCACACGATCTCAAAGGATCGTCTGGTACACGATTACACTCTCTCGAAAATGACTAAGAAGAACAACAAAATAGAATAGTAACCTTTAAAAGTCTTAGGTTCACCCTATTTATAGTTACATAGGGTGACCTAATTACAAGTTGGGCCAGACCCACATGCACACTACTAACCAAACAGGCCCAAATCACTTAATTATCCCACATGGCTTATTCTAATATTATCTAACCCACTACAAGGCTAAGCCCAATAGCCTATAATTGTGTTTGATAAAGATAAGCGTAAACCTACTGAATTATATGGCCTTACAATATCCCCCTAGGTTTATGCTTTCTTTATCAAACTGTAGTCTTCATCATGTTTCTGTGGGAAGATACTTCATGTCTTCATTCTGAAACTTGCGCTCTTTGTTCTTCTTATCACAATCAGCTTTGCTTGAAAAATGTTGTTGAAAAGAATGCAAGAGGAGGATTCTTATCAACTTTTTTCTTTGTCAATGTCTTTTCTTTCAAGCAGGTTCACAGGTACCTCTTCAAATGTACTATCACTGTCAGATGATGACTTGCATCTGGTTCTTCTGACTCAGGCACATCTTGTTGTTGTGATGCTTCAAGCTATGTCAGCAACCAACAACATCTCAATCTTCAACAACCCCTGTTTCTTGATTTAAATTTTTAAGTTCTGCACATACTCAGAAACTTATAAGCAACATTCCTAAACAACAGAGGGAAATACCACATGAACACTCAGTACATCCAAGTATTTGTACTCGGATTTTACAATTCAAATTTCTTTCAAATTATGATGATCAATCAAATCTTCAAGAACGGTTAAATTTTAAAAAACACAATTAAACACTCTGTTTTTGGATTTTTTGATTTTATAAAAATAAAACACTATTTTTGGATTTTTTATTTTATTTCTAAATCTAACGATATAAACTGAAACACAAATAAACAAAGAAACTAATATACAACTACAATTTTCAATGGGATCAAATCACAGTGTTTCAGGCTAGACTACACTTATCAACACTAATTTACTTTGGGTGATCCGAGCGATTGTCAGTATGTTTGTCCACTTAAACTTATCTCCTTAGGCCTTTTTCATATTATGGTCTGTGACTGATTTATCATGTTTTTCAATTCAATTAATATGAGCACTCAATTCAATCACAATCAAATCCCGGAATTTTAAATTCGAACATGCTATCATATGAGTAGTTTCCCTACCACATATTTCACAAGCCCGTTCTAGGATTCTGAAACCTTGACTGGACTGGATTGAGAAGAGAACAGAATGGATCAGCAGCAGATATGGATATAATATACCGATCAAATGAGATTTTCTTAGTTTGATATAGGTTTTTCGGGTTTCTTTTGGGCACTAGAGGGCCTCTTTCGAGTGTATTTGATCCACAGAGCGACAACGTACGGCTAGGTCTTTGCTCACGCAAAACAGAAGCCGACGTTGCCTAGCACCTTCAGGTCTTTGCTCACGCAAAACAAAGGAGATACACGAGTTGGTCAGAAAAGATTTCAAAACTAGAACGAAATTGTGTGTATCGGGACATCACACACGCATTCAAATAGCCATGTCCTAATTCCAAGTGATGTTATTTCCTAAGGTCATAGAATTAATATTAGTGTTCTGCGCAGAACCAGTCAAAGAATCTTGCCATTAGGATAAAGCCTACCAACATATCGCTCTAGAGTCAGACCATTTCAATATTGGTCTTACACGAGTCAGCCTTAATCCACATAGTGAAGTTATTTCACTTCCCAAATATGCAACAAAATATTTTTGATTTTTTGGTTTTTTTTTTTCAAATGTTTTTGTATTTTTCTCATTTTCTCTATTTACATATATCTCCAGATATCCCCCTAAATTTGTGCATAAATCTTATGCCTAAATTTACCTAACAACGAAAACGTATGTACAAAGAGAACCACAAAAGAAAATGAAAATATTTTTGTTGTTTTTGCCTAACCGTTCCATCATAAGATTTAAGACTAATCAATGTCGAAATTAGAATACGAAATTCAAATTTGTACCTTTTCGCTGATCTAGTCTTACTTTTCTTATCTCCTTCAAACTAAACATATCAACTGTAAAGAATATACATTTTGCAACAGTGAAATGTTACCCGTTATATTTCTGGAACAACCACTATCAACATCCAAGGATTTTCAACAGCTCCTCCTTGGTTGTCCCTGAAAAGTAAGGAGATTAGCGAAAAGGTACAAATTTGAATTTCGTATTCTAATTTCGACATTGATTAGTATTAAATCTTATGATGGAACGGTTAGGCAAAAACAACAAAAATATTTTCATTTTCTGTTGTGGTTCTCTTTGTACATACATTTTCATTGTTAGGTAAATTTGCGCATAAGATTTATGCACAAATTTAGGGGGATATCTAGAGATATCTGTAAATAGAGAAAATGAGAAAAATACAAAAACATTTGAAAAAAAATACCGAAAAATCAAAAATATTTTGTTGCATATATGGGAAGTGAAATAACTTCACTATGTGGATTAGGGCTGACTCATGTAAGACCAATATTGAAATGGTCTGACTCTAGAGCGATATGTTCGTAGGCTTTATCCTGATGGCTAGATTCTTTGACTGGTTCTGCGCAGAACATTAATATTAATTCTATGACCTCAGGAAATAACGTCACTTGGAATTAGGACATGGCAATTTGAATGCGTGTGTGATGTCCCGATACACACAATTTGGTTCTAGTTCTGAAATCTTTTCTGACCAACTCGTGTATCTCCTTTCACTGTTTCGATTACAGACGTCGATGTGGTTACTGCCGATGATGATGACGATGGGTGAGATTGTTGTAAACATGTTCGACCCATTTTGTCCCCAATTTGGGGGGAAATTGATGGGGTTTTGGGGGGAATTGAGGGGATTAGGTGAAGGATCGTGTGTGAATTGGGGGTGAATTGGAATTCTGGGGTTAGGGTTTGGGGATTTTTGAGAGACGAAGAAGATGAGATAACGGGATAGGTTTGTAAGTCCCAAAACTACCAATCGGATATCAAAATCACAATCAAAAGTGGGGAATACTAATGAAAGTGAGATGAACAAGAATGAAATTGATTGAATAATCAAAGTGCACACGGTTTCTAGAGAACCGTCTAGTGCACAAACCAAGAATTCGAAAAGATGACAAGAAGAACAATGGAATGAACAGCAACCTAAAACTGGCCTAGGCTCACCCTATTTATAGTTACATAGGGTGACCTAGTTACAAGCTGGGCCAGGCCCACATGCTCTTTACTAACTAAACAAGCCCAAATCATTAATTAGCCCACATGGCTTATTCTATTATTATCTAACCCACTACAAGGCTAAGCCCAATAGCCTATAATTGTGTTTGATAAAGATAAGCGTAAACCTACATTATTATATGGCCTTACAATATCCCCCTAGGTTTATGCTGTCTTTATCAAACTGTTGTCTATCTCATATCTCTGTGGGAAGATACTTCATCTTTTTGTTTTCAAACTTGGGCTCTTTGTTCTTCTTAATCACAATCAGCTTTGCTTGAAAATCTTGATGAAAAGAATGCAAAAGGAGGATTCTAAGCAACTCTTTTCCTTGTCAATGTCTTCTCTTTCAAGCAGGTTCACAAGTACTTCTATAAATGTACTATCACTATTAGATGATGACTCGTATCTGGTTCTTCTGACTCAGGCACATCTTGTTGTGGTGATGCTTCATGCTTTGTCAGCAGCCAAGAGCATCTCAGTCTTCAATAACCCCTGTTTCTTGATTCGAATCAAATTCTGCACATGCTCAGAAATTCATAAGCAAACATTTATGTGCAACAGAGGAAAGTACCACATGAACACTCGGTACATCCAAGTATTTGTACCCGGATTTCAGAATTCAAATTTCATTGAATTTATGATTATCAGTCAAAACTTCAAGAACGGTTAATTTTTTAATCAAACAAATAAACACTCTATTTTTGGACTTTTGATTTTATAAAAGAAAACACTATTTTTGAATTTTTATTTTATTTTTAAATCTAACGATATAAACCAAAACACAAATAAACAAGGAAACTAATATACAATTACAATTGCAATGGGATCAGATCACAGTGTTTCGGGCCAGACTACACTTATCAACACTAATTTACTTTGGGTGATCCGAGCGATTGCTAGTATATTTGTCCACTTAAACTTATCTCCTTAGGCCTTTTTCCTGTAACGGTCTGCAACTGATTTATCATGTTTTTCATTTTAATTTATATGAACACTCAAATTCAATCACTATCAAATCCCGGAATTTTAGATTTTGAATAGGCTATCATACGAGTAGTTTCCCTACCACATATTTCACAAGCCCGTTCTAGGATTCTGAAACCTTGACTGGACTGGATTGAGAAGAGAACATAATGGATTAGCAGAGATGGATATAATATATAAATCAAATGAGATTTTCTCAGTTTGATATAGGTTTTATTTTTTTGGGTTTCTTTTGGGCACCAGAGGGCCTCTTTCGGGTGTATTTGATCCACAGAGCGACAACGTACAGCTAGGTCTTTGCTCACGAAAAACAGAAGCCGACGTTGCCTAGCACCTCCAGGTCTTTGCTCACGTAAAACAAAGGAGATACACGAGTTGGTCAGAAAAGATTTCAGAACTAGAACAAAATTGTGTGTATCGGGACGTCACACACGCATTCAAATAGCCATGTCCTAATTCCAAGTGATGTTCTTTCCTGAGGTCATAGACTAAATATTAGTGTTCTACGTAGAACCAGTTAAAAAGTCCAGCCATCAAGATAAAGCCTACCAACACATCGCTCTAGAGTCAGACCATTTCAATATTGGTCTTACATGAGTCAGCCTTAATCCACATAGTGAAATTATTTCATTTCCCATATATGCAACAAAAAAATTTTGAATTTTTTGTTTTTCGAATGTTTTTGTATTTTCTTGTTTTCTCTATTTACAGACATCTCTGGATATCCCCCTAAATTTGTGCGTAAATCTTATGCGCAAATTTACCTAACAACGAAAACGTATGTACAACGAGAAACACAAAAGAAAATGAAAATATTTTTGTTGTTTTTGCTTAACCGTTCCATTATAAGATTTAAGACTAATCAATATCAAAATTAGAATGCGAAATTCAAATTTGTACCTTTTCGCTGATCCTGTCTTACTACTTCTCTTATCTCCTTCAAACGAAACATATCAACTGTAAAGAAATATACATTTTACAACAGTGAAATGTTACCCGTTATGTCTCTGGAACAACCGCTATCAACATCCAAGGATTGTCAACAGCTCCTCGTTGGTTGTCCCTGAAAAGTAAGAAGATCAGTAAGACATTGGTACCCAGGCCATCGTGGTCCTGGGTATTCCTGAAGCATCAACGTAAGACACTTCTCGAAAGCACATGCCCCCTTTTGATTCAAGAACTGGTGATGTTGCTGCCTTATGTTTTGCTTTCCAGACTTGTTTAGGCTTCTCTAATTTCTTAGGTACCTTTGGCAAAACTGTTTGCTTTTCAACCTTTTTCTTTTTCAGAACTTGTTTAGGTTTCAAAGCTTGTTTTCATTTAGTTTTCGCAGCATTCCAGTCCCCATCAGATGGTTTAACCTTGGGACTCTTATTCATCATTGCCTTAGGTTTTTCAACCTTCATCGGCTTAGAATAAGATATGTCCCTTGGTGTAACCCTCTGATGCCGTGTATAGTATGGCACATAGGGACGATGTGTGCAATTCCTTGCAATGTGACCGGGTATGCCACAATTGTAGCAGGTTTGCTTTTTCATGTAAGGAGCATATCCCGATCCATTCAATCCAACTGATACTGAGTATGAGTTATAACACTTGTTGGAAGATTTGTTTGCAGACTTTTCAAACTTTATGCTCTGCTTCCTATGTCCCTGTTTGTAATAGTTAGCAAATTCATTTTCATTTCTAACTGTTGGCTTTGGAGGCACATATTTATTTGTAGGGCCTCTCAAAGCTGGCTCAAAAACAGCCTTTCTCACATAAGGAGGAGCATCATCAGACAAATTTGATGTTTTTGAACAAACATCGTCAGCTTTTACCTTATCTACACATGAAGTAGAAGCATCAGTAACGTTCACTTTTTCACAAACGGTGTCAGGCGATGCCATAGTAGTGCTTTTAGTTTCGAGTGACACCGTTGGTTCAGAAGTTCCAGAATCATTATCATTCGAAAGTGCAGCAGGAGCTTCTGTAGTCCTTTCACCATTAGACTCAACAGAATCTCCTGATGTCGATTCTGATTCTTCGTTGGTCAATTTTGATTCAACTGTTTCAGATGATTCGTTGCTAGATTCTACTGAATCAACTAACTCTGAATTTTCACAGTTAGCTATTTCTGAGGAATCATGTATCGAATCAGATGAAACGGGTGAATCAGTCTGTTCACTAGACTTGACTTCAATCTGAGGCGATTCAACTTTTTCAGGTGATTCATTGTTGAACTCGACTAATTCAACTATTTCTGATTTCTCACAATTAGCTGTCTCAAAAGAGTTACATGTTGAATTAGATGAAAAAGCTGATTGACTTTGTTTACCAGACCCAAACCCTTTCATGAATTAAGTCAACTCTTTAATCATGGCAAACTCGAAGTTGAGAGATTTTGCCTCAGGCTCTTTCTCTTGTTGTTGTACTTCAGGTGTATTTTGAGAAAAAATTGACTCAGTATCATCTAATACTTGAAAATGTTTGTCAATGTTCGCATTATTCTCAAAATTTAGAGTCTCAGTTTGCTTTGAAACATCAGCAGGTTTCACGAAAGTTTTATCAAGTGCCTGTTTTTCTAGAACAATTTCAGTTTTATCTGGCCTTGTGATTTTGACTTTCTTCGGCTTAATAGGCTCAACCTTCCTATCCCCGGGCTTCCCATATTCCATTTTAGGCAGATTATCTATCTCCTCTTCAGTCATGGGAAGTGAGGTGTAATTGTGATTGTATGGTGGAGGTATGCACAAAAATCCCAATCCTTTATTCCTCACCTCCTTTTTACTGTATTTTAACTGTTGATTAATCATTTTTTCAACTTTCTCACTAGACACGTCAAACTTTTTAAAATCAAATTCCGTGTTTTCAAAAGTTGATTTTAAATTTTCAAGTTCAACAGTTAATTTTTCAGACAATTCTTTGAATTGGAGATATCTACAATTTGCCTCACTCAGATCGTTATGCAACTTATGGATATTCACGTTTTTGCGCCTCCACCATATCCTGGTACCCATTCAGTTGCTTTTTAATTTCATAACTATTAGATCTTGTATATTGAAGTTGCATAACGAGCGAGTCTGCCTGCTCCTTGAACCCCTTAATCTCTTCCCTACATTTAGGAGTACAACAAATATCATCTACACATACCTCAGTGGGAATGGGAGTGAAGTCGTGAATTTGAATCGACATTTCTAAGTAGCTAAACTTTGATCCCCCGAAAATGTGATCCCCCGAAGATGTGATCCCCCGAATATATGATCCCCCGAAAATGTGCGTTTTGCCGAACCGGAGTGTTAAAACCGTGGCCGCACACTAGTATAGGTCGCACACGTAGGATCACGTACGCTATTTCCTCAACACAAGCCCAAAGCGAAAACCCGTGTACTCGCTAACTCAAACCCTTTGAAAAACGCATGAACCAGCTTCCTGTACCGCGCCTCCAAACCTGTCAAAACTTGTCAAACAATAACAAGACCCCTTTTTTTTTAATTTTAATTAACATAATTTTTTTTAATTTTTTAATTTTGAAAATACCTTTTTTAATTTTATAAAAATATACTAATTATGAATTAATATGATTATATTAGCATTGAAAAGTTGAAAATAATAAGGCCTATTTATAAAAGCAAAAAGTCACGATCAGTAATACTAAACGTCTTTCACGGGAATCAATTCATAATTTCAATAAGTTTTTTTTTGTTAGTTTCTTTCTTGACAACATGGGTGTCACTAAGATATGTTCCTTCTTCGTTTTAAATCAACCCAAACCAACGACAACAGAAATTACGACAGGAGTTGATGAACGGTGTTTGAAGGTATAAACAAGATGACCGGAATTGAAGACCGATAACTCGAGAACTTGACGGAGAGGATGATGATGATGTGTGGTTACGTTGAAGAAGATGTGGAGTCGACATGAAGATCGGAGACGGTGCGATGATGATCGACGGCGAGGTGTGTGGTGATGAGTGGGTGTCGTGAACGGTAATGACGATGTAACTGGAGTGAACGTTAACGGTAACGGAGATGACAGAAGTGATGTTCGGTCCGAGATATGCTTGTCGATGGTGGTGATGGAGTGGTAGATCGTGGGAGTGGTGGTGCGACGAGGTGAAACAGGTTAACGGTGAGGATGGGGTAGTGAATCGAGGTGGAGGGTGATAATGAAGGTGTACGGGAGGTGGTTGTGTTGTCAATGTCGGTGATCGTGATCGGAGAGATGAAGCAGAGGTATGACGTTATTGTTGGTTCAGGCCCCAACTCTACACACTCAAAACACAAACTTAAACTTGCTGTTGTATTCTCAAATGTAAAAGGGTACATTACTCACTAAATAAAGAGGCCAATATATAGCCATACAATACACAATCACTTGGAATAAAGAAACCAAAGAAAACACACTAACCGTTCACATGTTCACCTCACATGAATTTGGGCAACAAATGAGAACATGCAGCTACACATGGACCCATGTTTTAATCATGGTGCACACCACTCTCAACATACACTTTTCCACCACAAAACCCACTTGCAGAACATCACTTTACTATTAAATACACACATGCTTTTAGGCTTCAACTTCCAGCCATGCATCCACGCAATACATTTACTTCATGCAACCTTGAACCAAGGGTCCAAGACTAACTTTGCCTGATCCGTACCTGTGACCCGATCACCGTATCGACCCGTAACTAGCCCGCAACATCAAGATTACCCAACAGTTATGAAGATGATTGTTGGTGTGAAGATGATGAAAACAGTTTCAGATGTAGTCGGGAAAATGATGAACGAGATCGGAGTTCGCGTCGGAGAACAGTGAGTTGTAGGTTGGTGAAAGGAGAATCGCACACTACGAATCTAGAGTCGCACACTAAGGAATCGATCGCACAATCCCAGTTTTTGGTCGCACACTTAGTTGAAGGTGATCGGTGAATGGATGGTTTGATGTCACACTTGAAAATATCGGTCGCACACTAATCTTGAATGTGAAGATGATGGTTGTTACTTGTCGCACACTTGAATAGAGCAGATCGCACACTTTTTTTGAATTGTGATGATCACCAATTTTGTAGTCACACAGTTAGATGTCTGGTCGCACAGTCAACTTGAAGTTGATGATTATGAACTTTGTTTTCCAATGTGAATGTTGCACACTCCAATATTTGGTTGCACACCTTTCTGAATTGATTATAGACGCACACTTCAAAATAATTCAGCTAATCAAATTCCGAAAATCAAGGAGTTGATTTGAAATTCAATTTGATTATTTCCACCAATAAACTCCTAAAAACAAGGAAACACAATTAAATGTTTCTCAAACCATGAGTTTTTTTTACTGTTCTTCAAGATCTTCAACAATTTCTTCGAGTTCTTCGAATCTGCAAATGGTTTTCTTGTTCTTCGAATCTTCAAATAATATCCGATTAAAACCGAGCCTTCGCAAGACTACTTATGCTCTGATACCAATTGAAAGTCCCAACACTATACAATCGGATATCAAACACCAAACAAGTAGTGGAATTACAAGCAAGATGTCGAAGATTGAAAGACAAATGTATTGATTCAAACAAAACCGGGCACATGATTTGAGATCGTCTGGTACTCCTTGATCGATTACAAGTACAAAGTTTCTAATAGAATCAACAACCACAAAAGACTTAGGAACCTCCTATTTATACTAACATAGGAGACCTTATTACATTGGGCCAAGCCCATACCCCAAAGACTATCAAACAACCAAGTAAGCCCACAAAATGTTTCGAACTCAATCCATACATATTAACCCAAGACAGACACAAACCTAAACTAGTTTATACCCTTACAAGACTAAAGTATATCCGGAGGTAACAAGCGAACCTTCGCTCTGAAACATTTGAGAATCTTCAATAGCATAAAGCTAAAGGTAAGGAAGTTTTAACAGATACTGGAAAGCCCGTTATACTTCGTTCTTCATTTACTGGTGGTGCAAGATGCATGCAACAAAATTACCTCGATGCAATGTCCGTATGTAAGTGGTATGGGTACCCTGATTTTTTCATAACTATAACGTGTAATCCTAAGTGGCCAGAAGTAAAAAGATTTCTAAAAGATTCAACCATCAAAGCCGAAGACATGCCTGACATATTGTGTCGATTGTTTAAAATGAAGCTTGATTCCATACTCAAAGATTTGAAGGATTCTAAGTATTTCGGTGAGATCAATGCTGGTATGTTATTTCGTTTTCACATCTTATCATCTGATATATATTTTGTAATCAAAGTTATGAACAACTAAATCTATTTATTTTTCCTTTTTATTTAGTTGTTTATACAGTAGAATTTCAAAAGCGTGGTCTTCCTCATGCACATATATGCTTATTCATGAAGGTCGATCACAAAATTCCCACGGTAGATCATATAGATCCATTTATTTCCGTTGAGATTCCCGATAAAAAAGAAGATCCAGAACTTTATTCTCTTGTGACTGATTATATGATTCATGGTCCGTGTGGGAATGCTAATTTGAATTGTCTTTGCATGGTTGATAAAAGATGTTCAAAAAACTTTCCCAAGAAATTCACACCACATACAACTATTGATTCAAGTGGTTTCCCTGTATACAGAAGAAGAGATTCAGGTCATACAGTTATAAAATCTGGTGTTAGATTAGACAATAGAAGTGTTGTTCCTTATAACAAAAGGCTTTTGAAAAGATATCAAGCACACATCAATGTCGAATGGTGTAATCAAGCTGGTTCAGTCAAATATTTGTTCAAGTACATTAATAAAGGCCCTGATATGGTCACTGCGGTTGTTTCTGGTGATACAAATCCAAGCATTAAGGAAAATCCTAAAGATGAGATCAAGGAGTATTATGATTGTAGATATATTTCAGCTTGTGAGGCATCCTGGAGAATATTCTCTAATGAGGTTCATTATAGGTATCCTGTTGTTATGAGGCTTCCCTTTCATTTGGGGGGCCAACAGAATGTTGTGTATGGTGCGGATGACGATATTGATAATGTTTTAAGCAAGCCTTCTGTTGCTTCTTCAGTATTTCTGCAATGCATGAAGTTGAACGAGACAAATGAAGATGCTAGAAAGCTGACTTATGTCGAGTTTCCTTCCAAATTTGTTTGGATACTTAAAGATAGATGTTGGCAGGTACGTAAAAGGTACCAGTGTATTGGCCGGATACATTATGTTTCTCCTGCATTGGGCGAACCTTATTTTTTGAGGATACTACTCAATCAAATTAAAGGGCCTAGATCATTCGAGGAGATACGTACCGTTAACGGCCAATTATTCCCGACTTTTAGAGATGCTTGCTATGCGATGGGACTCTTAGATGACGACAATGAATAGGTTGAGGCCATTAAAGAAGCAAGTTTTAAAGGACATACTGGCTATCTCCGAGCGTTATTTGCTACTTTGCTTTTGTCAAATACTCTTTCACGGCCAGAATTTGTTTGGGAGAACACGTGGAAATACTTAGCTGATGATATTGTTTATAGACGTCAAAAAGAAACAAATATTTCAGGTTCTGATCTATCTTTTTTATTTCACATACTACATTTTGTTTTTTTTAACTAATAATGTTAATTTTTTGATTTGTTAGGTTTAGTGCTTCCTGAACATCAGATTAAGAACCTTACTTTGTTGAAAATTGAAAACTATTTAATTTCCAATGGTTCATCATTACGAAGGTTTCTCACTATGCCGTACCCTGATGACGATTCTTTACGTGATGCTACTAATCGTCTAATCAATGAAGAACTATCACATGACGTTGATGAAGTACAAGCTGAGTTTAACAAGTTGCATCAATCTCTTACAGATGAACATCGAGCAGCTTTTGATGAAATAATGGAAGCAGTTGTAGGTCGTAAAGGAGGCCTTTTTTTCGTCTATGGTTATGGTGGAACTGGAAAACCCTTCTTATGGAAGACTTTGGCTTTAGCTGTTCGATATACAAGGGGAATAGTTTTAAATGTGGCTTCAAGTGGTATTTCTTCGTTACTACTTTCCCGTGGAAGGACAGCTCATTCTCGGTTCCATATCCCCATTAATCTCACTGAAGATTCAATGTCCAATATTAAGCCAAATAGTGATATTGCCAATTTATTAAAGGAAACCCAATCGATCATATGGGACGAAGCACCGATGGTACACAAACATGCCTTTGAAGCTTTATATAGGACGATGACCGACATATTTTCGAAAGGTAGGAGTATTCGTTCGGATATTCCTTTTGGAGGTAAAGTTATCGTATTTGGTGGTGACTTTAGACAAATCCTACCAGTTATTCCTAATGATACTAGACAAGAGATTGTTAGTGCGTCTTTAAGTTCTTCATATATATGGTCAAAATGCAGACTGTTACGGCTGACTAAAAACATGCGTCTAACTATTAGAGCTAAAAGTTCGAATATGGAGTCTATCAGGGAATTTGCAAAATGGCTTCTTGATATTGGTGAAGGAAATGTTGGAGATGATAATGATGGTGAAGCAATTATAGAGATAGCCGACGATCTATTAATCACCGATATTTGTAACCTGATAAAAAGCTTAATTGACTTCGTATATCCTTCAATTATCGAACAATTTAGGATTCCTGGATTTTTTTCAGAGCGAGCAATTCTAGCACCCAAAAATGAGGTAGTTTATGAAATTAACGATCGATTGCTTTCGTTATTTCCTGGTGATGCGAAAGAGTATTTGAGTTCCGATAGTATATGTCAAACTGAACAAACGCTTGATTCTTTTCAACAAGGCTTATACTCAACAGAAAATTTGAATGCTCTTAAGATTTCTGGCTTGCCGAATCATAGATTAGTTCTTAAAGTTGGTGTTCCTGTGATGTTTCTTCGAAACATTGATCAACAGAAAGGGTTGTGTAACGGTACAAGGCTTCAAATTACTTTTCTTGGTAAATGAGTTATAGAAGCTGAAGTAATATCTGGCGGTAACATTGGCACGAGAGTTTTTATTCTAAGGATTAATATGATCTCGTCTGACAAAAAAATACCTTTTGAATTTCAACGAAGACAATTTCCTTTATCAGTTTGTTTTGCCATGACAATTAACAAGAGTCAAGGACAATCATTATCAAAGGTTGGTCTTTATTTGAAAGACCCGGTCTTCACTCATGGTCAGGTGTACGTTGCATTATCAAGGGTCAAGACCAGAGAAGGCATTAAAATATTGATATTCGACGCTGATGGAAAACCAACAAATAAGACTTCTAATGTCGTTTACAAAGAAGTTTTTACTAGCTTGTAATTATTGTTTTTTTGATCTTTTAACTTCCACCGTTCTAAGTATAATTGTATATATATTTTCTTAATTTCTATTTGGTTTAAACTTTATTTGGTTTAAACTTTATAAACGCTATTGTGTTATGCATGTCACACCCCGACCACATAAAACGACAAATCGTGGCGGAAACGTCGGGGAGTGTTGTATCAGAATCATTGTTTCATAACACATGGAAATTTAAATGTTGTTTTATTGATTAAAAGAAGTTACAATGTCTTAACAAACAAAGAAACATAACATAATTAACTAGTCTTGCATCTTTTTTTGTCACTAAGGCCCAAGTCTTGCCTAAGTGTATCTTGATCAATCCTATGCATCATTTCCTGAAACACATGTGAAAATAGGTACATCAGCATAAAAATGCCTGTGAGATACATATGTTTTATTGATTTAGGATTCATGACTTGTAAGTTTAAAGAAAATGTTTGTCAAAAGTTAGTCATGAACCTTGTAAAATGTTTTCTTTTATAAATCATATAATTAGTGATACGAAATTAGATGATATAAAAGAAAGATGCATAGATAAATAAATGACCAAGTAAAATGAGTTTGTATAAAATAAGTTGTTTGTAAAACAATGTTCCATGAAAATATGTTATAAGTGTAAAATGTATTATGTCAAACTTGAAATGATTTAAACAACGCTACGATATGTCATACCATAAAAGCACTTATATATAGAAAGTACCAGCGACGTATCCACCATGCTTTTATCTTATTACACACGCCTCGTTATTTAAATCACTTACCAAACAAACCACTCAAAATGTAATGTTCAAACAAATGTTGAAATGTTTATGTGTAAACAAATGTAATGTGTAGTGAATAAAAGCATTTATTGATTTAAAAGCATTTACTCAACCCTATAAGAATGGAATGTACAAAACAATGCATTTGATAAATTATAATCAAAAGTTATGTTTTGCAAAATAATGCATGCTTTACTGATATAAACATCTATGCGGTAATGTTAAACGTCTATATCCAAGCCTTGCGACTGTGGCGATAAGCCCTTAAATAAATTAAAGGTTTATCTGAGTTAATGTATGTCGAATTCGGTCATTCCTTCCATCCAAACAAACCTAGGATTTCAGGAACGGGAGTTGTCAATTCCTATGGTACCACTACCTACTAACGAGCGGCGTGATCAATGGTAATGAATGTATTAGTTTCGTTAAACAAACCAAATGTTATACCAAATGTAAGCATGTTTTATGAAAACAATGTACCTAGTATGCTAAGTGAACATACAAGGTAGAAATGTAAAACAATGTGTCCATATGCTACTAGAACATGTGCAACAGAAATGCAATGTAAAACAATGTACTAAGTATGCACTAAATGGACATACATAGCATAAAATGTAATGTAAAATAATGTACTAAGTATGCACTAAATGGACATACATAGCATAACAATATGAAATCATGTACTATATGCGTACTAATGAGCATAGCAAGTATATGATATAAAAGCATGAAAAGCACAAAAGTAACAAGTAGGCACATGTGTTTCACCCCAAAACGTTTGAAAAATAGTAAAAGAGGGGACTATGTACTCACTTGAGAGTGCTTAGAAGTCTTGAATAACAACCAAGCAAAGCTAGAGGGATCACGGAAATCAAACGGCACCTAATATAGGTAACTATGTTAATAACCGGACCTAAATCGGAAGATCGGATAGAATGAGGTTTCGTAAACCAAATGAGCATAGGAACTCATGTACCATGGTTTAACAAAGCCTATATTCTAAAATGAAACCTAACCTAAGTGCTTATGACCCATTATGACTCGTTTATGTAGCTTACGCCACTTTAACACGTCGTTTGCGTAAAACGCGTTCGGACCGCCTAACTAGTCCTATGATAAGTAAAATATGCCTTAACATGACTAATATTGTTGCTTAATCAGTTTAGATGTCAAAATTTATGTTGAATATGCTTTATATGAATTTTGGCGCAAAAAGGGCATTTTGGTAATTTACCTAAGGCATATAAACTACCTATCATACAACTAACTAAACGTTGTGACCATAAGGTATAACCTCGGAAGGTTATTCCTTATACAACTATGGTCACCTAATGTGTTTGGTCAGATCCTAATGAACGACAAAACGGGTCGGGTTCGAAAGTCTAAGCGGTTGTTTAGACCGCTTGACTTTACGACCCTATATAAGCACTAGACTAAAAGTGACGAGTTAAACATGTTGAAACATGCTTAACTAAGTTTGAAAACAGGTTTGATATCAAGACAAAGGGTCTTGATACCCAAAAGTAGTTTGGTTGCAAAATACGCGCTAAAGCGTATTTTGACCGAAACTACGACTCGTCACTACACCTAATCAACGTGGTAATCAGTAGGTATAGTCACAAAGGACTATGACCATCGTGATTACGCTCACGTTGTGAAGTTCAAACGAACTTCGTGTTGACCATTGACTAGTCAAAGCTGAAAGTCAAACACAGTTTGACTTTCGTGCTAAAAACGCATAAAAGAACGAAAGAGGACTTACAACGGGTCCAAGCAATGGAGTCTTGATCTGATTATTCTCAGGTATGAAGTGAAAGCACCTCAACTTAGAGAACCATCAGATCAAGTGTGGGTTTTGAGTGAAATGGGTGTTGCTTTTTATAGGAAAACCAAGACCGTTAGGATTGTTTCTTGGAAAACGTGCTTCGATCTAGGCCGTCCATGTGTACCCCCTGATTTCTAAAACCATGGGAGCCCCCAAACCAACCCATAGGAACCCTAAAACCATTTGAAAGTGTGTGGAACAGCTGGAACAAGCTGTTTTCAAGTTTCTGCACATCTGGCAGGTTCACACGGCCCGCGTAAGGGGACAGGCATGTCTACGCGGCCCGCCTGAGGTTCTCAGTTTAGCAACAAGTTTTGAATAATTGCAGTTTTGGTCCCTGCAAGTGTTTAAGCCCCATTTTGACCTATTTAAGGCCCGTTAAGCCATTTTCAAGGCCCAAAAATGATGCCTAAACATAGGGGACACGAAACATGCTCAAAAATATGTTGGATGTCAGTTCGTTTGGCCGTACGATCACGTTATTCGCTTAATTACGACGAAACACGAACGAACGCGAAAAATGATCCAAATCACGCGACAAATGGAATTTTATCATTCCAGTCACTAAAATAAAATATTTTAATGATTACATAAATTTTTGGATGTCCGGATGTATTCAGAACGTAAGATATGCGCGAAAATGCAAACTTATGCACTTTTTGACGCTTTTAGTCCCTGAATGACCAAAAAGTTTATTTTAGGATACCGAACCCCTCAAAGCCTATTTCTAAGCTATGTAAAGGATATTTAGGGTATGTTTAACTTATGATCATGTTCCGAAATGTTCGTTACAGTACGAATCGGCATACTTTCGTAGTTTGTCAAAATTAGTCCCTGTTAGGGAATAAACCTGATTTCACCACACCAAACCTTCCAAAACTTATTTCTAAGTTATGGAAAGTTTATTTAAGGTATGTTAAGCCCATGTCACTGTTTCGGAGTGTTTGTTGCGTTAAACTGATTATGTTTACGCATCAGTTCGCGTATAACCTTCCAGAAAGCGATTTAAAGCTCGAAATCGAACAAGAATTGATATGTGCCAAAGACACACATATTTATACAAATTCCAAGTATGAAATACAATATTTCATTAGTTTGGTATTTGTTTGATGTCCATGGAGGCACAGATGTCACAGTCTCCCCTACTTCAGGAAATTTCATCCCGAAATTTTTATTTAGAGGAAACTAGTGAGAACTTGAAACATGAGGTTGAAAAGATAAAACAACACTGATTAGGGTTCTGAAATTCTAGTAACTTTAAATAACAGCATGCTTGCAATGTTAGAGGGACACTTATATACAAGTATATGATGCGTCATTGGTGCGTCCACCGTACCTCCATTACATTGTTCACGTTCTGTTATCGTTGCCACTATTAGTTCTTACACATGCTAAATCTTACTGTGGTTTTCATGCACTGAATTTCACAATTATGTACTCGTCCATAATTACGTAATTCCTTGCATAGTTCACACAGTGTATTCTAAAATGTGTAGGGAAAAACCAAATAAACAAACCTGTGATGAGTGTGACTAGACCACCATAAGGCCCTTTTAATTTAACCATTAAATGATCTCTTTTAAATAGACAACCAAGGGTCTTTTCAGCTATATCATCACATGCCATTCTTAACCAGATTCTGAATCAATCTTTTTAACTAGACCACTCAAAGGGTCTCTTTTTTGAATCATGGAATGGTACTATATAATCCAAGGGTCTTAACTATCAGGTAGAAGCCCAATAAGGATTTAAGGTAGTACCTTTTTGAATATCCTACTATGAATCCCTCATATGAAGATATGGAAGATTCTACGAGGATTTGGATAACAAATATCCAGATTACTTAAAAACACAAAATGCATAAAAGAAATACATAAACACATAATCACATAATTGTTTAACTTGATTTTCATTTTGTTATCATTTTGTTAATTTGTTTGTTAACTGTGCACATGTATTCAAAGCACACCACGAATCCAATCCGTGGATTTCATTTGGCACTTTAAACATTTTCAAGAGTCTAACTATAAGAATAGGAAGATCTTAAAAAGAAAACTTCGATTTCGATTACAAGGAATCGTAATATTCGAATTAAGGTATACAAAGAATCCAATTAAGGACTCTGATTTGAATGATAATCATCCATAAGGATCTAATTGTGAAGATAAGAAGATCCCATATGGATTTTAGAAGTTGAAGATGTTTTGAAACCTTGCACTGGATGTGCTTTAGTCAAAACATGAGGTAAAAATGCTCATGAAGTTGAGATGCTAGATATGTCAAGGCGACATATGAAGCAGAATTTGAAGGTTAAGCCAATGTATGAGAAAAATGTTTTTTTTGAAAACTATGCATGGGGTTTCTTTTAGAAATGTATTTAATGTTTTTAAAACTTTGCATAATACTTTTAAAATCATAAAGTATGTGTATTTAGATAAATATATATTTATAAAAATGTTTTAAAAACATGCGAGATGAATTTTTTTTGAAATTATGTATATGGTTTTTGAAAACATGGGTAATGCTTTTTGAAATCATGCACTTGATATATTAAGTAAATAGACTGTGTTAATATTGTTTTCAAACTATATGAAACATTTTGAAATCATGAAGGTTGTTTTTTTTTGAAAACATAGACAATGCTTTTGAAATCATGCATTTGATATATTACATAAATATATTGTGTTAATATTGTTTTCAAACTATATGAAACATTTTGAAATCATGAAGGTTGTTTTTTGAAACGTAGACAATGCTTTTGAAATCATGCATTTGATATATTACATAAATATACCGTGTTAAAATTGTTTTCAAACTACATGAAACATTTTGAAATCACGAAGGTTGTTTTTGAAAACATAGACAATGCTTTTGAAATCATGCATTTGATATATTACATAAATATACCGTGTTAAAATTGTTTTCAAACTATATGAAACATTTTGAAATCATGAAGATTGTTTTTGAAAACATAGACAATGCTTTTGAAATCATGCATTTGATATATTACATAAATATACCGTGTTAAAATTGTTTTCAAACTATATGAAACATTTTGAAATCATGAAGGTTGTTTTTGAAAACATAGACAATGTATATTGTTTATGAAAACCAGAATGTAATGATATGGGTATGAGATTGAGAAATACCTTAGTTTTCTAACCAAGGATTTAAAGGCACAGATGTGCAAAAAGGCACAATTACTCATAGTGTCACTTTATTTTCTGTACTTCGTTCCTTATAATAGAACGGGTACTTAAAATTTTCGAGGAAATCATGAGCGATCACTTGAAAAGGAGAATCACAAGAGTAGCTTGTAAAGAACATAGTTCCTTGATATAGGTATCATAGGAAATGCCATACATGCATGTAACTACAATTGTATATCAGAATTGTGAACGATAATTTATTTATAAACAAAGCAGGTTGTCTTAGGGTTCAACAAAAGATACAAAATCATAGGATTCAAACTATTTAGAGCAGCAGCTTCTTCTTATCAGCCAAATGCTTAACCGTGGGTTGGATTTGCATTGACAAGCTTTGGGCATTTGTTCACGAAATGACCCATCTCGCCACAGTTGTAGCACGATCTAGGTGGAAGGTGATGCGTGTCGAGTGTCGTATAGATTTAATATATATATTAAGCCCTTTAACACTTTTTAGTCAAGTTTTAAATTTATAAAACACGATATTTACTAACACTAAACACACATATGGGCAAGTGCACCCATCGTGAGCGTAGTATAGCGTTGGTAAGATACCGAGGTCGTCCAAGGACGCAAGATATTTACTAACACTAAACACACATATGTCCAGTGGGCACGGCTTCGTGTCCATCCTCCTTCTCTTTCTTCATTAATTACAGTTTGTCTGCATTAATTGACCACGCCCCCGTGTCCGCTGGGCACGACCCCGTGTGCAGAAGCGTATCTGTACTATCAAGATTTGCCAAGATTCTGCGAATCTTTGTCTTGACCACGGCCCCGTGTCCGCTGGACACGCCCCGTGTTGGGAAATAGAAGCTTCCACAACTTTGTCTTTTCTGCAGACACTTGGGCACGCCCCCGTGCTCACTGAGCACGGGGCGTGTTCAGCCTTCTGTTCTTTGTTTTTATGCTGTCGAGGGGTCTGGCATGCCATGTTTATTCCTTCTTTTGTAATTATGTTAGATTTAGCTGCCTTTTTGCTTCTTTTGTTCATTTGGGCTCATTTAATCCTGAAAATACGAAAGGAAGACAAAAACACACTTTTTCCAACATTAGTACTAAAAAAGGGTTAGTTTTATGCCTCGTTTGATGTAATTTATATGTTGCATTTTGCACACATCAAATACCCCCACACTTGAATCTTTGCTTATCCTCAAGCAAAACTCTTTATAATGTGGGTTAACACTTCCCAAATGGAATGGGTAGAAGAGAAGGTTTTGGGCTTGTCATAGAGTGTCGGGATTTCCAAGATTCTTTATTAACTTTGATTTTTATTTACTTACAATCCTATTCGTCATGATTTATTTAAAACATTACATAAGATAAATTACTTATTAGGGCATAACATGCCTTTTAAAATTCCATTTATATACAAGTTCACATACCTCACGGGGGATCACTCAACACTCGGCCGAAGATGTATTTTTGTGAAACACGCGAGAGCGGCATGGAACTTATTTCTACCATAAGCTTGCCAAGCAATCAATCCTCCTCCTTTTTAACTATATACCTTTGTAAATATCAAGAGGACTTTTGGGGTGAAGGGTTAGGCTTGGGTTAAAGGTAGGTGGTTGGGTTAGTGGTTAGTAGAAAAGGGCGAAAGGCGTAAAAAGCGTCGGTTTTTGCAAAACATATTGTTTTTGTGACTTTTTATTCTAATGAAGCTTTATTCAAACAAGCTTTCTTTTTGTGAGCTTTGTTTGTTTATTGCAAACTTCATTTTTCTTTTCATCTTTCTCAACTTTTTTTTTCAACATAAGAGAGTCACACAAAAACCGAGCTTTGTTACTAAAATAAAGGGTTTAAAATAAAAAGGGTTTTGGTGGGTAAAAAGGGTGTTTGTTTTGGGTTAAGAAATGAAAAGGTTTAGGCTCAAAGGGGTTAACTAGGGGGATTTTGGGTAACTGGTAAAAAAAAGAAAAATAATGGTGTTGAAATAAAAAAAAGGGTTAGTCCTAATGCCTCCATCATTTACTTACTCGTGTTTAAGTTGGTAAGGACCGGGAATGCATTGTCGTGGCAAGTTCTAGAGTCGCAAGAACCAAGCGGCTATTCACACAAGAAATGAAAAATGAGCATTTTAGTTTAAAGATGTGTATTTGTATGCTCAATAAAGGCTCAAAACTCACTTTTTGTGAGAATGGGTTTTTATGTGATCAAGTATATATAATCAAATTTTAACTAGGTTTGTCATGCCGTTTCATAATTTTCTTATGTTGGTTCTTTTTATCATGACGCTATCAGTTGTAAATTTGTAAAAATATCACCTTTTTAGAATTTGAAATTCCCAACTTAAACTTAGACAAGCAAGAAAAATGAAAAAAAAATTTTGAAAAAATTTGGGGTGCTTAGCGGTTCCAATAGAGTTTTGTGTAAGGCTTGTGATTAGGACTTGCAAAATTCAAGGTTTTAGCATTCCCCCCACACTTAAATTACACATTGTCCTCAATGTGTCCCAAAAATAAGTTTTTAGGTTGATTGGACGTGTAAAAAGGCGTGAAAAGCAAAATTTTATGTCACTGGTTGTCTGGACACGGCCCCGTGGTTACCGGGCACGGCCCCGTGTTCAGATTGCCAGTGACAGAAAATGAAATAAAGAAACAGAAGGCTGGACACGGGGACGTGTTCAATGAGCACGCCCCGTGTCCAGATACCTGAACTGGGCAATTTCTACAAATGGTTGAGCACGGGCCGTGTTGGGTGAGCACGGCCCCGTGCTGAACTTGCTGTAATGAAGAAAAATCTGTCGGATGGCCCTGTTTTCGTGCATGGGGTGTTGGTGCAAGTTTCCTTTGGTATCCTTCACCATCTCGAGTGTGTTTTATTCATTACAACATCATCCAAACACCAAATTAATTAAAACCATCATTCATTAAGACTAGCACATTACATAAGTTCCTAGAGAATTTAAAGTCAAGGCAGAAAAATAAAAAGCTAGAGGTCCTACGATAGATGGGTCAAATGGTACCTAAATTCATCCTAAGGAGTTCTACTTTTATTAAAATCTCCGGGAATAACTTTCCGGTATTCTAAAAGATTTGTAGAACTTCGGACCGAAGGATGTTCCATAGATGTTGTTAAAGCCATTCTTCTATTTCCCTTGGGAGAAAGAAGGCGGGATCGTTTTCTTCAACATCTTGCGGGGGAGGAGTGACACCAACCGGAACCCCTTGTAGTATGTCTCGAGGGGGCTCCGGGTGTATGGCGTACCATTCGGCCGGTATGATGACTTCCGGTACCACATTCCATGCCCTTTGGGTAATGATTGGTACCAAAGGAGGAGAAGTGAGAATGCTCAACCTTTGGTGCAAAAGGTTGACTTCTCGAAGACATCCTTCTAGTCCCACTGTCAAATGATTGATACGGTCGACCAATGCTTCTTCCACTCCCGTCATCTCATCAATGGCTTCTCTTAATGCGTAAACGTAGTTTACAAGAGAATCTTCAACCGTTGATGATCTTCTTCCTTTTCGGTTGTTCCTGGAGTGCGATGAAGATGTTCCGCTAGTTCTGTTCGCCATTCTGAGAAAACATACCGAAAAGAGCTCAATTTTATAAAAACAGTACCTCGGACATGGCCCCGTGCTCAATGAACACGGCCCCGTATCCAGATGTCTGCAGATTTTTAGAACAAGGAATCTTGGAGTTTTAATTTGTTTTCGTGATTTTTAGAACGTTTTTAAGCAGAAACAACTTAAAACATTGTTGTAGAACTTATTTTTAACAAGATTCCTTGAATAAAAATCTAACAAACATCTCAACAAAGTTTGGAATTATGGAGATCTCAAACCCTAATGGAGGTGTTGAGAAAAATTGAAGAAGAAGGTAATGGATAAAAGTGGAAAAGACAAGTGGGTTATTGGGAACCTTCTTTAGAATATACCTAGGATGGTATGTGTGGAGATCCACCAGTATCTTTGTCTTTGGAGTGGTCCATATGTGCAGGAATCTTGTTGCATTTATAGAAAATGACAGCACGCTGGACACGCCCCGTGTCGGCTGGACACGGCCCCGTGTGCAGACAAAGTCCTGACATATTTTGTCCGTATTCTGACACGAAATCAGAAAGGAATCTTTGGGTGGACACGTGGGCGTGTTGACCTGGACACGGCCCCGTGTCTAGAGGCTGTTTATGAAGTTTCGTCTATTTCTAAGGAATTTATCCGGATCGGGTGGTTCCTTACTGGATGGAACAACCCCAAAGTGCCTGAGATACCTTAATTGCTCTAGACTAAGACGAGAACGCAAGAGGTTGTCGGTGAGGGTGATTCCTATGCTAAATGTAGATGGACAAGTCCAACCCTTTCCCGGGCTCTCGTTAAAGAAGGTGTATGCCGAATTGCTCAGGTCTATGTATGCACCGAACGAAGTCGATGGAGAGTCCTTCACGGAACAATTGACACAGGGACGACTATCGCTCAAATCCTCGCTAGAGTTAGAGGTAATTTCGGGAGCAACGAAGTTGTTTTTATTCGAATGCGATCCTAACAATTCTTCTTAGGTATCTTCTTGAGGTGGATTAGTAAAATCCTTTTCAAGTTCCTTTACCCAATTAAGAATTAAATCCTCCAATTGAAATAATTCATCAAGAAGCATTTCTCCTACAAGATCCGGTTGAGAGCATTCGAGGGAGAGATAGGGATTATTTTTACTTTCGCCCCTCTTAAGGCTACAGGAAAACAATGGGTCTATATAATGGGGCTTATAATTTAGAAAATAACATTCTAAATCTTTATGAGGGCCACCACATATTTGACACCACGTACCATAAGAGTGCCGAAAGTAAAAAATATCAGTATCACTCATCTTTGTGTTAGAAATTACCAGCCGTCGGGATCTTACGGTTCTGTTTTCAGTAGCTGAAACTTGGGCACGGGGGCGTGTTGAGTGGGCACGGCCCCGTGTTCAGCTTACTGTCTGACTTAAAACAGGATTGCCAGTACCAAAGATTGGGCACGGGGGCGTGTTCAGCGGGCACGCCCCGTGCTGAGTTCTGCAGAAACTGAAAATCTAAAAAAAATCCAAAAAAATAGAAAAATAAGAAAAACGATTAGGCCGCTGATTCTTAACTTTCTTAAAATCCTTGTGTCCCCAGTAACGGTGCCAAAAACTTGATGCGTGTCGAGTGTCGTATAGATTTAATATATATATATTAAGCCCTTTAACACTTTTAGTCAAGTTTTAAATTTATAAAACACGATATTTACTAACACTAAACACACATATGGGCAAGTGCACCCATCATGAGCGTAGTATAGCGTTGGTAAGATACCGAGGTCGTCCAAGGACACAAGAGCTTTTAATACCGGTTTGTCCTCAACGTCTAATCAAATCAAAAGTTTAGAAAAAGGTTTTTAACTAGAAAAATAAAACTAACTAAAATGCTGAAAAATAAAATAAAATAAAAAACAGATAGACAAGATGAATCACTTGGATCCGACTCGTGTGTAGTGTAACCTTTGATTATTTCCACACTTTTGCACTTTTTAAGAGATCATCTTTGAAAGATAATTAATTAAGTTTTTAATGCATAATATGGTAGGCCCCTCTTTTGAAGGTGACGTTACCCTCAACTAAGTAGTCCGAGTCAGCAGGGATACAATCCTAAATAGCCGGGTTAAAATATTAATAGTAGCCTACATATGAGGGGATCAAGGAGTTCGGACCCCCACCATCCAATACCCGTGAGTATTGAAGGAGATCCTACTAAAGTTGACCCAGGTCCTTGCAGGATTTAATCCTGAACAAGGCAAGACTCTTACCAAACCGTTCCCTTAACCCCCACAACCAGGTAGCCAACATACCTCCATATAGACCGTGGAGATATGAATGGTGAAAATCTTTTATTTTATATAGACAGTAAAATAATGCCAAGACACCACGGACAAACGATAAGGAAGACTCACCTTCAACATAAGAAACTAGTTATTAACGTCATTAATACATAACCAAATAAAAAGTGCGAAAAGATTAAAAATAAAAAGTATTACACTAAACACTTGTCTTCACCAAGTGATGTAAGAGACTTAGGCAAACATGGCCTTTGATTGTAAAGAACTCTTACGATCAATCTTGGATCCCGAGACTACTACACACACTCTATGATGGATGATGGATGATGGATGATGGTGGTGGATGATGGTGTTGTGATGGTGGTGGATGATGGTGTTGTGATGGTGGTGGAGGGTGGGTGTAGTGTGAGAGATGTGGTTTGCCAAGGGATGGTTTGCAAATAAGCCAAGCACCCTTATTTATAGCCTGAACAGCAGCTCAGGTACGACCCCGTGTCTAGTGGGCACGGCCCCGTGTCCATCCTCCTTCTCTTTCTTCATTAATTGCAGTTTGTCTGCATTAGTTGACCACGCCCCCGTGTCCGCTGGGCACGACCCCGTGTGCAGAAGCGTATCTGTACTATCAAGATTTGCCAAGATTCTGCGAATCTTTGTCTTGACCACGGCCCCGTGTGGACAAGCCCCGTGTTGGGAAATAGAAGCTTCCACAGCTTTGTCTTTTCTGCAGACACTTGGGCACGCCCCCGTGCTCACTGAGCACGGGGCGTGTTCAGCCTTCTGTTCTTTATTTTTGCTTGGGAAGATGCTGTCGAGGGGTCGGGTATGCCACGTTTATTCCTTCTTTTGTAATTATGTTAGATTTTGCTGCCATTTTGCTTCTTTTGTTCATTTGAGCTCATTTAATCCTGACAATACAAAAGGAAGACAAAAACACAATTTTCCAACATTAGTACTAAAAAAGGGTTAGTTTTATGCCTCGTTTGATGTAATTTATATGTTTCATTTTGCACACATCAAAGGCGAGCTCGAGCAGAGTTGGCTTGGAGTTGAGTAGCAGCAAGATTTGCAGCAGCTTTGTTTTGGATAGCAAAGCGGCATATGTCAACCAAATGTCCCCATCGTCCACAATGGGTACATTTGAAACATGGTGTTTGATCTGGATGATGACAGTTGCATTAGTTGCATAAGGGAGCAGTTCCCTTGTACCGCTTCTTAGCTGGCGGTGCTGCCACTTGGCTTGGTCCTGCTGGAGTTGCGCAACTGATGCAGGTTTCTTTGAAGCCCTACGCTTCTTTGATTTTGGTGCAAGCTTGACTTCTGCTTCCTTCGGTGTCTCTTGAGTGGCTTCATTGTTGAGACGAGACATGGCGACACCTAAATCAACAGACTTTAGGATTACTTCGCCTATTCGCTGGGCAAATTTGGCAGTTTGCTCGGACATTTGAGTGTCGCTGCGATGAAGAGACATTCTGGAGAAAATGAAAGACATAGGAGGAAACAAGTGAAATGTTATCGGAAACTCAAAACAGAATGACAAAGCATAGAAATTGCGATCATTTGTTTGTTACCTAAGGCAAACAAATGAGACGGTGACTAATCAAAGTAAACGGGTCATATTAATGTATCACTGAAGACATGCTCGCCTATAAGTGAACACTCACCCCAAGAGTTCCCAGGTAAGAGTAACTGGTCCGATACTGCGGATTTGTACGAACACTCTAGCCTTAGACAGAAAACTCAGGGTACAGGCATTCACCCTTCCAGTTTGCACGTGTTCACATTATAAGACCCAAACTTTGATGAGATTTTGAAAACTTTGAAGGTTCAAAACCTTATAATAAATCATCCTAGAACAGATGATTGGTTTTCAAAGCGGAATTGAAATTCATGTTCTTGTTGCAGTTGTCACCTAAGGATAAGTGACGGTATTGTTTTAAGATCTAAACACAAGAATCTTCTGTTAGGGTCCTAGGAAGGTTATAGACTAGGTCAAAGCATTACTAATAACCTAATTCCCTATAACCATGGGCTCTGATACCAACTTTTCTGTCACACCCCGACCACGTAAAACGACAATTCGTGGAGGAAACGTCGGGGAGTGTTGTAACAGAATCATTGTTTCATAACACATGGAAATTTAATTGTTGTTTTATTGATTAAAAGAAGTTACAATGTCTTAACAAACAAAGAAACATAACATAATTAACTAGTCTTGCATCTTTTATTCTCACTAAAGCCCAAGTCTTGCCTAAGTGTATCTTGATCAATCCTATGAATCATTTCCTGAAACACATGTGAAAATAGGTACGTCAGCATAAAAATGTCTGTGAGATACATAGGTTTTATTGATTTAGGATTCATGACTTGTAAGTTTAAAGAAAATGTTTGTCAAAAGTTAGTCATGAACCTTGTAAAATGTTTTCTTTTATAAATCATATAATTAGTGATACGAAATTAGATGATATAAAAGAAAGATGCATAGATAAATAAATGACCAAGTAAAATGAGTTTGTATAAAATAAGTTGTTTGTAAAACAATGTTCCATGAAGATATGTTATAAGTGTAAAATGTATTATGTCAAACTTGAAATGATTTAAACAACGCTACGATATGTAATACCATAAAAGCACTTATATATAGGAAGTACCAGCGGCGTATCCACCATGCTTTTATCTTATTACACACGCCTCGTTATTTAAATCACTTACCAAACAAACCATCCAAAATGTAATGTTCAAACAAATGTTGAAATGTTTATGTGTAAACAAATGTAATGTGTAGTGAATAAAAGCATTTATTGATTTAAAAGCATTTACTCAACCCTATAAGAATGAAATGTACAAAACAATGCACTTGATAAATTATAATCAAAAGTTATGTTTTGCAAAATAATGCATGCTTTACTGATATAAACATCTATGCGGTAATGTTAAACGTCTACATCCAAGCCTTGCGACTGTGGCGATAAGCCCTTAAATAAATTAAAGGTTTATCTGAGTTAATGTATGTCAAATTCGGTCATTCCTTCCATCCAAACAAACCTAGGATTTCAGGAACGGGAGTTGTCAATTCCTATGGTACTACTACCTACTAACGAGCGGCGTGATCAATGTTAATGAATGTATTAGTTTTGTTAAACAAACCAAATGTTATACCAAATGTAAGCATGTTTTATGAAAACAATGTACCTAGTATGCTAAGTGAACATACAAGGTAGAAATGTAAAACAATGTGTCCATATGCTACTAGAACATGTGCAACAGAAATGCAATGTAAAACAATGTACTAAGTATGCACTAAATGGACATACATAGCATAAAATGTAATGTAAAATAATGTACTAAGTATGCACTAAATGGACATACATAGCATAACAATATGAAATCATGTACTATATGCGTACTAATGAACATAGCAAGTATATGATATAAAAGCATGAAAAGCACAAAAGTAACAAGTAGGCACATGTGTTTCACCCCAAAACGTTTGAAAAACAGTAAACGAGGGGACTATGTACTCACTTGAGAGTGCTTAGAAGTCTTGAATAACAACCAAGCAAAGCTAGAGGGATCACGGAAATCAAACGGCACCTAATATAGGTAACTATGTTAATAACCGGACCTAAATCGGAAGATCAGATAGAATGAGGTTTCGTAAACCAAATGAGTATAGGAACTCATGTACTATGGTTTAACAAAGCCTATATTCTAAAATGAAACCTAACCTAAGTGCTTATGACCCATTAAGACTCGTTTAGGTAGCTTACGCCACTTTAACGCGTCGTTTGCGTAAAACGCGTTTGGACCGCCTAACTAGTCCTATGATAAGTAAAATATGCCTTAACATGACTAATATTGTTGCTTAATCAGTTTAGATGTCAAAATTTATGTTACATATGCTTTATATGAATTTTGGTGCAAAAAGGGCATTTTGGTAATTTACCGAAGGCATATAAACTACCTATCATACAACTAACTAAACGTTGTGACCATAAGGTATAACCTCGGAAGGTTATTCCTTATACAACTATAGTCACCTAATGTGTTTGGTCGGATCCTAATGATTGACCAAACGGGTCGGGTTCGAAAGTCTAAGCGGTTGTTTAGACCGCTTGACTTTACAACCCTATATAAGCACTAGACTAGAAGTGACGAGTTAAACATGTTGAAACATGCTTAACTAAGTTTGAAAACAGGTTTGATATCAAGACAAAGGGTCTTGATACCCAAAAGTAGTTTGGTTGCAAAATACGCGCTAAAGCGTATTTTGACCGAAACTACGATTCGTCACTACACCTAATCAACGTGGTAATCAGTAGGTATAGTCACAAGGGACTATGACCATCGTGATTACGCTCACGTTGCGAAGTTCAAACGAACTTCGTGTTGACCATTGGCTGGTCAAAGCTGAAAGTCAAACATAGTTTGACTTTCGTGCTAAAAACGCATAAAAGAACGAAAGAGGACTTACAACGGGTCCAAGCAATGGGGTCTTGATCCGATTATTCTCAGGTATGAAGTGAAAGCACCTCAACTTAGAGAACCATCTGATCAAGTGTGGGTTTTGAGTGAAATGGGTGTTGCTTTTTATAGGAAAACCAAGACCGTTAGGATCGTTTCTTGGAAAACGTGCTTCGATCTAGGCCGTCCAAGTGTACCCCCTGATTTCTAAAACCATGAGAGCCCCCAAACCAGCCCATAGGAACCCTAAAACCATTTGCAAGTGTGTGGAACAGCTGGAACAAGCTGTTTTCAAGTTTCTGCACATCTGGCAGGTTCACACGGCCTGCGTAAGGGGACAGGCATGTCTACGCGGCCCGCCTGAGGTTCTCAGTTCAGCAACAAGTTTTGAATAATTGCAGTTTTGGTCCCTGCAAGTGTTTAAGCCCCATTTTGACCTATTTAAGGCCCGTTAAGCCATTTTCAAGGCCCAACAATGATGCCTAAACATAGGGGACATGAAACATGCTCAAAATTATGTTGGATGTCGGTTCGTTTGGCCGTACGATCACGTTATTCGCTTAATTACGACGAAACACGAACGAACGTGAAAAATGATCCAAATCACGCGACGAATGGAATTTTATCATGACAATCACTAAAATAAAATATTTTAATTATTACATAAATTTTTGGATGTCCGGATGTATTCAGAACATAAGATATGCGCGAAAATGCAAACTTATGCACTTTTTGACGCTTTTAGTCCCTGAATGACCAAAAAGTTTATTTTAGCATAGTGAACCCCTCAAAGCCTATTTCTAAGCTATGTAAAAGATATTTAGGGTATGTTTAACTTATGATCATGTTCTGGAATGTTCGTTACAGTACGAATTGACATACTTTCGTAGTTTGTCAAAATTAGTCCCTGTAAGCGAATAAACTTGATTTCACCACACCAAACCTTCCAAAACTTATTTCTAAGTTATGTAAAGGTTATTTAAGGTATGTTAAGCCCATGTCATTATTCTGGAGTGTTTGTTGCGTTAAACTGATTACGTTTACACATCAGTTCGCGTATAACCTTCCAGAAAGCGATTTAGAGCTCGAAATCGAACAAGAATTGATATGTGCCAAAGACACACATATTTATACAAATCCCAAGTATGAAATACAGTATTTCATTGGTTTGGTATTTGTTTGATGTCCGTGGAGGCACAGATGTCACAATGCATGTCAGAACCATGTGTGATAAATTTATCCGTAAGTAATTTACAACGCAGACAATACTGAAAATCTCCGGGTTCACTGTCAATATGGAAGAAAATGATAGAGGAAGATTGTTTGGAATACATAGATAATTGAGGTGTATATATAATAAAACTAGGTTATCACCCGGGATTGCTTCCTGGGCTCGAGCAAGTTATTTATATTAATTATTAATTATTAATGATTAATATATAAAGAAAATAATACAAACATATTGGCATCTTAGATAATTCACTTTCAATGTTCACAATAACTGATCCTACATATGAATGCAATAAGGGGTGTATGTTTAATAACAAATGAATTCAATAAGGGGTGTATGTGTAATTATTTTTCCTTCAGTTGAAATATGGGGAACCGAAAACAGAACCATCATTACACATCAAACATCTATCATGTCTTCTCTCAAATAGCGATTCCTCACCGTCATTTTCTAGGGTTTGAACTTTCATCTTCTCCGTCTTCTACACTTCAATCAACCAAGATTTTACAGTTTTTTCTTGAGCAACAGGTATGCACATTCATATTGTGATGAACTTTGTAGTTTTTAAGCGATGTTAATTTAATCCTATCTTGCTACAAATTCGATTGTAAACGTTTATGACTATACATTGAAGAAGGGTTTAGTTAGGTGTTTGAATCATTCGTTGAGAACATGTTAAAATACTCATTATTTGCAGATAAATTTTAACACATACTCTGTTTCTATTATTAATTTCAGTAGATACTCTGTTAAACAATCATTATTGACAGCAGTTATGGAAGTTATAATTAAATGTTGATTAACGATTTATTTGTATTTTTTAACACTTTGGAGTTTTGTTGTTTGGAATTTGTTTTTACATGTTTTTATAATCATCAAGAACTATATATTTGTTTTATACTTTTGTAATAACTGATTACTGATCTAGATATTAAAACAAGTTAATGACATTGTCTGGTACCGAGTTTTTAGTTTAGTTAATATACTTTGTTCTAACAGTTAGCGTGTAATACAAAAAGTTCATGTTCATCTTCAAAGACAACTTTTTAATGTCAATCTTTTAACATCTTTACTGATTCAGGTTTTATCATGTATTCTACATTTGTAAAGTTTATTGATAACCCAGAATCATTGAAAGTGGTATGATGTGTTTTTATATATATAATTTATTTTTATTGAAATATATATATTTAACAGTTGTTATGGTTTATATTTTCTTACACTACATAAAAATTATATACAGGATGTACCTTTATCCTTTGCTAATCAAAAGTGGGGAGACTGTTGGGAAAAAAATAAGTTACGAATCTATCATGAGTGTGGCAAAAAATGGGTTGTGAGGGTCAGAACACAAAATTCAACGCCAGTAATAACTGATGGTTGGGACAGTGTTGTTAAAGATCTTAATCTGCCAAAGGATACTTTGTTGGTTTTCAGACTATTAGGAGATTTTGGGCTTGAACTTTCATGTTTTGTGAATGGCATTTCTGGCGAATCTTACTTCACGTTTAATCGTTATGAAAAATTAGGTTTTACGGTACGACAACTGATCTTAACTTCAATTCTTTTGCACATTAAACGTGTCAACAATTATTCTCATAAGTTACATACTTCACGTATAGTATTCATTATTTTTAATTTTATGCAGATAATCGAAGATTGTTTCATTAAACAATGTTACGTAAACAGCCCACCAAGTGGCATATATCAAATCTGTTATAAGGATTCTTATTGGAATGTTGAGGCGTGTAAGTTTCATACCAACTTTGTATTTGCTAAAGGATGGCCGGAAGTGTGCAACAATCTTGGGATACTAGACGATGATTTGCTTATCTTCAAGAGAATTGATAATGTTGTTTTTGAGTTATTAGTTTATCGAAACGAGACTGAGATTCGGTTGTCGAAGAAAGCTGAATCTGACGATGATAGCGTACTTGAGATATCCAAGGCGGATTATTTTGAGAATGTATTAAAGGTACGTATGTATTTAGCATTAGCAGTAAAAGATTTATTAATTTTAGCATTTTATTAATTATTCCATTAATGTTGACCAGGACATCTATGAGGATGATAAAGTTGCGTCTTTAGGTAAAGGAAAAACCGTTAGTCAGGTACTTGCTTAATTATTAAAATTATTTATTTTTAATTTAACACATATAAGAATTTAATGTTTTTACAACTATTAGTAATGTTGTTTACTGATGTTATATTTATCCAATAATGTAATATTTAGAAGAAGTTACAAACCAATGCACTACCAAAGGCTGTTAACTCACGTAAAGCAGTTAAGTTTGATGCTGAATGCACGCCGAAGAAACGCATGTCTTCACAATTGAAGAAAACACAAGATGTAAGTTTACCATCTTAAATATTGTTATATTATTATGGTTATTAAAGTTACTCTATGACAACAGGTTAAGAAGAAAGGTAAAGTTACTTCTGACAGAAAGGAGATAGTCAAGAATACGACTAAGGGAAATGCCACCTTACCTATCGACACAATTGATGATATTGGATGTTCTTCGTCTGCTCATAAGGTTAAGGTATCTATACTCGCCACTTAATTAGTATATGTTATATAAACTGTTTTTTTGGCGCATATATTCAACATTCCTTTAATTCACCTGTACATGTTTACTTTTTCATCAAGGGGAAGAGAGTCGGCAATGTTCGCAAAAAGCGTAACCGTACAAATAAGAGTACAAAGACTGCAAAAAAAAAACATTCTGCTCATCTTCTTGACCCTGAGTTCTTTCACTTTGTTCGCAAAAGAGAATATAGGCTGGTATACCATTTTTTTATAACAAACTAATGATTTATGTTTATTTGTCTGACTATTATTTTTTTCCACACAATACATGTAGCGTCTTCCTAATGAAGTTGCCGGTCGAGCAGGTCTTTGTGTTGATCTTCATCCCTTGAAAGTTCAAAATATGGTTGGAGTTGTGGATGTTTATGATGTGAAGACGGAGTTAAACGAATGCAAGCCACGTTACGCGTTGGATGGTTGGTGGAAGTTCATGACTGGGAATAACTTGAGGTTTGGTGATATGTTGCACTTCATATACGTGTCTTCGCAGCAGAAGATTGAACTAAATGACATTACTTCAGTTTAACAACGACCTATAAGTACGTTCTGATATCAGATATTATAATTATGAATGTTTTGATGGTCATGTTGCATGGTTTTTTTTTTGTTGAACTTATTAACTTGATGGTTTGTTGATGTGTATGGGTAACATGATAAAACAATGTTATTAGCAGTTTGTGTTTCATATACATATATATATATATATATATATATATATATATATATATGATATCATGCTTCTTTTTGCTAATAGTAACTGCAATTAGTAGAAACTTGGTTTATTATTGGCAAATGTGAGATTCTTTTGCATTTTTGGGTTTATGAAATCAGAATAATGGATGGATATATATGAGTGTGTTTGGCATGATGATGTTGTGTTTCATGTTGTAAAAACCAGGGGATTGTCATATAATAGATTGCTTTGCCCGATTAGATTGGGTGTTAAATTATAGTTCTTGAACCTAAATTGGGGGTTTCAGTTAAACTGACTCCAAGTTGTGTTCTTGTGATGAAAGGATTATAGAAGTGATGAAGGAGCCTTAGAACGACCTTTATTCACATAATAGCCCCCAATTGTCTTTGAGTATGTTTAGAAGCAGGGTTTATGTTCTAAGAACTAGGTTAGTCCAATATAGTATGAAGTTTTGTACAACAATACATGTTTTTTCACAGGATTATGTGAACTAAAGCTTAACCCTTTAAGTCATTGTTTCATTTTCTTGGATTCTATGTAATTTTGTAAAGAAGTACAAGAACAAAAAAATTTTCAAAATCCCAAATCACCCGATCACGTAAGTGCATTGAAGTAAAAGTGGAAATGATGTTATTCATGTGGTCTAGTTGCGCTTTTGTTTACCCTCTAATATGTGTTCATGATGTAATCCGGTGATGTGAAGACATTGTTGTTGAATCCAATGAGATGCTTGATGTAATGAGGTCGTATTAATCACAAATAATAATTAATATAACTAACTTTCCCGAGCCCGGGAAGCAATCCCAGGTAATAACCTAGTGTGTGTGTGTATATATATATATATTATATTCCTAACACTCAAACACGTAGTCGATTTAACTAATTTTTCATCTTCAAATCGTTGATTCGTATATTATTTCTCAAAACGACTTAGTAACTGTTTTCCGGAATATTCAAAAAATATATATATTTTTATTACGACCCGAAAATATATATATATTGCCATCTGAAATACGTACGTGTGAACATATGTATAATTTTTCTGTAATCATCTAAACTTGGTCTTTTACATTAAAATCCCGATTTTCGTAAAAATGACGTGTTTTATACTAAAAATACCCATACGTTTTGGAAAACCCGTTTTTACTAAAAACATTGTCTTGATTAAATTTCATCAAATCTTTATTTTTAACATCAAATTTGCCACAAAACCCTTAATGGTCCTAACATGATCATGAAGTCATAATTTCGCTAAGTTAGTAACCGTTATCATAAAATATAACTTTTAACATACCAAATCATTATTTTAGATATAATAAGCCACATAACACAAATTATGCCCTTAGCGGGTAAAATCATGTATTAACATACTTTTTAACATCCTTAAGCCATATTATGTCACACTTTTCACTAAGCATAACAACCACTTTAGTAAACCTGCTTTTACCATTTTTATCATGTTTTCATCACAAATATATTAAAGGGGAGGACCACTTGAGAAAAAAAATTAATTGAGAATAAAAGAAATAAAGCGTACAATTGTAAAATATTAAATAGTTTTTCTCTCATCTCATTTATTATTATCTTCGACTAATTAATTAGTCATAAAGACCCTCAACACTACAATTTTTTGTCTACGCATATCAAAATTTATTCTACACATTTCGAAATTTATCTCACATATATCTAAATTTATCCTACATATGTCGAAATTTACATGAACTAAAGGAGTCATATTTCTGATTTTTAGTTGATAATAATATAGATGGACGATTGTTGTTGCGATTAAATCATTTGAGGTGCCCAAAAGAACTGGTTTGAAAACAGGAAAGGACGACCCCTACCGGTAGACACACAAACCGGTTCCTAACTTAACCAAACCATAGGTTTGGGATCGGTTTGGGTTCCGCTCCTTGAAACTGAATCAAATGGTAAAAAAACTGTCAAAACCGATTACCCGAATCAAACCGGTATAAAAATCGGTCAACATACCTACTGAACCCAAACAGGGTTGAAATCGAAACCGGTTTTGATTTTTTGTTCACCAATCTCAACCGGTTTAAGATTACAAACCGATTTGTGCACCTTTAGTTGGGATTCTTGCCTACAATCTTTGGAGAGTATTATCATCCTTTCTTTGTATGGTCCATCAATCTCATATTACAAAAAGAAAACTCATATATTTGCTTTGTTGTAAACTTGAGCCCAACAACCTAACCCAACCCAAAACCTTAAAGCCCAGTATGTTCAAGAGTACAAATGCAGTTAGATGGAACACAATATCCAAAGTTTTAAACTATTAGGTGTTCAACAAATAAAATTGTTCGAAACGGAATTCGAATATTCACAAACCAAATTCAAATTTCCAGTTTTCCGAGTTCGACTCGAATACTGAATACCCCCAATTCAAACAATTTAGGGAGCATAGTTGACGTATTTTAACACAATAAGAAAACCAAAGGTGCTCGTAAATCTAACTAACTTAAGTGACTTCATAACACTATAATTGAGAATGTTATGGTAAACTTCCTTGTTTTACAATTTTAGGTAAATTTCTATATTTACCTAAAATTTCCTTGTTTTCCAAGATCTTCTTGGTAAATTTCAAGTTGAGAATGTTATGGTAAACTTCTTATGATTCTTGATATGTTTAGGTTGTTATCGTCTTAATTTTACTTAACCATTGATTTCTCCAATTATCCAATTGAACCTGCAAATGTGTGCTTGATTTACAATTTTAGGTGTAGGAGATGGTGGAGGATTGTGTTTTTGTTTCCTTTTCAAGGTTTTTACTTCCTAGTTGTTTGCATGATTTTCTTTGAAGTGATATAGCACTCAATGGTGGAAATCTTCCACATCTAGTCACAGGCGCAAGGATTTCAAACAACTCAATTGAAGAAAATCGCAATCGTCCCCACACTCAAACTGTGGGATATGCTCTTACTCTATTTAAAACATCTGTTCAATTATTATTACACTTATAAGTAAATCTATATATTTTATGATATAAATAGTTTTATATATATGAATTTGGCCATGACTATTCTTGACTTTTATGATATTCATCATGATTGCTGCCTTTTAAAATCTATTCGGTATCAAGATAGAAACCATTTATAGATACAGATTTTAACTGTTGTTATTGTTTTGTTAAAAACATGCTTCATCAATCCATAATATCTAGTGATGAAGTGGGAGGACTCACCAACAATGGTCCAAACATTTTAGGAATAAGTGACCAACAAACTACAAGGTAAGCTCGATTATGTTTCACATATGCCTAGTTATTCCTATTTTTGCTTATATCTATCTTTGTTTTATATGACCAGGTTAGATGCCCCTATAGTTGATTCGCGTGCTGATCGGAGTGTCGCGCCCCGGTCAAAGATAATATTTATAATACCCAATTTGCCCTTAACTATGGGTTAATGGTAGTACGGGGTCGATCCACGAAGAGTCTGTGATTTTTTTACGGACAAGATTGATTATATTGGTTTGTCACTATTATGAAGTTTGCAATTAGGTTAATTTATTTGTTTGATTGAAAAAGAGTATCGGAATAGACCGACGAGTTTTAAATTGATTAACTACTAGAACTTAAATGATTACACTGAAACTTGATTGAGGGTTTTAGAACAATACTTGGAACAAGGTTCACACCCGGTTCGGTAATTGAAGACCAATGGTTTCTACACGTTTTAGATTCAACTCAATTGCATATATGATAAACGAATTTAGTGTCGCGCGGATTAGGTGTAACAACACTCAAAAACACATTACAAGGAACCCTAATTGAGAACCCCAAACATGTATGACGCGACCCGAAACGAAAATCAGGATTTAGGGTTTAGAGGGGTCATGGGGGGTACCCCTAAATCTTCTGCGACACGCGATAGGAACTTAAGATGTGTCAAACCAGATAATCTCGACACCACAGGGCTAGAAACACAACAAGGCTAGTCTAGGCCAAATAGGCCGCTCCCGCGACACGCGGAAGGATCCTAGGATCCTGTCGCAACGTGCAGGGCTGAACAATTTTGGCTATATAAAGCCTGGCTTGGGACTGGATCATCTGCACCATTTTGATCGAATTTTGAAATTTCCATTCTTCTTATCTCCGTTTCTTTCAAAGTAGTGCGCCCCTAATTCACGAAACTCTGCCCCGTTATAAGTATTTTAACCCCCGATCACTAATTTGTTACCCTACCCGATTGATCTAGAACCCAGCAACGCATGTTAAGGCTCTACCTGACTAAGTACGTTAGGGTTCTGTCTCGTGATGTATGGCTAAAGTGATTTGGGTTATTTTACTAACACGAGTGCATTGTATGTTTTTAATAGGAACTCAAAAATTTTAGCAGAAAATATTTCCAGTAAGCCTGTAGAAATACCTAAGTTTACAATGTGAGTCATTCTTATTTTTATCACATTTTTGTGATACATTTATAATTAAAATGCTTTTCGAAACCCTAAATGGTTATCAGTTATAATTACAGTGAGTAAGTCTTTGTATTCTACAAGTACTGCTGGTATGTGGGGTTTTGTATACACTACTAGTCAAGCGTTACTATTGGACAAAGAGTTAGCCAATAGTAATATGACCACGGTCATTGTAACTGCCAACATGACAAATACTGAATGAGTAATTGGGTAGATATAAACATTGTAATCGTTCTTAATATTGTAAAGTTATAAACAATTATTTTTATAAACTGGAATGTACTCGCCAGTATTTCTTGCTGATAAAAAGCCAGCTATGAAGCACTAAAGGCTTAAAGAAAGTGGCTTTAATCTACCTGAATAAAAGAAGAAGTTATATTTTCAGCAAACTAGGGTTTATACCTATAAAAATACTATAAATGAAATCTGGGTTTTATCTCACTTGTTTAATATAAAAGTTTGGTGTTTTGCAAACTTTGAATTTATTTCCTAACTACGGTCCTGATGTCTCATTTCCGCTGCCAAATTAATAAACACCGATACCACCGGCTTGTGCTCGCAGCGCCCGCTCCCGCGGTGGGATCGGGGGCTGCGACAGAAGGTGGTATCAGAGCCACTGGTTTAAGCCATTTAGTTGTTCTTTTATACCTAAAATTTTTATATTTATGTTTGGAAATTTATATAAATAACATCTGTGTTATTCTGTGTAAATATGTATATTATTATTTTATATCATTTTAACAATTTCTTTTAAGTTTACAGTATGAGTGATTAGGGTACTCCTGACGCTTATCGTCACCTACCTCATTCTCCAATGGATGAAGGAACATCCCAGCCAACCTCCGGATACGTAGCCGATTCTGAGGAAATCTTTGTTTTTAAAGCCAAATCTGAAGAACCTTTTCCCCCCTAAGAAAAGAGGATGGTTTAGTAGAACAAAAGTGGAAAGGAGAATAAGAATGAACAAGCAGTGCTAAATAGAGCTGAGAGAAATACCCAAAATCCAGTAGCTAGACCTATATGGGAAGAGGAATTGGATAGGAGACTAGCCAACCTTAATATGCTTAGAGCTGTAGAAAGAGAACTTGATCTCAACCAAGTAGCAGTACCAAAACCATAATTACTACCTTTATACCCTGACCTACCCATGAACCTAGAACAAAACCAGGAAAACCCACTTCCAATCCCAACCTTTGATCCAAACAAAATACCTAGATTGCCAGCCCCAAATTCTTTAGAGCAATGGTGGAACAACAATTGGACATTTCAAAATTTAACGAATGATCCATATATGCTATACTGAGAGCCAGTACCAGCTTACCCTGAACCCATACCAGCCCCAATGCCACCAATGAATCAGGAGAACGTGGAAGAACTTCACCAGTATGGTGAAGAATTGGTTGAGGAAGGAAACCGGATACGCCAAATCGGGGAAAAACTCGTCTGGAAATACGACGAGGGAGAGATGCAATATTAGAAAGTCAACGCCTAATATACTATATATATGTATATGTGTAATTTCGGTTACTTAGAAAAAAAAATCAACTAAGATAGATATAAGTTAATATATGTATCACCTATATCTATATATATTGATGCATAATTACTAACGTTTAAATTCTAGTTATAGTTTGTAATAGATGCATATATATATGAAAATACTAAAAGTCGCAATGATTGACGATTTTGGTTCAATATGCTTGAGTATTTGTTTGTTTAATTTATTTGGTGATATTAATACCTGATAATGTTTACAATTTAGATGTCAAACGAAGTAAATCGGGAAATCCAGAATAACAATGATAACGGAAACCAAGTGGATAAAAGTGCTATAGAACACATAGTAGCTCAAGAGATCATAGATGCCATGCCATATATTATCGACACTATTAATAAAAAGGCAAAAAATAATAATTCTATAATCGGAAGTAAACGTACGCCCAACGAGCTAAGTTACAGTGTAAATGGAAATCACGGACTACTTATCCAAGCTCCGATTCTAAAAAGAAGAAGGACCATCTCATATGGTTGTTCTTCTAAAGAATTCTTATCATGCAAACCGATAGAATTCTCAGGCAATGAAGGAGCCATTTTAGCTTTACGCTGGATAGAAAAGACAGAAGCAGTCTTAAAAATAAGTAAGTGTGCAGTTGAAGACAAGATAATGTATGCTTCTAATCTCTTTAAGAGTGCCGCATTAGAGTGGTGGAATACCATTCTCTAGTCAAGAGGAAGTGACAGGGTTTACAACATGGAATGGAACAACTTTAAGGAAATAGTTGAAAGAAAGTTCTTTCCTCCTCATGAAAAGGAACAAATTGCTAATAAATTCTTAAATCATAGAATGATTGGGGTAGATTGCAGAGAATATACTACCACATTCTTTGAATATGCTAGGATAGTTCCAACTCTAGCCTCAGCCGAACCAGTATTAATCTCCCATTACATCTGGGGATTAATCAGTGAAATCAGACATGTTGTTAAGGTAGCTAGACCACAAACCATAGAAGAAGTAGTAGAACTTGCTAACACTCTGACAGATAAATTAGTACGCACGCAAGAGAAAATCAGAAAAAGAATCTAGCTCAAAAGATTACCCAGGAATTGCGTTATGGTAATTCCTATCGCGGGAAAGGAACAAGTTCGTCCTCTTCACCCTACTACAAGTACTGTAAAAGGAAACACTCAGGGAAATGCTCGATATACTGCAACTTTTTTCAAAATATTAGGACATAAGGAAGAAGACGGTAGGAAGAAAGCTAACATTAGAATATGCTACAATTGTGGAGAAGCTGGTCATATCAAGCCGAATTGTCCGAAACTAGCTCTAGCAGCAAACAACAAAGCAAAGGCAGCAGAAGGACCCAAAAAGAATGCCAGAGTATTCGTCCTGACAGTCGAAGAAGCCAAGATGATCCCAGATGTGATTGCCGGTACGTTTTTAGTTAATGATGTTTATGCTAAAGTATTATTTGACTCTAGTGCAAACCAAAGTTTTATCAATACTTCTTTCAACAAACTTCTCAATCACATTAACTAAACTTCACCAAGACTGTCTGGTGAAGACGGCAAATGGAAATTCTATCAAAATAAGAGAAATCCTTCAGGAAGGAAAGATAGAAATCTTAACTCATAATTTTAATGCTAATCTCTTACCAATGGATTTATCCGGTTTCGATGTCGTGTTAAGAATGGATTGGTTGGTAGCCAATCATGCACGTATTTTATGTGATCAAAAGGCTGTAGAAGTATTGGTGCGTGTCGAGTGCAATATGATTTTTATTTATATTTTGAGCCCATTGTACGCATTAGTCAAGTTTTAAATTTATAAAACACGATATTCTACTAACACTAAACACACACACACACTTGGGCAAGTGCACCCATCGTGAGCGTAGTATAGTGTTGGTAAGATACCGAGGTCATCCAAGGACACAAGAGCTTTTAATACCGGTTTATCCTCAACGTCTAATTTATCTAAATTTTTGAGAAAAGTTTTGAAACATAAAAAAAAGATAAATAAAAGTAAAAACAGATAGACAAGATAGAATCACTTGGATCCAACTCATCTTTAATGTATCCTTTGATGATTTTCGCACTTTCGGACTTTTTAAGAGATTATCTTAGTTATAGTAGTAGGCCCCTCTTTTGAAGGTGACGTTACCCTCAACCCAGTGGTTTGAGTCAGCAAGGATACAATCCCAAAGGGTTGGAATATTGAAAGACAATTAAGTAAGTTATTAATGCGAAAAGTGGTAGGCCCCTCTTTTGAATGTGACGTTAACCTCGGCTAAGTGGTTTGAGTCAGCAAGGATACAATCCCAAGAAGCCGGTTTAAAGTATTAATAGTAGTTTACTTATGAGTGGTTCAAGCTATTCGCACCCCCGCCATCCAATACCAGTGGGTATTGAAGGAGGTCCAAGTAAGCTTGAACCAGGTCCTCACAGGATCTATACACTGAACGAGACAAGAACTTTACCAAACCATCCCCCTAACCCCCTTCCAGGTAGTTAACGCGCTTTATATAGACCGTAAAGACACGAATGATGACATCTTTTACTTTATATAGATAGTAAAGTAACCTCAAAACACCATGAGAAAATGATAAAGAAAATTCACCTTCAACATAAGAAACTAGTTATTAAAGTCATTAATACAAACCCAAATACAAAGTGCCGAAAGATTAAAAATCAAAAGTAATACATAAAAGACTTGTCCACCAACTGATGTAAGAGGCTTAGCCAAACATGGCCTTTGATTGGCAAGAACCTTAAATCAATCTTGGATCCCAAGGCTACTACACACTCTAAAGATGGACTATGGATGATGGTGGTGGGTGTTGGTGTTGTAGTGGTGGTGGAGTGGTGGCAAAGTGGGAGAGTAGTGGTTTGCCAAGGGATGCCTTTGAAGTGAACCAATCACTCCCTTTTATAGCCAGAACAGAGCCCTGGCCACTGCCCCGTGTCTAGTGGGCACGCCCCGTGGCCATCCTTTTCTCTTCCTTCATTAATTGCAGGTGTCAGCAGAGGGCCCCACATGACCCCGTGTCTCCTGGGCACGGCCCTGTGGTCAACTCTTTGTTGTACTATCAAGATTTTGCGTATCTTATAGTTGACCACGCCCCGTGTTGAGCTGGTCACGCCCCCGTGGTGAGCGTAGAAGCTTCTACAGGTTTGTCTTGTTGTGAAGGCTCCTGGCCATGCCCCATACCCAGTGGGACACGGCCCCGTGGTCAGGCTCTGTTGCCTTGTTTTTGCTTTGGGAGATGCTGCCGAGGGGTCAGGCATGTCACGTTTATTCCTTCTTTTTGTATTTATGTTGGTTTTGGCTGCTTATTTGCTCCTTTTGTTCTTTTAAGATCGTTTGGTCCTGTAAATTCAAAAGGAAGAAAGAAACATGCTTTTTCCAACATTAGTACTAAAAAGGGTTAGTTTTATGCCTCATTTAATGTAATTTATATGTTGTATTTTGCACAAATCAAGTATGTATGCCAACTGGTGAAAGAATCACAATTAAGGGAGATAAGCCCTCAAGTTCAACAAAATTCATCTCTGTGATGAAAGCTGCAAGTTATGCATGAAAAGGAGGAATGGTGTATATGATTTCAGTAATCATTAACACTAAAGGAAAAGAATTAAAAGATATTCCCGTAGTATCTAAATTCTCAAATGTGTTCCCAGAAGAGTTACCTGGATTACCGCCAGATCGAGAGGTTGAACTTAGAATTCACCTGATACCAGGAACGACACCGATTGCCAAAGCACCTTATCGATTAGCACCAACGAAAATGCAGGAATTGAAGAAACAGTTAGACGAATTACTCAAAAAAGGTTTCATACAACCTAGTACATCACCGTGGGGAGCACCGATGTTATTTGTCAAGAAGAATAATGGATCGATGCGTATGTGCATTAACTACCGAGAATGGAATAAGGTTACGATTAAAAATCGGTACCCACTACCGAGAATCGATGATCTATTCAATCAACTTCAAGGAGCCCAATTCTTTTCTAAGATCGACTTACGCTCAGGATATCATCAATTGAAAGTACAGGAAGAGGACATTCCTAAAACTGCTTTCAGAACAAGGTACAGTCATTATGAATTTACAGTCATGCCATTTGGTTTAACCAATGCCCCAGCCGCATTTATGGACATAATGAACAGGATATGTAAACCATACCTGGATAAATTCATAATGGTTTTCATAGATGATATTCTAATTTACTCTAAGAGTAAAGAGGAACATGCGGAGCATTTGCATATACTCCTGACATTGTGAAAGGAAAAGCTTTATGCTAAATTCTTAAAATGTGAATTTTGGTTGCAAGAAGTGCAATTTCTTGGACACTTGGTTAATCATGAAGGAATTCATGTGGATCCCACAAAGATCGAAGCGATTACCAAATGGAAAGTCCCTGAGTCACCTACAGAAGTGAGAAGTTTTCTTGGATTGGCAGGGTATTATAGACGTTTTATTTAAGATTTTTCTAGAATAGCCATTCCATTAACCAAACTAACTTGCAAATCAGTTAAGTTTGAATGGGGACCAAAACAAGAGGAAGCATTCAAGATTTTGAAGCAAAGATTAACCAACGCACCAATACTCGCTTTCCCAGAAGAAACTGAAGACTTTATCGTCTATTGTGACGCCTCCAAGTTTTTGCCAGAAGAAACTGAAGACTTTATCGTCTATTGTGACGCCTCCAAGTTAGGATTCGGTTGTGTGCTGATGCAATGTCAAAAGGAAATTGCTTATGCCTCTAGACACCTTAAGAAGCATGAAGAGAATTATACAACCCATGATCTAGAGTTAGGAGCAATAATTTTTGCCCTTAAGATCTGGAGACACTATCTTTACGGTAGTAAGTTCATTGTCTTCACAGATCATAAAAGTTTAAGATGTGTTTTTGGAAAAAAAAAAAAAAGGAATTAAACATGAGGCAAAGACATTGGATGGAAATCCTTAGTGATTATAATTGTGATATTCAGTATCATGCAGGAAAAGCTAATGTAATAGCTGATGCCTTAAGTAGAAAATACCATGAAAAGCCAAAAAGAGTGTGTGCTATTAGATTAAACCTGCAGGTAGATTTAAATGAACAAGTGAAAAAGATACAGGAAACCGCAATCAAAGATGATGCTGAAGGTTTGAAAGGAATGATTAAGGAATTAGAACAAGGAGTAGATGGAATTTGGAGATTCCATAAGAAAAGAATTTGGATACCTATCCAAGGGAGCCTACGGAGCCGAATTCTGGAAGAAGCTCATAAATTTAAGTATACGATGCATCCTGGAAGTGACAAGATGTATCAAGACTTAAGGGAAAACTTTTGGTGGATAGGAATGATGAAAGATATAGCAAATTATGTTGCTAAATGTTTAACCTGTTCACAGGTTAAAGCTGAACATCAGAAACCTTTAGGATTACTTCAGCAATTGGAAATGCCAAATTGGAAATGTGAATTGAAATCAATAGACTTTGTTACCAAATTACCCAAAACACGAAAAAGTAATGATACAATCTGGGTGATTGTAGACAGATTAACCAAATCTGCTCATTTCTTATCAATGAAAGAAACTTTTAGTGTGGAACAGTTAGCTAAGCTATATGTGAATGAAATAGTTTCATTACATGGGATTCCTTTATCTATTGTGTCTGACAGAGACAGTCGTTTCACTTCTCATTTTTGGACAAGTTTCCAAAAAGCAATGGGAACCAGATTAAATCTAAGTACAGCCTATCATCCTCAAATGGACGGACAAAGTGAAAGGATAATTCAAACCATGGAAGATATGCTTAGAGCCTGTGTAATTGATTTTGGTGGAAATTGGGATGATAATTGACCTTTAACAGAATTTTCTTACAACAATAGCTATCATACCAGCATCAATGCAGCACCATTTGATGCCCTCTATCGACGAAAATGCCGAACACCATTATGTTGGGAAGAAATTGGAGAAAAGCAATTGTCAGGTTCTGAGATTGTGCAAGAGACAACTGACAAAATTATTCGAGTCAAGGAAAGAATGAAAGCAGCACGAGATCATCAAAAGAGCTATGCAGATAACAGACGGAAACCATTGGAATTTTAAGTTGGAGACAAGGTATTGTTAAAAGTTTCCCCATGGAAAGGAATTGTCAGATTCGGGGAAAGAGGAAAGTTAAGCCCAAGGTATGTTGGACCTTTTGAAATTATCAAACGAATAGGGCCAGTAGCTTATCAACTACAATTACCAGAAGGAACGACAGGAATACATGATGTATTTCATGTATGTAACCTCAAGAAATGCTTAACAGATGAATCGTTGGTAATACCTCTTCAAGTTATAGAGGTAAACGAGAAGCTTAAGTTTGTGGAGAAACCAATACAAATTGAAGATAGAAAGATCAAGAATCTCAAATACAAGATATTAGTTCTAGTCAAAGTAAAATGAGATTCAAAGAGAGGACCCGAATACACTTGGGAACTAGAATCTGAAATGCAAAGGAAGTATCCATACCTATTCTAGTGAATCTCGAGGACGAGATTTAAAACAAGGTGGGGAGGATGAAACAACACTCAAAAACACATTACAAGGAACCCTAATTGAGACCCCCAAACATGTACGACGCGACCCGAAACGAAAATCAGAATTTAGGGTTTATGGGGGTCATGGGGGGGTACCCCTAAACCTTCCGCGACACGCGAAAGGCACTTAAGATGTGTCAAACCAGATAATCTCGACACCACAGGGCTAGAAACACAACAAGGCTAGTCTAGGCCAAATAGGCCGCTCCCGCGACACGCTGAAGGATCCTAGGATCCTATCGCGACATGCGGGGCTGAACAATTTTGGCTATATAAAGCCTGGCTTGGGGCTGGATCATCTACACCATTTCGATCGAATTTCGAAATTTTTGTTCTTCTGTATCTCTGTTTCTTTCAAAGTAGTGAACCCCTAATTCACGAATATCTGCCCTGTTGTAAGTATTTTAACCCCCGATCACTAATTTGTTACCCTACCCGATTGATCTAGAACCCAACAACGCATGTCCAGGCTCTACCTGACTAAGTATGTTGGGGTTCTGTCTCGTGATGTATGGCTAAAGTGATTTGGGTTATTTTACTAACACGAGTGCATTGTATGTTTTTAATAGGAACTCAAGAAATTTAGCAGAAAATATTTCCAAGAAGCCTGTAGAAATACCTAAGTTTACAATGTGAGTCATTCTACTTTTTATCACATTTTGTGATACAGTTATAATTAAAATGCTTTTCAAAACCCTAAATGGTTATCAATTATAATTACAGTGATTAAGTCTTTGTATTCTACAATTACTGCTGGTATGTGGGGTTTTGTATACACTACTAGTCAAGCGTTACTATTGAACAAAGAGTTAGCCAATAGTAATATGACCACGATCATTGTAACTACCAACGTGACAAATATTAAATGAGTAATTAGGTAGATATAAACATTGTAATCGCTCTTAATATTGTAAACTTATAAACAATTATTTTTATAAACTGGAATGTACTCGCCAGTATTTTTTGCTGATAAAATATTTTTAAAACGCGTTTCAGGTAACTTAATGTGAAACTATAAAAAGCGAGCTATGAAGCACTGAAGGCTTAAAGAAAGTGGCTTTAATCGACCTGAATAAAAGAAGAAGTTATATTTTCAACAAACTAGGGTTTATCCCTATAAAAATACTATAAATGAAATCTGGGTTTTATCCCATTTGTTTAATATAAAAGTTTGGTGTTTTGCAAACCCTGAATTTATTTCCTAACTACAATCCTGATGTCTCATTTCCACTGCCAAATTAATAAACACCGATACCACCGGCTTGTTCTCATGGCGCCCGCTCCCGGGGTGGGATCGGGGGCTGCGACATTAGGTGCTAAGAGCTATCAACGTCGAAGGCGATGGACCGTAATGCACTTCATACCAAGAATATGTAAATCCAAATCTAGATAAGGCATAATTGCACATAAACATTTCGCAAAGTCAAATTTAATCTTCACTCAACAATTCACGAATACGATACAAATGCAAAACAATTATCATAGGTTTCAAAAACATAAAACAATTTGTCACATATCAAATTTCAAACACAATGTTTAAACCCTAGAATCTTACAAAAACCAACACCGGGGTGAAACCCAATAGGATTAGCCGCTCATGGTGAACGGAACGCGCTCGCCGGATGATTGAAGCTTGAACTTGAACATCTTGAAGCCTTAATGAATGATGATGATGATGGTTAGGGTTTGTAATGGATGATTGAAGTGAAGGGATGATGAATTAGGTAATGATGATGATGGTGGTGGTGGATTAGGGTTGGGATCGAAGAATGATGAAGGTAGGGGTGTTCATGGCTCCAAGATGGTGTTTTAAACTCAAATAATGCGTAACTCCTCGAAAACCCCCCAAAAAACATGGATATAACCATCCCCAAACATCAAAATTGAAGAATTCCCGTTTAGCATCAGGGAGGGGCGTCGCCGACGACCCCTTGTCAGAAAACTCTAGACGGCCTAAATTACTGCCTACGACTCAAACCAGCCGACGAGCATTTCTGAAGGGCGTCACCGACGACCCATGAGGGCGTCGCTGACGAGCCCTCTAAACCTTATATTCTGTTTTTCTTGTTTCTCACTCCCGGTTGATCCGTTTTCCGTCCTGATGCTCCGTAAAGCTTCCGAAATGCTCCTTAAACTTTGTTAACATGCAAAAACACAAATCATATCAAAGTAGACAATTCGCAACTCAAGTTTATGTAAAAACGCAAACTTAAATACGATTAGGCACCGGTTTTCGACCACTCATCACATCCCCACACTTGTCTTTTGCTTGCTCTCAAGCAAATCCGTTTTTCAGTTTCACGTGGGTAGCACAAAAGACACACTTCCCATTCTCGGGACTCAAGCTAAGGTTTAATGTCCTGCCCGGTTCATGATTTTCACAATTTTTGAAATATTTAATGGTAAACGATTAATCACATAGAAATGGTTATCCAAGATTAACCCGCCCTTGAAACTAACACATCATACACATCCCTCACAATGTTCCCTCCACTCGGTTTAACATTTGGCCAATAATAATGAATTAGCATGTTTCAAGTGTTCACTCAAAATCGGTTAGAACAAGTACCCGCATAGGCTTGGAACTCAATCATTCTTTACCACTGAACACGACTACTAAGCATAAGTCAAAAGGTCTTTAAGGGTTGTAACAGGGCTAGGCTAAGGGTGTGGAATGGGATAGTTTTAAAGTGGCTAAGGTGATGAAAACTCGATTTTTACTACAAAGACTACCACACAACTAACTATGAATATCAAACTACAAGGCAACACTTTCCACCTTTTTTTCAACAAACTATAAACACAGATTTTTGTGCTTTTTCATAGCGATTTTCTGCTATTATTCATGATATTTTATGAATTTTCGATTTCTTTTTAAACCACAACTTTACAAACAAACTAATCCTAAAATCAAATTTTCATCACACGGGTTAAAAATAAAAAAAGGTTTAACGCTCAATGGCTAAATGGATTGGTCAACCGAAAGGTTTAGGCTCAAAATTGGCGAATAAGGGATTGATTTTGGGTAAGGATAAGATAAATGGTGTAAAAAGAAAAGGTTTACCTAATGCCTTAATCATTCTTGTGCTCTTATATGGTCTATAGTCTCAAACGTATCAAAAGTTGCAAGTTCTACAATACGCAACTAATGGCACACTCAAACAAAGAAATGTATATAGGTATCTATCTGTGATGTGTAAAAGTGGCTCAAAATCTCACGTAAGAATGGTATGGTATATGATATGCACAACACATTAGTTTCTTAAGCGGATTATTCCCAAATAACCACCCGCTAAATACCCGTCATGCTATTAATTCGAACTTGACCATGACAAAAAACCAAATACGTTGTGCCATCCCCCATTAACTTAGTCACTTATGCTTTTTTAGATTGCTCAAACGAGGACATTTTGAAAATTTTCCCCCATCCCCACACTTGAGGTCAACGTTGTCCTCAATGTGTAGTGTTTAAATGAAAGGATCAAAATCGAAACCTTTTCTCCCCATCCCCACACTTGAGGTCAACATTTTCCTCAATGTGTGTCACGACCCCCGACCCCACCTTGATGGAATCGAGAGCCGCGAACAGCCAAGTGGTACCGGTGATCATTTTGAAAATATTACAGCGGAAATTTCGTCAGAACCGTGAGTTAGGAAAAATATCAGAGTTTAAAACACCGGATTTTATTTTTTAAATAGATGGGATAAACCCATGTTTTACAAAGGTAGCTTTAATAAAGATAAATTTGATTACATAAACAGTATTTCTTAATTTGATTTAATTAATAAAATAAGCCACTTTTTGAAGCCTTTCAGTGCCGTATCCCTCTCTTACTCCAATCTACTGTAATTACCTGAAACGCGTTTTAAAAATATTTTGTCAGCAGGAAATACTGGTGACTTCATTCAGGTTTTATAAAATGACCAGTTGTTATAATTTATAGCATTAAGAGTTTTTACATTTGCTTCTTTAAGATTGGCAAAGACTTAATCACTGCAAAGTATAACTAGAAAATAGTGTTACAGTATTAAGAGCGATTACAATTGCCTTTATCATTTATATCACTGACCCAGTTGTCACTTGACCGGACTTATGACTGTGGACATATCACTTGTAGGTCCTTTCACCCACGAGTGATAAATATTTAGTAGCTATGTGTACATCCCCCCATTTACTGGCAGTAATTTCAGATAACAAAGACTTAATCCCTGTAACTATAACTTTTGAGAAATAGTTTTGGAAATAGTTTTGGTAAAAAGAGAATAACTCACATTGCAGATTTATACTGGTAGAGCTTAGCCTACTGATTAGCCTTGTTCCCTAATTAAATAATAATGCACACGAACTAGGTCAGTAACTAATACAGCATTTACGATTACTCACGAGATTAAAACCTTCACAACGAATGACAAAGTGCAATACTTAAACATCCATCGGATTCGCAACGAATGACAGAGTCTACCCCGAGTTTGGGTGGCACTCAAACATCCTGTCGGATTCTCGATTAATGACAAAGTATAGCAATTAAACATCCTGTCGGATAGTTTCAATCGATCGGATATTAAATCGTAGCAGCGATCGAGTTAATACCCGGTATCGGAGCAGCACCCTACTAATTAAAGTTGTATTTTCGACTTAAGAGCAACTTGACTTCGTTTTTGAGATTTAATTTCGACACCAATGGACTGTGCAAATGACGGGCTATTTATAGCTGAATTTAGGATCTGTCGCGGCCCGCGTAAATCCTTAGTCCAACCTTACGCGGCCCGCGTGGCCGCCCAGTCTAAGCGTAGGGTTGCTGAGTCACCGGTGGTCGCGACACGTGTGATGACACGTGGCCTTCATGCATATCCAGTGATCTACAAGCTGTCGCGGCCCGCGTAAGGGTATGCTCATCTTTTACGCGGCCCGCCTGGAGATCAGAATTCTGAATTTCTTTATTTTTTATATGAATTAAGGTTTTGGGGGTCCAGGTTTTTACTAACGGGTCAATTTAGGACATTTTTGAATATAATTATATCATAAAGAAAAGGGAATAAAATAGTGAGAAAAAAGAATGGAACCACTTTGTAACTTTAGGGTTCAACTAGAAAGCCTCCTGTTAGAATATTGGGTATAACTTCTGACCTATTTAAAAATATATAATGTACTCGTGGTAAGTATAATACCCCTAATTCAACCTTGTCCCGATGTTCCGAGACAGAATCCCAACAACTTAGTCGGGCAGAGCCCTGACATGCGTTATGAGGCTTAGATCAATCGGAAAGGGTAGCGGTGATCGGGAGTTAAAACACTTAAAACGAGGCAGGACCTTATTATTATTATTTGAAAAATAAATAAATAAATAAAAAATAAAAAGTAGTAAGGTAGAGATATGGGCGACAAAAGAGTAGAAGGTTTTTGAGAAAATTTTGCCTACTATACTTCCTTTATATATAGTTGAAGTGAAAACTTACATATTAAGCTTCAATTCGTATTGTTCACCAAATGGCAGTTTCCTCTACACGTATACAATATTCACTTATGAGTTATCATTCTTTTCTTTCTTTTGAAATGACACGTACCACCATTTCAATTTACATTGTACTATTATTTTAGTATTTTATATTTGATTCTTATCTTATCAGATATACACATTTCAAACAAAATTTCTTTTGTTAACATTTTATTATTCTATTCGTAAGTTTTAATTAATATTATATATATATATATATATATATATATATATATATATATATATATATTTAAAACGTATGTACTCTTGTTTAGTTAAATGTAAATTTTAATTTTATTACTTTATATATTATAATTAATTTAACTGCTTTACTTATTTGGCGCGTATAACTTGTAAAGTATAACGTTTTATAAAATAATAAATATATCATCAGAACGAGAATATTTTTGTCTATATTTTGAACCAAGTTTCATTAAAAACAGTGTAGGTTTAAATATTATGTATTTTTATAGTTTAATTATTTAAACGATTCCTGGGACCGTCCAGGTACTTCATATTTCTAGTAGTCAACTTACCCGTAATCTACCTGTCTAATAATATAAGTTTTTGTATACTTTTATTTTATTTAGAAATGTCACCCATATTAGGGCCAATTAATTAGTATAATATTTCAACCAACTATATATAAAATAGTGTTTAAAACTATTTGGGTTGAATTTTTATATTACAATAAACTAGTTACTAGTTACTAGTGGTTAATAAATTTAACCAAACCTATAATTCTTATATAAAAATAGGAATGTTACATCCTCCCCACCTTGTTTTAAATCTCGTCCTCGAGATTTGGGTTACGATATTTCTTTTAGACTTATGTCATATTTTAGTTAATAAAAACAATATTAAGGTAGACGATACAGAATTAAAATATCAAATTTTGTGAATACGAGTTGTACTATAAGTAGGATTTAATGGTTCAACTGAATTAGTTCAAGAAATTGATGACAAACGAATGAGATGAAAGGATAAAATTTTCAAGGTGACTTTGGTTCAAGCCGAAAGATATATGATCAATAGATATTTTAAAATGAATGTGAAGGACTTTTTAGAATCAATAAAATTCTTTTGTCAAAAGAAAGCTTATTTGGATTGGCAACTGAGGAAGACTTAGAATCGACAGGTTCAAAATAAAATAAAAGCATGAAAATGATTTGTCAAATGTTGAATTATGATATGAGAAAATCAATGTGTTGAGATGAGTGAATTGCAAGGATATACGAAAAGATAATAGAGTTAGTGTATCATTGTCTTAATACATAATTGTAATAATTTTATTTTCCTTGAATAATATATATTTATATACACCTATGCCCAGTGCTTAGTCGAAATGATATAATATTTATTATTATATTAAAGGTATTGTAAAAGGAAATATTTATAGTTGGAGCCCAGCTCACATTATTCAATTCAATTATATTAATCTATGTAAAAGGAAACTTAGATCCAAATGTGTACTTGTATATAATATATAGTATTTATATAATGTGAAATTATTGCTGTGTTTGAATACAGTATATAACAACTGTTTTGTATAATTTACTATAGTAGATTACTTTTACTATTAACATTATAAAATAATGTTTAATTAATAAAAATATATATTATAATAGAATATGTCAAAAATAATATATTCTATTTTTAATATACTAAGATTATATTTTAAATCTTAGTCACGTCAATATTTTAAATAATAATAACACAATTATTTAATTAATATATTATATTTGATAAAGTTATAGCTATTAGTTGACAGAAAATGATATATTTCATTTTCTGGGTTAATTGGATTTGTACCATAGAAAATATTTTTGACAAAAGTAATGTCATAGGACACTACTTAATTCAGAGTCATTTGTTGAGAGAATGATCAACAGTGATATGACCATATGAGTTGAAAGACAGATGTGGTTTTGAATGATTCGAATAATTGTGATTAGCCCAAGCTATAAATTTATACTGATTTCGCACGGTATCGTAATGATTGAATTAGTTCAATAGTTATGGTGATCGAACAAATTCACCGTGTAATCAACTGAAAGCTTTTAATGAAAACTCTAAGGTTTTATGTCTCTGATCTGCATAATTCTTTTGTCGATCTTGATACATAATACTTCTATAAGTATTTAATAGTTGTGGAATATAAGATGAACAATTACTTATAAGTATAAAATGTCTTGTCCATGAATACTTAGACAGTTATTTAGATAATTTTATTCGTCCCTCTAATTCTTGTATTTGTTTTATGAAAATATGTCTTCTCTTTACAGTACAAAGTAATTTTATATATAATTAAAATTTACTAAATAGGTATGATGATTTAATTTATATACATTAACTAGTCATTATCATGGTTGGATATTGGTTAGTGCTGCCTTGTTTAAGCATAGGTGATCAGTCCATGCCTAACTAAGGCTAGGCTATCCAATAACTGCCCTTGATAATAACCCTAGTATCTAAAATAATATTAACACTACTACTATTATTATTAATAATAAAATTATTAATAATAAATAATTTAAACATAAACTTAAATGAGAGTATAATTTTATACATATATATATATAAATATAAATTCTTTACCTCAATGGTTTTAACAAGAAATTTTTAAATATAGTAATACTATATTGTAATTTAGGTAATTATTTATGTAGGTTTCCGTATATAATCAATTAAATTTATATAATGTTTTTCGATTGAAGATGATAAAGAAATAATTATCACGAAAGGCTCGATTGATGCTGTAAGAACCATTTAAGAGATACACTGAAATATGAAATGAATTTGTGTATCATTATCTTAGCACATAATTGTGTTAAGATTACTTTTATAGGATAAACCAACGAAGTAGATTTAATATAAATAAATAAATAATTGAATCTGTATATGATGTGTGCAACAAGATTAGTGCAAGCTTCAGAATTGTGAAAACGTTACCACAAGGTGATCGTGATCAAAGAAATGATGAAATAGAAGACCAAACCAGTCTGTTATGGTTCAAATCAATTGAATTTGGTTTAAATAAAACGAGTTTTAATAAGAAAGTCCAGACATGGTCTCAACAAAAACAATGTATACCAAAGAAAATTGAGTTTTTCAAGAAATTCATTGACTCGATATCAAAGAGTCATCGTATTGTAATTATACGGTTTACAGTGCCAAAAAGCGGAATGATATTTGAGTTTGGATAAAATCGGAATAAAGTCCTTCAGTGGTCTTCATAAATCAAATGAACCAAATGCGTAACAAACAGTGCAGGTGTAACGTGTAGATTTACCAAGAAATGAAACAAATCAATATTTGCTATGATGAAAAGAAATTCTCATGGTATGACGACCATTAGGGGAAGTAGAAACGCGAAAGTCAACTTATTGTATGCAGAAGTCAGAATTTCTACGAAAGAAGTATAAGGACTTTATCTGGAATTTCGTGAGATAACCGTTGTTAAGTGACATTACTAGGGAATGTCGAATAAAATGAAATAGGGGAATTTGCAAAGGTATGTGACTATTTTTGCAGTGATAATAATTATGACTCTGATTAGACTGTGCACCGACGGTTGTGAAATCTTGTTACAACGTACCTCAGCGAGATTCATGTCGTTTGTAGGATCACGTGGCAAAGTGCTGATTTTTTATCAGTAGTTCTACCACTGACGAGATTAGCATTGGTGTCGTCGCGCCCAATCATATTTTCCAAAGGTCTTGCCTTGGAAGTCGTGTGTGATATAATTCGATGTCTGTGTATAATTTAAGTTTCATGTGTTTTCTTGTGCATTAGCACAACTTTACATGCTTCTTACTTGCGTTAATAGTCTATGGTAACGCATTGGAAATTCTTATACTTTTGATGGTGTCCCAACTTAAAGGGTTTCCATTTGTTTATATTGTCGCACGAGTTACGAGACATATGATCAAACGAAATAATGTTTGATATCGTAATTATAGATATATGCTAGAGATTCCTGATAAAGAAATCTAGATTTATCATTAGCACATATGCTTATGCTTTATTCTTAATTGACTTTTGGAATTCCTTATAGATATACATATCTATATAATCATATATTTCAAATGCAGTAATATACATACCCTTCATAAGGTTCATGTATTTAACAGATTCTTATTTCCAAAATCAAGTCAGATATCAGATCGTGATACTATTTAGGGAAATCTTGTCACTTGTTTGACATATGATATACCTTCTTACCCGGTTCTAGGCCGGAGAGGTAACCCTGTTATATCCGGACAACCTAGAGAGTCTACTACACCATACCCAGTCTTGTCGGAGAAGAAATTTATATTTCCCGTAAATAGTATTTTTCTTAAATCATGATTTGGAGAGTGCATTATGACTTTCAACACGGATCAGGAAATTAATATTTACCTGACTGATCATATTCTAGAATGAAGTAGTACCAATAAATAAGAAATAACAGTGGTCAAGTGTTATTGCTTATTTATTATACTTGCAACGTTCTATTTATTATCCTTATGGCATCTCAAAACCTACCACACTTTATTTACACAAATATTTAGCTTATCTTGAAGCTAATACTAAGGCATCTTTTCTTAAGTTCAAGTCTAAATACTATCCTGTGTGCTACCAGTTAATAGCAATCTCCTAACTCTTTTTTTATTTAAGCTTAGGTATTATTATCACAACACCTATTGGCTTAAAGCAGTGGCTCTGATACCACCTTCTGTCACGACCCCCGACCCCACCTTGATGGAATCGAGAGCCGCGAACAGCCAAGTGGTACCGGTGATCATTTTGAAAATATTGCAGCGGAAATTTCGTCAGAACCGTGAGTTAGGAAAAATATCAGAGTTTAAAACACCGGATTTTATTTATTAAATAGATGGGATAAACCCATGTTTTACAAAGGTAGCTTTAATAAAGATAAATTTGATTACATAAACAATATTTCTTAATTTGATTTAATTAATAAAATAAGCCACTTTTTGAAGCCTTTCAGTGTCGTGTCGTATCCCTCTCTTACTCCAATCTACTGTAATTACCTGAAACGCGTTTTAAAAATATTTTGTCAGAAGGAAATACTGGTGAGTTCATTCAGGTTTTATAAAATGACCAGTTGTTATAATTTATAGCATTAAGAGTTTTTACATTTGCTTCTTTAAGATTGGTAAAGACTTAATCACTGCAAAGTATAACTAGAAAACAGTGTTACAGTATTATGAGCGATTACAATTGCCTTTATCATTTATATCACTGACCCAGTTGTCACTTGACCGGACTTATGACTGTGGACATATCACTTGTAGGTCCTTTCACCCACGAGTGATAAATATTTAGTAGCTATGTGCACATCCCCCCATTTACTGGTAGTAATTTCAGATAACAAAGACTTAATCCTTGTAACTATAACTTTTGAGAAATAGTTTTGGTAAAAAGAGAATAACTCACATTGCAGATTTATACTGGCAGAGCTTAGCCTACTGATTAGCCTTGTTCCCTAATTAAATAATAACGCACACGAACTAGGTCAGTAACTAATACAGCATTTACGATTACTCACGAGATTAAAACCTTCACAACGAATGACAAAGTGCAATACTTAAACATCCATCGGATTCGCAACGAATGACAGAGTCTACCCCGAGTTTGGGTGGCACTCAAACATCCTATCGGATTCTCGATTAATGACAAAGTATAGCAATTAAACATCCTGTCGGATAGTTTCAATCGACCGGATATTAAATCGTAGCAGCGATCGAGTTAATACCCGGTATCGGAGCAGCACCCTACTAATTAAAGTTGTATTTTCGACTTAAGAGCAACTTGACTTCGTTTTTGAGTTTTAATTTCGACACCAATGGACTGTGCAAATGACGGGCTATTTATAGCTGAATTTAGGACCTGTCGCGGCCCGCGTAAATCCTTAGTCCAACCTTACGCGGCCCGCGTGGCCGCCCAGTCTAAGCGTAGGGTTGCTGAGTCACCGGTGGTCGCGACACGTGTGATGACACGTGGCCTTCATGCATATCCGGAGATCTACAAGCTGTCGCGGCCCGCGTAAGGGTATGCTCATCTTTTACGTGGCCCGCCTGGAGATCAGAATTCTGAATTTCTTTATTTTTTATATGGATTAAGGTTTTGGGGGTCCAGGTTTTTACTAATGGGTCAATTTAGGACATTTTTGAATATAATTATATCATAAAGAAAAGGGAATAAAATAGTGAGAAAAGAGAATGGACCCACTTTGTAACTTTAGGGTTCAACTAGAAAGCCTCCTGGTAGAATATTGGGTATAACTTCTGACCTATTTAAAAATATATAATGTACTCGTGGTAAGTATAATACCCCTAATTCAACCTTGTCCCGATGTTCCGAGACAGAATCCCAACAACTTAGTCGGGCAGAGCCCTGACATGCGTTATGGGGCTCAGATCAATCGGAAAGGGTAGCGGTGATCGGGAGTTAAAACACTTAAAACGAGGCAGGACCTTATTATTATTATTTGAAAAATAAATAAATAAATAAAAAATAAAAAGTAGTAAGGTAGAGATATGGGCGACAAAAGAGTAGAAGGTTTTTGAGAAAATTTTGCCTACTATACTTCCTTTATATATAGTTGAAGTGAAAACTTACATATTAAGCTTCAATTCTTATTGTTCACCAAATGGCAGTTTCCTCTACACGTATACAATATTCACTTATGAGTTATCATTCTTTTCTTTCTTTTGCAATGACACGTACCACCATTTCAATTTACATTGTACTATTATTTTAGTATTTTATATTTGATTCTTATCTTAACAGATATACACATTTCAAACAAAATAACCAACTGGGGTAGCCCAGTTGGCCACCGACACCCACCTCTTCTCACAGGTACCGGGTTCGAGTCTTGGGAGTGGCATATGTCGCCCAGGGTAAGAACTCGGCATGGGTAAGTCACCGCGGAGCTAGCTTGGTCGGGTAGCGACTCCCGGAGTGAGATCACTCCGGCGGTTGGGAGGACCGTGCACTATCCCCCCCCCCCCCACATTTCAAACAAAATTTCTTTTGTTAACATTTTATTATTCTATTCGTAAGTTATAATTAATTTAACTGCTTTACTTATTTGGCGCGTATAACTTCTAAAGTATAACGTTTTATAAAATAATAAATATATCATCAGAACGAGAATATTTTTGTCTATATTTTGAACCAAGTTTCATTAAAAACAGAGTAGGTTTAAATATTATGTATTTTTATAGTTTAATTATTTAAACGATTCATGGGCCCGTTTAGGTACTTCATATTTCTAGTAGTCAACTTACCCGTAATCTACTTGTCTAATAATATAAGTTTTTGTATACTTTTATTTTATTTAGAAATGTCACCCATATTAGGGCCAATTAATTAGTATAATATTTCAACCAACTATATATAAAATAGTGTTTAAAACTATTTGGGTTGAATTTTTATATTACAATAAACTAGTTACTAGTTACTAGTGGTTAATAAATTTAACCAAACCTATAATTCTTATATAAAAATAGGAATGTTACAATGTGTAGGAATGAGCGCTTTTAAAAATGCACAAGGGATGTGACACGACCAACCTCCCAAATTTCACCCCGGCTAATAATGTACAAAATACATTCGACTTATTTACTAAATAAAAAAATCAAAGGAAAAGTAACGTATGCACCTAGTTTGTTTATTTTTCATGTGCTCCTTGATCCTTAATGCAAATAGTCGTCCTCAACGAACATGAAATTACCTACAAATCTCAACAATCGTGTAGAAGCAAGCTTCTCACAAAAATCGACACCCGTTAGCTAATCCATTTTTACCATTTTATAAAGGATTTACCAAGTCATTTGTTAATTCACATTAATTTTTGTGGAAAAAATATTTTACAACAACAATAGTCCTAACCCACTTTCGTAGGAATCACGACGACATTTAGCATATGCACACAAGCCCTTTAAACCTCCCGATAGCTCGGGAGGACGAGTAGGTCTCATGAGGGTTATATAGGGAACATATCCACAATGTTCATTTAACTAGAAAGATCAAAACAAAGTACGGAAGGGAAATGTACAAAAATACTAACTAGACTAAAAAGAACCACAAAAAGTATACAACAACTAACTTACCACCTCATGGTGGTCGAACGGCGTGTTTGACGCCACGAACTCTTCCACACCACTCATTGGTGATTCATACCACTCAGTCCCAAATGTACCAAACTTCCTCAACTCCTCTTCTTCCCTCTTTTCTTGAGGTGACTTCTTCGCCTTCTTCTTCTTTACCAGCTTTTTCTTCGATTCTCTAAACCTACCAACCATCGCACATATTTTTTTTTGTTTGGACTAATGTCCACCCTAGGACACTTATCCTCACCAAACGGGTTAGTAAATTTAGGAAATACATTCAAGATCAATTCTCGGTCCCTAAATTTCATGCTTACCATTCCCGTTGCACAATTTATTATGGCATTAGCAGTTTCCAAGAACGGTCTACCCAGTATGACTATCGGTTATGTGTCTTCAACACAACCAGCATAGTCAACTACCAAAAAGTGAACTGGGTAATAGTAATCTTCAACCTTCACTATCACATCTTCCACCATCCCCCTTGGATGCGTGGGAGTCTGATCGGCCAACACCATAGGGTTATAAACTTTTTCAAAGGACCAAAAGCATATTGGTCGTATGGACTCCCAAGCAAGATACTCACACAAGCTGCAAGATCTAGGAGCACCCTCTTCATTTTAAATTTACCAATTTGGATTGGAATAAGAGGATCTCCCGGATCTTGAGCTTTTTAGGGGAGGGCACTCGATAAAACAACACTAACATGAGATATCAAATAAACCGGTTCGGGTAGTTTGTTGAGCCGTTTTTTGGTGTTTAACTCCTTCAAACATTCGACATGAGTAGGAACCTTTATTACGGCATCAATCAATGGTAAATTGATTTTTGCTTGTTTAAATTTTTCCCACCTCTCGTCCTTTGGTGGGGTTTGTTTTTTCAGTGTTGATGCCTTATTTAGTTTTAATAGAGCCAATGGATATGGGATGGTATTAAACTCCACACCCATACCATTGGCCCTAGCATGTAATTCATTTAAACAACTTTCACAAAAAGAATTTTTTCACTTATCATTTTCAATTTTAGGTTGTGAAATATTTTGTTGCTCATGTTCGCTTTCATCATTAAAATCCTCCACTACACCATCAACAAGTTGTGGTGATGGAGTACTCTCAACACTATAAACCTCATCATTTGAAAGAAGACTTACCACGTTAATGTGCACATTCCTCACATTATTCGTGCTTGAAATTTGATGCTTCGGGTTCACCGTAGTGTTGCTCGGGAGTCGTTCTCCACTTCCTCGTATGTGGGCCATTTCCTCTGCAAGTTGACCCACTTGCTTTTCCAATTCCTTGTGCGACTTGTCTCGCACCTCAAACTCCTTCTTCATCTCCATATTGACCTCTTGATTTGAATCTTTAATAGCATTCATGATCGTGTCAAGCTTGGAGTTTAACGGGTCATCACGACCCAATTGAGAATATGAATTGCCACCCCCATTACCGCCTTGATTTTAGTTCCTTTGGTAACCCCTTTGGTTACCACCTTGGCGATTTTGGTACGAAGACCCACCTTGATTCCCCGGTTGGAAATTTGGGTTCATTTGGTTAGAGGCATTACCATACCCTAAGTTAGGATGGTTCCTCAACCCGGGGTGGTAAGTATTGGAGTTCATATCATGTTGCCTCCAGTCTCCATACACTTGATTCACCTCGTTAGCGGTTTGGGCCATGTTAACATCGCACTCAATGGCTCGATGACTGATGTCACCACAATCTTCGCACACGGCATATTGTACCGCACCCACCTTTTTATTCTTCATACGGGCCAACTCCTGTTCTAACGTTTCAATCTGATCCTTGGAACTAGTGTCGCGGTTAGGCCAAGACTTTGAAATTGGCTGCTTTTTAGTTCAGTCTGCCATAGCCACAACCTTGGAGTTCTTACTCATCCTTTCCAAGAACTCCCAATCATCCTCCTCATGATTGTTCGACAATGTTCCATTACTTGCTGATAGCAAGTATTTATGATCCTTGGCATCCAATCCCCTCACGAAGCATTTAATCAATTCCCATCTCTCGATTTGATGATGAGGACACTTCCGAACTAACTCTTTAAAGCGCGTGGGAGCTTCATGCAATAACTCAGCCGGTAATTGCTGAAACGACTAAATCTCATCTCTCGCATCATTGGTCTTCGCTATAGAATAGTACTCGTTAAGAAACACTTATTGCATTTCTGCCCAAGTACGAACACTATCTACTGGAAGCGTGTGAAACCATTGTTTCACCTTATCCTTCAATGGAAACTGAAATAAACGTAGCTTCACTTCATCTAACGCAAAATCATTCCACCCAATTGTGCCGCATATGGCGGAGAATTCTGCCAAATGAGTATACGGCTCATCATGAGTCCTACCATTGAAATGAGGTAGGATGTTGATCTAATTAGGTTTACAATCGAAGGCTCTTCTTCTGCGAACAATTGGTGAGTCATTGTCAGTAATTACCAGTCTAAACCGACCGTTTACACCTTGTGGAGCTTGTTGATGCGGTTGACGTCATTGGGGATCGTTTACACCTCCGCCCACGAATTGCGGAATCCGGTTACGGTTGACATTATTGTTGTTATTGTAATTCCTATCATCCCGGTTCCGTTCGTTATTTCGTAGTTGACTGTTATTGCCATAACCGTCATTGCGGGCATAATCGTACCCGTAATCACTGTTGTTCCCCACATAATTGGCATTTTGGTAGCCAAAATCTTCATACTCAAACCCCTGAACATTGTAGAAATTCCCCACATTATCATCACCCCACGCATCATCTTCAACTCGCTCGTTATAATCCCACCATCGTCCGAGTATTACGAATGAATACTCACATGTTCTGGTGATTGGTAACCAAGAATACTATACAGTTCGTCATCGGGAATATTGTTTCTCAAATCGTCGAGATTGAGAAATTTATCTTCATTCGTGGGAATACCACGATTTTGGTTAACACCACGGTTGGCATTAACATTTCGGTTGTTGTTGAGGTTGGGTAGTAGTGGGTTTTGTCAGTTTTGGTTTTCAAGTGGAGGTGTGTATGTATGTTGATTAGTGTTTTGGTTTTGGCCACGGGTTTTGAAAGGTGGTGTTGGTGGTCTCGAATTGCTACCACCCCTCCCCCCGGTTGATTGTTTTGCACGTTTTGGTTCGGGCGAGGGTAGTCTGGGTATTGGAATTGGTGTTGGGTTTGGTTGTTGGGTTGATTGGAATTTTGGGGATCCATTGGAATGGGCCTAAAAATGGTGTAGGTGGTGAGTTGGTATTGGGTTGATTAGAGGCAAGTGTTGCCTCTAACCGGCTGGCTAGATTCCTCCTAACGACCCGCTTGATCTACGGTTCAAACACCAATGGTGATGTTTTTCTGGAGTTCCGTGTATGCATGCACTACGTGTAACCCTCATAAGTAACACACCCGTGTAACACAAAAGTAGAAACGATAAAAAGAAAAAAACACTTAAACAGATGATCACACAATCAATAATATCCAAACACAAAGCGCACAAATTCCCCGACAACGACGCCAAAATTTGATCAGGGTGTCGCGCCCCGATAAAAGATAATATTTATAATACCCCATTTACCCTTAACTATGAGTTAGTGGTAGTACGGGGTCGATCCACGAAGATTTTATAGTTTGTGTACGTACAAGATTGATTATATTCGTTTGTCACTATTATGAAGTTTGCAATTTGGTTAATTTATTTGTTTGATTGAGAAAGAGTGTCGGAATAGAGTGACGAGTTTTATACTAAATTGATTAACTACTAGAACTTAAATGATTACACTAAAACTTGATTGATGGTTTTAGAACAATACCTGGAACAAGGTTCACACCCCGTTCGATAATTGAAGACCTAGGGTTTCTACACATTTTAGATTCAACTCAATTGCATATATGATTAACGAATTTAGTGTCGTGTGGCTTAGGTGCCAAGAGCTATCAACATCGAAGACGACGGACCGTAATGCACTTCATTACTAAGAACATGTAAATCCTAACCTAGATAAGGCATAGTTGCACATAAACATTTCACAAAGTCAAATTTAATCTTCACTCGACAATTCATGAATACGATACAAATGCAAGAAAATTATCACAGGTTTTAAAAACATAAAACAATTTGTCACAAATCAAATCTCAAGCACAATGTTTAAACCCTAGAATCTTACAAAAACCTACACCAGGGTGAAACCCTAGAGGATTAGCCGCTCATGGTGAACGAAACGCGATCGCCACATGATTGAAGCTTGAACTTGAACATCTTGAAGCTTTGATGAATGATGATGATGATGATGATGATGATGATGATGGTTAGGGTTTGTAGAGGATGACTGAAGTGAAGGGATGATGGTGGTGGTGGATTAGGGTTGGGATCGAAGGTGATGATTCAGTTTTTTGTATGGAAGAATGATGAAGGTAGGGGTGTTCTTGGCTCTAAGATGATTTTCAAACTCAAATAATGCGTAACTCCTCGACCCCCCCCCCCTAAAAAAATGGATATAACCCGTCCCCAAACAAAAAAATTGAAGTATTCTCGTTTGGCATCAGGGAGGGGCGTCGCCGATGTCACACCCCAACTGATGGTGGAAACATCAGAGTGAGACAAAAACAAGATTGCTCGAGACATCATAACACTAATGTGACAATATATAATTAATTCGATTTGCATAAATACTAAAAGTGAAATACATTGTTCAAAACTAAATACATCAAATTGTATCAAACATCTTGCAACATAAATATAAGTTTATCTTTAAGGTGTGTATCTAATTCCACCCTAAATGAGTTTCTTCGTGTCATCAACTAGCGACCTGCAACATGTATTAAAATAATGATCAACATAAAGTATATAAGTCTGAATACATAGCATAATAGTGAAAAAGAGTTTGCTCATATCCAACATGATAAAATGTAAATCCTGTTACTAACATACTACACAAGTGTAAACTATATGTCAAACCAGAGTTTACATCGTGATCACCAAACATCATCGAAACGAAGATGGTGTAACATAGTTTACTTAACAATACCACTAGAATACGGGCGGGGCGTTAGTCGTATAGCACTATAATTGTTAAGGTAGGCTTGCAAAGTTATTGAGCATATAGACACAAGTATACATAGCATGCGAGATTAACAAGAATAAAAACAAGTCTCATGTTAATAGTGGATGGAGTGCAATTTGTAACAAGTTTAATAGTGGTTGCATGTTTTTGTATAGTTGTACTAAAATTGAAAATGGGATCGAGTATACTGACGGTTTTGTGTAGTTTCCACTAAACCGGGAGCCGAATAGATGAGGGTTGGTATACCGAGGTTACCCGACAATGGGTAAACAAAGGTGTGAGTATTCTGATGTGATAAAGGGTTCGGATAAGACTTTGAAATATGAAAAAGTACAAAACAAATCAAGTATTGGACCCTTTGTGTGAATGGAAATACTCACTTCGTGCGAAGGGAGTACTCCCTTCGTGCGAATGGCGTTATCCATTCGTGTGAATGGTCCAGTTGTGTGAGAATTCGTGCGTAAAATTTTAATTGTAAACTGATTTAACGTTGTAAAGTAATAGTAATTGTCATAGAAAGTGAAAACAGTGAATAAAATGCCCAAACATTCAAATAAGAACAACCCAGGTGTGTCATACCCAACTTGAAAAATGTTGGAAGCGAGGCGAGGCGAGGTTAGCTTACTTTGTATCTAGCAAACTGTTTGGCGTTCATTCGTATGGTACGCAAATGAGGTGGTGGAACTAGATTGGAAAGCCAAGGCTCCCACAATTCACATTTCGTCATGACTCAGATTCATCCATATCGAAGATGGTGAATCTGAGATGACTTCAACATTTGTTGTACCGATGAACTTGAATCTAACAGAAAAGAAATAAAAAAAACGTAAACATGTAACACAGTCCCTTCGTGCGAAGGGGGCTGCCCACTCGCACGAAGGGGACTGCCATTCATGCAAAGGGTGTAAAATCCGTCAAAACTACTGTTTGATTCATTCGATATAGATCATTTCCTTGATGAAAATTAACCCTAACACAAACCCACAACTATGAACTGAGTTGTGAGTCTGATAGGTACCAGATTCCATCAAGTTTCGTAAAAGAAAATAAAACAAGATTAAAATGCAAGAACAAGTTTAAATTCTTTGTTGTTCCACAAAAGTGGTGAGGTTTCACCATGAATTTTCCAAGGCAGACTCGTGAAAACCATCGAAGAGGTGAATCAAACAAGATGATTTGAAAGTAAGTTGAAGAAATGAAATAAAATGCAAGAAAAGTAAAGGAAATGAAGGAAAATGATTACTGAATGCTTCTGCTCACAAATGAGAGTTTTAGAGCGTCTGAGAGTGTCTGAGCGACTAGGAAAGTGAAATGAATGGGGTTAGGCACGTATTTATAAGCTAAAAAGTGGGTTGGAGCGTATGGGTTTCTGGCGAAGGGGCTTGGAGCGACTGGACTCTAGAGCGAATTGGCCATTCGCACGAAGGGGAAAGGTCTCTTCGTGCGAAAGGGCCTGTTCCTTTGCTCGAAGGTTCAAGTTTGATAATTTCACGTATTTTAACCGGTTTCAGGTGTAACAAGCATAATCGTGTAATGCACAAGTATAAAACATGTATAATGGTGTTTAAAACATAGATTTTGAGTATGAACATGTAAACAAGTCTAAAATGTACAACATAAATGTGAATAAAATACTCAAATTTCATTATAATCATTAATCTCGGATTACAAAGTTGAAAAAAATAGGGTACAATACCAATACGAGTTTCTAAAAAATAGAATTACAACAATACTTTCTAAATAAGGGAAGTACGGAAATGCGAAATGTTACAGCTGACGACCCCTGGATAGTCAGAAAACTCCAGACGGCCTAAACTACTGCCTACGACTCAAACCAGTCGACGAGCATTTCTGGAGGGCGTCGCCGATGACCCAGGAGGGCGTCACCAACGAGCACTCTAAACCTTGTTTTCTGTTTTTCTTGTTTTTTGCTCCCGGTTGATCCGTTTTCCGTCCTGATGCTCCGTAAAGCTTCCGAAATGCTCCTTAAACTTTGTTAACCTGCAAAAACACAAATCATATCAAAGTAGACAATTCGAAACTCAAGTTTATTTAAAAACGCAAACTTAAATACGATTAGGCATCGGTTTTCGACCACGCATCACGTGCGCTTTCCATGGTTATAACACTGTTGATGATCGTTTTCTTCAAGCTTCAACTTGGAATACACAATCCTCTTGGCATTTCAAAGCCCTATATGCTTTTAATTGTTGGTCTTGGCATCTCTTACGCTACTTATTGTATGTGGTATTGGATAAACGGCCGTTTAGGTTACAAGATGCTAAAAGGCCTTTACTATGTCGCTTGCAACCTGGTATTCATCACGTTGTTGGTGGTGTTATTCACCACGACCTAGATTAGGCACCGTGGCATTACACCTTGGGTTTTTAAACCTAATTTCTTTGGACTTCTGAACTTATTTTGTAGTTAATGTTTTCACTAAAGACTTCACTTTGTATTTGTGTTGAATCTTTGTGAAACTTTTCACGTTGTATATGCTATATGCTTTAGCTTGCTATTTTATGAACATATATATATTTTTTTTGCAGGGTGGGAGGCGTAAAGCCGTATTAGTAACATTGCGGGTTGGGGGTGTAAAATCGTGCTAAGTAGCAACCGAACGACAACCAAAACCTGTAAAAGCGTAAAAGATAATCACGAAATTTTAATACCAAGTTACTCGCGTAACGTAAAAAGTAGACGAAGTCGAATCTGTACCGACACGTATTGAAAAGTCGAGGGGGTAAAAAATCTCGATGGACCAAGTGTGACTACCAAACACTTTGCTAAATAGAAACCGAACGAAAAAAACTATGGGACCAAATATGACCATCAAACACCGTGATAAGTAGCAATCGAATGACGACCAAATCCAGAAAAAAAGTGAAAAACAACAACTAATAAAAAACTAAGCTTGTTTAACTTTTTACGGAATTTTTTTTAAAAAAAACTAAACTCATAAAACAAAATTGGAAAACCCCTAAAGTTAAAAAGAAGAAGAAGAAACACCATAACACAAAATCATAAAAGACAAATGTTGGGATTGAATCCTACCAGAGGAACAGATGATGTAAAGCCAAAACCGGTTCATAACAGTGGATTCATAATAAACAGTAGTTTGCACTAGACTTTCCCCTTGAAAGTGATTCATAACAGCTGCTGTACTCTAAGCACTGATCAGCCACAACAACTGCTACTCTTTAACAACCGATGAAGACTTAAAAACTGTTGAGGTTTAAACACTGTTGCTCTATCTACTGCTGTTCTCTAAGTGCTGTTGAAGACTCAAGTACTGACCACTCAAAGACTGATCACCTTTGAAGAAAGCACTGATGCTCAAACATCAGTGCTTAGACTACAACAGTTGAAAGCTGGAACAGACGTTTGTCTTTGCCTTGTATTTCACTTGTAATCAGTGGTTAGCATAGCAGTGTCTATATTAGGTCAGTAGTTAGAAGTTGTTAGTTTGTTAAACGTCACTTTCATGGTGATGTCAGCAAAGATGCTTCAGTGTTTTGATTTATCTATAAATGGAACAGTACCCTGTACTGTTACATTTGATTGTCCGGGAGATTCCATCTCCTCCAATCCTTTCATCCTGTGCAATCAACCATTGGGCATCTTGCTGAGGGGGAGTTTTAGTGTGTAAGCATTGCTGTAATCATTCCTGTACTTTAAACATTCAGCTCAATGAAAAGCATATGTTTACTAAAACTATTTTTCTTTTGATTGTGTTTACAAAGTTTGTTTATCATTTCCGCTGCACCTTATATTGATTCATATTCATACACTTGTTCAAATTATAACAAACAAACACAATCATGAGACCCTCCGATCCTAACAATTGGTATCAGAGCCTGGACAGTCAAATTTGATTTAACAATCATTTTGACATAACAATTCAGCTCAAAATCAATTGATGCTAAGGTTGATCGTATTTGTTGAAAAACAGAGTAACGAGTAATCACGTTCAAAGTGGTTTATTCAAAAACTCTGTAGTACAACCAGGATGTCATAAGACACACAAAATTCTCTTAACAAGTGACGTCATGCATAAATCACCAATAGTTTCAGATCTGAAATTTAGTCGGGTGACTTTGGTTGGATTATTCTTTTTATAAAATTGATTTCAAATGTTATTATGAAGTTTTGTGTTGTTCTCTTCACAATAGCTGCTAAGGTGTTTCACCTCATGATTAACAAAGGGCTATGGCCAGATAAAACATTAGTGTCTTTGTTAACATTAAAAGAGGGAAATTAAAACTTTAGTTATTAAATCTTATGTATTGAAAAACAGGTTGAGAATCCTCAAAAAGGACTAGATCAATTTTGTTAAAAATACATTAAGAAAGTCAGAAGTCAAATACGTCCAAATAATAAGTAATGTGGAATTTGTCATAAGCATGTGCAAAAATGACCAAATCTCAAACAAACATTGCTGTAAAATGATTTTGGGTTTAAGTATTCCTCCCTTAGAATCTTCCAGTAAGTGTTTCAAAACTTATCTATGGAAAGGGTAAAAAGGGAAGAAGAAAAATCACAAAAACTCACAAGTGTATTTATCTCAAAACTTTTGATTTCAAAAGAAAGGAGTATAAATTTAAAACACTTTAGAGTCCACAAAATTGGGTTAACAATGGTCATCAAGCAACTGTGTGCACTCATTGATTCAGGGAAGTTCATGTAACAAAAGTATCACCAGTGATTAAACTTACAAGAGGACTACACAAAATTTCTCAAAATCATCACAGGGTAATGAAGTCTATAGAAAAGCTTTCAAAACTTTTGTGAACATGTTTCCTCATATTTCCAATCAATTGACAAGGAAATGGTCTCAAGCAGAGGTTATTAAAATATATTTCAAATCACTGACCATATTCCTAAACTTGAGATTGATGTGATCATGATCATATGCCAAATTTTAACTAGAAAGAATACCAGATCTTATTGATGTTGTTTTCAGAAAACCTTTAAATTTTTTTTTTTGTAAAGGCTTTTCTTCAATAAAACAGGATATGTCACTCTTTATTTTACATGAGAATGATATAATATTGTACTTTTACTTGTTTTTAGATAGTAAAAGTTTCAAACTCCTGTCAGGATGTAAAACCCTTATTTTTTTGGTGATGCTTTCCTTGTAAATAGCTCAAAAGAAGATGGTGATATAGTTAAATGTCATCTCAAACTCAAGTTTTCATCACAGAACAAAGATTGATTGCTAACAAACCTTAAAATGCTTGACTATACATGTTTTACTTAAAAAAGGGTAGAATACAAAATGTGTGGTCAAAGTAAAAAGGTCACCATCATTTGGGATACTTAACCACTGTCAAAATCTGTTAATCTGAAAATCTTGATAATGTGCATCTAAAATGTGTTTTGCAAAGGATGTCTTTTTGCAGATATCTCATAGTTACCATCTACAGATGTTGGACATGATATTGTGCTAAACACAAGCTAAAATCATCTACTTCATCAGAGTAGCAGATGTACAAAACAACTGTTAAAGCTCTCCCACTGATACATCAACAGTTGCTGACCAAAGTAGCCTTTCACTCTTATATCCATAACCACTGTTGATAAAATCTGTCAACAGTAGATAAAAGTCAACACTGATTCCTTTTATTCTTTCACCATCATTTTCAAACCACTGTTAGGTGATTAAAATCACCAACAGTTGTTAGCCAACCACTTTCCATTTCTATCACAACCACTACTTTTGGTTCAAACATCTGTTCTACTAAGTACTGTCCACTGCTGATAGTCAACCCCTGTTCTCTTATTTCCTTGGTAATCACTGTTGTCCAAAATCAGTGTTTTTAACCACTGACATGCTATCCACTGATAGTGAAAGTCATCCACTGTTTACATGTGTCCTTTTAGCAACCACTGATACTTGTATCATCAGTGGTCTCTTAAACAACTGTCTTCCACTATTTTTCTTTTGTCAGAGGTTGGCACGTGGTCTGTACTTATCCGTCAGATTTTTGTAACCGCCGCCACATCAGCAATCGCTTCTTCTTTTATAAAACCCTGATCAAAGTCCCCAAACAGGGTTTTACACTGTCGAATTGAATCCTAAAATTTCTTTCTCAAAGCAGTTTCCATCCCTTTTTCTCAAATCATTCATCGATTTCTCTCATTAAAATGACAAAATCAAAATCAAAATCTTCATCATCTACCAAAAAGGTTACTAAAGTGGCCACTGAACCCATTGAGATTCCTTACAAATCCCCTCACAATTATCTGGGTCTACTCACAAAACCCGGCACCACTGATACCTTTGATTCCATCATTGACACTATGTCTGCATCAAAGTACAAAACTTTGTTAACAGCAAATGCACCAATTTACGAACAGACCCAAAGAGAATTTTGGAAAAATGCCACACTTGAGGTTCAAGATGACAAAGTTACTGCCATTAACTCTTCTCTAATGGGTAAAGCAGTCAACATCACACCACAATCCATCTCGGAGGTCTTTGAACTCAATGATCAGCAAGGTAAAACTTCTTTTCCCAAAAACGAGTTAAAAACTGATTTTCTTAAAAGGGGGTATGCAGATACAATCAAAAAGGATACCTTACAAAAAGGTAATTTTCCACCAGCAACCGGATTTTTGTTCCATACCCTGCTTATGTGTGTTTCAAACAAAACCACTTCTTTTAATGAGATACCATTAAAGATTCAAAACCTGGGATTTGCTTTTCTTCAAAATGAAAATTTAAATTACTCCCAGGAAATCTTTAATGATTTGGTTAAAAATGTTGATAAAAAGCCATTCTTACTTTTTTCCAAGATTTCTGAGTTATTATTTTGAAAAGAAATTTGATAAGGATGATGCTCGTGTAATAAAACAAGGTGACTCTTTTCAAATGAACAGCTTAACTGCTGAAACTTTTACAAGAATGTCAACACCTTGCAAAACACAAGCAGAGGTGCCTGAGCAGACTTTAGCAGTTACCACTGCTCCTCAGGTATCTGCTGCTGAGCTCACTGCTCAAGGTGATCATAGTAGCAAAACAATTGCTTTGAAACCCACACCTAAAATCACCAAAAAGCCAAAACAAAGGAAAACTCAAAAGCCCCCAAACCCACCAAAAAGGCAACTCTGGAGGATGAGATACCAGAGCAACTGCCAGTGATAGCACAAAAGTCACAAGAAACCACTGCTGTTACTTCCTCACAACAGTTGGTACAAATATCTCAACCTATGCCTGAAACTCCTCATGCTTCTTCTAAAAAAGAACAGGTTGTACAAATAGGGATACCACAATATGATGCTCTGGAATCACTTGCTTCCATCATCAACAGCCCAATGCCCGGGGCCAATTCTCTTACTACACCCAACCTCACCTCCACAATTCCCCCACCAACTAAATTATTGTTGGATGCTATTGATTTGAACCAGGCACAAACCAGTCCTTCTCACTCACCTATCAATGAGAACATACTTCAACAGATGACTGGGTCTGATGTATCAATCATAGCTAACAAACCAACAAGACCTGAGGAGGTTACACCCCTTGAGTTACAAGTAACTCTTGGTGGTAGTCCAAGTGAAGCAGCCACTACAAGTGCTGAACCCACTGGTTTGCATTTGGACAGTGGTTACATCAATAAGACTTCCTTGGAGGCAATTTCTTCTATAGCACCTCTGACAACCACTAGTGAGTTTGTATTGACCACTGGTACAATCAGAAAGTTATCAAGTGTTAAGGGAAGAAGTCCCCAGAACTAAGAAAAAGGGGCATCAGTGGATGATTCTTGGAATACAATTCCTTAATCAACCACTGTTACAACCACTGCCAGTGGGAAATCAGATGATCCCATTAAGTTGGGTGATGATTTAATGTACCAAGAATTGATGGCCAGAGTTGATCAACTAGATACATCTGTTGCAGAAATCAAAGACATGCTGCAACAGGTGTTGAAAGAACAAAAGGTACCATCCACTGCTGCAGCAACTCCAACATCTGATCCATCATTTACTCTCACTGCAAATGAGTTGTGGAGCATATTTCAACCATTGCTCAACCATCAAAAACAACTAGCTGATCAGCAACACGAGATTCAGGTTGAAAAGATCAGGAATGTTATGGAAGCAAGGTTTAAAGACACCCAGGCTGATATCAAGGCAATTAAGGCCCACATACTGAACACCACTGGCACTGTTCCTTCCTCTATCATCATTGTAGATAACCCACCAACAGCTGATGCCAAAAAGGGGGAGAAATTGAAACCAGATGGTTCTAAAAGGATTGATGCAACCACTAATGCCATTGCTGATGCAAAAGCAAAGGTAAAAAGGGATTTGGAAGCAAAGGATAAAACAAAGTTTGAACAGGAGAAGAAAGCTTTCATGGAACTGAATGAGCTGGGTACTTCTGAGTCAAGGGATAATAAAAAATCCTGAGCCAAAAAGGAAGAATCCCACTAGAAAAGTGAGGGAACCTAAACACACACCATCCAGACCCAGAAAACATTCTCCCAAACTTCCTAAAAGCTCCACACATCAATCTTCCACCCAAACAGCTGTTGTAAGACCTGCTGTATCAACAACTGTTGGTACTTCAGTGGTTTCAGCAGTTGTTAAGCAATCAACCACCACCTCAATTACAACAACTGCTCTCACTCAAACCACTGCCCCACCAGAAACACCATCATCTCCAAAAATCATCTCACCACCATCACCTCCTGCTAAAAAGCAGAAGACATCTACTGACACATCAGTAGTTATAATGACAACAGTGGTTGAAGCACCTGTTGTTTCAACACCTGTTAGTCAAAACCTCATCTCTACACTTCAAGCCATTTTTACTCCAATCAACAAACTATCAAGAAACACTCCTTCACCAACAAAGACTTACACCAGAAAAAGAAAAAATCAGGTGAATGATGAAGACATACCAGCACCTGAACCTCTGTCATCTGTACCATACAATGTGATTCCACCACAACCTTTCATCCCACCAACTATTGCCAATCCAGTAAAAGATCCAGAAGTACTCAAAGTCTATAATCCTGCTGATAATGAGCCCATTGCTGCAAAATATCCACTGGAACTGGAAGTTGTAAAAAATGAGATGAGACAGTTCTACACAGAGGATGATCCTTCAAAAAGAAGATTTCCTTCACTCATAGGCTTCAGAAATCCAGCAAACTTGGATGAATATCTTAAACTTAAAGCAAGGCAGGCTAAGATAAGAGCCAAGCTTGAATGTGAAGATCAAGGTGACAAAGCTATTTCTGAAAGAATGCAATTCTTGCTCACCAAAGTCAAAAAAACGGAAGACTATGCAAGAGATCTGAGCAAAGAAATGTCTAACCTGCCACCTAAAGCTGATTTAAGAAAGGAAATGAGAAAGGAGTATCTTGCATTCATCATGAAAGAAAAGTTCTATCCAGCTACAGAAGAACAATTCAAAGAATGGCCAATCATTGCATTAAAGCATGAGGCAAACAGAATTGAAAGGATCAAAAATGATCCAGGTAAGAAGAAGACAGCTCCAAACTGGAGTAAATACAAAAAGCTCATTGCCGATCTTACCTCAGAGTACAAAAGGAAGAAACAAGAGCTGGTGGATGCAAAGGTTGGACCAGCCGAAACCATAGCAAAGTGGACAAGGCAATATACAGATGAGGCCTATGAAAGGTTAAAGAAAAGAAATATGACAGATTCAGACATGCCAGAGAAGCCTGATCACATAAAGCCTATACAGCAGATCAATACTTCTGAACCACTGTCCACGTCAACAGATATCTCAGTCATTGAATTAAATCAAAGAAAGAGACAAGAACTGATTGATAAAGAAATAGCAGAAGATATAGCTGCAGCAAATGAAGTCATAAAAAGGGCTTTCAAACAAATGACAGCTGAAAATCCTGAACTGATAAAAGCTCAGGATACTACTCAACAAATTGGCACAGGGCCACAATCTCCAAACTCATCAGTTAATAAACCTCTCCCAAGAAACCCATTGGGATCAAAAATACTAAAATGGATGTCTGATCAAAAGACCCATGTATTGACTATGTTCAGATCCAATGGTGAAGTGAAGTACATATCAAGGGAACAAGCACTGGGCCTGGGTGTTGAAGATCTACAAGATCTCCTTGAACTTACACTGTGTGGGGATGAGAGTGACACAAGTTCCATGGAATTTGAATTGCAATTTAAAAGACAAGCTAAGGAACTTCTGATGAAAGAATAAAGATCCTGAATAATGAAGGGTTTTGGCATCATCTGTTCCAGGGGGAGATTGTTGGGATTGAACCCTACCAGAGGAACAGATGATGTAAAGCCAAAACCGGTTCACAATAGTGGATTCATAATAAACAGTAGTTTGCACTAGACTTTCCCCTTGAAAGTGATTCATAACAGCTGCTGTACTCTAAGCACTGATCAGCCACAACAACTGCTACTCCTTAACAACTGATGAAGACTTAAAAACTGTTGAGGTTTAAACACTGTTGCTCTATCTACTGCTGTTCTCTAAGTGCTGTTGAAGACTCAAGTACTGACCACTCAAAGACTGATCACCTTTGAAGAAAGCACTGATGCTCAAACATCAGTGCTTAGACTACAACAGTGGAAAGCTAGAACAGACGTTTGCCTTTGCCTTGTATTTCACTTGTAATCAGTGGTTAGCATAGCAGTGTCTGTATTAGGTCAGTAGTTAGAGGTTGTTAGTTTGTTAAACGTCACTTTCATGGTGATGTCAGCAAAGATGCTTCAGTGTTTTGATTTATCTATAAATGGAACAGTACCCTGTACTGTTACATTTGATTGTCCGGGAGATTCCATCTCCTCCAATCTTTTCATCCTGTGCAATCAACCATTGGGCATCTTGCTGAGGGGGAGTTTTAGTGTGTAAGCATTGCTGTAATCATTCCTGTACTTTAAACATTCAGCTCAATGAAAAGCATATGTTTACTAAAACTATTTTTCTTTTGATTGTGTTTACAAAGTTTGTTTATCATTTCCGCTGCACCTTATATTGATTCATATTCATACACTTGTTCAAATTATAACAAACAAACACAATCATGAGACCCTCCGATCCTAACAACAAAAATATGTTACTATTCATTAAATTGTTAGAAATTAATGTGTATATATATATAGGGTGGGGTTGCTCTATAAAGTGTGTTTTGTCTAAAAAGTGTAAGAAGTGATTATGGCCATTAGATTAGGTAATTGATGGATGAGATTAAATGAGTGGCAAAATTATAATATTTGTTTTAATTAAATTGATGCATTTATTAAATTAAGGGTATAAAAGTAAATTTCATATGCCTTAAATTTAGGAATCACATGCAACTTCTCCCATCTTTTTAAAACATCAATAACTTTTTTATACATAATTTGTTTTTTTTAAATGGTACCATAATAATAAGCGTTTTTTATCTTTAATATGAGTACCATATTGCTACATATCTAAAAAATTTCGATTCAAGTAATTCAGACACTAGTGTGTTTTATATAGTGGTTGCGTGTTTTATATTGTGTATTTCACTGGTGTGTTTTATATTGTGCATTTCAGACACTATTGTATTTTATGAGTGAGGGGTGTGTTTAATTGTGAAAATTGGTATAACACAATGTGAAGAAATCAGAAACTGATAAAACATAATGTCAAGAAATAGTGAATGTGTTTTATGTTTCGAAATATATGAGAGGTGTGTTTAATTGTGAAAATTGATAAAGCACGGTGTGAAGAAACCGTAAACTGATAAAACACAATGTTAAGAATGATGAATTTGTTTCATGTTTTGAACTTCGGATGAATTAATCATGGATACTAATGATGTAACTGCCAATTTTGAATAGTTAATGGACATAAGTTTCCATAAAAATAGCCTTTTATTGTTATGATATAAAATCTTCCATAAATTGTTGTAATTATTCAATTACCTTAATGCCCTTTAGTAAAATAAGACTAGATGCCACATATCATAAGGAGATTGCTTCCTACAATTTGTAGGAAAAGTAGGCTTTGTAGCCAACTCCTATTATATATATATATATATATATATATATATATATATATATATATATATATATATATATAGTTTCTATGCAGAACACTAAATATTGCGAGAACACGCAGAACAAAATGAATCACTCATTTTTTCAATCCTAAAAACCTAAAAAGTAAAATGAAAATGTTATATTTGTAAGATTTATTGTTTCTCATACTAAAATTTAAAACAAAATATGAAAAATCTTCAGTTTTTAAATAACCTACACACATGTAGGTTATGTGTAGACGAAATTATCTACATGTATGTAGACTATGTGTAGGGAAAAATATATGATTTTTTTATGTATATATAATACACATATGAATGTAAGAGCATTCACATCCAATCCATCAAATTATACATACATTCCACTAAAAAACAACTCCTATATCAATATATTTCCACTAAAAACAAATATTTTTTCTCTCTCCTTTCAATTAAATAATATTATCATTACATTTTTCTCTCACTTCCACTCACAACCACTTTCAAAATATATTAAAAAATTATAACGGGTGAACAGTGTCCTCCCAAATATACAGATGAACAGTAACATTTTCTCTCTCCTCTATTCACAACCACTTTTTATACACTTTATAATATAAAAACCCCTCCTCACATAATTTGATGGTTAGGATGTGAATGCTCTAAGAAACATAAAATTTAAGAAATATGAACCTTAAACCCCAAAATTTAGTAATTTAGAGTTGTTCTTTTTGTTCTCGCAATAATTAGTGTTCTGTAATGATCCTTATCCTATATATATATATATATATATATATATATATACTAGTCACGTACCCGCGCGATGCGGCGGGAGTGGCAATTTACAATAGTATAATTGTTTACCGTTAGTTTATCCGTCGTCTCGTGATATATTGTATAGTACTTAAGTTAGTTTTTTTCTTATTCGTGATATGATGACACTGGTTTTTCTGTTAGTTTATCGATTCTTTGGTGATCTTCTACAAGAAAGTACAAAACAAGGAAGTAGATGTAATTAAAAACAAGAAGAGTTCAAAACAGTCAAGTAGCTGGACAAAACAATAAAAACAAAATGTGGGGAGTCTCTTGTATCTCTTCCTGTTTTACCAATACATCCGTTCGCTTATGACTTTCTTGTATCTTCTCCTCTACTGTACCAGATTTCGACACATAAAAAAAATGTTAGACCAATACAGGTGATTTAAAATAGTAATTAAAAGGTAATTTCTGGAAGCAAATAAGGCACAAAATCTACTAACTTACCTTCTTTTTGATACGGATGCGATTAATTAATCACGCAACACTTCCTGGTAGACAACATTTGATGTGTAAACTCCGCGTTGTTTGAATTCTTTGGCGAGATGTACCAACACCTTCGTACTTTGTCTTGAAATCCCTCTTGATAACGCGACATAAAGTTGTCCATGTGAAAATACAGAATCCGGTAGATAAATACCAACGTTCGGAATTGTTTGACCTTGAGCTTTATTAATCGTCATGGAAAAGCTAAGTCGAATTGGAAATTGTTTTCTTTTCAGCTTGAATGGGAACATGTCATCTTCAGAAAGGGTTAGAGGGATTCTTGGCAAAAAAACTCTTTTTCCGGCATGTTGACCGACTGCAATTTCCGCATCAATAACATTTCGCATGAAACCCTTACATATCAACCGCGTGCCATTACACAGGCCATGTGATGGATCGATATTACGTAACAATATTATTGGGAATCCAATTTTTAAACGAAGCTTATGAGGCGCCAAACCACTAACATTTAGCGAGTTTAAGAACTCGACCGGATAGAAGTTACGCTGATCGTCTTCAGCTTCATCAAAACTGTAATAAACTTTTTCCTCCACTTGAAAAATTTCAATCATTTGATTATTAATCTCGTCAACACTCTCATTTTTAGTGGACAATATTGCTCTAGAGATTATATAATCTGAAGAATATACATTATCTTCAATTGATGGAAAGATGGTATGGATCAATTCTTTTATAGCGTTGTCTCTGTCGTTGCACTGAATTGTCATGTCATCGGGTATGCGAATATAGTTTCCTTCGATTGGTTCTTCAGTTCCATCGCCGACTCTTAAAAGAAATTTAGAAAACCACGGATCTTTCAGCGCTCCCATATTTATGGTCAACCGCATCTTCTTAGTCAAAGACCAAAGAGGTGACATTCGTACGCTGGAGTCTACAATCTGTGCTCGAGTGCCACGTTTAATAACCGGCAACACCTGTCTGAAGTCACCTCCCATAACCATTATATTCCCACCAAATGGGAGACTAACGCCTATAATGTCTTGGAATGTACGATCGACTGCCTCTATCGCCTGTCGTTTAGCCATCGACGCTTCATCCCATATGATTATTTTGGCAGACCGAATCAGTTTAGCGGCCCCACTCTGTTTTTTGATATTGCACATTGAATTATTTTCAATATTAAGAGGAATCTTGAATCTTGAGTGAGCCGTTCTACCTCCTGGCATATTATTAGCCGCTGCACCTGATGAAGCTGTTGCGAGAGCAATAAGACCACGTGACCGAATTTCAGTAAGCAAGGCAATGTACAAAAATGTTTTTCCAGTTCCACCTGGGCCATCAATAAAGAACACGCCTGGAAGATCATTATCAACATGCATCATGATCTCATCAAACACGTTTTTCTGGTCCGGATTAAGTGAATCTTTGGCACTCAAGTGTTCAGGTTCCAAAACAATCCCATACTCTTCTTGTAACTCACGATAACCTGCATCTTGTAAGTTAACATCGTCTGTTATCTTAGGAAGGTCGAATTCATTGATATTTTTACCCATGGATTGTAGCAAGACACTAATTTCAGTAAGAACCATATTTTGAACTCGTTCTATACTTTGACAGTGTAACCGATGATCTTCAGACAGTGATTCAAAGTGGTCATTCCATAACTTTCGAATATCTCCAGGTTGGCAAAAAATCATTATGGTCGCAAATAACCTTCGAAGAGCATTAGGAAACTGAAACGTAGAGGCTTCTTCGAGACATTGTGATAGATATTCATCGTCTTCTATTAAGCCTAACTCAAGAGCTACTTTTCGAAATGTCTCACACCGTTGACCATTAACTGTGCATAGATGTTCAAAAGAAGTAGGCCCTCTGACATTTGACAAAAGTAGGCGTAAGTAGTACCTTTCTCCTTCGGCTGGATTAGCGGAAACGATACGACCTCTTTGGTTTTTACGGCCACGAGGATTCCAACGGCGTGTGCTTCCATTCCACGTAAAGTGTTTTGGAAAATCTTTATACAAATATACCCTTGCTGTTTCATTGTTTCTATTTCTCTCAAAAAATGCTGTTAGCATGGTTCTCTTATCCCTTTCCCTATCAACAATATTAGACATTAAGTCATCATCTCTAAATCTAACCATCTGATTATTTGGGAGATGAAGTTGTAAGGCTAAAACAGAAGGAGAGATTTGAGAAAGAGAGAAGGAAAAAATGCGCCACATAGCCTCTGGGGGCGATATGTAGCGTGCATCTTGAAAGCTCTTTATCTCATTAACAACAACCCCTGGCTCACTTTGATCAACTTGAATAACCTGTTTGTCATGTCCTTTATAAACATATTTAAAAAGATATTTCACAGATTTTATACTTGAGCAAACTTCAACATTGATGTGGCAGTTAAACATCATCAAAAGCCTTGGGTTATATGGGACCACCCATCTATTATCAAGTGTTTTTCCTCGTACATCCACTTCTATCCCGGTGTCTCTCCTTCGATACAACGGATACGAATCTTCTCCTTGTGTTGTCTGTTCATTAAATTGTCTAGGATAGTGAAAACGACAAATTTTAGGATCACCCTGCATACAAGGATTGCTTAATCGTAAATTGCTGCAAGGACCGTGAATCATGTGTTTGACAACCATCTCATGCAATTTGGGATGTCTTTGTTTGTTAGGAATTTCAGCACACACAACCTTATCATAATGGTCCGCGTTATTGATCTTGTGTTGCGGGTACATGATAAGGAGAAAATGTGCGTGCGGCAAACCACGCTTTTGAAATTCGATGACATAAACGTATGACTTAACTTCCCCAAGGATATGTTTCTTGAAGAGTTGTTCCTTAAGATCTTCTAATTTACCCCGGAACACTCTTGAAACAAGGTCTGGACGATCTTGTGCAGTTTGACCAACATGTAAATTATCACATATCTCAGGCCACTTAGGATTACACGTCATTGTAAGGAATATATCAGGCTTGCCGTCGTCTTGAACTAAAGTCATCGCATCTAGAAACCGACGTCGCATGTCGCGAGGCCCTCCGATGAAAGATGCAGGCAACACAATTCTTTTCCCGACTCTGTTTGCATGAACCTCACCAGCATTGACGCAATCCACAAGACCTTGGTACAAATCGGCCCGTATCTTAGCCTGGTTTCTCTCACAAAATTCTAAGCGTGACGTCTCAATTTTTATGTAAACATCTACCGCAAACTGTTGTAGCAGTCTACCACCGAACAGAAGCACGTTTTCGGTAGATCGAATCTGGAACTTGTAACAGTAGTACTCTCGCATAGCCACGGTTGTTCTACCACTTCGTGTGTTAGCCTCTGAACGATGAAGATGTTTTAAAAACAAACATTTAATAAAAATAAGACGCATTACGGTATTTTTATGATCTTCACTTAAAAAGGATAATAAATTGTTGGTACCTTCCATTTCTCCTTCGATGTTGTCATTGTTGCGAACCTCATTTATTGATACTCCGTGACGTGGTATGTTTGCATGCCAACCCGACTCACCATTAGGAAAAAATAGAGGATACGACAATGGATCGTAACAACTGAAGTACGGCTGAATAGTTTGGCTATATTCAGACCTACCATACACAACAATACTTCGTTTATACGAAGTGATATTGTCATTACCTTCTACCCAAATACCAGCAACCTATATAATCGTGAACTATAAGTAAGTAAAATAAGCAATACTATTAAATAATTTTAATTAATATAATATATTTTATATACCTCCGATGTCGTTGGTCGGTTGTACACCCTTTGGTCAAGTTCAACCGAAGCATTCAAAGTGACTCTATAGTTGTCCAGAGGTCCTAGTTCTGCAAGTCTTCTAAATGTATCGACATATGGGTTTGTAGAAAGAACGCGTGTCAAAATCTGAGTAATACGACGATCAAGATTTGGCCATTGGAGTCTGAGATCTAACTCGGCATCAGGATCATAAAAATACAACTGCAGGTACCTAGGGGTTCCATCCCTCGGAACTAATTGGTCGATTCTGTGATATATTCCTCTATGTGCACGAAAAGTATATACACCGTCTCTCATATTGTTCAATGTATCATCCAACGTCACTCCCATTGAGGCAAAAGAAAAATTCGTGTTATAAGCACGAATGTTTTGCCTAAAAATATTTCCAATTTCATCTTGCGATGTGAAAAGTCGGTGCAATTCCTCTGGAATTTCTGAATTTGCTAACACAGTTTTCCCACTCATACAACAAAAGGTATCAAATTCAAATTGAAAACGTTTTGCTCCACAATCAGGACATGCACCACGTTCTTTAAAAACACGATGTTCTCTAGGTAAACAATCGTAAACAAAGTTATATGGATCATCTTCTACATTCTCATTTTGGAAGGAAGGTTGATCAACTACTTCAGAAAATTGAGGTAAAAGTGTACGTGGTTGAATTCGAACACCTAAAAAATTCATTGTCTTAAGTAATGAAGTTTAAAGATATCAAATTCAATAAAGAAATCAATGTTAAATAAATAGAAACCTCGTGATGTTCTGGTAGTGACTTCATCAACTACATTGCGGAATGTGGTTGTCGGCGTGACATCATTGGTCGGGGTTGATGTAATTTGACTACCGTTTGAAATATGCATTCCATTGTACTCCTTACGTCTCACGGTAGAAATACTTGACGTGTTCACGTTTGTCATTTGGGTAAATTGAGTAATATTAGTCTGTAAACTTCTTAACGGTGTCCTTTCTGCTGATCTATTACTCATTAAAGATAGTGATGAAGCACTTTGGGAGACCTCACCACTCCCAAATTTCGGGACTTTGTTATTTTCTTTGCGTGTTGCATAATATCTTTTGTTATACCCTTTTCGTTTTTCCGCTCTAGTAGATGTACTCGAGCTAGAAGCTTGATTAAGATGGTTTGGTTGTCCATTAGTCATTGTAAATTGTTAAAGTGTCAAATACCTTGCAAATTAAATAAATGATAGTTATCATAGATGATGAAATTCTGAAATTATTACAAGATTAGTACACGACACTTAAACAAAATAACATGATTACCAGAAATAGAAAACAAAAATTCTTAAAACATTGAATACATAATGATAACATTAAGTGAAAGCCAAACTAAATACTTGGTGAAACGACGGTCTCCACAAACACCGCACCCTTATAACCACGAAACCAAGTAACTGGATAAAGAATTTCGAAGGGCTTCGTATCCATTTCAATAGTAAAAAGCTTCCCTAATTTAGTCATCACAAACCAATTACCATTCGTCACGTAATGTGTTATATCGCCCCACAATGACAATGATATTGGGGGGATCGGAGGACACGATAAGACCTTAATCCAGTAATCCTCTTTTAACGTCCACAGGTCAATTGTTATCTCAAACCAGCCAGTCGTGGCAAACATGTGAAGCTCATTTTTTACATTCACTAAAACACCTTGAACAAATCCCGTAGATGGAACAGGTGGAAAGCTTATCTCCTTGAACTGTTCTGAATTAATATCAAAACAAATCACCACATTTGTACCTCCAACCCAACATTCGCAAAGAGTGAAATACAGAGTACCACCACAAAATGTGCCTGGTGACCAATAGAAATTGGGGCTAAGGTACTCTTGTCTTGTTAAGAAAGGAATATTTCTCCAAAAGTTTAATTCCCTAGAATAAACATAGCTTTCATATACACCACACCTACGCTTGATATGCAAGACCTTGTAATCATCGGCATCATCAGCATACAAACCAATGGCATCAAGATTATTTATATAGATTCCAAGAGAATCAGGTGTTGACAAACGCTTGAAAGCAGTAGTTGTTGGATTCCAAAGAAGCAACTCATTTGTATGATTCAAACAAACACACAACAATCCATTCAAATGTGAAAGTATTGACACATCATTATTTTGGTGGTCGAATGGTAATGTAACTATTGACCTTGGCCCATAATCATAGGATTGAAAGATGATCGGATGAACAGAGCATGTTAGGTCGTCAATTAAGAGAACTCTCTGGTTAGATGAAACTAATGAGCGAGAACAATGTACCCTTATGAAATCTCGAGTTGACAGCAACGCATACCATTCCTTACAAACACTCTTAGAACGTCCTACGACCTTCGCTGGCACCCTCGTTAATATCTCAAATATGGTTTCAATAGGAAGGTCAGCCATGGTGATACCTTCGTTTAAGATAAATAATAACTTTTTAGTTGTCCAACCTATCTAGATTATAGTTTGGTGAAAAATAGGTGTAACCATTACTTTTAAATCAAGTAATATAACATACTTGTTACAACATAATATAATATTAAACAAACTAAAGTATACTTCTACATGTAGGAAAGAAACATAAAGGCAGTTAACCAAAAGCAAATCAGAAAACACCATCATGGATTTTAATAATCAACAACTAAAGTATAAAACACCCAATGTTTCTATCATAAACACGGACTTAAGTATAGATCCATAATTTAAATATCTCGTGCCTCGAGCATATCTGGGTCGTACGTAATCATACTCAGTTCTGTAGACTTCAAAATATTAACTGAAAAAAAAATACAACTTTTATTAAATTACATGACCCATTAAATGTAACTAATTTTTTAGAAAGTTGATGTTTAAAGCATAACGTACTATCCGGTAGGTGAACCAACTTGACACGTGATACGTATATGATAGACTTTCGTTGCACCGCTCGAATGGTACATATAACATCGAAAGGCTTCAGGGCGGAAAAAAACATTTGTATTGTATGACCACTGTACACAACAATTTTGGGTTAGAGTTCTTTTAAAATTAGTTTTTTGTTACATACGATGTAAATATTATGTCTCTAATATGTTAATAAATAATAACTTACGTCTTATCTCGAAGAGAAAGTTCGAAACAACAACGATCCCGTTTACCTTCTATTATCCTCCCAACCACATCTACAATGAAATCAACCAAATTGTATACACCATATCTAATATATAAATATATAACCTTTTAGATTTTTAATTAAAAAATAAAGAATGGGATTTTATATGTACCAACAATAAATTTTTTAGGTCTTCTGTCATGCTTCAATTTCATAATGGAAGGCACCAACGGATATATACAAGCACCTCTTGGAATCGTAAGCTCCAGTGATAAAAGCTTCGTATATTCATTGATGACAAGTTTTTTCTCCGACCAGACTAAGAGGTAATTTTGGTACTTTGGGTACTCATGATAGTGGAGATTCTCAATTTGGAAATGATTCAACAAAAAAAAGCCACCCATCAATGTAGCGTCATTATATAGGTGTATCAAATGTTGTGGAACGATCGCAACAATTTTTTGTCTCTAAAAAAAGAACACATTTAGTGGTGAAAAAACATTCACTTGTATAACATATAGGAAAAAAAATAATGTTCTTACGTTTTGATCAAGAAAAATAACCACTAATCTCTTTCCCTCGACGTCATGCCAAATAAGTTCGACCATAACAAAGGTTAGATTATACCAAGCTCTATCATTTCTCAATGATGAAAATTCGTCGACCGTACAATGACCAGACATATCCTATTAATGTTCAATGTTAGTCAAAGAAAAAATAAAAATTACATATATTTAAATTTATATCTGTTTGATTTTTAAGGTCAAGTAGATAAGAGAGGGAGCCAACTAAAATTAAAGTAATACATGATTAAAATTTAAATAACCTTAAAATTAAAAAGTTATATTAATACATAATTAAAACCGAAGCATCTAGATAAATAAAATTCAAACTAATACAAAACAAAAATACATTAAAATACAAATAACTAACACATAATAGAACATTTAGAAAATCACATTAAATATTACTCAAAAACAAAACACCGAATCATAGGAGAATCAATCATTATCATCGTCGTTTCGGTGGATGCATTCATCAATAACGTTTTTTTAAGGTTCCCAAATCATTTCTTCATCCAACGGTGGTTCGTATTCCGCTCCAGGATCGGTTTCGTACCCTTCAGCCCAGTTCGGTACTCCTTGGGTTTGATGGGGGTTTTCCACATGAGGGGGGTTTGAAGATGGTGGATGGTTTGGCACTGTAGGAGTGTTTGCCAATGGACGATAATGCCCCTCCCCAATATGTAGTGCCCCAAATTGTAGTTGAGCAAAGGTATAGTCATACGCCCAAATCAACTCTTCATCCGTCCAAGTATTTGGATCATTATCTTGAGGGATTGTGACGGGAGGTGGGTTTGTGACGGGAGGTGGGTTTGTGACGGGAGGTGGGTTTGTAACGGGAGGTGGGTTTGTTACGGAAGGTGGGGTTGTCACTGGAGAAGGGTTTGATCGTCCATGACTTGAAGGCCCTTGTGGTACAATTGGAATTGGATAACCACCACCCATACCTCTCAATTGATATGTGTTTGGAATGAATTGTAAACTGAAAAATACAATTTTGATTGGATATAAAGATCAATTTTTAAGCAAATAAAAATAGTTTAAATACAATTTTATAGATACAAAGTTATGATATTCTGTTTATCATTGTGTTTTTTAATTGTATTCTTTAATTAAGTTATTACAGTTTTTTTTTCATTTTTAACTAACTTATTATAGCTTTTTTTAATTAAAATGGATGTATGTTAACGAACTCATTATAGCAACAGTAAGCTAAGTACATATTGTCAATTAGTATTCGGTACCCATATTATCAATTTCTTAAGAATAGATCTTGGTTTCGATTTGTCATGATTCAAGACAAATAAAAATTACTACTCTAAAATATGGAAAAGGATTCAATGGTAAAAATACATATTATCAATTACTATTCAGTGCCCATTTTACTTTTGTGCTCTTCAATTTTAAATTCAGCCACACATATACATGTTTCAGTCACATACATATGCAAAATCTAAAACCAATTTGATGGGTATTAAAGTGATATAAGAGCCATGCGATATCAAACTGTAAAAATCTTACGATATAAAAACCGGATTTTAAAACATTGCTAATATGTAAAACAACCAAAGGATAAAGAAAATTTGAAAGGTTTTCTTCTTGATAAAAAGGTTTTATGTAAAACAGGCGAGAGAAACGCAGCTTCTGGTTGCAAATAAAAGTTTATTTGGTTTGGTTGTAAACAGAGCAACGGCTCGTGTACTTGATGCGTGCGCCTCGGCCTTTGGGACCTAAAAGCCTCGGAGCACCGCACACTTTTTTAATCCAAGCATGGAAAGGAGGAGAAATTAATGCTACAGGTAAGCACTCTATATCCACACATTATATTTCATCCCTAATAAGACAATGAGCTCTTTAAGAGAATAAGTATACATATTAATTTGATTCAAATATTTAACAAGTTTTTTGTTACTTTAAGAGAAGTTGCATTTGCACCAACAGCTTGTTGATTCTGCAGCTATGTTGATTCGGATGCTGATGAACTTATTTTGTATTCAATCGAACATGATTTGTATATGTATTCTGTTGAACTTAATTTGTATGTTTCTTAGTTAAACTGTTGAGTTAGTGCTGTAGAATGCTAATTTGTACTATTGAACTTGAAAGGTGTGCATTAATTTATTTTTTAAAACAGAGCAGAGTTGAACCAGCTCAATTAGAAATCAAGCCGAGTTCTAGCTTAACATTCAGCTTGGTTATGTGAATTCGAGCTGACCCTGGCTCAAGTCAGTTGGGCTCGTGAACCGCCCGATACTGAGAATCCTTGAGAAAAGTAAACAAAATTCTTCATATACAAATAATCTTATTGATGAAAAGATTACATATTAGACAAAAGAAAAGTTATCTCAAACTATAAATAAACAAGCATAATCGAAAAGTGATTTAAGGACAGAATGTACTAAAAGTCTAGAACATCTTTTATAGTTTTATCTTGTATTACTTATCAAAAACGAACACCCACATGTCAGCAAAGATAATGCTCAGTTCAGCTTTCTATTCTTTAGGAGCCAAGATGAATAAAGGTTCATTTATTGTGGAAATTTACGCAATATCATTATGCATATGCAGATTCAAAAAGAAAATAAGAATAAGAACAGTATTGGTACATAATTTATAAATGTAACCCCATTTGCGATTTAAGAAGTGAGAAATTGATAAACATGGAAACAGAATATAAGTGAATTCATTTAATAGAAATAAAATTGTTACATATGGTGACGAACGGGATGAATGGATTGACGGAACTGTAACCGTAATTGCAATTCAATCGATTCAACTAAGAAACTGATTAAAAATTTGAGAAATACTTACCACAATGCAGGACCGAGATGTTAAAAAAAAGAGAAATAATGCAAGAATCAAAATGTATAGAGGCGAGAAACAATGCAAGACCCAGACGAAAGTAGTGTCCTGAAATGAAAGTAAATCACAATTTGTTAGGAATACAAAGGTAACAGAAAGTGAGCTTTAAAAGTAACCGTGAGTTAAACTGAAACTAACTTACAATTAGACAGTTGAATTGATTTTCTGAATGTTGTTCTTTCTATGCATCCGCAAGCTTTTTTCCAGGTGAGGGTGTAGTGTTTGTATGTAGAAAGTTGGATGGAGTGTATGTGGAGTGTATGTAAGTGTGTAGTGTTGTAGACTATATATAATGTTAAGATAGTCAAATGTAGAGTTCCAATACAAAAGTAGATGTTGACTATTATTGTGTATGGTTTCAAAGCAAAAAAGCAGATGTCCGAAAGTCCTTTCGGAGGCATGGTCTGGTGTTCACTGTTGGCTCCTGTTCCACTGTTCAAACAGCTCTTTTCTCCCTGTTGAAACAACTCTTGTCAGTAGGTACATTGTTTAAAATATTAGCACTTGTAAAAATACAACCACAAATAGCCAAAAAGGAACCACCCTCCGATTTGAAACCAGATATCAATTGACCAAAAATAATAAATACATAGAAAGTGCAAAAATGAAAAAAATAAAAATTGACCAAAAAATAAAAGATTCAATATTTTGAAGTGAAAAAAATAAAAAATAAAAGATTCAAGATTACTGCATCAGTCGATGGTATTTTGCGATTTTGAAATCACGGGAGTTAGGCTATCTGGTAAATTAAAAGGATGCAACGAAACAAAACGAAAACTGGAAAAAAAAAACTGGAAAAAAATGGAACGAAAAAAGTGACCAAAACGAAACAAAAAAACCCGAAACTTAACTGAACCGAAATGAAACAACCAAAACGAAACAAAAAAAAAACTTAAAAGATTGAAATTGATTCGGAAAAACCGTTCAAAACGGAACAAAAAACCGAATCGAAACCGGCCAAAACGAAACAAAAAACTGAAAAAATCGAAACGGAACCGAAAAAGCAACCAAAACGAAACAAAAATTCTCAACCGAAACCGAAAATAACCGACCCAAACAAAACAAAAAAACGAACCGAAACCCGTCTCGTGCTAAAATCCGTCCCGACTCGAAACTCGTCCCGTGCGAAAACTCATGTCGGGTTGAAATTTTGTACCTGATCTTTTCACCAACAATGCTCTCCAGTTCTGTATTTCAAAAAGCGCCTCTGCGAGTTTCGGTTCATCATGTTCAAACCGAGCAGATTGCCTTCTAGATACCGACCTGTAAAACATAATATTAAAAATAGAAAAAACTAAAAATATATAATTAGATACAAAAGAACACGTGTGCATAAACCTTCCATTGTCACCCGCACCCTTTTCCTGAACCTTTTTAACCATAGAGCATAAACCTACATAAAAAATTTCAAAATGATCAGATGCACAATCTGTTTATGCAACCGCAAACCATCACGACACTAATTAGACTGAGTTTTGGATTTGTCTTCCATTTGTGTTTGAATGTTAGTCTTTGCTGCTTTCAGGAACCGTACGAACTCCGATCTCCTCATGCTCGGATACTTTCGCCTTCTACCAGTTAGTCTTGACCAGTTGATCAACAAAGGATCCTTTTTCTGAGTGCTCTTTGTACCGTTGTTCAATGGGGTCACCTTGCTGCAATTGTTAAAAGAGTGTAAATGTGCAATTTAAGTGTTGTAAATGGTATATACATATAAAAAGTGGAGAAAGCAAACCTGCTTGAGCTCATCAAGTTTGGCGTCATATACACCTTTGGTTTCATCTTCACCGTCTTCATACAACCAATCTTCTGTTTCTTGAAGCTTAGTGATAAACCCTTCTCTCTCTGAATCCGTAACGAACTCGTATAATTTATCATGCAACTGGAAAAAAGATCAATTATATTTGGTTAGAAATTTCTTCTTGTAAAAAAATTAGACCACATGAGCCAAACTATTAAACGAAAATAGTTTCGTATATAGGCTATCTCATATTAGCCATATTAAATACATTAACGCAGCCAGTACGTCGTGTAACTCATACTAAAGCCCAAGAAATGTCTGACTTTTATAGTTTTCTAATTATTAATAACAAGAAAAAATATGATAATTTTTACAGTAGGTTGGTTTGCTGTGGAAATAATAGTAAACAGCAGCAGCAGCAACAACAATAATAAAAGATACACATAAAATTCATCATTTATCCATTTCAAACAACAGCTTCCTTCTAACCATAATATGAGAACTTTAACCCAAACATTCAAAACTGATGACAATAAAGATCCATTAAAATGTCTAAAACCCAGAATGTAACCTGATTTCAAAAAAACAAACACCTTATCTCTTCTTGGACACACCAACGGTCTTTCCCCGACGACCAGTGGTTTTGGTGTGCTGTCCACGCACACGAAGACCCCAGTAATGACGAAGACCACGATGGTTCCTGTCAACAAGCCACATGAAACCACATTCAGTATTTTATAACTCAAAATGGCAAAACAAGCAGACCCAGTAACATAATTGTTTTAAAACTTGTCATTTTAGTAACAAAAATTGGCAAAAAGTGAATATCATTTATCCAAAAACAATTTGATTTTATAAAGTTGCAATAAACTATTAAAATATTAAGCATCCAATCCTATTTTGATAAGAAAAATATATTACAAATGACCCGTCTTGACAAATTTATAAATATTTGCCGTTTTAAAATAAAGCGTTGACTACAAAGATTCTTTCTTGTATGTTTTATAAAGTTAATTCCATTGATCATAAATGCAAACAATATTGTTAAAAAAATAACCAACCCTATAAACATGTTTAACCAACCCATATTAACTTTTGGATGGAAGATACTTAACCCGTTTGAGATCTAAAAACTACACGACCCAAAACAATCAATTTATTATGAAATTATGACCAACCTGATCTTCTTCAACCGCTCAAGATCATCTCTCAATTTCATGGGCTCGGGCACCTTTACGGGCTGGAAACGTCTCTCCAGTGCTAGGTCCTTCTCAATATGCTTCTGGTACTCATCAAGTGTTGTAGCCCCAATACACTGCACCAATAGATAATTGACACATAATGAGTTCAGCACAAAATCATAAATCAATAGAAAATACGAAGAACGGATACATATATAATGATATAAACTTACCAATACTCCCGTGAACCTGCTGAAGCATGATGTAGTACCACCACCGCAAGTCACCACTGTCGCCGGTGTCATTGAAACCAAACCCCTTGTTGCAGCTTATCCTCGACAGCAGTTGCACCAACAAACACAAGTATATTAACAACCACATAGAAACACAACAAATAAAAAGCTGAAAACTGAATCACCAGATTGAGTTTAACGATTTAACCTGCCACTTTGCTGTGCCTAAAGCAGTTTGAAGCTCCCTACAAAGTTCATCCAAATCAACAGATTTAACCCCTTCTTTCTTCTGTCTGACCCATGTCCTGTAAGCAGACTCCATTCTGTATGTCAATAACAAAAACCCACATAAAAAAACTGATAAATATCATAGTTAAAAGACAGATTAACTGGTCTTGCTCAAAACCGACTATGTCACTTGTTTCTTCTATATGACTAAACCACTTTACAACAGATCAGCTGATTTTGCTAAAAACCGATTTTGCTATAAAGATAACATAATAACCAAGCATGTTGTTTAAACCTTCCAGTTCTAATCACAAAAAATAACACTGAAACTAAAAATAAACCAAGCATAACAGAAAAAAATGCTAGAAATCTAACCTTGGTAAATAGATTATCACAAAGGATCTACCAATCGATCAAAACCCTATCTATTCAAACCTGAAAAAACTTCAAACAACGGTGATAAAGCCAAACATATAAAACCAAAGATGAATATAACCTAATCACAAAAAATAACACTGAAACTAAAAATAAACCAACCGTAACAGAAAAAAATGCTTGAAATCTAACCTTGGTAAATAGATTATCACAAAGGATCTACCAATCGATCAAAACCCTATCTATTCAAACCTGAAAAAACTTCAAACAATGCAAAAAATAGTGTTAGAAACGTAACTTCGAAAACTTAGGGCAAAAACAATCCATAATTCAGTCAACACCTTCACAAGCACCTAGATCTGAATATCTTGGATCTGAATCTCCTTGGATCTGAATCGCTTGGATCGTGCGAGAGAGAGAGCAGATGGAAAGGCGGATCCGAATAGCTTGGATCGCGAGAGAGATAGCAGAGAAACCCTAGATCCAGATCTGGATCTGGAATCGCCATCGCCAGAGAGAGAGAGAGAGTGGTGAGATGTGAGTGAGTTGTGAGAGAGATGAGAGAGAATGATGGGGAAAGGTCGATCCGAGTGAAAAATACATCAGCCGTTAAATCGCGATCCATGTGAAGACATAAAGGAAATGGACGGTGATGATGGATCCGGGTAAAAGCTGGAGGGGCATAATTGGAAGTGTTAAATATTTTGTGCTTTAGAGGGTTGTAAACCAAGCTTTAGAGGTGTTTGAAGGAAATTTTTATGGACATTAAGAAGTCCTTCCTATATGCTTTATAAAGTAGTATAGATATATATACCGCTAAAATGAAAACCACATCCAGTTGTAAGAACCGCGAGAACCGGTTCCTAACCATTAGATCTTCAAGATCAATGGATGAGATTAAAAGTAACTAAAAATAATATTAAATACTTTTTGTCTTATTATGTCTTTAATATTTTAATCAAAAAGGGTAATTTAGTAAAATTACTCTATTTTGTCTTTATTGTTTTTTATTAGTTTTTTGTATTATTATATTAGTTTTTATTTTTTAAACATAATTGTTTTATTAAAAGAATTTTTAAATTCAGATTTTTTTAACAAGACAAATTTTTTTGGGCGCCGGTTTTTGCACGTCGGGCTTTTTCAAGTGTCGTTTTTTTTACGCGCCGTTTTTACGCCGAGCTTTTTCAAGCGTCGTTTTTTTAACGCGTCGTTTTTACGCGCCGTTTTTTCAAGCGTTGTTTTTTTAACGCGTCGTTTTTTACACTTTTTACAATTTACGTTTTACGTTATCCTTTTTAGACTTTTTACGTTTTACGTAAAACTTTTTACGTTTTACGTAAAACTTTTTACCTTTTACGTTAAAATTTTTACGTTTTACGTAAAACTTTTTACGGTTTACGTTTTACGTTAAAAAGTTTACGGTTTACGTTAAAAAGTTGACGGTTTAACTTTTTTTTTTTTACAAATACTTTTTTACGCAAAAACGAACGCACCCAGAAATGCAAACTCGGGAGGTGTTTCAGATATATTGTTATCATCATCGACTAGGGGGAAAAATAAAAAAACCAACAACATCAAAACAAAGTGTATCTCGAAAAAAATAAACGGGGTTTGGCTCAGATTATCCGATAATCAAGAGGCTGCAAAAGTGGGGTTACAGGTTCAAAAAACCTACCCTCTGCTGTCCTTGCCGCGCCATCGTCATCAAAATCTACGTTTTTTTTTGCATCATCGCCACCCAATCGATCGTATCAAAACCCACAGATTCAAAGAACACAAATCAAAACCCCCAACATATCAAAAAACCATCAGATCCAAGCAGAAAAATCATCAAAACCCACCAAAAAATCACCAGAAAAGTCAAGAACACAGGCAACCAGAAAATCACCAGAAGAATCACTAATAAAAAATCACCAGAAAAATCAAAAACACAGGCCAAAAATAACCGCCCCAAAACCAAAACCACACTTCAATCGACCACCGGCACCACGGGGCACCACCGGCACCACGCGGGCACCACGGGGCACCACCGGGCATCATCGGCCCCGCTTTGCAAATAAATCGACCACCCCCTTCACCCACCCCCTCACCATCGTTCACCGCCGACGCCGCTCACACAGCAACCACCGCCGCTCACACTGCCGCCGGTCACGCAGCAACCACCTCCAAACACCGTCGCTGCAAGATCCAAACAACACTCTCTAAATCAAGTTTTCACCCACAAAAAATCAACATGGCCAACAAACTTAGATCAATTTTCTGATGGTTTTCCTTCGTAACATCTTTTGTTTTCTTTCCAAATTAAAGTCACTAGAAAAGACATCTATCTATAAACCCTATATAGAGATAAAAGTGAGTTTTGATTACATCTCTTTGACTAACTGTGTACAAAGAACCTTCAAACCAATTACATTTTTGTTATTCACAAAGTTACAAAATTACATGTAATATAGGATAAACCCAAAATAATCACCATCATCTTCGCCTGAAATCGAGGGAGCGCCGGAGAAACGAGGGGGCCGCCGGAGAAACGAGGCGGCCGCCGGAGAAAGGAGGGGGCCGCCGGAGTGGGGGTGTGGCGGCAACTTGAACTCTGGTGAGTGGAGAGTGTGGCTCACTAGATAAGAAGGGGGTGTGGGTGTGTCTTGTCTGCACCGAAAACAAACATCGTCGCTGGAGTCACCATCTCCGGTCACCGGATTAGCAGAGAGAAGAGTGGGTTATGGGTTGGGAAGAAGATGAAGTACTTGCTTTTTTGAAAGAAATGAGGACAGAGAAGATGAAAGAAACAAATGAGGAGAGAGAAAAGTCTGATGGGTTTAAATGAAGAGAGAGAAGGGGAGATTTGACATTTGGGGTAAATGACCAAACTACCCTTTTGGTTGGCATAATCTGATTGGTCGAGAGTGGTTCTCACAGTTCTTACAACTGGGGGTGGTTTTTATTTTAGCGGCTCCCTATATATATATATATGAGAGAGAGAGATAGAATTTTATCAAACCATATACGACACAATGCGTGTGCATTTTTTGTTCAATTTAACTGTGCGGCGCAAGACACGTGTAACGCTTCGCATATTTGTACTTTTCATATTTAGAAAGTATTGCTGTAATTCTATTTTTAGAAACTTGTAATTATGTTGTATTCTATCTCGTTTCAACGTTGTAATCCGAGACTATTGTTCATAATAAAATTCACGTATTTTATTCACATTTATGTTATTCATGTTAGACTTGTTTGCATGTTTATACTCGAAATCAAAGTTTTAAACACCATCATACATATTTCATATTTGCACGATGCATATTTATGCTTATTTCACGCTAAACCCGCTAAAACGCACAACTTGTATATTATGATCCACGACTCGGTTTTAAATAAACTTTGTATGGAAAACGTTGGTAAAAGTAATTACGTTACAATAACATATTCAAAATTTTATAAATTATGGAAAACATAGGTAAAAGTCAGTGGCGGAGCTATCCCATTAATTTAGGGGTCTCCCAGAAAAATTGACACCCATAATGAAAAAAAAAATTATGTTCGATGGTTTAGGTTCAACGTTTTGTTTCCACTTTCTAATTGTCGTCCAAGACGAAAAAATGTTTATTTTAATATTTTGGGTCTTAGGCTAAGCTTTGAAATTTACTAACTGGGCTCCTTTCAATTATATTGTTGTTAATTTGGGCTTACTTTATAATTTGGGCTTAATTTATTCTACAACTTTTGAGTCGTAAATGGTTCGGGCTTATAAAAAAATTGGAATTTTAATAACATCAACTATCTTATTATTTGTGAGGGGTATCTTCATATTTATTTAGAGGTATCCTTTATATAAAACCGAAAAACATACACTACGAATACAGAGTTGAGCCGTAGCCTGTGCTACCCCTATTAGTAAGTTGGATCCGCCCCTGGTAAAAATAATTAAAAATTTTATAAATTAAGGAAAAACAAAATACGCTTATAAGTAATTATATTAATAAAAAATAGTATAAAATTATGTAAAATAAAACTCTGAATGGCATTTTAATAGTTAGATGTGAAAGCAATTTGGTATTAGATTTAGGTGCTATGTGAAGGGCAATTTAGGAACGCAAAATGTCACGAAAGGTTGATATTGGACAGGGGATAATTTAGGAATTACACAAGCAACGTTGAATTCAAAATGGCACGAAATACTGCTCTTAAAAATGGGCAAGACATGGTTACAATACGACAAAATGCCACGTAACTGCTCTTAAAATGTTTAGTGCAATGAAAAATCGGACTGTGATAAATTTTTTGTTGATAGTCGGTCAAACTGTGTAAGTCACATTTCCTGATAGTCGCTTTAGAAGTTGTACTACAGCACGTCAGAGCACGTAGTGGTTATCCTCCTCTTTCACAGTAAACCTTTACTCTAAATAAACTCTCTGTTTCTTAGCAGGTTGTTTTAACCGGATTTGTTTTATCATTGTTTGTCTCTCAAGTTTTTCAGCCCTATTCAACCGGAATCAGCCACAAACAATCGTAATAAACATACCGAATCCAAACAATTCAGCTGGAGAAGAGCGTAACGTCTTCGTTGTGTAAGCTGTTTGATCTTTAAATTTATTATTAACTAATAATGGTTTATCCTAATCAAGATGACAAACTTTTGCTGAATTACTAACTAGTTGGATAATTCATATTTACTAGTTAGTTAGTTAGTTAGTTATAACTTAAAACAGAGGATCTTGGTTATAATACATGGAAGATGCATGCAGTAATTAACATACGGGTTGTAATTAGATTTAAAATAAACTAATGGCAATCAATCCATGTGTCTTTCCTAATCAAATTGCAATCTCTAATTTGATTTGACTCACTTTGTTGTAATGAGATATTCTTCTGTATTTTAGGTGACGATTTGTGGTTTCGTTACATGTAGGTTTTCAGCTCTGTTTGACAAAAAAAACCACATTGGATGGCCATCGATGGTCACTGATACTCCCAACAACCAGGATCAGCAAGTTATGGGGTAACGAATTTGTACCCCTGTTTTATCATTTCAAACAATTCAGTTGGTTGGATTTTTATTTTATTTATTTTGGAAAAAATATGCAGTAACATTAATCCGTAGTTGAGTTGATAACAGAGATGGATTGTGTTAGGGGGTCCTTAATTAATTGTTATGAATATTGGCGTAGAATTAGAATTAGAGGGTGTCTTTAACGGTTTTAAAAATATATATATATATATAATAACTTTCTTTAGTAAGGAACCCCGCGCTTCGTAGCGGGTTTCGTCTGTAATAGAAGCGGTGGGTGTTCTCGTGTAATTTTCAAAATAATTTGCTAATACAACTAATATAACAATTCACAATGACCAATCGACTACACACAAACGGATTAATAGAATAAACAATTAAAAGTAAGCAATTAGAAAACGGCATTTTAACATAATTTATCAACATAAAAAGTTTGAGATATAATTTGTTTTATATTTTTTAAAGTAAAAATAAGAAAACACAGATTATAAATTAACTATATACATTGCATTATATACTTTTGATCAAGTAGATAAATGGTTGTCTTCTAGTTACTTTATATAATGATGTTCTTAATTCAATTTTCTAAATTCTATTACAAAACATCAAAATAGATTACCCAATTTACCTTTGCCAAGACCACAGCTGACCACACCACTATTCATTTGAGCAAAAGGTTAAAATTCATTTTTTTTTCACAATTTCCCTTCTTGATTATGTGCCATTGTGTGTTGAAAAGAAAATTAAAGAATGGCAATTTGGTAAATATTTTATCAATAGAGGCTTCTTTAGCTACTGTAGCCAAGAAGCTACCCAAATTGTTATTATTTAGTAATAGTAATTAGTAATTAGTAATGTATCGAATCTTTAAGAAATCTAATAGAGTAAACTTCCGTTTTGCTTCCTGTGGTTTGGTTGTTTTAATAGTTTGCCTAAATTCTTTAAATATAGCTATTTTACTCCAATAGTTTACCTTGTTTTTTCCATTTTGCTCCTCGACTCTTAACTCAGTTAAATCATTCAACTAAGGGTAGGGGTATTTCAATAATTTTTTATTTTATTTTTATTTTTATTTCAATAATTATTTTTATTTCAATAATTAAGAACCGGTATCGAAAATCCCCAAAAGTGGGTACCGGTACCGAATATACCCGGGTCGGTACCGGTACGGTACTGGTATTTGAGGGTAAAAACCGGTACCGAACCGGACCGGTACCGAAAATGCTAAAAGTCGGTACCGAATCGGTACCGAAAAAGTACCCGGTTCGGTAAATTCGGTACCGGTACCGGTTCCGAGAATGATTTGCTCATCCCTAATATGCAGTAATATTAATTTGTAGTTGAGTTGATAACAGAGATGGATTAAGTTAGGAGGTCCTTAATTAATTGTTATGAATATTGGAGTAGAATTAGAATTAGAGGGTGTCTTAAAGGTTTTAAAAATAGGGTAAATGGATTTTATCACCTCAAACTAATCAATTTTGGTCGCCGCCACTCTCAACTTTCACTTTGACTCTCACCACCTCCAACTTAACACTTGGACCCTGTCATTAACCAAACATTAACTACGTTAGCTTTTTTTTTACTGACGTGGCTAATTTTTGATGACTTGGCATTTCTTACATGAAGTGGCATTGAAAAAAAAATTTAAAAGGGCTAAATAAATAAGATACCCCTTCTACCACCAGCTTCATCTTCATCCATCTTCAATCACAAAACCCTAACCTCCCCTCCACCACTACCACCTACCTGCAACCACCGCCCAAACCCACCCCTGCCACCGCCACTATTCTCCCTTATCGTTCCCCACCACCTTCTCAACACAGCCACCACCAACACCACGTCCTTCTCACCACAACCACCACCACTTCATTCTCACCGCAACCACCACCACCTCATTCTCACCGCAACCACCACCTCATTCTCACCACCGCCACCACCTTGTCACCACCGCCACCACCACCTGATCACCATCAGCATCCCCTTTTTCCCCAAAATCAAAACCCTATGTTCAACTCTCGATCCACCAAATCCGCCCAAAATCAAAACCCTAAATTCAACCCTCATCCCCATTTTCCCCAAAATCAAAACCCTAAAGAAAAAAACAACGATTTTGGCTGGTTTTGACTCCATCGCTGCTACCGGAGAACTGATGCCAAAAAGACCATTTCCTGTGGCGGTGACGGTGGTTGTGGCTGTTGAAGTAACTGCCGCTGCGACTACAGAACTAAAGCCAAAAAGACCACTTCCTGTGGTGGTCGTAGTGGTGGTTGAAGTAGCTGCTGTTGGTGGTTGATAAGGGAGCCATGGTGGTAGTGGTGGCGGTACTTGAACATGGGAGTATGGTGGTGGGGTAGATGACAACGGAGGATGGTGGTTCTTGAACAGGGGAGTATGGTGGTGGGGTGGATGGTCGCGGATGATGGTGGTGGGGTAGATGACAGGATGGTGGTGTAGGGTGGGGTGGATGGTGGTGGTGCTAAGTGTGTATGTGAGAGAGAAAGATGGGTGAAAAAACCTTTAACTGATCTTTTATATAAGAGTAAATTACGTTTTTGGCCCCTGTGGTTATATCACTTTTACTATATTAACCCAAAATAAGAATTTTTAACATATCTGCCCCCATGGTCTCTATAACTAACCATTTTGGCCCCTAAGTCTAGAGATCATGGGGGCCAAAATGGTTAGTTATAGAGACCATGGAGGCCAAAATGGTTAGACTTAGGGGCCAAAATGGTTAGTTATAGAAATCATGGGGGCAAATATGTTAAAAATTCTTATTTTACTCTTTATAACCACAGTAAAAGTGATATAACCACAGGGGCCAAAAACGTAATTTACTCTTTATATAATATATACACACCTACACTGATTTGTGTGTATATATAAGAGTTTTTTTATTTTAATTACTTTTTATTTATTTATTAAATATAAATAGCTAAAAAGATATGCTTCAGATCCACGTCAACATGCCACGTAGGATAAAAAAACTAACCAAGTTAGTGGCTAGGTAACGACGGGGTGACACAGCAACCCAAGTGTTAAGTTGGGGGTGATGGGAGCCAATGTGAAAGTTAGGAGTGGCAACGGCCAAAATTGATTAGTTTAGGGTGATAAAATCCATTTCCTCTTAAAATATATATAATGTATAGAATCTTTAAGAAATCTGATATCCTTTCATATTAAATAGAGTAAATTGCCAAAATCATCCCTGAGGTTTAGGTATGTTTGTCAGTTTCATCCAAAATAACTTTTTTGTGTCAAACAGCCCTTCACCTTTGGCATTTTCATCCAAACCACTAACTTAGTTTACTTTTTATACTAAGTTGAAGGATATTTGGATGAAAATAGCAAATATAAAACCTCAGTGATAATTTTGGCAATTTACTCAAACTCTTTTTAATTTCTTTGATTTAGTAAATTTTGTCACACATATATAAAACAGAATATATATGCAGTTTTTATAAAAAAGAAATTAATAGTTTTGTCACATAATTTTTATAAATTTTTATCTAAACCACTAACTCTGTTTATTTTTTTGTTAAGGTGAAGGATTCTTTAAATTTTATAAATGAAGACATATCCAGATTTTTTATATAAATCAGTTTTATAAAGAGAAAACGATATATAAAATAAATATCAATAGTGTGCAGCACATAACAATCGATTACAACTTTTAGTATTTAATCAAGTGTAGAGATAGAAAAAAAATTGTAAAACGTTACATATTTTTAAATGTGTTGAGCACCTAAGAAATATGTTGGCAGAAATAAAATATTTGTCTAATTAAGATTATGAGGGTAACTAACTAATATTTATTCCGAGTGGTTTGGGTAAAGAAACATTTGGTTCATGGCATTATACATATACATTTAGTAGGACACAATTAAATAACTTTTTTTTAATATTGACTTGATGCAATTTAAAAACATAATGTTGGTAGAGAAGAGTTGTTGGGCTTATAAGGAACAACAATCCTCAAATATTGGGCTCCACCGAGGAAATCCAAAACAAATATGTGAGCTTCTTATGGGCAAAACAGACAACATTGGTAGTACATGAGATCGAATGTTACAATATACGTGGATTAGTGTAATTTGAGATGGTGGAAGCCTGTGTTTTTGTTTTGTTTTGTTTGTTTTCATGATTTTCTTTGAAGTTACAGAGGATCTTTATTAGAATACATATCAATTGATAATGACTGGAAGATGTTTTGTCTTGTAGGTTTGGATCTTCCAATGGCCAAAACCAACTTGAATCACCTATCATTACCACTCCAGATCCCAATGAATATACTACAGGGTATGTGCACATGTTACTTTGTTGTTCCCATGATATTAGGCCCGCAAACAAATTGGACGTATATTTGATAAACGAACCAACATGAACAAAATTATTTGTTCATTTAATTGAATGAATGAACATGAACACACATGTTGTTCGTTCATTTATGTTCGTAAACGTTCGTTTATGTTTGTTCGTTTATGATATATATATATATATATATATATATAACTAATTGATAATTAGGTTTCCAATAACAAAAATAAGCCTTCCAATAGTACTTGTCATGATTAATAAATCATTAATATACAAAAGCTACTTTATTTTCCTTTATTTTTGGTCATTTATGTTCATTTGTGTTATTTTATGTTTGTTAAAGTATGTTCATTTAAGTTTGTTTGTTTATATTCATTTACGTTCGTGAACTGCTCGCTTAGGTCTTAAACGAATGAACATAGACGAACATGAACATGCACATTTGATGTGTGCAAAATGCAACATATAAATTACATCAATTGTGACATAAAACTAACCCTTTTTAGTACTAATGTTGGAAAAAGTGTGCTTTTGTCTTCCTTTTGTATTTTCAGGATTAAATGAGCTCAAATTAACAAAAGAAGCAAAAAAGACAGCTAAATCTAACATAAATACAAGAAAAGGAACAAACGTGACATGCCCGACCCCACGACAGCATCTTCCCAAGCAAAACAAGAAAACAGAAGGCTGAACACGCCCCGTGCTCAGTGAACACGGGGGCGTGCCCAAGTGTCAGCATAAAAGACAAAGTTGTAGAAGCTTCCATTGCCCACCACGGGGCCGTGCTCAGCGGACACGGGGCCGTGGTCAACTATAAGATTCGCAAAATCCAGGCAAATCTTGATAGTACAGATATGCTTCTGCACACGGGGGCGTGGTCAACTAATGAGGACAAACTGCAATTAATGAAGACAGAGAAGAGGATGGACACGGGGCCGTGCCCACTGGACACGGGGCCGTGCCCGAGCTTCTGTTCAGCCTATAAATAGGAGTGCTTGGCTCAAGCTCAAACCATCCCTTGGCACACCACCTCTCTCACACTTCACCCACCACCCACCACCATCACAACACCATCATCCACCACCATCATCCATTGTCCATCATAGAGTGTGTGAGTCATCTCGGGATCCAAGATTGATCGTAAGAGTTCTTGACAATCAAGGCCATGTTTGCCTAAGTCTCTTACAAAACTTGGTGAAGACAAAGTGTCTAGTGTAATACTTTTTATTTTTAATCTTTTCGCACTTTTTACTTGGTTATGTATTAATGACTTTAATAACTAGTTTCTTATGTTGAAGGTGATTTTTCCTTATCGTTTGTCCGTGGTGTCTTGGCATTATTTTACTGTCTATATAAAATAAAAGATTTTCACCATTCATATCTCCACGGTCTATATGGAGGTATGTTGGCTACCTAGTCGGGGGTTAAGGGAACGGTTTGGTAAAAGTCTTGCCTTGTTCAGTGTATAGATCCTGCAAGGACCTGGGTCAAATTTAGTAGAACCTCCTTCAATACTTAACGGTATTGGATGGCGGGGGTCCAAACTCTTTGACCCCCTCATATGTAAGCTACTATTAATACTTTAACCCGGCTACTTAGGACTGTATCCCTGCTGACTCATACTATTTAGCCGAGGGTAACGTCACCTTCAAAAGAGGGGCCTACCATAATATGCATTAATAACTTAATTAATTATCTTTCAATAATCCGACCCTTTAGGATTGTATCCTTGCTGACTCAAACTACTGGGTTGAGGGTAACGTCACCTTCAAAAGAGGGGCCTACTACAATAACTAAGATAATCTCTTAAAAAGTGCAAAAGTGCGGAAATAATCAAAGGTTACACTAAACACGAGTCGGAGCCAAGTGATTCATCTTGTCTATCTGTTTTTATTTTTATTTTTATTTTTCAGCATTTTAGTTAGTTTTTATTTTTCTAGTTTAAAACCTTTTACTAAACTTTTGATTTGATTAGACGTTGAGGATAAACCGGTACTAAAAGCTCGTGTATCCTTGGACGACCTCGGTATCTTACCAACACTATACTACGCTCACGATGGGTGCACTTGCCCATATGTGTGTTTAGTGTTAGTAAATATCGTGTTTTATAAATTTAAAACTTGGCTAAAGAAAGTGTAAAAGGGCTTAAAATATACTTAAACCTATATATACACCTAACGCACATCAAGTTTTAGGCGCCGTTGCCAGGGACACAAGGATTTTAAGAAAGCTTAAAATCGACGGCCTAATCAGTTTTCCAAAACCTTTTTAAAACGCGCGCACATTTTTCAGCATTTTAGTTTAGTTTTGCATTTACAGTAGCCTGAGCACGGGCCGTGCTCACTGAACACGGGCCGTGCTGCATATTTTCCATAAAACACCTAGTAACAGAAGCTGAACACGGGGCCGTGTTTACTGAACACGCCCCCGTGCTCAACGAAATCAGTAACCTTAATTAAAACGCCCAGATACTGATTCTGTACACGGGGCCGTGTCCAGTGAACACGGGGCCGTGTCCAGCCTCTGTTTCCGTTTTTATTTTTGTTTTCTGATCTCGAGACTTGGTTGTGGTCTGTTGAGTGATTCTTATGGATCAATACCCGGGAGGTTACAACTACACCTATGAGGAGGATGATTATAGGAGTAACTATTGCACTAATTGTGGTGACCCGCACTCGGTTCAATATTGTAACTTATATCAACCATCCACTTCATACACCTACTATGAGGAACCTAGGTACGAGCCATCAACTTCATACACATCCTATGAAGACCAAAGGTATGAACCTCCTCCCTCATACTCATATTTTGATGAACCAATGTATGAGCCTTCTTACTCATACTTTGAGGAACCAAGATATGAGCCACCACCTTCGTATGCTTACTATGAGGAACCATGGCGTGAACAACCCACCTCATATGAGTACTATGAAGAACAAAATTACGACCCTTATCCGTCATATGCTTACAATGAAGAACAATGGTGTGAACCATCTACTTCCTATGAGTATTATGAGGAATAAAGGATCGAACAACCGGATTCAAGCTTTGAAAATCCCGATCCTTTTTCTATAACCGAAGTGACCGATAGGATATTAGAACACCTTAGAGTTATCGATCGCTATATAAAAGAATCTCGCGCAAGGGAAGAGGAGTCCCGCGCAAGAGAAGAGTTAAATAAAGAGGAGATAACTGAAAGTGTAAAAATGGAAGAACAAATAAGTGAGAAACCGACACATGAGTTAAACAACGAAAAAGGTGAGTCCGACAACGTTAAAATTCAAGAAGAGTCTAATTTTGAAGAAATTAATCTCTTGTCACCTTCTTTTGAAAATCATTGTTTAGTTCCCACTCATGCTAAGTTTTTAAAAGAGTTGAACACTAACACTAAAATTGACGAAACGGTAAGTGTTAAGTTAACTAATGATCAAACCTCACTAATAAAAGAAGACCCATTTGAAATTAACATTACACCGGTTCCATGTTTCTTTCAAAATTCGTTTATTAGTAACGTCACAATCGATAAAGATCTTTGCGTTAACATAATGCCTAACTACATTTTCTAAAAATTAAGTATTAGAGATTTTTCTCCACTTCAAATACCCATTTTTCTATCCAATCGGAAAGTAATAAAATCAATCGGTATAGTTGAGGATGTCTTGGTTCAAACAAATCAAATGGTAATCCCAACCGACTTTGTCATCCTTGATGACGCTCCTCTAGTGTTGGGACGACCCTTTGTAAAAACTCACGAAGCTTTGAAAAACCGAAAGTACAACAATCTACCTCTTCAATTAGGGGCATTTAAAAAGAGTGTCGATCTTGAGTGGTCAATGAAATATCCATTCGGTAATAATGACCCCCTAATTGAAGATGAGGATGAACAGTAAAAAGTTTGACCACTTTGTTGAAGAAGAGGTCGCCATAGATCAAACTTTTAAAGTTCTTGATCAAAAAGAGCAACCAAATAAGGAGTCTCCTAAAGACCCACCTCTTGAGCTCAAAGAACTTCCAAAAGGTTTGGAATATGCTTTTCTAGACAAAGATGGTAAATTACCTGTAATTATTTCATCTAAATTAGATAGTTTAGAAAAAGAAAAATTAATTAGTCTTTTGAAAAAAACACAAAAATGCAATTGCTTGGAAGCTTGTGGACATTAAAGGAATAAGTCCTTCCATGTGCACACACAAAATTTTAATGAATGATGACTACAAATCGGTAATACAACCACAACATCGAGTAAATCCAAATGTTCAAGAAGTGGTTAAAAACTAAGTCATCAAATTACTTGATGCCGGACTTATTTATCCTATCTCCGATAGTCCTTGGGTAAGTCCCGTCCAAGTAGTTCCAAAGAAAGGAGGTATGACGGTAATAACTAATGAAAAGAATGAATTAATACCAACGAGAACCGTCACAGGATGGAGGGTATGTATAGATTATAGACGATTAAATGAAGCAACAAGGAAAGATCACTTTCCTTTGCCCTTCATTGATCAAATGTTAGAAAGATTATCCGGTCATAAATTTTACTGTTTCTTGGATGGTTTTTCAGGTTACTTTCAAATCCCGATAGCACCCGAAGACCAAGAAAAGACAACCTTCACATGTCCCTATGGAACTTTTGCTTATCGACGCATGCCGTTTGGTCTATGTAATGCCCCCGCAACATTCCAACATTGCATGGTAGCCATCTTCCATGATATGATAGAAAAGACAATGGAAGTCTTCATGGACGACTTTTCTATCTTCGGGGATTCATACGATCAATGCCTCGATAACCTTGAACGAATGCTATCCCGATGTGAGGAAACTAACCTCGCCCTTAACTGGGAAAAATGCCATTTCATGGTAACGGAGGGAATAGTACTCGGTCACAAAATCTCAAGCGAAGGAATGGAGGTGGATCGAGCCAAAATTGACACCATTTCTAGATTACCACCCCCATCCTCCGTTAGAGCTATCAGAAGTTTCCTAGGGCATGCCGGATTTTATAGGCGGTTTATCAAAGATTTTTCTAAAATTTCAAGGCCTCTAACAAAATTACTTGAAAAAGATGCCCCTTTCATCTTTGACAAGGATTGCAATCAAGCATTTCTAACCCTAAAGGAAATGCTAGTCAATGCACCTATCATGATAGAGCCTGATTGGAAATTTCCTTTCGAAATCATGTGTGATGCAAGTGACTTTGCAGTTGGAGCTATCTTGGGACAAAGAAAAGAAAAGCATTTTCACCCAATTTATTATGCTAGTAAAACACTTAACGATGCACAAGAAAATTACACAACAACTAAAAAAGAATTACTAGCTGTGGTATTTGCTTTTGATAAATTTCGTTCTTATCTTATTCTTTCTAAAACTATAGTCTATACAGATCATGCAGCCATTCGATATCTTTTCAAAAAGCAAGACGCAAAACCACGTTTGATTCGGTGGATTCTACTCCTCCAAGAATTTGATATTGAAATCAAAGACAAAAGAGGAGCAGAAAATACCGCAGCAGATCAACTTTCACGCTTAGAAGACCCAGCTTTAGAGGCAACCAGGGACGAGCAAATCAACGAAAAATTCCCAACGGAGTCCCTGGAAATGGTGGAGTACAAAGAAGAACCATGGTACGCCGACTATGCTCACTACCAAGCTAGCAGTATAGTTGCAAAAGGTTGGCCACATTATCAAAGAAAAAAATTCTTTGCTAATGTAAAACATTATTTTTGGGAAGATCCATATCTTTTCAAAATGTGTGCCGACCAACTCATCCGACGATGCGTACATGGTAGCGAAGTACGAAGAATTCTCCGCCATTGTCATGAAGGTCCATACGGAGGACGTCATGGTGCCGCTAGTACCGCACGAAAGGTATTTGATTCAGGATTTTATTGGCCGACCATTAACAAAGACGCCCAAAGTCTTGTCAAGACTTGCGATGCTTGCCAAAGAACAGGTAATATTTCTTCCAAAAACGAAATGCCCCAAAATGGCATTCTTGTTTGTGAAATTTTTGATGTGTGGGGACTCGACTTTATGGGACCTTTCCCACCGTCAAAAGGAAACAAATATATACTTGTGGCAGTAGATTACTTGTCTAAATGGGCCGAGGCTGAGACACTTCCAACAAATGATGGAACAGTAGTGGTAAGATTTCTGAAAAAATTATTCTCTCGTTTTGGAACACCTAAAGCATTAATAAGTGATAGAGGTACCCATTTTTGCAACCATCAACTTGAAAAAATTTTAACAAGATATGGGGTCTATCACCGGGTCTCAACAGCATATCACCCTCAAACAAACGGACAAGCCGAATTGACTAATAGAGGTTTAAAACGAATACTTGAAAAAACCATAGGGTTAAATAAAAAGGAATGGGCAGATAAATTAGATGATGCTTTATAGGCTTTTCGAACTGCTTATAAAACAACTATAGGTACAACCCCATATAAGCTAGTCTATGGGAAAAGCTGTCACTTGCCAGTAGAAATTGCACACAAAGCCTACTGGGCAATTAAAAATGTAAACTTAGATTTAGAATTTGCTGGAAAAAATCGATTTTGTCAATTAAATGAATTAGACGAACTTTGGAATTATGCATACTCGAACTCTAAAATTTATAAGGAAATAATGAAAAACTTACACGACAAACATATTAAACCTAATGAATTTCAAGTTGGAGACCAAGTTCTTTTGTTTAATTCACGACTTCGATTGTTTCCTGGTAAATTAAAGTCTAGGTGGTCAGGACCTTTCTCCATCACCCATATTTTCCCACATGGTGCAGTAGAAATTAAATCTCGGAATGGAATCCCATTCAAAGTCAATGGCCAACGGCTGAAGCTTTATCAAGGGTTCATTGAGGATGAAGAGGAAGAAATCTCGCTTCAAACGGTCGAAGAATAAAAACAACAACGTCATACCTGGTAAGTTACGAACGAGCGGGATGACATCTAACTCGGTAAGTTTACTAACCAAGTTTTTGGGAAAACAAGGGCACTCACACGAGCACAAAAAAATAAATAAATAAATAAATAAATTTTAAACTTTGCTCGGCACGAGGCCGTGTCCGTGCAACTGTCGGGATAAATCCCCTTTTTCATAACAGTTACACCATTCCACACGCCCCGTTTCCCCAAAAACGCTCTGGTTCAAGGCGATTTTCCGCAGATTTTCAATGTCTCCTAGCATTCTAGCGACACCAAGGTATGATTCTATCACATTAGAAGTTAGAATAAGCATTTGCATGTAGTTAAAACTTCAAAAATTTGGGGAAAAATCTAGGGTTCTTGAGCTACATCCGGATCGAACCTCAAATTTTTGCTTAAATCTGTTAGCATTTAGTTAGATTAATGTTATAGGAAGTAAATCCACTTGCATTGTTCAAAAATTCGCCCGATTTCTCACAAAAACCCCAAACCCTTGTTTTTGAACCGAAAAAGATAAAATTGAAGGGGTAAACGGGTTGTTTTGGGAAAAACGGCACTTGGGGTTTCATTTTCAGGGGAAACCGCACCTGTTGGACTAAAAATTTTCAAGTTTTCGAAACTGGGTCGAAAAATGAAGTTTTTGAGTAACAGACGCCTGGACACGGGGTCGTGTCCGCTGAACACGGGGCCGTGTCCAGCTCGCTGTTTGCAGTTTTGTCCGAAAACTGCACTGTCTCTTGCTAACTTTTGGTGTATTTTTTCATATGTCAAGGAAGTTCACGAGATTCAACGCAAACGAGCTCGATGCTAGGGCTAGATACGAAGTACTTCAAACAAGACCAGAAGAATACCCGAGACAAGTATGCACAGATCTGTTAGCCATGGTGAACCAACTTGACCGCTTCAACAACCTAGTCACCGGACCACTAAGAGTCGCCCTAACCACTCGACTTCGTTCAGTCCACGAATGCACTTTGGAATTCTATAGCACCTTCACGTTCAATTCAAGGTGCGACCCATTTGACAATGATGGGGTAGCATTCCGATGTGGTGGAACTAGGTACTCAATTTCAATGGCACAATTTGGGTCGATAGCCGGGCTATATGCGGAGGAAGATGCGGGTAATGAAGAAAACACCGGAGGGGTGCGGGAGTTGGATGAGAACGAACGCCAAGCCGCATGGGCTCAGATTGGTGAAGGGCACTACAACCCGAGCAGCACTAAGAGCACTAAGCTAAGGGACCCGCTTTACCGTTACATTCATAGAGTCCTTGCTTACTCTCTTAGCCAAAGGCATGATAGCAGTGGCGTTGTTGGGTTGAGATATTTAGTGGTCCTTCATTGCATTCATAACCACAGAAACCTAGATGTTCCGTACCTCTTGCTCCGTAACATGCATCTAAACCGACTTGCTACTTCACCAACCCCTATCTTCTTTGGGGGATGGGTATACCGTCTCTTCAAGCACTTCACGAACATACCTAGGTCCTTCGAAAGGAGTCCATGGTCGGGAAGTGTGGATGTACACATCTGCCGCTTCATGAACTTAATTTATGAGGCTGAAGACGGATCAGTTAGCTTCCAAAGGATGCAGGGGTATGCATGGAACCCACAAGAGGCACTCGTCCTTCACGCTCCACAACATCATCAGTACCAGTACCAGCCGCATGGTGATCCAGGCCAATCCTCCTCAGGAGGCAGTTTTCCTAACTTCCAAAGTTTACATGATTTATTGCAGGAAAACCTCATGTGCACCAGGAACACCTATAACATGGCGAGCAACACGTACACCCGGGTCGGAGCTATTGAAAGAAACATATCCGACATTCAGGATGACATTGGTAGCATCCGGGGGTACATGGCAAGGCACGGAGGAGATGATGGTGACGATGATGATGATGAGGAGGACGACGACATGGACTAGGCGGGAGGAGCGGAGGCGGAAGTAGTTGGTTGGTGATTCCACAGGTTAACCCCCTTTTTTATCTTGAACAATTTCCGGCCTGCGAGCCGAGTGTTGAACAATTTACTTTCCTTAATTCTTTTTACTTTCTTCATTTGTTTTTCTTTTTAACTTTGTGATGTGGATGCTGAACGATGGTAAATTAGGATGTTTGCTCTAGTTTGGTGTAGTGTTTATTGATAAAATAGGTACATGAGAGGCTTAGAACACTAAACATTAGTGTTACTAAAGATGGGACAGGAAAACCAGAGCCAGAAACCTGTTTTTCAACCTTGCAGATTGTCTACACGGGGCCGTGTCTAGCCAACACGCCCCCGTGCCCACTCCCCCAAACCTGCTGTTTGTTTTAATTCTGCAGACTTTTGACAGGCACGGGGTCGTGCCCAGTGGACACGCCCCCGTGTCCACCTTCTGTAAGTTTTCGTTACTGGCACCTGAACACGGGGTCGTGTCCATCCGACACGGTGCCGTGTCCAGACAACCAGTAACACAAAATTTTGCTTTTTCACACCCTTTTACACATTCAATCAACCTAAAAACTTATTTTTGGGACACATTGAGGACAATGTGTAATTTAAGTGTGGGGGGGATGCTAAAACCTTGAATCTTGCAAGTCCTAATTACAAGCGTTACACAAAACTCTATTGGAACCGCTAATCACCCCAAATTTTTTCAAAAATTTTCAATTTTTTTTATTTGTCTAGGTTTAACTTGGGAATTTCAAGATCTAAAAAGGTTATATTTTTACAAATTTACAACCGATAGCGTCATGATAAAAAGAACCAACATAAGAAAATTATGAAACGGCATGACAAGCTTAGTTAAAATTTGATTACATATACTTGATCACATAAAAACCCATTCCCACAAAAGTGAGTTTTGAGCCTTTATTGAGCATACAAATACATATCTTTAAAACTAAATGCTCATTTTTCGTTTCTTGTGTGAATAGCCGCTTGGTTCTTACGACTCTAGAACTTGCCACGACGATACATTCCCGGTCCTTATCAACTTAAACCCGAGTAAGTAAATGATGGAGGCATTAGGACTAACCCTTTTTTTTATTTCTACACCATTATTTTCCTTATCTTTTATTACCTACCCAAAATCCCCCTAGTTAACCCCTTTAAGCCTAAAACCTTTTCATTTCATAACCCAAACCAAACACCCTTCCACCCACCAAAACCCTTTTTATTTTTTTTAACCCTTTGTTTTAGTAACAAGTTCGGTTTTTCGTATGACTGAAAAAAAAATGTTGATGATGAAGCAAACGAGAAATAAACAAACAAGTTTATCAAAAATAACTTTGTTTGAATAAAAGCTTCATCAAAATAAAAGTTGCAAAAAATAAAAAGTCTTACGAAAACCGACGCTTGTTACGATTTTCGCCCTTTTCTACTAACCACTAACCCAACCACCTACCTTTTACCCAAGCCTAACCCTTCACCCAAAAGTCCTCTTGATATTTACAAAGGCATAAAGTTAAAAAGGAGGAGGATTGATTGCTTGGCAAGCCTATGGTAGGAGTAAGTTCCATGCCGCTCTCGAGTGATTCACTAAAATACATCTTCGGCCGAGTGTTGAGTGATCCCCGTGAGGTATGTGAACTTGTATATAAATAGAATTTTAAAAAGGCATGTTATGCCCTAATAAGTAATTTATCTTATGAAAAGTTTTAAATAAATCATGACGAATAGGACTGTAAATAAATAAAAATAAAACTTAATAAAGAATCTTGGAAATCCCGACACTCTATGACAAGCCCAAAAACCTTCTCTTCTACCCATTCCATTTGGGAGTGTAAAGCCACATTATAAAGAGTTTTGCTTGAGGACAAGCAAAGATTCAAGTGTGGGGGTATTTGATGTGTGCAAAATGCAACATATAAATTACATCAATTGTGGCATAAAACTAACCCTTTTTTAGTACTAATGTTGGAAAAAGTGTGCTTTTGTCTTCCTTTTGTATTTTCAGGATTAAATGAGCTCAAATTAACAAAAGAAGCAAAAAGACAGCTAAATCTAACATAAATACAAGAAAAGGAACAAACGTGACATGCCCGACCCCACGACAGCATCTTCCCAAGCAAAACAAGAAAACAGAAGGCTGAACACGCCCCGTGCTCAGTGAACACGGGGGCGTGCCCAAGTGTCAGCATAAAAGACAAAGTTGTAGAAGCTTCCATTGCCCACCACGGGGCCGTGCTCAGCGTACACGGGGCCGTGGTCAACTATAAGATTCGCAGAATCCAGGCAAATCTTGATAGTACAGATATGCTTCTGCACACGGGGGCGTGCTCAGCGGACACGGGGGCGTGGTCAACTAATGCGGACAAACTGCAATTAATGAAGACAGAGAAGAGGATGGACACGGGGCCGTGCCCGAGCTTCTGTTCAGCCTATAAATAGGAGTGCTTGGCTCAAGCTCAAACCATCCCTTGGCACACCATCTCTCTCACACTTCACCCACCACCCACCACCATCACAACACCGTCATCCACCACCATCATCCATTGTCCATCATAGAGTGTGTGAGTCATCTCGGGATCCAAGATTGATCGTAAGAGTTCTTGACAATCAAGGCCATGTTTGCCTAAGTCTCTTACATCACTTGGTGAAGACAAAGTGTCTAGTGTAATACTTTTTATTTTTAATCTTTTCGCACTTTTTACTTGGTTATGTATTAATGACTTTAATAACTAGTTTCTTATGTTGAAGGTGATTTTTCCTTATCGTTTGTCTGTGGTGTCTTGGCATTATTTTACTGTCTATATAAAATAAAAGATTTTCACCATTCATATCTCCACGGTCTATATGGAGGTATGTTGGCTACCTGGTCGAGGGTTAAGGGAACGGTTTGGTAAAAGTCTTGCCTTGTTCAGTGTATAGATCCTGCAAGGACCTGGGTCAAATTTAGTAGGACCTCCTTCAATACTTAACGGTATTGGATGGCGGGGGTCCAAACTCTTTGACCCCCTCATATGTAAGCTACTATTAATACTTTAACCCGGCTACTTAGGATTGTATCCCTGCTAACTCAGACTATTTAGCCGAGGGTAACGTCACCTTCAAAAGAGTGGCCTACCATAATATGCATTAATAACTTAATTAATTATCTTTCAATAATCCGACCCTTTAGGATTGTATCCTTGCTGACTCAAACTACTTGGTTGAGGGTAACGTCACCTTCAAAAGAGGGGCCTACTACAATAACTAAGATAATCTCTTAAAAAGTGCAAAAGTGCGGAAATAATCAAAGGTTACACTAAACACGAGTCGGAGCCAAGTGATTCATCTTGTCTATCTGTTTTTATTTTTATTTTTATTTTTCAGCATTTTAGTTAGTTTTTATTTTTCTAGTTTAAAACCTTTTACTAAACTTTTGATTTGATTAGACGTTGAGGATAAACCGGTACTAAAAGCTCTTGTGTCCTTGGACGACATCGGTATCTTACTTACACTATACTACGCTCACGATGGGTGCACTTGCCCATATGTGTGTTTAGTGTTAGTAAATATCGTGTTTTATAAATTTAAAACTTGGCTAAAGAAAGTGTAAAAGGGCTTAAAATATACTTAAACCTATATATACACCTAACGCACATCAACATTGTTATAAAATTTTATTAATGAATGGACACGGGCAATAAAATTTGTTCGATTATATGTTCGTGTTCATGTTCGGTTAAAGTTATATAAACAAACACGAACATGCCTCTGTTCATGTTCGTTCGATTCGTTTACAGGCCTCCTGATATATTAGATGTCATGTGTTTCCTAAATCAACATACTTATTTCCGTTTCAAACTATTCAATTAGTTAGATGATTTGAGATATATAGTAATGTGAATTTGTAATCTTTTATTTATTGACTATTTTAAACTCACTTAACACAATGTTTGATAGTGATGATAGAGAATCTAAGCTAACAACATCAATACATAACACTTGTTGTATAGTGATTAACTGTTTTTAATGTTGAGAAGCTGAAACATTCATGGATCGTTGATATTAAGCTAGTAAATCTATTCAATATCAAGCTTCAAAGTTCATATATACATATTTCAACTGTTATTATTGTTTGTTGAAAATAGGCTTCATCAACCCATAAGCATTAGAGATGATAATGATGATGGAGAAGTTGAAGTTGAAGGAGGAGGAGGAGAAGAAGAGCTAGAAGTTAAAGTTGAAGGAGGAGAAGGTGAAGAAGAACAAAAAGTTAAAGGTGAAAGAGGAGGAGTTGGAGAAGAAGAAATTGGAATGGAAGTTGAAGTTGAAGGAGGAGGAGGAGGAGGAGAAGGACAAGTTGAAGTTGAAGGAGACTTGGGCGACCATCCAAGCAATCCAGGAATAAATGGGCAACAAACAAGGTAAGCTTGATTACGATTAACTTGTGCCCTTTAAAGGCTTGTTTTGCTCGTAATTTTAATTATATCTATCCATCTATCTTTGTTTTGTCTGACCAGGTTAACTAACTCAAAAGTTGCTCCGTATGCGCTTTTTATTGTTGCCACACTGTTTGGAATTGTTTCCAGCATTCTTAAACAAGGAAAACACACTCTTCACATTGCAAAGGCCCATATGTTTATATTTGTTGTGAGTTTTGGCATCGGTTATGTTGCTTACACTATATACTCTTGGGTCACTGACCATTCAGCTTGCATGACGTTTAAAGGTCTTTACTATATATGTTGTAACGTGGCCTTCATCTCTGTGCTATTGATGCTATACACCACTGTGTAAATTGGGCACCACTACATTACACTTTCGATGTTTAAACTTTTTTCATTGGACTTATGAACTTGTTTTGTTGTTAATGTTTTCTCTACATACTTGACTTTGTATTTGTGTTGAATCAACTTTGAAACTTTTCATGTTGTATACCCTATATGTTTTTACTTGCTATTTTATAAATTGTCTTCTTTCTTCCCTAAAGACATACATTGTATCCATCCTTAAGCACTCTCAGTTTCAAATGTGGCTTTTCTTTATGGTGGAGGAATGAAGGTTGTATTCAGATAGTTATATTTAGAGGTTAAATTTTTTGTCCTTTTTTTGTTTATAAAACTGAAATAAATCAAAGTAGTTGAATTGGAAATTGTCAATTTGCTCATAGGCTTTTTTTAAGCGGTCGGTCTGAATTTTTATCAAGGTCAATTATGGGTCAGATCATCGTTCATCGATGTGTGATTTACGATAGTTTGAGGTTGATCTTAGATCAATTGGGCTAAACTAATTATTAGTTGTTGGGCAAATCTTTTCATTTTTGCAATTAATTCTTGTAGGCTCACAATAGGCTACTCCAGATGGATATAAAACCAACGAGGGCAGCTTTGGCTCAACTTTATAATCTGAGAGTTATTTGGTTGTAACATCAACAAGGATGATTTTGGGTAGGGTCGAGATAATTGCTTTAGATAATATCCTAACATATTTTACAGCTGGATTTTCAATCTAGCAATTGATCTTTAAAACTCTAAGATGAATATGATCTTAAAAACCAGGTGGTCATCTTGTTCACAACTAAATTAATTTTAATTTTCATTAGTTTTAACTTAACAATCAAATCAAAACAAAAATATTGACCACATTCTTCATATGAATATGTTACCCTAGTTATTTTCGTCAAAGTTCATTTTCACTATTTGAAATGGACACTAAAACATTTTAGGTATCTATAAATACATCGTAATCTACGTAACCATTTCTAACATTCAGCAATATCGTTATATAAAAAGCAACATAGATAACTAAATTAGTGAAAGTGCACTAATTTTAACGTTATTTTACTAATTTCATTATATCTGTCTTTGTTTTATTTTACCATGTTAAATGGCCCTAGTGTGGCTCCATATGCACTTACCATGGTTATATCACTATTGGGGTTCATTTTCTTCGGTCTTAAACAAGGAAAACACACTCCTCTTCACATCGCAAATGCCTTTGTATTTTTAGTTGTTGTTGGTTCTGCCATTGCTTACATGACTTTCAGTATAGTCTTGGATCAACGACCATTCAGATTACAAGATGCTCAAAGGCCTTTACTATATTGGTTGCAACCTGGCATTCATCTCGCTGTTGTTGATGTTATTCACCACGGCCTAGGTTGGGCAACGCTGCATTACACTTTTGATGTTACATAGCTCGATGAACTCAAGTGATATTTACCGAAGTCTTAGTTGTTTACTTTGAGTTTTCACTTATGGTACAGATATTAAGTCTTTACGTAATGATTGTGAATCAATATTTAACTTTCATGGGTCTTTCACAGATATTACGTGAAATGCATTTTATGAAACTGAATTTTCATTCTTGCATTTTATCCAATTCAGATCGCAATCTATTCAGATGAAGTACCCACGAGTGAGTATGTTTTGCGTCGAGTATTTCTAATACTCTTTATAGCATATCAAGCTCTGACTGTGTTAAAAGATGAACAAGGGAGTCTAGATCGAATCCAATTACATCCTCTTAATCTAACTACTATATTGGCAAGAAGATATTTATTCCCTTTTGGAGAGAACATATGAGAACCACCATTTCATATATTTTATCGAACCGGGGGTCTCACTGGAAGCAGCTTCTCTATTCCTACGGGGTAGGGGTAAGGTTGTCTACATCTTACCCCTCCTCAGACCCTACCTTTGCTTTGCTATTGGTGAGATTTACTGAGTATGAAGATGACGATGATGATGATGATGATGTGTCACACCCCAACCGATGGCGGAAACATCGGGGCGCGACACTGAGCGAAACAGATTGTCCAAAAGTTTCCATAACAATTATAATTACAATCCATTTAAAACATCACGTCCCATACCATGACATAAAGAGTAATTTAATTATTACAGACAAAAATTCAGGCAATTAGTTCTGTTCCAACAACTCAGATTTCTAATAATAAAAGCCCAGTTGTTTCTAGAGTCCCTTTTCCCCCTAGCTTTCGACTCCAGAGCAGTGTACGTAAGTACAGATAACTATTTGTTGGCCACTAGGACCTTATTCTAGCCTCGACTTAGCAGCCGGATAGCATCCTAGGGACCTGTCACATATGTTAAAGTACAGTCAATACACATAGTGTAAAGGTGAGCATACAAGTTTAATATAGCATATAAAGTTCGAATAGTTTATGCATAACCAACACGTACGCACGGTAAAATGAGGCACGTAAGTTATCGATACGGGTCTATTGACACCAATGACTGCGGGTTGACTGCCCAAGGCAGTTCGCAATACATGATTACCACCGTAATCCATGCAAGTAATTGTCCTTAACAACCCCCGTGACCGGGTGATGAGTCCAAACTATAGTACTATCGTTGCTAAGGCAGGTGAACAGCATTCCATGTGTAAACATAACAAACAAGCATTCATTTAGCCACGTAATACATACAACAATGGTTAGCGTTCAAATAGTATTGAGTAGTGTGATTGATGTGATTTGAATATTCGTAACGTATGTAACACCCAAAAGTGCATAAGCAAAAAGGGTTCGAGTATACTCACAGCGGTTGATGGATTGAAGGGAGCGCTTAGTGAGTAAAGTTAGCCTGAATAGTTCGATAGCATAACGATAAGTGACGCGTGAAACGATACAAAGTGTGAATGGGTCGGATAGTGGTTCGGTCGGATGGTGATCCGATCGGACAGCAATCCGTGCGGATAACAATCCGTTTGGATGGTCATCCGGTCGGACGGTAGTCCAGTCGGATGACTATTCGAGTGGATTGTTTCTTCCTATGAGATGAATGTGTTTGTGTATGATGGCTTGACTTTTGAAGTTTTCGTTGTAGCATTTGAAAACATTGAAGTATCTCTATCTTTCAAATCGGTCGATCGGACGGTCAATCGTGCGGGCAACAATCCGTTCGGATTGTCATCCGGTCGGACGGTAGTCCGGTCGGACGACGACCTTGGTGATGAGGTTACTTAGTGGGAATAGTCCATAGCAGAAGAGTCACTTGGTCGGATATCCATTCGAACGGGTGGCAACTCTGTTAAGGAACATGTTGAAAATTGTTTAAGTCTTTAAAGTCCTAGTATCTCATGATCCGAAGAGTAATCCGGTCGGATGGCAATCCGAGCGGATAGCGATTCGTTCAATACTCAGACTTCAGATAAAGTTGTTTAAGTGTGGGACCCAGAGTGTTATCCGTTCGGATAGCAATCTGTTCGGGTGGCTTATCCGGTCGGACAGTAGTTCGGTCGGATAGCATTTCGTCCCGGTTGTTCCGTTCGTCTTCCACTTGGTCGTTTTGGTTGTTTGTCGTTTTATCGAGACGTTTTGACATCGTGTTAGCCAATAGAACTCCATTTTGACCCGCGTGACCAAACCGACTAGGAATCACCCTTGCTCGGCCGGTTATCGGTTCAAAACGGTTATTCTTGTTTAACCCAAAATCGGTGGTCTCGTGAGTAAAATCCAGATCCTGGACTAGTACAACACTATGAGTGAGTAGGAGACTAGAACAAAGTCCGATTCTATCGGTTTTGAGTGTATTGAGTGTAAAAGAGTTGAAAGAAAGTTAGAAATCATCTTTCAATCCTTTTCACCATGTTTCTGTTAAGATCTTCCCAAGATCTTTGTGTATTTGTGTGGAAATCGGTTAGATCTAGATTGTTCTTGGTGGATTGAAGTCAAAACATGAAGTTCTTCAAGAACACATGATGACGTCACCCTAGAACACCCGAAATCTAGTGATTTCACGGTCAAAAGTTAAGATCTAAAAGATAGAAAGGTGTAGGAGTGCGTGTAGATCAAGAAAGTACAAGGTTTAGGACGAGATCTTACCGGAATCGAGAGAAATCGGAGAAAAGGTGAGCTGAGCATGCTGTTCGGACAGAGGTTTCCAAAAGTGGAAAGGCTTGAGAATGACATGGGTATTTATAGGATTCCAAAAGAGGAAAGGGCTGTCCGGTCGGATGGCACACCGCCCGGATGACTATCCGGTCGGATGACATCTCGTTCGGATGGCACCTGACTCCTGGACAAGTGGCTATCCGGTCGGATGGCTATCCGGCTGGATGGCACCTGGTTCGAGTGTCTGACGCGACGATTTTCGATGTTTCGATTTCGATTGCGAGCGGTTCGATACGGTAGAGTTTCCTAGTCAAATTACTTTTAATCCCAACCACTCATATCTCGCAGTATCCCTTCTCTACTAATTAACATAGTTCGATTGTGATTCGAGTTCGATGTCGATTGAGTTCTATTGCGTCTCGAGTTTCGATTGTGATTCGATTGATTACCACACATAACATAAATAAACATGCACAAGTAACACATAAGGCACACACACACGTATAACAGTAACTAAAAATACGTAGTTCGAGTTGCGATTCGATGTCGATTTGATTTGCACAGTTTGATTATCGTTTAGTTAACTTTATCGCATTGTTACTTCCTATAGTTCACAGTCGTAGGTTGATTGAGTAGCGATAATCATACGTCAATTTATTGTAATTATTGACACTTACTCCACAAAATACAACTAAAATAAACACACCAAGGGTAACTACTGGAATTCGAGTCGCGTGATCGGTCGTTGACTTTGACCTTGACTTTGACTTCTCGAAAACACGGGGTGTTACATGATGATGTTAGAATTTTACTACTGTAAGAACTGCAAAATAATTAGAGACAGAAAAAGAAACAGTTAACGAGTGAACCGGGCTTGTGTTTGACACAATTCCCTTAAACAGATTCGTCGTCTGTTCCCAGGGTACGCCAGTTCGAAGTAGCACCGCGCACTGCCGGACTTGAGCACTTGCCTGAAAAGAAACTGGAATGTTGCAGAGACCGAGAGAGAAGAAAGGAGAAGTTGTTTTTGGTGTTTCTCAACTGATCAGCCTAGCCTTCATTTTATAGTGCTTGAACCATAACCGAAACCGAAATCCTGCTTTTGATTGCAGCGAATTAAAGACCAAATAATGGTCATTAGTATATCGGTTACGAAACTGATAATAATCATGACCAAAACTGTTAGAATTTAAAACCGAAATAATGATCATTAATTTATTTCAGTTTCAAAGAAAACATAACAGTAGTCAAGAGTCTCAAGTGCAAAAACCGCACCATGCGGACCCGGGTTTTCAGAACTGCATTCGTGTCCGCAGGACGTGCGGGCATACGCGAGTTCAACTAATTCCGGTTCCATTTTTTGCACCGGCCCCCCTGCGCGCACGCGGGTAGGAGTTGTGGTAAAACATGACATATAGATATATTAGTGAGGTAAACCTTTTACCTTATAAATAATCTATTCTTTTGTTCCCACTCCTATGTGGGACAAGGAGTTTTACCAAATTGAGACTTCATTCACACACCCAATTTCCAACAATCTCCCACATAAATGGAGGTCAATCTCAGACAACATTATTCCAATTAGATTTCCGCAGTTGAGTTTTGCATACGATAGGTAGGTGTTACCCTTTGAACCTTCGCTTATGAAATTCACTTAGCCCACTAGCTCTGAGTAGAACTCGATGTCTTTGAACTCGTCTGCCGTTTGTGTAGACGACAATGCACTTCATACAAGACTCTCCCTGACAAAGTCAAGTCCTCATAGTTATGTTCATTATGGTCATGAACATGAGCCCGGTTCTGCGAGAGCCATTAGGTATTATGCCCCCAACAACACTCTTCAAAGCGACCCCACTTCTCTCTCACATAGGTGATTCACTATGTATGGTTACCTTAGTCGAATCATTAAAAGCCATAGGCTTAGCCTCACACTTGTCACTTTTAGGAATGGACTAGGAAGTTTGCAATAAACTCCCTTATATATATACGTAGGGTTATCCCCCACAGTGACCTTACTCATTCATACAATTAGGTTTTCCTATTGAACTCAGCTCTTGGGATCTCCAGTCTACTGAGTTAGGTTTCCATCATATGAACTTATATTTTCAAGGGCTTCAGTCCCATTCCCATGGACGACTTCTGTACTAACTCTCTACTTAGGCCTTTTGTTAGCGGATCCGCAATATTATCCTTTGACCTCGCGTAGTCAACAGTGATAATTCCTGTAGAGATTAGTTATCGTATCGTATTATGTCTACGTCTAATATGTCTGTTCCTACCGTTATACATTGTGCTACGAGCTCTGCCAAGTGCCGATTGGCTATCACAATGTATACAAATGGCTGATGCCGGCTTAGGCCATCTTGGTATATCCTCAACAAATTGACGTAGCCATTCTGCCTCTTCACCTGCTTTATCTAAAGCGATGAACTCTGATTCCATCGTGGATCTAGCGATAACCGTTTGTTTTAACGATTTCCACGATATAGCAGCACCTCCAAGTGTGAATACATACCCACTTGTTGCTCTGGAATCATTCGTGTCAGATATCCAATTTGCATCGTAGTGTCCTTCTATAACTGTTGGATATCTGTTATAATGCAACCCGTATTCCCGAGTGTATCTTAAGTAGCGAAGCAACCGAGTGATACAGTTCCAGTGCATTGAACTTGGGTTGCTCGTGTATCTACATAGCTTGCTCACAGCATATGCTATGTCTGGTCTGGTACAACTCATAAGATACATCAAGCTACCAATAATTCTTGAGTATTCCTACTGGTTTACGGGTTCACCTCTATTCTTGGCTAGATGTTGACATGTGTCAAGTGGAGTTCTAGCTTCATTAGAGTCATTTGCAATGAACTTCTCAAGAATTTTGTCCACATAGTGGGATTGACTTAAAACAAGTCCACTTTGGGTTCGCGTGATTTTAACCCCCAAAATCACATCCACAAGACCCATGTCTTTCATGTCAAATCTTGCTTTTAGCATGTTCTTTGTAGATTTTATGATTTTGTCATTACTTCCAGCAATGAGCATATCATCTACATATAGACACAAAACGACATATCCATCAGATGTGTCCTTCACATACACACACTTGTCACATTCATTGATTTTGAACCCAGCATCAAGCATGACATGATCAAACTTTTGGTGCCATTGTTTTGGAGCTTGTTTCAATCCATACAAGGATTTTACAAGTTTACACACTTTATTTTCTTGCCCAATAGCTGTGAAGCCTTCGGGTTGCTCCGTGTAGATTTCTTCCTCTAGAATTCCATTCAAGAAAGCTGTTTTCACATTCATTTGGTGAACTTCCAAATTTCTAATGGCGGCAATGGCAAGCACCAACCTGATGGATGTTATTCGCGTAACTGGCGAATATGTATCAAAGTAATCTAAACCTTCTCATTGTTTATATCCTTTTATCACCAACCTTGCTTTGTACTTATCGATGGTCCCATCTGGTTTCATCTTCTTCTTGAAGATCCATCCATATCCTAGTGGTTTACATCCTTGAGGAAGATCCACTAGTTCCCAAGTATGGTTTTGTAAGATAGAGTCTATCTCACTTTTGATTGCCTCCCTCCACTGAGGTCCTTCTGAGGAATGCACCGCTTGTTGGTACGTTTGATGTTCGTCTTCTACCATATAGGTAAGAAACTCAGGGCTAAAGGATTTTTCAGTCCTTTGCCGTTTACTTTTCCTGATTTCAACTTCCTCAGTCTTAGATTCTTCTCGAGGTTCATCATTTTCAAATTCTCCCTCGTGAACAATTTCCTCAACCGGTCTAGAAGAACTCAGTTCACTTTTATCTAAGCATGGGAACATATGTTCAAACCATGATGCATCCTTAGATTCTATGATGGTGCCTTTGCATATTCCAGGGTTCTTAGAATCATGCACAAGAAAACGATAAGGACCATAAGGACGGGTGTATCCTATAAATACACAATCCACCATTTTGGGTCCTATTAGTAGGCGCTTAGGTGGTGTGACCACCACCTTAGCTAAACACCCCCACACTTTCAAGGATTTATATGGTGGTTTCTTTCCCGTCCATAATTCGTAAGGCGTTACATCCTTTTTCTTATTGGGTATCATGTTCAACACATAATTTGCCGATAAGATTGCTTCCCCCCACATGTTTTGGTTTACACCAGAACTTATCATCATGGCATTCATCATTTCTTTCAAAGTGGGATTTATCCGTTCCGCTATGCCATTTGATTGAGGGGAGTAAGGAGCCGTGAGTTCGTGGATGATTCCACTCTTTGCACATACGTCAATAAAAGGTGAAACATATTCACCTCCTCGGTCGCTCCTTACAATTTTGATTTTCTGATTTAGTTAATTCTCAACTTCGGCTTTGAACAAGATAAACTTGTCAATAGCCTCGTCCTTACTCTTAAGTAAGTACACATAGCAATACCTTGTACTATCATCAATGAACGTGATGAAGTACTTGTTCCCACCACGAGTAAGAATTGCTTTTAGATCACACACATCAGTGTGGATCATCTCGAGGGGTTCGGTGATTCGTTCCACCTTTTTGAATGACGATTTCGTTTGTTTTGCTTCTACGCAAGTTTCACATTTATTAATTGAGTCGATATCGAATGTTGGTATGTAATCAAGTTTGATTAAACGACGAATGGAATTATAATGTACGTGACCTAGTCTACCATGCCAAAGATTAGAAGACTCAATCAAGTAAGTAGAACTAGTAGCGTTTTCATTCATTGCATTCACGACTATTACATTTAGTTTAAACATTCCATTGAGGGCATAGCCCTTACCAACATACACACCATTTTTGGTCAACACGACCTTGTCCGACTCAATCACCATTTTGAACCCAAATTTGTTCAACTGCCACCCCGACACAAGGTTCTTACGAATTTCTGGAACATACAACACGTTTGACAAAGTGAGTTCCTTTCCAGAAGTCATCTTTAGAATCACGTTCCCTTCACCTTTAATTTCGGTCGTGGCGGAATTTCCCATAAAAACCTTTTCGCCATTAGTCACCTCCTTGAAGGTTGTCACACCCCGATATTTCCACGTATTACCGGTGGGCCCGGTGGGGAGTATCGTGACGTAGTTGATATCATCATAGTCAAACAACACAAATTAAAATGCACAGCGGAAGCAAAAGATAGATTTATTTTAACTGAATTAAATTGTAATATTAAGTATCAAAAAATAGTTGAAACAGATCCACAGGCGGATCGAAAGATAAAAAGAAACATTGTTCAATAGAGGCATCTAAGCTTGCGAGACTTCTATTCGATGCTTAGGAGAGGCCAGCCTATTCCGTTTAGTACCTGCACTTAGCCTTTTTGGAAAATACGTCAGATTACACTGGTAAATACAATTAACTGACTCATTTTGAAAACGTTTTATGAAAATTGATTTGAATGCACATGGCACAAAACTTTTTATAACTTGGGATAATTATTTATATATAATCATGTAAAAGAATTATATGTTTGTTATGCGTTCAGTTACCCGGGTCATGCTGGGTTAAAGATTAATAGACACACCACATGATATAGTCCTGTGGCGGGTTTATCCCCGAACCAACGGTTATACCTTTATTAATTATATATGCACTGTCGGGTGTACGCCTACACCCCGTGCTAAGGTCGTGGCCATTTCAATGAATGATGCCAAGGATATCCGGGACATGGTCATTAACCCCCCAAAGGCGTTAAGCAAACAAAACAAAATTTTTAAACGGGTCATCTCAATAATACTTAACCACCAAACGATTAAGGTCGAATGCCCGACCAAGCGGTATTTTATATACCGTACCCCAAGCCCGTATAAGGGAAAATAAGTTAAAAGTATTTACCTTTGCAAGTAATAATCACAAATAGCAAGTGCACGTAGCTTTTACCGGGTCTCCTATTCTGGAACAAAGGTTAATAATAACCTATTAGAATCCTAACGGGTCTTTAATTAAGTTTAAACTAAGACCGGATAGTTTTAAAGGAAGATACAGTTCAAACGCATGAATAAGCGAAGATCGGAATAGAATGTGATTTAGACCCGACAAGTTTGGAGACTTGTATAATATGGGTAAACTAAACACATTCTGCATTTTGAGACAAAAATGATTGGGTTTGACCCGTTTCGGCTAATATATGTAAACTAGTTACATACGCCGGTCCGAACGCGAAAAGTGCGTAACGGGTAACCATATGAGTCATATAAAGGTTTCCTAAGTTAATATGCCTTAAATATGTTGTGACATCAGTAAGATATCTTCTATTATGCCCAAAACGGATTTAAACTCAAACTATGCCCCGTAGGGGCATTTTGGTCATTTTATAGGTTATAAAAGAGATTATTTATAAATCTGAGTTACAGGTCTGATGTAATCAGTAAAAATACTTAATTTCATAAGTTATATCAGTAAGGTATTACATATATGTGAAATTTATTATTTATAACCAAACTATGCACTGAATGGGCATTTTGGTAATTTCACATAAGCTTATAAGGTCAAATCTGGAATCTGACTTTAAAAAATTTTACTTACTGTTAGAATATAAAAATTTACTTCATATATCAGTAGGTATTAAGTCTTATATATCTAAAATGGTTTTAATACATACTATGCGTTAAAAACGCTTAAAAAGGCGATTATGAGCTATTTCCGGGTTCCTAAAGGAAAGCTGGTATTTTTATTATTCCAGAAGGCTCAAAATGTTTTATCTATCATATTAGATCAGTAGAAAAAGGTTTGGTATCAAAAGGATTTGTAAAAATCATTTTATAGCCCAAGAGGACAAAACCGACAATAACCGAATCAAGCTTAGAACTCTAAGTTATGCTCAGCCTAAAAATAAATAAAAATCTTCAAAAATCCCAAAATATTATATTACATCAGTGGGTAAAAAGTTTGGTATTAAAAATCAGGTTTTGATAGGCTATACGTTAATTACGTCGTTTAATTAATAAAAAGCTTTTTATTTACGCTAATGAGCATAACTCATAATCTAGACCTCAAACTGATGTCAAATTTTAAGAACAAGTTATTAAATCAGTAATGAAGGTTTCTAATCTTTTACTTTTTCAAAAATCACGTTTTAAGGTCATAAGGGCATAACAGTCAACATTTAAGCATTTAACGGAAACATGCATATGAATCGGATAACTAATGAACCAAGTTGTGTAACCTCAGAGGGTTACACTAATCTATAACCTGGTCCTATTAGAGCTCTAAGGCATTTCTAAACTAAGCTTAAACGGGTCAGAACTGAAAGTCAAAGCAGAAGTCAAATTATGCGACTTTCGGTTCCGAACCGAGCCTAAACTGAAAATTGTCGGGTTGAACATGTTTAGACATGTTCTTACATTAACTACCAAGTTATATTAGTGATAAAACAGGTTGTAGAGCTTCTACATTGCTAGTTATGCATAAATTTGAAAATAAGCTTTCTGTTGACTTTTTAGGATTAACTTTGACCCGACAATTGACCTAGTTAGAGTGGGAATCAGAGGGTGCCCTTTTAAGGGTTTATTACCCACATAATTACCAAATCATAGGTACTTTCAATTCGAGATTTGACTGGACAATTATTGAATAATCACGAAGTCAAACCTTAATTATGACGGTTTGACTTTAAGCTAATTAACTAAGCTAAACTGAATTAAGAAGGGTTAAGGACACTTACAAGAGTCCTAAGTACAACTAGTGCCTTGTGAGAAGTGTGCTTGAGCTCCAAAAATCTCCAGAAATTAAGCTATGCAAGTTTCCAAGTGCAAGTGCCTAATGTTGCAACTTAGAACTTCTTATATAGAGAATTTGATCTTACAAGATGATGCCAAATAACTCTATGCATGGTTCCAGATCAAGACAACTGCCCCTATTGCATGTTAAACCATTGGGGCAGCCCCTGGTATGTAAAAACAAGGTTTTGAGTCGGTTACAGCCCTGAACTGGTAGCTGCCAGGGGTTTTCTGTCACTGGGGTGTTCAGGCGGCCCGTGTAAGGGTTCCATGATACCTTACGCGGCCCGTGTGGCTGTCCAGAACCTGCCAAACAAGTTTTAAAGTTTGCATTTCATCCCCTGGTCCTTTTAAACGTGGTTTTAAGTCTTGTTCTTGCATTTTTGGCCCTCTAACCTTACTTTTAAGGGCTCCAAGACATATTTAAACATGGTCAAGTCCTTGGTTAACTTTGTGATTTCCCGAAAGGTCATAAATTTCAACGTTGACACTTTTAACCCCTCGTATACGAATATTGTCATAACTTTCTCATACTTTATCGAAACTTTGTGAAATTTTTATCACTTATTCTAGTGAGTATATTTTATCGTTACAAAGCTTCGGGTTTGCAAAAAGGTCACTCAGAGGTATACTTTAAACATGTTGACACATTTAACCCATGTAGTTTGTAATCTCTCACTTTCTTTCACAATTCGCTTCGTATGATCCATGATTTATTCGTTTAAGGGTATAAACATCATGTGGGGCTATTGTGGAGTATATTTATTCATTGTTGACACTTTGAAACTTTACATTCACATAGTTTCTTTGTTTGTTAACTTTAGTCCCCTTAAAGAGATCTTTTACACGTGTAAAGCTTATGACACGTGTCGATACTTTATTGGACATAAGTTTTCAAGGTGTTACATCCTCACCCCCTTAAAAGAAATCTCGACCTCGAGATTTACTGAAATAAATGAGGGTACTTTTCTTTCATAGTGGACTCTACCTCCCACGTGTACTCGGGACCTCTGCGGGCATCCCATTTAACCTTTACAATAGGCACATGCTTCCTTCGAAGCTTCTTTACCTGTCGATCCTCAATCGACAAAGGTTTCTCCACAAATTTCAAGCTCTCATCTATATGCACATCCGTATGTGGTATGACCAGTGATTCATCAGCTAGACATTTCTTCAGATTGCAGATGTGGAATACATTGTGAATACCACTGAGCTCTTCAGGCAAGTTTAACTTATAAGCCACCGATCCGACATATTCGATGATCTCGAATGGTCCTATATACCTTGGGCTTAACTTACCTTTCTTACCAAATTGCATCACTCCCTTCCAGGGTGATACTTTAAGTAACACTTTGTCACCAACCTCGAACTTTAGAGGTTTACGCCTTAAGTCTGCGTAGCTTTTCTGCCTATCTCTGGCAGCTTTGAGACGATCTCGTATCTGCATGATCTTGTCGGTCGTCTCCAGGACTATATCAGGTCCTGTTAGTTGGACATCTCCAACTTCTGCCCAACATACGGGCGTTCTGCACTTCCTTCCATACAGGGCTTCAAATGGTGCAGCTCGAATACTGGAATGATAACTATTGTTATATGAAAACTCTATTAATGGAAGATGATCATCCCAACTTCCTCCTAAGTCAATTATACAAGCTCTTAACATATCTTCCAGTGTTTGAATTGTTCGCTCACTTTGACCATCCGTTTGAGGATGATATGCCGTGCTGAAGTTCAGTCGAGTGCCCAGCGATTGCTGAAAGCTTTTCCAGAAATGCGATGTATACCTCGTATCCCTATCAGAAATGATAGACACTAGCACTCCGTGGAGAGATACAATCTCGTCCACGTATAGCTGAGCTATGTGTTTCCTTAATAGGTAGGAAGTGGGCTGACTTAGTCAATCTATCCACTATCACCCAAATAGTATCATTCCCTTTCTTTGTCTTTGGCAACTTGGTGATAAAATCCATTGTCACCATTTCCCACTTCTAGGGGGGAAGTTCAGGTTGTTGTAGCAATCCTGAAAGCTTCTGGTGTTCAGCTTTGACTTGCGCGCACGTCAAACATTTGGCTACATAGGTAGCTATAGACTTCTTCAAGCCTATCCACCAGTAATTCGCCTTTAGATCCTGGTACATCTTGTCAGCTCCAGGATGAACGGGGTACTTGGAACTATGGGCTTCCTGGAGGATAACATCCCGAAGTCCTCCATAAACTAGAACCCATATTCGTCCATTTAACCTTAGAATTCCGTCTTTGCTATAGGATAACTGTTCTTCAGTTACTCCTAATTTTTCATTAGGATAGTTAGCTTCTAGTACAGCTTCCTTCTGTGCAGCTAACAACCTTTCATTCAAACTATTCTTTAATTCAATGCTCTTGGAATTGATTCTTATGGGCTTTACTCGTTCCTTTCTACTTAAAGCATCGGCAACTACATTTGCCTTGCCAGGATGGTATCTTATCTCACAGTCATAATCATTCAGAGTTTCCATCCAACGTCGCTGCCTCATATTCAAGTCCTTCTGATTGAACAGATGTTGAAGGCTCTTGTGATCAGAATAGATCACACATTTAGTTCCATACAAATAATGCCTCCACAGCTTTAATGCAAATACAACGGCACCCAGCTCCAAGTCATGGGTGGTGTAGTTCTTCTAGTGCACCTTTAGCTGTCGAGAAGCGTAGGCAATAACTTTGCCTTTCTGCATGAGCACACATCCCATGCCTGTGTGTGACGCATCACAATACACTACAAATTCTTCTATTCCATTAGGCAATGTCAACACAGGTGCATTGCTCAACTTCTGCTTAAGAATGTTAAAGGATTCCTGCTGCTTAGGACCCCAATTAAACTTAATATTCTTACGTGTCAACGAAGTTAGGGGTGCAGCAATCCTTGAGAAGTTTTCAATAAAACGCCTATAATAACCTAATAAGCCTAAAAAGCTACGAATCTCAGTGGGCGTCTTTGGCTCTTGCCAATTCATAACAGCTTTAACCTTAGCGGGATCCACTTGGATACCACGCTCACTAACCACATGTCTAAGAAACTGGACTTCTCGAAGCCAAAATTCACACTTTGAAAACTTGGCATAGAGTTTCTCCTGCTGAAGGAGTTTGAGAATACATCGAAGATGCTTCTCATGGTCAGCTTGATTCTTTGAATAAATCAGAATGTCGTCAATGAAGACAATGACAAATTTATCTAAGTAGGGCTTGCAGACACGGTTCATGAGATCCATGAATGCTGCAGGCGTATTAGTGAGTCCGAACGGCATCACTAAGAACTCGTAATGACCATAACGAGTTCTAAATGCAGTCTTGTGCACATCTTCATCTCTAACCTTCAATTGATGATAGCCTGACCTCAAGTCGATCTTAGAGAAGTAACTTGCTCCTTGCAATTGATCGAACAGATCATCGATTCTGGGCAATGGATATCGATTCTTGATAGTAACCTTATTAAGTTCACGATAATCGATGCACAGACGCATCGAGCCATCCTTCTACTTCACAAAGAGGATTGGTGCTCCCCAAGGAGACGAACTAGGTCTAATAAAACCTTTGGCTAACAATTCATCTAGTTGGGTTCTCAGCTCTTTCATCTCTGTTGGTGCTAACCTATAAGGCGCTCTCGCGACAGGTGCTGCTCCAGGGATGATGTCAAATCTGAATTCTACTTGCCTATCTGGCGGTAAACCAGGTAGTTCTTCAGGGAAAACTTCATGGTATTCAGAAATGACAGGGATATCTTCAATCTTAGGCTTCTGCTCATCGATGGTTACCTGTGCCATATAAATGACACAACCCTTCTTCAAGCACCTAGATGCCTTGAGCATGGACACTTGCTCAGGCAACCCATACTGGGTATCTCCCTGAATGGTAAGTGGCTCACCAGACGGAGTCTTGATCACCACTTGCTTCTTGTTGCACACAATCTGAGCTTGGTTGTGGGATAGCCAATCCATTCCTATAATTATATCGAAACTGGCTAACTTTAAAGGAAGTAAAGTTAACGGAAAAGAGTGATTCCTAAAGGATATGGAATATCCATCTAATACAGTTGATGCGGTTTCTATGGTTCCATCGGCTAATTCAACCTCATATTTCACGCTTAGGGTTCTAACAGGTAAATTCAATAGCTTACAAAACTTATCATCTACAAATGACTTATCAGCTCCTGAATAAAAAAGCACTCTTGCATAGACATCATTTACAAGGAAGGTACCTGTGATCACATTATCGTCCTTAACTGCTTCCTTAGCATCCATCCTAAAGACCCTTGCATTGGTCTTTTTCCCTTCCTCGGCCTTCTTCGCAAGCTTTGGGCAGTTTGACTTTATGTGCCCTTTCTCATTGCAGCTGTAGCACGTTGCGTCCTTTATCTTATTGCACTCTATCGTCTTGTGCTCAGAAGATTTACAAATCCCACAAGCTCTCGGCTGTGACTGGGATTTCGATTCATGTCTGCACCTCCCGAAATGGTGCTTCTTACGGATCTTGCACTTGGGCATATCGCCCGACTGTTGACCATCTTTCTTGGCTCCAAAACCATTTTTGTGGTCATTGTTTCCCTTATGCTTCTTGTCTGAACGTCGTGAGTTATCATCCTCACGCTTCCTCTTCTCAGCATCAGTGTTTCTCAACGATCTCTGTCTGACCACGTCCAGGGTGAGAGACAGTGATATATCGGCTGTAGACCGAAAAGTAGCTGGTCGAGAGGCCTTCACACTTGCCTTAATCTCTGGGGCTAAACCCCCAATGAACCGAGCTATCCTCTTGGGTTCCGGTGTCACATGGTAAGGGACCAACCTTGATATCGTGTTGAAACTTGTTAGGTAGGCTTGACAATCCAGGTTTTTCATAACCAGGGACAAGAAATCAGACTCGATCTTTTCCACCTCATTCTGAGGGCAGTAGTTTTCTTTAATTAATGCCACAAACTGATCCCATGACAGATTGTACAATGGGATTTTTCCGGTTGCTTGAATCAAAGACCTCCACCATGCTAGAGCCTCGCCTTTGAATGACTGAGATACAAATTTCACCACATCCTTATCAGCACAACCACTGATATCTACCACAGTGTCCATCTCGTCTAACCATGACATGCAATCTACTGCTCCTTTCTCCCCAGTGAAATCCCTGGGTTTGCAGGAAACAAAATACTTATAGGAACAACCCCCAATATGGGGCTCTTGATCGAAGACGATCTTCTTAGACGGGACACTATGATGATTTGAGGAGTATTGAACATCATCCTTCTTCTTTGGCTCATCTTGCTTAGAGGGAGGCTTACTATGAGCCTCAGAATGAGCTTTAGAGTGTGACTTCACACGTTGAACCGATAGGGTTCTGCTGCAGGTACTACTAGACTCATCATCTCTTCTTTCTAGAGCTCGCGTAACGGCATCGTCTACCAATGCCTGCAGCTCTGCACCCGTTATATTTATTCTGGTATTATTATGGTTTTCCCTTGGGTGACTGTTGACTTCATCAGACCCAGCCATGTAGCTCGTAATACTACATAAAATATTAACAGGGATTTATTTAGGAGTCTATTATTGAATTGTCTTTTATGGCAATTCATTAACCATGGTAACTACAAACCATATGCGGTTAATTTATTTAGACATATTCATTCAGGATTTTCATTATAATTTATCCTAATCATAAAGTATTAAGGGTATTATTAATGGCACATAGGGCCTAGTCGTAAGGACAATTTAAATTATAAACCATGATTTTTAGAAAATCAAGGTATTAAGATTTGAACGAAGTTCATTACTTTTTATCGACAGGGAGTTGTAGGCTACGACTGTCTTTTGTCTTATATGACAATGATTATGGCCCGTAGGCTCTTCTTCACCAATGGATGTTTAATATATGATCCTCTTAATTGGTGGTTTAAACCTATGATTTTATAGATCATCAGGTTAGGTTAGGAATCTTTTGAAGAATCCAGTTATAAGGATGACATGTGTGATTTTAACGAATCACGTCTGCCAGGAGTGTTGACAGGTTTTCATATGTTAACAAGGATTTGAATCTTTTTAAACAGGTTTTACCATCTTGGCCAGGTCTTATAGTGACAGGCAGGCTAGGTTATGCCCTTAAGATTCTTATTAAATATTAAACGCAGAACAATCCTAAATTAAGATGTTAATGAGGATCTGAATCTAATTGAGGAATTACCATCTTAACCCTGTCTTAAAATGACACATGGGCTAGGTCTTGTCCCTTTTTAGATTTTGCCATTTTATTATAATGGTAGATCTTATCGAGGAATGTTATATTTTCATTTATTTTATATTTTAGGTCTATGCATATAAAAAAAATGAAAATTTAAATTAAACCATTCCACTAAAATGTAACAAGTACAGATTTGCCCTAAACGGGACTTCTACAGAAATAACATGCCCACGCAGGGGCTAAACAAACAAACATACCCACGCAGGGGTCAGACAGAAAGACATGCCCATGCAGGGGCAGAATACAAAAAGACAAGCCCACGCAGGAGCTGAGTACTGAAACAGATGTCCATGCAGGGACAAACGAAGTACATTGATACAAATAGGGATTTAATGATCCCTCTTGCTCTTCCCCTTGATTAAATTCGCCAGTCCCTTGAAGAATCCTTGGTTGTGCCTGTGTTCTTCACGAACTTCTTGTTCCACCTGTTGTATCCTCTGAAGGATTTCTTCCCGTTCTGGTGGGGAAAATCGTGGCAGCTGCGGCTGCATTGGAGGTTGCGGAGGTATCGGGTATTGATAACCGTAAGGTGGGTACCCGGTCGTCCAGGGACCTCCATAAGGCCCTTCAGGATGACGAGCATTGTAGTCCCATGCTGCCTGGTATGGGTCAACCTCGGCATAATTGTAGTTAGTGTGGGCCGGCTGTTCAAAGGGATTATACGCCGCTGAGCCGGCGTATGTAGGAATTGGGTTACCAAAACCCAATGGTGGTGGGGCGACAGGCGCAGAGTCTGCTTCCAAGATGGGGTTTGAAGGCCCTCCCATCTGCGGGTCTTCATGGTGTGGCGGATAGTGGCTGCCACTTGAAGGTTGAGGGGTGCTGATACGCACTCCTCCCCGCACGGACATCCGTGCGTTCGATCTGCGTCGCCTCGGTGGCTCTGGAGGCGGCTGCTGAATTGGTGGTGGTGGCGGTGGTTTAACTGCCACAAAGCGAGAATCCTCGGAGGGATCCTGTTGCTGCTCCTGCTGCTGGTGGGGCGAGGAATGGTAAGAAGGTGTAAACACCCAATCATACTGGGTGAACCTCGCCTGATAACTATCTGGACCACGATAAGGTGATCCATGAAAAGAGGACCCATCAGAGATCTCGATGGGGTGGTTGGGAGTCCCGGTTGCAGGCTCGACGGGATCCGTGTCCTCGTCCATGTCCATTCCCTGAGCTTCAGGGAAATGGTCTTCGGGGCCCAATGGGTTAAAACCCACTGGTTCTTCAACGAGGTTTGCCGGGTTAAACGGGCTCTGGAAAAAGGGTGTTGGGTCCTGATAAGAATGGTGCGAGTTGGACTGCTGGAGAGGTATAAAGGAAGGTTGTGGGTTGTTGGGCTCATTTTCAGAATGGGGCCCAAAGGAATGAAGATAGGACGGTGATGAGCTTAGAGAGACAGATCGCCTCCCTGGTTCAATGTAGGTCCTCCACGGTTCTTGTGGACTCGTACTCATTGTAATTGACGGAGTTCTTCTATGAGACGGCCCGGCCTCGTGGTCATGCCCAGTAACGGGAGCCTTGCCCCTTCCCCTTTTAAACCTCGGTGGCATGATAAAACCTGTCAACATAACAAAGATAACAACAAGAATATGTATAAAAGACAAAATAAAACAAATCAGGATTTGTCCTATGTTCTTTGTCTAGACTCAAGGATCGAGGAATGTGCAATTGTGTAACTGAGATTAAACACAAAAGGCTAGTGTTTAATTCACTCAGCGTTGGCTCTGATACCAACCTGTCACACCCCGATATTTCCACGTATTACCGGTGGGCCAGGTGGGGAGTATCGTGACGTAGTTGATATAATCATAGTCAAACAACACAAATTATAATGCACAGCGGAAGCAAAAGATAGATTTATTTCAACTGAATTAAATTGTAATATTAAGTATCACAAAATAGTTGAAACAGATCCACAGGCGGATCGAAAGATAAAAAGAAACATTGTTCAACAGAGGCATCTAAGCTTGCGAGACTTCTATTCGATGCTTAGGAGAGGCCAGCCTATTCCGTTTAGTACCTGCACTTAGCCTTTTTGGAAAATACGTCAGTTTACACTGGTAAATACAATTAACTGACTCATTTTGAAAACGTTTTATGAAAAATGATTTGAATGCACATGGCACAAAACTTTTTATAACTTAGGATAATTATTTATATATAATCATGTAAAAGAATTACATGTTTGTTATGCGTTCAGTTACCCGGGTCATGCCGGGTTAAAGATTAATAGACACACCACATGATATAGTCCCGTGGCGGGTTTATCCCCGAACCAACGGTTATACCTTTATTAATTATATATGCACTGTCGGGTGTATGCCTACACCCCGTGCTAAGGTCGTGGCCATTTCAATGAATGATGCCAAGGATATCCGGGACATGGTCATTAACCCCCCAAAGGCGTTAAGCTAACAAAACAAAATTTTTAAACGGGTCATCTCGATAATACTTAACCACCAAACGATTAAGGTCGAATGACCGACCAAGCGGTATTTTATATACCGTACCCCAAGCCCGTATAAGGGAAAATAAGTTAAAAGTATTTACCTTTGCAATTAATAATCACAAATAGCAAGTGCACGTAGCTTTTATCGGGTCTCCTATTCTGGAACGAAGGTTAATAATAACCTATTAGAATCCTAACGGGTCTTTAATTAAGTTTAAACTTAGACCGGTTAGTTTTAAAGGAAGATACAATTCAAATGCATGAATAAGCGAAGACCGGAATAGAATGTGATTTAGACCCTTGTATAATATGGGTAAACTAAACACATTCTGGATTTTGAGACAAAAATGATAGGGTTTGACCCGTTTCGGCTAATATATGTAAACTAGTTACATACGCCGGTCCGAACGCGAAAAGTGCGTAACGGGTAACCATATGAGTCATATACAGGTTTCCTAAGTTAATATGCCTTAAATATGTTGTGACATCAGTAAGATATCTTCTACTATGCCCAAAACGGATTTAAACTCAAACTATGCCCCGTAGGGGCATTTTGGTCATTTTAAAGGTTATAAAAGAGATTATTTATAAATCTGAGCTACAGGTCTGATGTAATCAGTAAAAATACTTAATTTCATAAGTTATATCAGTAAGGTATTACATATATGTGAAATTTACTATTTATAACCAAACTATGCACCGAAGGGGCATATTGGTAATTTCACATAAGCTTATAAGGTCAAATCTGGAATCTAACTTTAAAAACTTTTACTTACTGTTAGAATATAAAAATTTACTTAATATATCAGTAGGTATTAAGTCTTATATATCTAAAATGGTTTTAACACATACTATGCGTTAAAAACGCTTAAAAAGGCGATTATGAGCTATTTCCGGGTTCCTAAAGGAAAGCTGGTATTTTTATTATTCCAGAAGGCTCAAAATGTTTTATCTATCATATTAGATCAGTAGAAAAAGGTTTGGTATCAAAAGGATTTGTAAAAATCATTTTATAGCCCAAGAGGGCAAAACCGACAATAACCGAATCAAGCTTAGAACTCTAAGTTATGCTCAGCCTAAAAATAAATAAAAATCTTCAAAAATCCCAAAATATTATATTACTTCAGTGGGTAAAAAGTTTGGTATTAAAAATCGGGTTTTGATAGCCTATACGTTAATTACGTCGTTTAATTAATAAAAAGCTTTTTATTTACGCTAATGAGCATAACTCATAATCTAGACCTCAAACTGATGTCAAATTTTAAGAACAAGTTATTAAATCAGTAATGAAGGTTTCTACTCTTTTACTTTTTCAAAAATCACATTTTAAGGTCATAAGGGCATAACAGTCAACATTTAAGCATTTAACGGAAACATGCATATGAATCGGATAACTAATGAACCAAGTTGTGTAACCTCAGAGGGTTATACTAATCTATAACCTGGTCCTATTAGAGCTCTAAGGCATTTCTAAACTATGCTTAAACGGGTCAGAACTGAAAGTCAAAGCAGAAGTCAAATTATGTGACATTCGATTCCGAACCGAGCCTAAACTGAAAATTGTCGGGTTGAACATGTTTAGACATGTTCTTACATTAATTACCAAGTTATATTAGTGATAAAACAGGTTGTAGAGCTTCTACATTGCTAGTTATGCATAAATTTGAAAATAAGCTTTCTGTTGACTTTTTAGGATTAACTTTGACCCGACAATTGACCTAGTTAGAGTGGGAATCAGAGGGTGCCCTTTTAAGGGTTTATTACCCACATAATTACCTACTCATAGGTACTTTCAATTCATGATTTGACTGAACAATTATTGAATAATCACCAAGTCAAACCTTAATTACGACGGTTTGACTTTAAGCTAATTAACTAAGCTAAACTGAATTAAGAAGGGTTAAGGACACTTACAAGAGTCCTAAGTACGACTAGTGCCTTGTGAGAAGTGTGCTTGAGCTCCAAAAATCTCCAGAAATGAAGCTATACAAGTTTCCAAGTGCAAGTGCCTAATGTTGCAACTTAGAACTTCTTATATAGGGAATTTGATCTTACAAGATGATGCCAAATAACTCTATGCATGGTTCCAGATCAAGACAACTGTCCCTATTGCATGTTAAACCATTGGGGCAGCCCCTGGTATGTAAAAACAAGGTTTTGAGTCGGTTACAGCCCTGAACTGGCAGCTGCCAAGGGTTTTCTGTCGCTGGGGTGTTCAGGCGGCCCGCGTAAGGGTTCCCTGATACCTTACGTGGCCCGTGTGGCTGTCCAGAACCTGCCAAACAAGTTTCAAAGTTTGCATTTCAGCCCCTGGTCCTTTTAAACGTGGTTTTAAGTCTTGTTCTTGCATTTTTGGCCCTCTAACCTTACTTTTAAGGGCTCCAAGACATATTTAAACATGGTCAAGTCCTTGGTTAACTTTGTGATTTCCCGAAAGGTCATAAATTTCAACGTTGACGCTTTTAACCCCTCGTATACGAATATTATCATAACTTTCTCATACTTTATCGAAACCTTGTGAAATTTTTATCACTTATTCTAGTGAGTATATTTTATCGTTACAAAGCTTCGGGTTTGCTAAAAGGTCACTCAGAGGTATACTTTAAACATGTTGACACATTTAACCCCTGTAGTTTGTAATCTCTCACTTTCTTTCACAATTAGCTTCGTATGATCCATGATTTATTCGTTTAAGGGTATAAACATCATGTGGGGCTATTGTTGAGTATATTTATTCATTGTTGACACTTTGAAACTTTACATTCACATAGTTTCTTTGTTTGTCAACTTTAGTCCCCTTAAAGAGATCTTTTACACGTGTAAAGCTTATGACACGTGTCGATACTTTATTGGACATAAATTTTCGAGGTGTTACAAAGGTGTTGAAAATGCTTTTGTCGAAACACACATGACAGGTAGCCCCCGTATCAACACACCAATCCTTGTTATTTTGCCCAACCAAATTAACTTCGGTCACCAAAATCGAAAGATCCGTGACCATGGCAACAAGGTTGTCGACTTCATGAACCATGTTCACTTGTCGAGCATTTTCTTTCTTAGGAAGCTTGCAATCACTGGCCTTGTGGCCTTGCTTTTGACAATTATAACAAGTTCCTAGGAACTTCTTTTTCCCAACTCCCCCCCTTAGGACCAAGGTTGGAGCGTTTCCCATGACTTTTCTTTCCACCTTTTCCACTATTTTTTCCCTTTGAAGATTGGCCATGTTCAACAAGATTGCCCTTCACAGTTTCAGGGCCATCAACCTTTTTTAGGGCCACTTTGTTATCTTCTTCAATCCGAAGATGAACAACAAGATCTTCAATGGTCATCTCCTTTCGCTTATGCTTGAGATAGTTCTTGAAATCAACCCAACTTGGTGGCAGTTTTTCGATCATTGCAGCAACTTGGAATGTCTCGCTGAGCATCATTCCTTCCGCATGGATATCATGAAGGATAACCTGCAATTCTTGGACTTGGCTCATGACAGTTTTAGAGTCTATCATTTTAAAGTCCAAGAACTTAGCCACCACGAATTTCTTAGTGCCCGCATCTTCTGTTTTGTATTTGCGATCCAAAGACTCCCACAATTCTTTGGCAGTCTTGGCTTTGCAATATACATTATACAATGTGTCCACCAAACCATTCAAAATAAAGTTGCGGCACATGAAATCCGAATGATTCCAAGCATGCATCGCGCTCACAGATTGAGCATCCATCTCCCCTTCATCCACGTGGGGTTTAGGTTCAGTCAAGAACCTTGCCAGATTCAGCGTGGTCAGATAAAAGAACATCTTTTGCTGCCACTGTTTGAAATTCACACCACTGAATTTCTCTGGTTTCTCAGCATGCGACACTGCATTAGGCAGTGGTGTCACCAAACCGGTAGTGACAGAAACAGCGGAAGTCATGACCGCAGAAACAACACTGGTCATGACAGCAAAAACAGCAGTAGTCATCGGCTGGGATTCCATTCTGAAAAGAAACATAATACAGGAACAAATCAGTAATATATTCTGTTTAAGTTTGTTAGAATTTTACTACTGCAAGAACTGCAAAATAATTAGAGACAGAAAAAGAAACAGTTAACGAGTGAACCGGGCTTGTGTTTGACACAATTCCCTTAAACAGATTCGTCGTCTGTTCCCAGAGTACGCCGGTTCGAAGCAGCACCGCGCACTGCCGGACTTGAGCACTTGCCTGAAAAGAAACCGGAATGTTGCAGAGACCGAGAGAGAAGAAAGGAGAAGTTGTTTTTGGTGTGTCTCAACTGATCAGCCTAGCCTTCATTTTATAGTGCTAGAACCATAACCGAAACCGAAATCCTGCTCTTGATTGCAGCGAATTAAAGACCAAATAATGGTCATTAGTATATCGGTTACGAAACTGATAAAGGTCATGACCAAAACTATTAGAATTTAAAACCGAAATAATGATCAATAATTTATTTCAGTTTCAAAGAAAACATAACAGTAGTCAAGAGTCTCAACTGATTCCGGTTCCATTTTTTGCACCCCCCCTGCGCGCGCACGGGTATGAGTTGTGGTAAAACATGACATATAGATATATTAGTGAGGTAAACCTTTTACCTTATAAATAATCTATTCTTTTGTTCCCACTCCTATGTGGGACAAGGAGTTTTACCAAATTGAGACTTCATTCATACACCCAATTTCCAACAGATGATGATGATGAGGAGGAGGAGGAGGAGGAGAAGGATGTCTTGAAAGACTTCCTAGCTCTCCTGAACAATCTATACCAAGTCCTTGTTGCTAGTGAGAATTTTACATTGTTAAAGCATCTTGTAATAACAATTTGATTGACATTTTTAAGCTGGATTGTCATAAGAAGCAATCGGTAAATCTGGCAAGCAATCCAGTTACCAGGTAGTCAAGCATTGAGTTTTAATAGTTACACAATTTTAATCATCTCATCCTCAAACAGAAGGTATGTAAATGTTCAAAACACCTTTCATTAGAACCTACTTTTTCCTTATGATTATCTATTTGTAGTAAGTTTTTCCCCTTATTTGTATTTTCGAAGAGAAAGACAGTGTCTTATCATAATTGTAACTTTTAATCGTGTTACCTGTTCAAGTATGTGCAATGTACCTGCTAACCGGTAGCTACTACACTCAGTTGACTTGATTTTGAGTTGATAACAGAGATGGATTGTTGTTGGCATTCTTGCCATAAGTTATGGATTAAATCTTTGGGGAATATTATCTTCCTTTCTTTATATGGTCTATCACACGATTTCATATTAGAAGAATACAAGTCATATATTTCTTGTTCTAAACTTGAGCCCAACAAGGTAAAACCCAAACCATAAATAGTAAGCCTAGATTCTCATCAGCTCAGTATCCCTAAGAGTACACATGCATCTAGGGGCTGTTTGGTAGCCTCTTAATGAATGGCACCTCTGATTCGGTGAGATGTACAATGTGTTTGGTTCACTTAAAAGACATTTCTTAATGGTTCATGAGCCTCTTAACGACTAAGTTTTAGAAACACCTCTTAATCAGTCAGGCCTCTTAATGGCTCAGCACAAGGGTTTTAGAAACAACCCCTTAGTTAGAACACAATATACAAACAATTTATAAAAGGGAGTTGATGTATTTTAACACAATTAAAAAAACAAGATGCTAGTAAATACAACTAAACTTAAATGCCTTGATGACATCACTGGGTTCCCGAGTCTCATTTAAACAGGGGGAGGGAAAGGAAAATGAATTAAGAGTGAAAAGGGAAGGAAAAGATGTGATTTTTCGTGTTCCCGAGTTTAATGAAAAGTAAAGGAAAAGGGAAGAAATCAAAAAATTTATGTGTACCCAAGTTAGGAGGAAAAGAAAAGAAAGGAACAATTTTACCATTATACCCTTTAAACATAAAACATTTTAATTAGATACGAGGGTAATTTAGTAATTAATAAGATTTTCTCTCCTAATCTCTCCGATTTGGGAGGATAAATATAGGTACAAATTTTCTTCCCGTTTCCCTCCTTTCCCCTCCCCTTCTATCCTGAAAAAATCTCGGGAATATGATTTTTTTATATTTTCATGTCTTTTCTTTCCTCTCCCCTTGTTAAATGAGACTCGGGAACAGAGTGTAAAATTACCAGCATGTTATCCAGTCTCCTTTTTTGTTTTCCAGGATACTTTATGAAATTCCATTAGGAGAATTTTGTGGTAAATTTGTTATGATTCTTGATCAACTAGGATTTGCAAATTTAAGGTGTATGAGATGGTGGATGTGAGTGTGCTTTTGTTCTATTTTCAAGGGTTTTACATCCCAGTTCATGTTTTTCTTTGAAGTAATTTTGCACTTAATGGCGAAACTTTTCAAGAACCAGTCATAGGCAAAAGGATTTCGAACAACTATGTTGAAGAAAATAGCAATTTAAAACACATTCCATAACTGAGGTTAAATTTTGTACATTATTTATTGGCAGTTAAGTTTTGCTTTTGTTCTGGTGTTAGTTAAATCGGTTTTGGAAGCCCTTCCGAGTTATTTTTTTCTTTGTACAAGGCGCCTATCACTATATTAAAGAAAATGGAATCGTTTACGAAGAACTTTATGTGGGGAGGAAATGAGGATGTTAGAAAGATGCATTGGGTCTCGTGGGAAACCGTCACTAAACCTAAGAAGAAGGGTGGTTTGGGGTTATCGAATTTGTTTCATTGTAATAGGGCGTTGATTGCTAAATGGCCTTGGCGATATCGAATTAATCCGGATTCTTTATGGGCGAGAGTAGTTAACGCCATACATGGAACTAATAGAACATGGGACATGTATCTGGTGAGGAAGAATATGGTTAGCGTGTGGTCGAATGTGATAAAGGAAGTGTCGTCACTGAACAGAAATGGTGCTGATTTCTGCAGCTTAATTGGCTGCAAAATTAGAAGGGGGATGACAGTTCGATTTTGGTTGGACAGATGGCTCGACGATAGTGTGTTAAAAGATAGGTTTCCTGCTTTGTTTCGGCTAGAAACTAAGAAAAGATGCTTTGTGTCGGATGTGGTTTCGATGGAGAACATGGAGATTCAGTTTAGTTGGAAATGGAAAAGGACGCCTCAAGATGAAGAATCGCTACTGCAGCTTAACAGTCTGCAACAGCTTCTGCAGCAGATTTCGGTTCGGTTGGGGTAGGATGATTGGCGATGGAGCGGTGATAAAGATGGTTGTTTCTCGACGGCTGCTGTGCGGAATTGGTTGGTTGGGGATCTAAAGGTTACTCGGCAAAATGTATTTGAATGGTGCAAATTGTCACCTAACAAATGTAATATCTTCATGTGGCGCGCCTTGATGGATCGGATTCCAACTAAAGTCGCCCTTACAAAGAGGAATATTTTTACAAAAGATATCCGTTGTATGCTTTGTGTGGAAAGGGAGGAAACGATGGACCATGTATTTTCTGGATGTGGTATCTCAACCGGGGTGTGGGATATTGTATCTAAATGGTGTGGTATTCCTAATTATTTCACTTTTAGCCTTAAAGATGTCATGGAGCTTCATAACGTGCAAGGTATGTCGACAACACACAAAGAGATTGTTAGAGGAGTTATTATAGCGTCTTGTTGGAGGTTATGGAAAGCTAGAAATGAATTGATATTTGAGAACAAAGTGGTTAAAGTCGTGGAGACAGTGGCGGACATCAAGGCGCTAACATATTTATGGTATAGTAATAGTAACAATAGTAAAGGTTTGGATTGAGAGAATTGGTGTAACTTGTATTTGATGTAACGTTTTGTGGCGGTCTCTTCCCTCTGCCTTGGAGAGTAGGAGATTTTCGCGTTTGGTGTTAATGAAGTTCTCTTTTCAAAAAAAAAAAAAAAAATTTATTGGCAGTAAAATGGAAGAATCCACCCATTTCCTAACATAAATCAATCATAAAAATGAACATTCAAAACTGAAATAGAACAAAGCGATTGAATTGGGAATCGAGAGTTTGCTCAAGGGTTTATAGAAGTAGTTAACTACCTAAAAGAGGAATAAAAAAACTAATTTATTATTAGAGTAAATTTCACTTTTTGTCCTTTATGTATTATCTGAATATTGAAACGTGTCCTTTTAAAGTTTTAATTTAGTTTTATGTTCAAAAACACATGTTTTATATCACTTTAAGTCTTTTACACCAAACTGAGTTAAATTACTCAGTTAGGTTTTATTTAAGGCAAGGGTAAAAATGGTATTTCATAAATAAATGCAACAGATCCTCTTTCTCTCTCTATAGTATACAAATAAATAAACACACATCTATATCTACTATATATAATAAATGAAAGTTATTTGGGCCACGTGTCAGTAGATGAGGGCTACCTTTTTTCCCTTTTCCCGCCCAACAGTACCACTCCCCTCTTTTATCTATCTCAACTCTCATTTAGGGCTTCCCCACTTTCTCTCTCGCTCTGCTCTATTCCGATTTTAACGGATGTTCAGATCAACGCTCCGAATCAATGTTAGATTATCAATAAGTTCCATTAAGCATACTGTTTTTATCATTCTATAAGTGTCAACCTTTGTTTTTATTGTTCACTCATTCGATCTTCATGCGTCTTTACCAAGGGTTGTGCTTCGGCTCGGGTTCTACTGGCAACTTGATGAAGGAGATGATCGGACGTTGTCGGCTCCGCAGCCTGCAGTTCTCTTGGTTAATTTTTGGTCAGGTTTGCTATTCAATTTTGATGTTCACTTATCTAATTTTCATTTTATTTCTAGGCTTCTATATGATTTTGAGGTCGATTGAATGGTTATGCTGTAATGGATTTGAGGTTTAGGGTTAGTTATAAATATATTTTTTTTCATTTTTCCATCTTGAGTTTTAGGTTAGGGTTTGTTTTATTTTTGGGCTTCTATATGATTTTGAGGTCGTTTGATTGGTGATTTGCTATTGTTGTTTGCTGTTGTTTGTCAATTAGGCTGCTGACATCACCGATCGACTCCAACGACATTGAAAGGTTGTAGGACTATGACGACCAACTCAAAGATTCGAACGACAAATATCAGGTGTTTCGTTTCATTTTTTCTATGTTTTACTCATTTTCATATTATGAAATTTGTGAAATAAGATAAAAATGGCCATTCTAATTACCTGAAGATTGCGTATCATATCCTTTTAATTTAATCGCCCAACAAGTTTTTTGGTTTGTTTCTTTGTTCTTTGATTATTTGTTAGATGTACAAATTCTACAGAATGTAGTTAGGAGCCGCACATAAATCTCACCAGTTATGGTTTCGGCAAGTATCGGTAAATTGTTGATCCTTTTGTTAAGAGCCGCACATAAATCAGGTAATTGTTATTCTTTTCTTAATTGTTAATACACTTTGTAATCAGTTCTTCTTCTTCTTCGTTATTTCTTGAGCTTTGTTATATCTTTTCCAGATTGAAGTTTCTTCAAATCGTCATCTTCTCCAATGCTTCCATCGATTCTTCTCTCGCTAAATCTGGTAACAATCCGTGACCTAATTTCTTTCATTATTCTATGAAATTTATTTGATATGTTTGTAGCTTTTGATTTTGTCTTTGATTTGTTATTGTTTATTCAGATGTTTGCGTTGGTGTATCATGTGATTATGAGTAGATTGATTTTGATATGTTTGTAGTTTTTGTTTTTCACAATCTGTTTTGTTGGTTTATTCACCCATGTTTCATTCATAGATCTCTATAATCCATATTTATGGTTTCAAATCTGTTTCCTGAATTATTTACAGTTGTAGCCACCAAATATTTGTTATTTGTATTGAGTTGGTATATTGGGATTAAATACTGAACTGGTGGAATTACAGCAAGTCCAGGTCATGCTTCAAGCTATCTCGATCTCTTTGGAGGCGAATAGGTGGCTTTGGGAGGTTTAAAAAACAGAATTGATAAATTTATGGAAAATGGGGTTGAAAGATGATAACCCAATAGTTGAGGATCTTATTCTACAGCTTCGATAAATTCAGGGGTATTCTCAAATAATGCTTCATAGATGTTTGAAGACCGAAAAATGTACAAAGAAGCAGCACTGTGGACATTTGTCGGTCTTTGTCGGTCTTCAAACATCCAGGAACCATTATTTTAGAATACCCCTGAATTTATCGGAGTTGTAGAATGAGATCCTCCAGTGTTGGGTTATCATCTTTCAAACCCATTTTCCCTAAATTTATCGATTCTGTTTTTCAACAGGGATGTAATGCAATGATTCCTCTCAATTGAATAGACGGACACTTGCTTCCTCTCAAAGGGTTATGGAGTGGTTATAACAGCTGATCATGCTAAGGACTGTTATAACTAACCACTGCTCCTTATAAAGACTGATGGACTTAAAGACTGATGAGATCTATCCACTGTTGAAGACAAAGCCCTGTTAAAGACAAGCACTTATGTACCTAAGGCTTGATCAACCAAAGGAAAACCGCTGGTCAGTAGCAGCAGTGGTTCAGCATCTACAGCGGATTCAACATCAGTATTTATGTATCAGTGTTTCTTATGTAACAGTGTTTAGTGTATCAGTGTTTAGATTTTGTTACAGCTTCGATGATGGTTGTTAGATTTATGAAAATGTCTAACAATTTCCTATTGGGTATATTCATTCACAGTTTGATGATACTTCATTGTTTATGATGAAAATTATGTTGGTTCCTTGATTGACTGCTCCCCATGTTGATTCACTTAATGGTATGTTATGTATATACAATCTCTCGAGACAAACCCTAGAGTTTATCTCTCAAGACAAATCCTAGACAAAACCAAAGGTGAACCACTGCGCAACAACAACAGTGGTTCATCATCAACAGTAGATATTCTACCTTTGTTTATGTTAACTGTTTATGTTTATATGTAACAGTATTTATCACATCAGTGTTTTATAGTCTGTTAGGTTGTTAGATGTTATATCACTTCAGTGTTTATATCTAACAGTAGAATAACAAATCAGTGTTTATATGTAACAATATTTATCACAACAGCGTTTATATGTAACAATATTTATCACATCACCTCAGTGGTTTGATCTGTACTATAATTAGAACAGTGGTTTGATCTTTATACTAATAAATAAAAATGAAGTACACTTGGATGATTATTAAGCTCCTCGTTTTGATTGTTTTGGTATAGTATTCTTGAAATTTGTCTTTTTTTGTAAACAGATGTTTATGGGCAAACATCTGTTTAAGGTCAAACATCTGTTTAAGTCGAAACAACTGATATAGAAGGCAAACAGATGTTTAACCAGATCCACTATCTTCTCATATTTTAACACTCTTCAAAATAGTTAAAAATGATAGTTTTCATTAATCCTTAAAAGTCTGTTACAACCACTGTTTTGGTTCAAACATCTGATTGTTGAAAGTTATCCACTGTTGAAAGATAACCTTTGTTTCTTCATTCTTCATGTTGACCACTGACTGACCAAACGTCATTGTTTCAATCACTGTTGGCTATCCACTGATAGTTTAAAAACAGCCACTGCTCACCTTTTTATTGTTGACATCCACTGATATTGACCATCAGTGGTTTCCCTAAAAACAGCCACTGCTCACATTTTTATTGTTGATGTGGTTAATTAATGATAGAATGAAATTATCAAATGAAAACTAGAATTACAATGAAATTACCATTTTACCTAATCGTTACATTCCAATGAGGTAAGAGTTCCTCCAATATTGTTTTGGTGATAAAAATTAAAGTTAAAATAAAAAATAAAAAAAAACTGGTGATGACAATTTGTTGCATATCAAATCAGTAATTAATGCTAATTTCTTGATCTTTAGACATTGAAAATATGCAAACTGTGAATTTCAAATTGACAATTATTTTCTCTTAATTAAAGTTAAAATGAAAATTAAAAAAGTCATGATGACAATTGCTTTCAAATCAAATCAGTAATTACTGATAATATCAATAACTTTTGAAATTCAAAATATGCAATTTGTAATTTAAAATTGACGTTTTCTCTCTTTTTTTTTCCTACAAACGCAACATAGATTCATAAGATTAAAATTTATTCATTTATTCATGACATTAAAAGTCCAATAATTACATAACATACTGAACAACTAAACTTTCAAATCTAGCTCCAGCAGTGCTTTGGTCTTCAGCAGTACTTGAAACATATCAGTAGTTTGAACTTCAGTACTTGACTTCATCAGTTCTTTAGGTCAGCAGCAGTTGTGAAGAGCAGTGCTTTGAGTCATCAGATGTTAGGGCCACTTTCAAGGGGAAAGATTAAGTGCAAGAAGAGTAGTGCTTTGAGATTTTGCTAAGTCTGGATTTTCTGCCATCATTGTCTGAAGAACCATCTTCATAATATATTCTTCTTGAGCCTTGTCTGCTTCTTCATCCATCTGCTTTTGCTTCTTTCTTTGATAAAAGACAACAGCAGGTGGAACAGTAGATCTTTTAACTGGCAAGGCCTGTTTGACTAGAACCACTGCTTCTGGATAATCAGGCTTTTTGGGAGCAGTGGGGTCTTTCTTTCTTCTTTCTTCCAACTATTTGTAGGTTTCTAACACTTTCACCTCTGTCCACCTTGTAACCTGATTCCTTGAGCCATAGTTTGCAGCTATAAGCTCTTCCTTCATTCTTTTCATTTTTAAGGCTCTTTCAGGTACATTCTTTTTATACTTGGACTAAACTGGAGGAGTTTGCTTTGTTTTATCATCAAGCATCTTTTGAATTCTTGCTATTTCTTCTTTGAGATCAGTTATGGTCCAGTCCCTGAATTGATGTTTTTCAGCCTTGTATCTCTTATATGCCATGATATGCTCAATGTAATCATGTTTTAGGCTTTCCTCATCCTTTTCTGACAATTTTTTACAAAGATCTTTGGAAAACTCCTCTAATGTTCTGACTTAGGTGAGTAGATACTGCAGATTCCTCTGAATTTCTTTATCAGTCTTTCCCTTTGTTTCTCAATTTGATATATCCTCTGCTTGTTTGGCCTTTAATTTTAGATACTCTTCTATGTTCTTTGGCAAAGGATAACCTTGCAGAGATGGGAGATTCCTCTTTTCAGGATCATCTTCAGAGTAAAAGGATTTGATCTCCTCCCTAACTGTAGGAAGATCCAAGGGATCTTTTACTCCCAAAGGAACCAGAGCAGTGTTTGGGTCAGGGGCTTGAACTGAAGAAATGGGAATAGGTTTTTGTAGTGTGGATAGGAGCAGAGGTTGTGAAGAAATTGGAAGTGGAGAAGGTACAGTGTCATCTTCAAGTATGACATTTGTTACCTTTCTTCTTTTGTGTTTTGGAGTGGTTGGTGGTGTATTTATGGGTTGAGTTGTGGTGTTTGAAGTGATGGGTGACTGACTAAGAGCTGTTGAAACAACTGGTGTCTCAACCACTGTTGTCACTACAATTGTTGATGTATCAACTGTTGTCTTCTGTTTTATGACAGGTGGTTTTTGTGATGGTGGTGTTGTTTTTGGTGTGGCAGTGGATTGAATAATGGTTGGTGAAATGATGAGGGCAGTGGATGAAACAACATATGTTGAAACCACTGAAGTATCAACAGCTGTTGATACAACAGGTGTCTCAACATCTGTTGGTTTGGAGGTTTGATGTTAGGAACTTTGCGAGATTTTAGGAGTGGGTTTAGTGGTTTTGGAAGGTGTGGTTTTGGGTTGACTGACCTTTCTGGTAGTCCTTCTTTTGTTTGAAGTACCTTGCTCTTCCTTTTCCATCATAATTTTCTTCTCCTTTTCAAATCTTTTTGATCCCTTTATTTCCATTTTCTCTTTCTTGCTTGCTTTTTGATCAGCAAATGCATTTTGAGTTACATCAACCTTTTTAGAACCATCTGGCCTTGGAATTTCTACCACAGGTTTAGACAGTGGATCTGGTGGTAGATATAAACCTTCTTTTCCCTTCTTTCCTTTCTCCCCCTTTTTGGCATCATCATGGTTTTCAACATAGATAATGGTAGGAGGAGGAGTGCCAGTGGTTTGAAGCAGGTGAGCTTTGATGGCCTTTATATCTGCTTGAGTATCTTTATACCAAGCTTCCATCATATTTCTGAACATTTGAAGCTGAACTTCATGTTGTTGATCAGCATACTGACTTTGTTGATGAAGCATAGGTTGAAACAATTGCCATAGCTCAATGGGGGATGGAGCAGATGTTGTAGTAGTGGATGGAGCCTTTTGAGATTGTAACAACTGTTGCAGCATATTTTTGATATCTTCAACAGATGTTTCAATTTTATCTACTCTCTCCGTCAATTCTCTGTATTTTAAACCATCACCCAATTTAGTGGGATCATCTGATTTCCTACTAACAGTGGTTGTATCAGCAGTTCGACCAGAGGAAGTATCCAATGGTTCAAACACTGATGCCCCTTTGTCTTGGTACTGGGGACTTCTTTCCTCAGAAGTGGTTACCTTAATAAACACACCAGTGGTTTGCTTGAACTCACCAGTGGGTACCTTGGTTCCCAAGGAAGAAATTGCCTTCAAGGGAGTCTCACTTATGAAACTACTGCCCAGGTGTAAATCAAGTGTACACAGGTAGTTATGAGGGCTTTTTAGTGCGAGAGCCATGGTGATTTGAAGGTAGTTGTAAAAGGAGGAAGAAGATGAATGATTTGAAGGAATTCGATGAAAACTGCTTTTGAAAGGAATTTTGAATTCGATTCGACAGTGAAAACCCTGTTTGGGGTTTTGATCAGGGTTTTATAAGGTGAAAAAGTGAATGCTGACGTGACAGCGATTACAAAGATCTGACGGCTAAATACTGTCCACGTGACAACCTCTGATGAAAGGTGGATGACAGTTGTTTAGGAAACCCCTGATGGACAATATCAGTGGTTGTTAACAAACAGAATATGAGCATTTTTACTATCAGTGGATAGCCATCAGTGGTGAACCATTGCCCAACAACAATAGTAGTTCAACATTAACAGCAGATATTGCATCAGTGTTTATGATAACAATGTTTGTATGTAACAGTATTTATGCAGTAAAATACACTTTGAGCGTTTTTGACCCGTTTAATATATTATCCTTTTAGTGAATTTTCTTTTCGAGTTGTCCCATCTAAGATAAAACACGCGATTAAATCATATGGTCAAATTGTTAAGGGTCTTGATGATTTAAGATGCTAAATGTGTGCCGTCTATTAGCTAATTATTTGTAATTTATCTTAACAGTGTTTATATGTTAACAGATGTTGACCAAATATCTGTTTATGGGCAAACATCTGTTTAAGGCCAAACATCTGTTAATGGCCAAACATCTGTTTATGGCCAAACATTTGTTTAAGGTCAAACATCTGTTTAAGTCCAAACAACTGATACAGAAGGCCAAACATTTGATTAAGCCCCAACATCTGTTTAAGTCTAAACAGATGTTTAAACATCTGTTCAAAACACTGTTCAATCTAACATGGGTTTCCATCCAACTGTTGACCAAAAGTCAAACAGGTGTTCAAACCACTGATTAAGTTATTCAAATTTCTGTTGAATACTAAATGAGATGTTGACCAAAACTCAAACAGGTGTTGACCAAAAGTAAAACAGATGTTGACCAAAAACTAAATGGGATGATCCGACCCGGTTACATGGGATATTTTTAAACCTTCTAACTTTTTCAAGATCCTCACAAAATCTCGGTTCCTTTCTCTCTCCACGTATCCTTGTACACTTTCTCCAAGAAAGTCTCTCATCTTCTTCGATTTCTTCCGATCTTCATCAATATCATCTTGGATAATAACAAAGGTATTGTTACATAATCTGATTTGTTTTGTACTTTTTCATGTTTATTCTTTTAGTTTTGAATTTCATAGCCGATTATGGTTCTTGCTGTTTTAATGAAGAAGTTGTAATCGACGGTGGTGTATTCATGTATGTCCCTGTTTTTTTTCAATCCATTGTTGGTTATGATTGTGTTTATTGTTGCGGCTTATACTCGAACAACTTCTGATAGTCCTAATTTTTTTTATATCCGATTACTATGTAGTTATAATGCATGTTATGATAGACATATATGATTCTAATAAAATTCATCTGCATTTCGTGTATATACCATTTGTCTTATCCATTGTTGATTTTATTGGATTTCACTTTGCTCATGTATTTATCTTATTCTGATGTATGATATAAAATTTCGATCTTTACTGTTGTATTCTCATTTGTATTTGTAATGATATTTATAAAGTTGTTCATGTGATTCTGATGTATGATATAAAATTTCAATCTTTACTGATGTATTGTCATGTTTATTTGTAAACTTGTTTCGTACAGACACAAGTCACTATCCTGTCATTATATACAATTTATTCAGCTGATGATCCTCCATGTCTATTTGTGATACTTAATCGAAAAAGTAGGTTTTAAGTTTTAATTATATGATTTGCTGTAAAAAATGTATATATTTCGATATCATAAGAAAATACATGTATTCTCACCTTTTCGATGTTGTCTATTGTTATTTTGATATATATTAGTTGTATCATCTTTTATTTAGATGTATTGCATACCTAAATGGATTGTATTCATTTGTTTCTTAATGTTATTGATTTTGATTATATATAATTGATATTGTTACAGATTTACGTGACAATGATTTATTGTAACACCCCGTGTTCTCAAGGAGTCAAAGTCAAAGTCAAGGTCAAAGTCAACGACCGATCGCGCGACTTGACTTGTAGAGATTTTCTTTTATATGTTTATTTTAGTTGTATTATGTGGAGTAATTGTCAATAATCAAAGTAATCGACGTATGTTATTCGCTATTTAATCGACTTACGACTGTGAACTATAGGCAGTAACAATGCGATAAAGTTAACTAAACGATAATCAACTATGATAATCAAATCGACATCGGATCGTGATACGAATCACAACCCGCAATAGGCGTTCTGGATATTGTTTTACGTGTGTGTGCTAATTATGTGTTACTTGTGCATGTTTATTTATGTTTTGGAGGTGATTAATCGAAACGCAATCGAAACTCAAATCGAATCGAAATCTACTCGAATACGCGAAAACGCAAGTTAAATATAGGATGATTGTATGCTAGATATAGTAGTTGGGATTAAAAGTAATTTGATAAGCAACTCTATCGCATCGCTCGCTTGAATCGCATCACAACGCACTACACGCGAATTGAAACGGCAAAACTCTTCGCACCGAACACAGAGACAAGGTGACTGATCGACCCGGCGACTAGTCGATCGACCAGCCGATCGATCAAGTATCTGCTCGATCGACCAGCCCCTTTCCACTTTGGGTAACCCTATAAATACCCCTTGTCACTCTCACACTTTCTACTTTTGGCAACTAACGTCCGACCAGCGCTTTCACCTTGCTTTTCTCCGATTTCTCGCAATTCCGGTAAGATCTCGTCCTAAATCTTGTACTTTCTTAATCTACACGTACTCCTACACCTTTCTATCTTTTGAATCTTAACTTTTAACCGTGAAATCACTAGATTTGGGGGTGTTCTAGGATGATGTCATCATGTGTTCTTGAAGAACTTCATGTTTTGGCTTCAATCCACCAAGAATAACTTAGATCTAAAGGATTTCCACATAAATAAACAAAAATCTTGAATAGATCTAAACATATTCACTGTAAGAGGGATTGAAAGATGATTTTCAACTTTCTTTCAACTCTTTTACACTCAATGCCTTCAAAACGATAGAATCGGGACTTGCATCGACCTACTACTCATTCTTGTGGTTGTGTTGGTTCAAGATCTAGATTCTAACCACGAGACTACTGATTTCGGGTTAAACATGGAACACCGTCTCGAACAGTTCACTGGTTGGATTTGGGTGATTCCTGACCAATCAGGGGCACCAAGTATTGACGAGGTTTCCGTTGCTTAATACGTTATCAAAAGGTCTCGATAAAACGACAAACAATTAAAACGATCAAGTGTAAGACTAATAGGTTGATCAGGACAGAGTGTCGTCGGATCGGACTGCTGTACGATCGAACAGCCAACTCGAACGACTGGTCCAGCCGAACGGCTTGCACCTTGGTCCCACACTTAACTTTCATTTTCAAAACTTCGAAGGATGAACATTGAACTAAGTGCTGACCAATCGGATTACCATCCGAACGGGCTGCAACTTGACCATGTAATGATCAGACTTCAACACTTAAACAATTTTCAACATGTTCAATGCACAAGAGATGCCACCCGATCGAACCATCATCTGATCGAGTGACAACCTACTATGAACTTGTTTTCACTAAGTAACCACGCCATTCGAGTTGCCATCCGATCGAACGACCGTTTGATCGACCGACCTGAAAGGTAGTGAAACTTCTATGTTTTCAAAATACTACAACGAAAACTTCAAAAGTCAAGCCATCATACACAAACACATTCTTCCCAAAGGAAGTGACAATCCACTCGAACGGTCATCCAATCAGACAACCGACCGAATGGACTGTCACTCGAACGATCAGCTGTCCGATCGGACTATCATCCGAACGAGCTGCTGACCTGACCACTTGCACTCTATATCATTTACGTGTCGCTTATCGCTTTACCACCAATCTGTTCAGGCTAATCGTACTCTACGCGCTCCCTTCCATCCACCTACGCTGTGAGTATACTCGAACCCTTTTTGTTTTATGCACTTTTGGGTGTTACATGCGTTACGAATATTCAAATCACACCAATCACACTACTCAATACTATTTAAACGCTAACCGATATTGCATGTATTAGGTGGCTAAATGAATGCTTGTTTGTTATGTTTACACATGGAATGCTACCCACCTGCCTTAGCAACGATAGTACTATAGTTTGGACTCAGCACCCGTTCGCGGGGGTTGTTATGGACTATTATTTGCATGGATCACAGTGGTGATTATGTATTACGAACTGTCCCGGACAGTCAACTCGCAGTCATTGGTGTCGATAGACCCATGTCGATAACTAACGTGCCTCATTTCACTATGCATACGTGCTGGTTATGCGTAAATGAATTTCAAACTTATTATATCTATTAAACTTGTATGCTTACCTTTACACTATGTGTATTGGCTTTTACTTTAACGTATGTGACAGGTGCTTAAGTTGTTTGCAAGCTTAGGCCGCTAGGAAATCGAGGTTAGGAATGATCTAGAGCACCTTGTTTGCTATATGATGAAGTCGAAAGCTAGGGAAAAAGGGGCTCTAGAAGCAAATAAACAATTGGGCCACTCGAGTCCTAGTGGCCAACAAATAGTTCTCTGTACAAATGAAATCTGATTTGTCAGAACAGAACTACTTGACTAGATTTTTGTCTGTAATAATTATGTTATCTTTTATGTCATGGTATGGGACGTGATGCTTTAAATAATTGGTAATTATAATTGTTATGAAAACTCCTGGACAATCTGTTTCGCTCAGTGCCACGCCCCGATGTTTCCGCCATCGGTTGGGGTGTGACAGATTGGTATCAGAGCCATAACTATAGGGAATTAGGAAAGACTCGACCTAGTCCGGGTCGATGTCTTAGAAACGACCTAGTCTATAGTTAGGTACCAACAGACTGACTTGTGCATACCCAGTAGGGGTTTTGTACGAGCATACCTGCTATTTCTCGCTATTCTCGTTTACACTACACTATCATTACATTCGAAATTTCCAAGAATGAACAAATGATTAGGTCGAGAATAGGTGTGAAAACCGCAAACTCTCGACTAGATCGCTTGTTCAACCCGCATTTTTATCTTCAAACAAGGAAATTTGCGCTGAATCAGGAGTGAAATCCGTACTTTGACGCAAAATTTCTCTCTATTTTGTCAAAAACAGGGATAAGGTTGCTAAGTCAGGGGTGAAACCCGGATCTTGGTAACTTAATCCATGTTCTATTATGTTTTAACAAGACTCTCACCAAAGTCTCGAAGGACTCCATCGACTTGAAGTCACACTTTCACTTGAAGGATGCGTGCTGATTGCCCAGAATCGAGGCAAGAGCACAGTCCGGAAGGCCAAAGTGCGTACTAAGGGTTCTTGAGAATCGTCAGATCACTTCGGGTAGTTAATGTCTAATAGCCGCAGACAATCCATCCTCGATTTTATGTGTTACGATTCTGGGCCCGCAACTGCTGACTCTGATATTTGTTGTTTTACATGGATTTTATTTTTAACATTATTTGTACTGTGGTATTTATGGTTTGATTACTCGCTTTCGCTCTACCTAAACACACACAACTCACACCACACCGATAAATCGCTGCTACTCGTGGATGATCGTCTGTCACGTTACGCACTATACTATACCACCCACTATGTAATCGATAATCATAATCGCTACTCTAGAATGTGAATGATAGGTTTCTGTATTCTAATTGTCTTCTGTGCTTTTGTGCCTTAGATGTTTATGTGATTCTGTGTGCCTATGTGAATCTGTGATTATGTGCCTTTACGTGTTCTTGAGCTCTATGGTGAATCACTAGATCAGGACCTCGTTATGCTCGTCATGCTCGCCAGGAACAGAGGGACAAACGTCTCGCGGAACTCGTTGCTCAATCAATCGCGGACGTCATTCCGCAGATTTTCAGCGAGATTCAGGAGAATACTAGCAAATCTTCTGAAGAATCGAGAACCGAAGCCCCAAAGACTACTTTCAGCTTCAAACAGTTTAAGGCATGCCGTCCAAAGGAATTCACCGGCGAAGATGGTCCAACTGCTTTATTTCAATGGTTTGATTCCATTGAGGTCACGTTACGCCAAAGTGGCTGTCCCAAGAAACTTCGAACTCTGAATGCTACCGGCGTTTTCCAGTCACGCGCTTTAGACTGGTGGACGGCCAAGAGGAACAAGCGTGGGAACGATGCCGCTTATGGGTTATCATGGAAGGAGTTGAAAAAGGTCATGCTCGAAGAATTCTGCCCTCCCCATGAACGTCAAAAGCTGGAAGATGAATTCTGGCACATAAAGCAGAAGGATGGTGAAAACGCTGCTTTGACTGCTCGCTTTAAGCAGCTTAGTATCATCTGTCCCAACCAAGTCAAAACTCCGGAGATCGTAATCAAGAAGTACATCCGCGCTTTGCCCGACTGTGTTGCAGATTTCGTTCAAGCTGCCAAAACCACCACAATCGAAGAGACTTACCTACTGGCCGCTGAGATCAATGACAAGCGGGTTAAAGCTGGTGTTTGGGATAAAACTCCAAAGAATCTGCATCAAGCTATCACTGCCGCACCAACTACTGAAACCACCACCACATCAAGCAACAAAAGGAAGAACAAGAGAAAGAGCAACTCCAGCAACAAGAACTGTGTGATCACTGCTGCACCAGTTCAAGCCATACCTGCCCAACAACAGCGTCAAGTAGTGGCGCCTGTGGTGAATGTACCTTTTGCTAAGCGTGCATACACTGGGCCACACTCGCTCTGCCCTACTTGTACCTACCACCACCCGACAACCATCAATTGCCGCTTCTGTGCCAACTGCAACATGTATGGTCACTTCACCACCAACTGCCGTGGTCGTCTAGGTCAAGCTCCAGCTCAAGCCACTGCTCATCAAGCTCTACTTCCTGCCCCTCAGGGTCAACAAGCTCCTCCGGCACCCGCGGTCAATGCCAGAGTCTGCTTTGCATGTGGCGACCCGAATCATTTCGCCAACATGTGCCCGAACAGGGTTGTGAAACAAGAGCCCCAGCAGCAGCAGCCTCAACAGCAACAACAGCAGCAGCAACAACAGCAAGCAGCACGCGCACGAACTTCCAACATCAATGTGCGCCAAGCCCAGGCCGACAACAACGTCGTCAATGGTACGTTCCTTGTGAATGGTACTTATGCTTCGTGTTTGTTTGATACTGGAGCCGATAACTGCTTTGTGTCATTTGAGTTCCAAAAGTTACTAGATCGTAAGCGCGCCTATCTCCCCTCGACATTCGACGTTGAAATCGCCACTGGAAGAACTGTCGCCGTTAACTCCGTTCTTCGTGATTGTACTCTTGAGCTCAACAATCACGTCTTTCCCATCGACCTTATTCCGATGCAACTCGGAAGTTTTGATGTCATAATAGGCATGGACTTTCTTCGTGAAAACCATGCTGAAGTTGTGTGCTTCGACAAGATGATTCGATTTTTGCTAGCCAATGGAGATCAGCTATGTGTTTACAGAGAAGTCGCTTCAAAGAAATTGCAACTTATGTCATGTGTCCAAACTAGTAAGTATCTCCGCAAGGAATACAGAGCTTTCTTGGCTAATATTGTAGTAGCAGAGAAGGAAAAGGAAGAAAAGAGAGGTAATCCTGGAGTAAAAGACGTTCGTGTAGTCTGCGAATTTCCTGACGTTTTTCCTGAGGATCTTCCCGGACTCCCTCCCAGTCGTGATATCGAATTTCGCATCGACCACATTCCTGGAGCAAACCCCATTGCCAAAGCTCCTTATCGACTCGCTCTGTCAGAAATGCATGAACTCGCGAGTCAACTCCAGGAATTGCTTGACAAAGGCTTTATTCGCCCTAGTACCTCTCCTTGGGGTGCACCAGTCCTCTTCGTTAAAAAGTAGGATGGGTCGTTTCGGATGTGCATCGATTATAGGGAGTTGAATAAGCTGACTATCAAGAATTGCTATCCTCTGACCCGTATTGATGATTTGTTCCACCAGCTACATGGTGCTACGTGCTTTTCTAAGATCGATCTACATTCAGGCTACCACCAACTACGCATTCAAGAGGAGGATATACCCAAAACTGCTTTTCGCACTCGCTATGGCCACTACGAGTTTGTTGTTATGCCTTTCGGTTTAACTAACGCACCCGCTGTATTTATGGATCTGATGAATCGCGTGTGTAAACCTTTTCTCGACCGTTTCATCATCGTGTTCATCGACGATATCCTGATCTATTCCAAATCGAAGACTGAACACGCGCGATATCTCAGTTTGGTTCTCGAGTTACTCAGGGGAAACTGCCTCTATGACAAGTTCTCCAAGTGTGAGTTTTGGCCCGAGGAGGTCCAATTCTTGGGTCATATTGTTAATAGTCAAGGTATTCACGTCGACCCCGCGAAGATTGAAGCAGTCAAGAGTTAGGTACACCCAAGAATCCGTCTGAAGTCCGTTCTTTCCTCGGACTGGCGGGCTATTATCGCCGATTCATCGAAGGGTTCTCAAAAATTGCCGTACCGCTTACCGCTCTTACTCAAAAAGACAAGCCTTTTGTTTGAGGAACTAGACAAGAGACTGTCTTTCAAACCCTCAAGTACATGCTTTGCAATGCTCCCGTTCTTACTCTGCCTGACGAAAACGACGACTTTATAGTCTATTGCGATGCCTCGAACCTTGGTCTCGGTTGCGTCCTCATGCAACGAGACAAGGTTATCGCTTACGCGTCTCGACAGCTCAAGATCCACGAGAAGAGCTACACAACCCACGACCTCGAGCTAGGCGCAGTTGTTTTTGCGTTAAAGATTTGGCGACACTACCTTTACGGTACCAAGTGTACGATCTTCACCGATCACAGGAGCCTGCAACATATCTTTGACCAGAAGGAACTTAATATGCATCAACGCCGGTGGGTAGAACTTCTCAACGATTACGACTGTGAGATTCGTTACCATCCTGGCAAAGCAAATGTCGTTGCCGACGCACTCAGCAAACGGAGTTACTTGCTCAGCACCCGTAATGTTCAAGCCCAATTTGACCTCGAAACCCTTATCCGCGAAGCCCAACATGCTTGTTCACCGAACGCACTTTGAATAGGGAAAGGATCTACCACGATGGAGCTCAACTAGTGAATAAGTCGAATGGGATATTCCATTATCTGGACCGAATTTGGATTCCGAAACGAACCGATTTACGACAGATTTTAATGGACGAAGCCCACAAATCTCGGTATTCTATTCATCTCGGTGCCAATAAGATGTACCAGGACCTTCGCTACAAGTACTAGTGGCTGGGTATGAAGAAGGATATCGCTCTCTATGTCGGAAGGTGCCTGACCTGCTCAAAGGTTAAGGCCGAACATCAAAGACCCTCTGGCTTGCTTGAGCAACCCAAGATCCCTATGTGGAAGTGGGAAAGCATAGCTATGGACTTCATAACGAAACTTCCACGCACATCATCAGGTCCGACAGCATCTGAGTTATAGTTGACCGTTTGACTAAATCAGCCCACTTTTTACCGATACGAGAAGACTATAAGGTAGAAAAATTAGCCCGAATCTATACCGACGAGGTTATCTGTCGACATGGGACGCCTCGTGACATCATCTCTGATCGCGATGGTTGGTTTACTTCGCATCTTTGGGAGACCTTCCAAGCTGCTCTCGGTACTGCGCTCAATCTAAGTACCGCTTTCCATCCCCAAACCGACGGTCAGACTGAAAGAACGATTGGTACCCTTGAAGATATGCTTCGCTCGTGTGTCATAGACTTCGGTGGTAATTGGGACGCATACCTACCGTTAGTCGAATTCTCGTACAATAACAGCTACCATTCCAGCATTCAAATGGCACCATTTGAGGTGTTATATGGAAGAAGATGTCAATCGCCTATTGTATGGCACGAGATCGGGCACTCGCAATTAACTGGTCCTGAGCTATTACAAGAAACGACAGACAAAATCTTCCAAATCCGAGACAATTTAGTGAAAGCTCGGGATCGTCAGAAAAGTTACGCCGATAAACGACGCAAGCCCCTTGAATTTGACGTTGGCGACCATGTACTCCTAAAGGTTTCGCCTTGGAAGGGTGTGGTCCGATTCGGCAAGAGAGGAAAGCTCGCGCCTTGATATGTGGGACCCTTTAAGATTCTAGAAAGGATCAGCAAGGTGGCCTAAAGACTCGAATTACCGGAGGAACTCAGCAACGTCCACCCGACTTTCCATGTTTCGAACCTCAGAAAGTGCCTGGCTGATCATGACTTACACGTACCTCTCGAGGACCTCCAAGTGAACGAAACATTACACTTCGTGGAACAGCCTGTCGAAATCATGGACCGACAAACCAAGCAGCTCAGGCGCTCACGCATTCCCATCGTGAAGGTTCGCTGGGAAGGCAAACGAGGCACAGAGTTAACTTGGGAACTCGAAAGTGACATGAAGGCGAAGTACCTGCTGTTGTTCGTTACGGCTTCATCCTAATTTCGGGACGAAATTCCCTCAACAAGGGGAGGCTGTAACACCCCGTGTTCTCAAGGAGTCAAAGTCAAAGTCAAGGTCAAAGTCAACGACCGATCGCGCGACTTGACTTGTAGAGATTTTCTTTTATATGTTTATTTTAGTTGTATTATGTGGAGTAATCGTCAATAATCGAAGTAATCGACGTATGTTATTCGCTATTTAATCGACTTACGACTGTGAACTATAGGCAGTAACAATGCGATAAAGTTAACTAAACGATAATCAACTATGCTAATCAAATCGATATCGGATCATGATACGAATCGCAACCCGCAATAGGCATTCTGGATATTGTTTTACGTGTGTGTGCTAATTATGTGTTACTTGTGCATGTTTATTTATGTTTTGGAGGTGATTAATCGAAACGCAATCGAAACTCAAATCGAATCGAAATCTACTCGAATACGCGAAAACGCAAGTTAAATATAGGATGATTGTATGTTAGATATAGTAGTTGGGATTAAAAGTAATTTGATAAGAAACTCTATCGCATCGCTCGCTTAAATCGCATCACAACGCACTACACGCGAATCAAAACGGCAAAACTCATCGCACCAAACACACAGACAAGGTGACTGATCGACCCGGCGACCAGTCGATCGACCAGCCGATCGATCAAGTATCTGCTCGATCGACCAGCTGTCCGATCGGGCCGCCAACCGATCGACCAGCTGTCCGATCGGGCCGCCAACCGATCGACCAGCCCCTTTCCACTTTGGGTAACCCTATAAATACCCCTTGTCACTCTCAAACTTTCTACTTTTGGCAACTGACGTCCGACCAGCGCTTTCACCTTGCTTTTCTCCGATTTCTCGCAATTCCGGTAAGATCTCATCCTAAATCTTGTACTTTCTTAATCTACACGCACTCCTACACCTTTCTATCTTTTGAATCTTAACTTTTAACCGTGAAATCACTAGATTTGGGGGTGTTCTAGGATGATGTCATCATGTGTTCTTGAAGAACTTCATGTTTTGGCTTCAATCCACCAAGAACAACTTAGATCTAAAGGATTTCCACATAAATAAACAAAGATCTTGCATAGATCTAAACATATTCACTGTAAGAGGGATTGAAAGATGATTTTCAACTTTCTTTCAACTCTTTTACACTGAATGCCTTCAAAACGATAGAATCGGGACTTGCACCGACCTACTACTCCTTCTTGTGGTTGTGTTGGTTCAAGATCTGGTTCACCTTTACACTATGTGTATTGACTTTTACTTTAACGTATGTGACAGGTGCTTAAGTTGTTTACAAGCTTAGGCCGCTAGGAAATCGAGGTTAGGAATGATCTAGAGCACCTTGTTTGCTATATGATGAAGTCGAAAGCTAGGGAAAAAGGGGCTCTAGAAGCAGATAAACAATTGGGCCACTCGAGTCCTAGTGGCCAATAAATAGTTGTCTGTACAAATGAAATCTGAGTTGTCGGAACAGAACTACTTGACTAGATTTTTGTCTGTAATAATTATGTTATCTTTTATGTCATGGTATGGGACGTGATGCTTTAAATAACTGGTAATTATAATTGTTATGGAAACTTCTGGACAATCTGTTTCGCTCAGTGCCACGCCCCGATGTTTCCACCATCGGTTGGGGTGTGACATTTATGGATTTCCGTGTTACCTTGAGGACAGTAAAAGGAAATGTTTGGTTAGTAATTTTATCTGATCTTACTTTAGCACTTAATTTTAATTTTTGAGTATGATATCTAGCAATAAAAGTGTTTTATTTATTTCTGCTTAGATTTTGCCAAAACAGTATAAAAAATGGATTCAACTGTTTAATTATCCAACTGGAAATACAAACATCCGGACCACAACTGGAAACGTTTTTAAAGTCAAGATCTATCCTCTAAGCAATAGTAGATATTATTTCTATAATGGTTGGTGTCAGTTGGTAGACAGTTTGAAAATACCTTCAGATTCATGGTTGATATTTAATTATGAATAAGCATTAGAAACTTTCAGAATATTATACTTTTATCAAGACATTTCTCTTGCTCCTTGTGATGATTTCTACTACAAACCATCTGGTAACGAAGATTATGTGGTATGTCACTTCGAACAATATTCATCATGTAATTTTTTTGGAGATACAGTTGTTTAATTGTTGTTTTTTATTTATTTACTTAATTTTCTGATTTATTTTTACTAATGTACTATATAATATGTTTTATTCTGATTGTAGAGTATTAATCGTTCTTTTGTTCATCACAAGATGTTAAACACTATTCCTTCGTATCTGGTTCTTATTAAAGGATCTGGAAACCAGAACTGGTATGTACGGATGGAAGATATCAACAATGAACTTTACATAACTAGCGGATGGAAGGAGATAAAGAATGAGTTGTCAATAACTACTGATCATCTCATTGTCTTTGAGATGATAGATCTTCAGACTTTTCATATCACGGTTTTCAATTGTGCTACCTACGATTTAGTGCTCCACCGGAGGTCTATGCTATTGTTAAAGAAAAGGTGGTAGAAGAGATTGTCTTGAGTTCAAATACTGAAGCTGTACAGGACATTGTTAATGTCAATGAAGGTGGTATGGTTGTTGTGAATGAAGATAATCAGATCGTACCTATTTCTTTCCGTGTGGACAATCATTTTGTAAGTTTGTGATGATGACTTTACTAATATATAATACTATAGTTAGATTTTAAAGATGTGTTAATTTTTTGTTTATTGAATTGTTCGTTGTTTGTTACAACGCCTTTTTAAAAAACAGGCTGAAGATCTTGGACTGAATCGTAAGATGGGTTTGAAGTTGTGGACGTGGCAGGTGATGTTTGGAATGTTCAAGTTGCTATAGGTTCATCTCGAGGTCAACCAAGATATTATGTGCAAGGAATGAGAAAGTTTGTGAAGGATAAAGGCATGGCTCCAGGTGAAGAATTTACACTTAACTTTGTGAAAGGTAAAAAGCTTTTTTTGTTCGGATGAATGTTCATGGGATTGAAGAAGGCAAATGCAGAAGGATAGATGGAACCAAGTTTTTGGGTTGTTGTTCTTCGCTTTTAGAAACTGATGGTAGACTTGTTTGTTTGGTTTTGAAGTTGTGGTTCTAAAATTATATATTTAGATGTAAATTATTGGGTCCATGTCTAACGGAAACAATGTGGCGATGTAAGCTAAAGACAGTATATTCAGTTACTCGGTTGAAACGATTCCTTGATGAAAAATATAGTACAAACTAATAGCAAAATCATGTTTAAAGTTGTAAGCCTTATTCTTTGACAATGATAAGCTGGTTAATTATGCCATTAAAGGAATTAAAACATCGAGTTCTATTATCTGATAATCATTTCAAGCAAATAGAAACACATACAGTTTCGATTATATTAAGAAACATATCGCCTTTTGCTGGGACTGGTGTCCACAATTTCCAAGCTAAAACTCAAATTGATCAAATTAGACATGTTAAATATGTATAAGAAATTATGTATGGGTCACTTCGTTTGACTTTTGGTCAACATCTACTTGACTTTTGGTCAACATCTCATTTAGTATTCAACAGACGTTTGAATAACTCAAACAGTGGTTTTAACATCTGTTTGACTTTTAGTCAACAGTTGATGGAAACCCATGTTAGGTTGAACAGTGTTTTGAAGAGGAAAACAGTGCTAAAATATAAGAAGACAGTAGATCTGGTTAAACATCTGTTTCACTTTTGGTCAACAACTGTTTGACTTTTGGTCAACATCTATTTGCCTGATTAGATTGGGTGTTAAATTATAGTTCTTTAAGTCATTGTTTTGTTTTCTTGAATTCTATGTAATTTTGTAAAGAAGTACAAAAACAAACCTTTTTACAAAATCCCAAATCACTCGATCATGTAAGTGCATTGAAGTAAAAGTGGAAATGATGTTATTCGTGCCGTCCTATTGCGCTTTTGTTTGACCTCTAATATGGGTTCATGATCTAATCCGGTGATGTGAAGACATTGTTGTTGAATCCAATGAGATGCTTGATGTAATGATGTCGTATTAATAACAAATAATAATTAATATAACTAAGTTTCCCAAGCCCGGGAAGCAATCCCGGGTAATAACCTAGTATATATATAAACGAGACGGATTTGGGCCATGTGGCATGTGATGGTGGAGCTTTTTGATGATGTGGCATCTTATGGTGAAGGTGTATTGTGAGTTTGAGAGGGAATCCATTCTAAATGCACATAAATTTTCTTGAACGCGGGATCCAAAAGAAAATGGGTCGGATTAATGGATCCTTTATATTTCTTTTCTTTTTTTTCATTCTTCTTTCACACTACTCATCCACAAACCCTAAAAAACATAGTTGCAGCTGTCTCTCTCCCTCCTATCGCCACCGACAATCATCTTCTATCACTTTAACCTAATGGCGTTCTTGATTCTTTGAAGCATTCGATAGAGATCCAAGGTTGCAACTGTTTTTATTTGTTATTTAGATGTTTCTGAATCTTTCGTTTATTCGATACTAATTATTTAGTTATTAACTTCATCTACGATTATTTTCTTTCAGATCCGAACATAAAAATTGCAGGTATGTTCAGGTCCGAACATAACTTCATCTACGATAATTTTTTGTAATGTTTATCCTTGATTCATCCTTATACAAAGTTTCTGATGTTTTCGTTGATTTTATTTTTGCTCTGAAAACCCTAAACGTTGAAGCATGTTCGCTGTTGTTGATGTTCACTACCATTTAATGATTTTAATCCAAGGTATGTTGATTCTTTTGGTGTTTCATTCAATATTTGTTTTTGTTCGTTTTTTGATTAATTTTGGAGTTTTTTTTACCAATTAATGGCAGCTCCACCTTCACTCGACAGCTCATCTTCAATCGCTATCTTGCGTGCCTATGTTATGAATTCTAACCCTAATTCTATTCTTTATTTGCAATCCATGATCATATTTAACTTTTTGATAGGAGAGAATAAGAGTGGTTATTGTGCAATTGTGATTGATTCGGGGACTAGGGACTAGGGACTAGGGACTAGGGACTAGGGACTAGGGACTGGTAGGTGAAGGGGGCGGCCTGGGTATGCTTTTAGGAGCCAGTAGGCTCGGTTTCTTAATTTTGTGCTTTTGTTGTAGGTTCAAAGAGGTTGGTGAAGGAGCATATCAAACGGATTTCTGGTTCCGAATTGGCTATTGAATCAGCACATGTTAGTTTTATTGAGTTGTTAGGGTTTGTTTCGTGCCTTAATTGTATTCAGGAAAAGATGCAACTGCATTTGTAATGTATTAACCGGGTCTTGAAAGAAATTGGTGACTAATTAGTATTGAATCATGTGTATTGCTCTTGTAAGCGTTTGTTTGATCCAATCTATAGTTTTGCAGGTAATGCATTTTATCTATTTATTTCTTTTATCTTTTATCTATTTTTTTTTTGTGGAAGGTCTATGAATTGCAAGGCTGTCTAAACTGCCATTTAGCTAATATTTGTTTTAAGGGGGTGTTTGGATGTGTGACATGAAACTGATCATCTGATTATTGTTAGTTGAAGTCACCACAATAATCATTTAGTGTTTGGATGTAGTGTGCTGATTAACATATCAGATTTTGGATGATAAAGAGATGACCGGTATTTTGAAAGAATATTTCAATTTCCATTTTTGGATGATAAAGAGATAACCGACACTTGATCATATGAACTGTAAGTCGCACAATTTCGTCAATGTCTTGCTAATTTGATTTCAATTTCACATTGGTATTGCTGATTTTCACTTTGGTATTGCTAATTTGATTTCAGTTTCTCATCTATATTTCTAATTTGATCTTAATTTCACCCTCATTTTACTGGTTGAAGACGAGAAGGTTGCCACGTTAGTTGCTAAGGAAGGTAATATTGGCTATTTATTCAATTCCTTTTACCTTATTTCTTATTTCTTATGCTTTGTATCTTTTTATGTTTCTGGGAAATTAGGGTGAATTAAGATCATGCAGGCATGACTTCAGTGCGATGGAAAATCACCTCTGAATTGAACTCCTTTACGGTGCGATGATGATGATGTTTCATATATCCATCCAAAGTTACAAAATTTGACATGTTATTTTGAGAAATTCAGTTATTAATCTCATTCAACTCTACCAGGAGAAGTGAGAAGGTGAACGACAAATGCCATTGCGTAACCAGGACTACATTGCTCGTATTCTAAACCCTCCTTCAATTTTGGCATAATCATGGTATTCTACTATTTTTCGTTTCTTCAAGTTGAGAAGTAAGAATTTATTTTCAATATTTTGCTTATCTTTTTCTGTAACTTCTGTTGTTTTTCGTTTTTTAGCTTTTGATTTCAAGTTTATAAGTGAGTAATGCACTGCAAGTTTGAGTAATTTGATCCTGGGAACCAGGGGCGAAACCACAATATAAGCAGCTGTACGTAGCACGGGCTACGGCTCAACCATGTATTTGCAGAGTTATTTTTTTCGTTTTTATACAAAGAATACCCCTAAAAAAATACGAGGATACCCCTAACCATAAAAATAGGATAGTATAACAGTGTAAATCTAATTCTTTTTACAAGCCCAAACATAATTGTTAATGGCCTATTAAGATAGCCCATTAGCCCAAGACCCAAAATAATAAAAAAAGAAGCCCATTTATATTTTGATTATAGGGCGGCAATAGGCCTGTTTTATACGTAATCGAATGGACCCGGAATTTTGAAAAATGTCATGGTTTGTGCAGTCGAAAAAGATTTTTTTCATAAAGTAAAAGTGGACGACGTGATGAAATGATTTCAAGCTATGAAAAAAAAAAAGAGGACAAATCTATTAGGTATTTGTTTTACTTTATTTATTTATTGCCATTTTTTTAATATTGTATGATTGCACGGTAATTGGGATACCCCTGATTTAATAGGCTGGTTCCGCCGCTGCTGGGAACGCTTTTAATTCATGCATCTTTATGCTCTTTTTGGTGATTTTTATAATAATTCTGATGTGTTTAATCGAACCAATAATCACTTAAACCAATCAAACGTTTTTCGTTTTTAGCTTTTGATTTCGATTAGAAGTCTCTTTGAAGCAAATAAGTATTTCTTCGTGCGAGAAACGTGTAAATTTCCTTCATGTATGCCTCTAAAGAAACTGTAGTTTGAATTCTTGTGAAATATATTTTTTTTAAAGTCAATTGCTCTTTAATTTCATGTATTTTACATTCATAACCACTTCTATTATTCAATTTCAGACATGATTAAAGTTATTTTTACTAATAACTATGTCACAGTACCTTAATAAATCAAAGCTGAAGCGCATTGCAGGAGAGGAACGAGGATTTAGCCAAATAAGTTGCTGCACTTAAGTTGTAAGTGTTGCAAAACCACAAGTATTCTGGTCCTCAAGTTAACATCTAGATAATAACATATTAACATGTAGAAGTGGTAAAGAAGGGCAAGTTCTGGGGTTTGGGTAACGAGTTAACATATGTTTGTGTCAAACTCAATACGGGGCTAGCTTGGTCGATCGGCATAGCTACAAAATAATATCGGATTATAAATAATCCAAGTGGTTGAATAACACGATTTGTGAGTTGTGTTTAGGTTATAATCTGTTTTGAATGGTTTTTTTGTTAGGGACTTGGTTTGGGCCTCTTTATGGGTGTCAACACATGCATTGATGGGATTGGATCGGTTTGATATGGGTTCACCTGTGCTTCAATTAGTGTGGATGGGCTTAGTTGTTCTTCAAGGCACATAACATTCTATTTACCTTGATTTGTTTCAGATGTTTGCTCACGGACCATGTAGTCATGGAGTGAATATAAAAGTAGGTTATCCGGCCTTAATTCACTTGTGCTCTTTGTAATTTATTCATCAATCATTTAGCATGGCATGCAATATAGATATTAGGGCATTGCATTCGCTTACATTTGAACTTAAAAATTATGAAACACCTTTATTTGTATCACTACATTTTTTTTTTTTTAATTTCTTGAGTAGACATGAGCTAATAAGAAACCTTAAGTATATGAACATATGTGACATGCAAAACTTGGTTACTTATTTGCTTATAATAATTAATATGCGAAATTGCATATTCTAGGGTCTTTCATATTGAGGCTGCATTGAGATCCATCATGGCTTCTTTGATGCTCCAAGTGTCTCCTTATGTATAATATTCATCAAAATCACTCATTATTTTTTTTTTTTTTGCCCAGCTTTATTCCAGCTTGAATCAAAATAAACATTGTTTGGTCAAGGACCGCATCCCTACTGAGGCGGAGACTACAGGGCTGATGCGGACTTGGTCTCGTGACCTGGATACTGCTGAAGAGGTGAACGAGCTATGAGATTGCTGCAACCGGTCGATATCCTAAAAAAGTAAATATTTTTGGGTGGCGAGCCTGGCTCAACCGCCTTCCGACTAGAGTGGAGCTAAGCTGGAGAAGTATCAATGTCCCTTCTCTTCTCTACCCCTTTTTGCGGCGACATAGATAAGTCTTTGGAGCACCTTCTCACCGCATGTTACACTTCCCCAGTTTATGGCAGTTGATTTCCACCTGGTGCAGGGTCCCGGCTATTTACACCTTCAGTATCATTGAACTTTTCCAGCTCCACACCTTTTCTCAAGGCTCTGCTACTTGCAAAAGCTTGATTAACTTGGTTATCATTCTTGCTTGCTGGGTCATTTGGAAGAAGTGGAACAAAGTCATCTTCTCTAATGGTGCACTGACCCGGTGAAAATGCTGCAAGATATCAAACCTATGGGATTCTGTGGGTGAAAAACAGAGCTAACCTGTTGTCGTTTGACTAGAACAACTGGTGTAACATTCAGTTTATGTAATTCCTTTGTATATTCTTCTTTGTATAGCCAGTGGCTTGCATTTCTTTTAATAAATTTGGCAGTTCAAAAAAAACTCAGTATGATGCATTATTTTGATGGGATAAAGTTTTTTCATGTTTTTGATATTCAGGAGATGCAGTATTAAAGCCCAATCAAGTTCTCAAGTTAAAACAACTAACTATTCTCATGCTAGCTGAGGCAAATAAGGTAAAGTATTCATTTTTGTAATTAGTCTTACGTCTTCTATCGGTACCAGTAATGAGTTTACAAGTTTGAAACATATAATCATATATAATGACTATATATGATATTCACACTGAACATGGTGGTTAAGGCATGTTTCTCTATGCAATTATCACTTATCTGTGTTTCCCATGGCTATTTACCAAGAATGTATTCTTACTCTTTGCTCCACAAGATACAGGTCTAAATCAAGTAAATGGAAAATAATAGACATATAGAGTAGTGATGGGTTACTTCGAAAAACTATTTATTTGATAGTTGATTTATCGAATCTACAAGGAACCGAAGTGCACATTTGATCATTCTATTTTATTCTATTTTATGATGTTGGGTCCATTACATTGCAGTTGATGTTACGGATCAGCCTCACGCTTCAAGCAGCTTTGCTCAGCATCTTCTGTCGATTGTCAGCCTGTTCAGCTGACCTCAGAGGATTCCAGTCACCCGGCACAGCATGTTTATTCTCAGCATAACTTTTTCTCATTGTTGGTTAGCTCTCACTGTTAATATGTTAGTTGAATCAAAGAACCGCAGCTAGAGTTAGACTGACAGTTCTGTGTTAATATGATGAATGCTTACCGTTGAAAAATCTATGGATTACACAACTATTAGTAAAGGAGTTAACCTGGATACAAATAAAGAAGAGTGGACTAAGTTAACCATAACAATGTTATGGACCACCAAAAAACTATGGCTTTTACCAAGGCTGTCTAAAGCTTTTGAGTGTTCTCACAAATAACTGAACTCAGATGTAACATTATATTATTATTTGACACTTGAAAGTAAAACTTTTTTTTTTTTGGTCTATGACCCTCCATGTGCTAGGTTGTTTGGTTTTGTTTAATACAATACGAGTAATTGTTCTGGTTAACCTACCTGGAGAATATGCAAATTTATTTTGTTGACTTTTGGTATTGGTTGTTACTTTAAAAGATTTTATATTTAATGGTCTCTTAAAAAGGTAAACTTGGGTCAATATCTTATTGTGTTTATTTGGAGCTCTTTCTTTATTTATATTCCTGTTTTGGTCAAAAAATCTGATGAGGATAATGCAACCAAACTCTTTGTTATGGGGTTTGATGCTTGAATTACTTTGTAGCAATAAGGATCACTATGAAAAATAAATAACAAGTGACACAAGGTTTATACGGGGAAAAAGCCCTTGATCATAAGTTGATCTCCGGCACAAAAAACCCCGGGTGATGGAAACTACCGATCACCAAGCTCAAATAAATCAGTAAATGTTTACAACTTCGGATAGTAACGAGCTAGGTACAAGGATCACTATGGTGAAATGTGTAAAAGTGAGTGAAAACTGTCAAGTGTTTGTCGAAAGCTTCAAGAGAGCAATTGTGCGAGAGTGTGTGTAGCTGAAAATGGCTAAGTCTTCTAATTACTAGCTCGTCACCCCTTTAAAAATAGAAGTTAACTATGCTAACAAACTATCCGACTTTTGTGCCATGCTCCCACGTTCTCCACAACGTCCATTTCCAGTCAAACGTGTGCGAAATACCCGTGGAATATTCCATAGTTACATTGCCAAGACCAAGTCAAGCTTGTTACTCCTGCAAAATAATACGAGATACAAACAAACAATCGTTAGTATGAGGATCCTTAAGGTGATCCATGATCCTGATCCTGAAGCTCTTCTGAGGATCACTGTCTGTCACAGAAGTAAGGATCATTTATTAGGATAACAAGTAAGGATCACAATTGTTAGAAAATCCTCCCCTAACAATTGCCCCTAAAATATAAGGAGTAATTTGTAAAATGAGCGAGTTATATTTTACTGATCTTATCTGCAACTAACTAACGGATATATAGCAGTAGCATTCTAACTATCCATTGTAATTCTGACGTCACAGAAGTGACAACCCTGCAAATCATTATTATAAATAGGAGATATAGATAGGATCAATATGCATTCAAATCTGAAAGAAACTCCCTTTAAATTCTCAGTCGAAGATCAATCAGGTATCTCTTTCTCCTCTTTCTCCTTCTCTTACTCTGTTTTTCTTTCTTTATCACCATCACTTTGAGAATGATGCTTCGAAGCTCTCCGGGCAAGGATCACAAGAAGGATAGCCCCTTAAAGGGTCAAGGGATCATCAAAGACTCGTCGAATGAAAGGTGTTGTTTTACCGACCCTCAAGTAGATAAAATCCGACACTGCTTTCCGGCGAACACCTTTTTCAAACCCTTCGATCCTACCGTATTGAGCGACTATGTCTCCGAGACATGGGTTGCCTTTCCTGCTACCCCATTCATCATAGGGTACAGCTATCCTTTTCCAGCTTTTACCCAATCCTTCTTCTCCCTAACCGGCATCTGCTACATCCAAGCTATGCCGATGATCTGGAGGGTTCTATATACCCTGGAGAGGATCATTGAGCAGGAAGGGATTGATTTAGGAATGTCGGAATTGGCGGAGCTGTATGATCTTACGACATTTGGGTCCCACCGTTATCTGTTTAAACGAAAACCTGGTGCAGAGCATCCCATCTTCAAAGCCACCAAAAACGACACCAACTGGAAGCGACGTTTTTTCTTTGTCAGAAGAGATACCATTCCAAATGGAAAGGATCTACCAAGAAAATGGTCTACCCATGGTAGGATAGGAGGATCCTTAGAAGGATCACCAGTAACTTTGCTTTTATATATGGATCACTAACCCCCTTCTTTCTTATATTGTGCAGCTATCTCTATCTCTCGTCTTATCACAACACCCGCAACAAAAGAAAGGCTCGCTGCCTTCTGGAGACTTGATCCTGAAATAAGGTCATTCAAAACAGACACCCAAGATTCACAAGAAGTATCCTCAGGTTCCATCACCATGTCAAGTAAGTATCCTGCTTTTTATATAGTTAAAGATTTAAATAAATAGTTAAATTAAAATAGGATAAGGATACTTATCTTGCTTTGAACGTGTAGGTGCCGGAAAATCTTCCAAGCCTGCTTCCCAGTTCGACATGTCCGACCTTGACACCGTTCGATCCAGGAAGAAGAAGGTCACTGCCAGCCCTAGCGTCTCCATCCCCAAGGCACCCACTAAAGGAAGGGGTGGCAAGAAGAGGAAAACCTCTGATGCTGAGGATCTGCAAGGTCTGCCCCTGATTCGTCACCAGTTCCTTGAATACTTCAATGAGGTAAGGATCCTTATCCCTGCTTTAGGTATCCAGCTTATTTGAGGATCACTTGATCTTGAATTGCTTTGTCTCTTTTGCAGAAATTTGCTAAGATTGAAGACTACGTGGGGAGCGTTGAGGAGCTGGATAAGAAGATTGCCGACCTCCAACAAGTTGCAGTGCTTAAGGATCTTAAGATTGCCGATCTTGAAAAAGCCCTTAAAACCGCTGAGGCTCAGACAGCTAAAATCCTGATTGACATTGACTACGAGAAACATGAGCTCGTGGAAGGTGCAAAGGTCTCTGCTGCCATCACAATGTTCCAGACAAAACTGAAGATGGCTCAGGAAGCTCAAGATCCTAACTTCGACAGAAGCAGCTGGGACGTTGAGGGCTGGAAAGCGAGATTGGCTGATCTTGAAGATGATGAGGAGGCTGAGGAGGTTTTGGCGATCGAGGCTGGAGGTAGTGGGAAGGATAAGGTGAAGGATACCGAGGCTGGAGGTGATGAAGGTGCAGCGAAGGTGTAGGCTGCATAATTGGGCGATGATGGACATTTCTAGACGTAGCCGGAGCCCAATTTTTAAATTTGGTTGTAATTTTTTGTGGTTGTGATGTTTTAAACAATGATGGTCTGTACTGAACAATAGTTTTTAGGATTAAGGATCTAGGATCCTTCAGACAATAGGCAGGATTGCAAATGGTGGAGGGATCCTCTGTTTGGGGGATGAAGCCATTGTGATCCTGCCGCCTTTATATTCCTGCACTACTTTGAACCTATTATCATGGACACCCTTTACCTACCCCAGCGGACGGGCCACGTATTGCTGGTAGATGCTCGGGGTAGGTAATTTTGACAACCTTTTAAGGGTTAATCTTTTGTTAATAAATAAAACCTTAATCTTTTGTCGCTTATCTTGTATTGTTATCCTTTTTGTCTTTTTAATTCTCAATTGTTTTGATGTACACTTATTGAATAAGCAATTTTGAATAAGTCAGATTGAAAATATTCAGGATATGATCAATGATCAAATATCCTATAGTCGAAAAATCCAAAAAAGTAATATATATTAAGGATCGCAAGTTTAGTTGTCAAATTTTAAGGGTTATTCAAATAAACAATGAATAGAATTAAAAATAGTTAAGGATCATACTTGAGGATCTAAGTTAGGATCCTAACCATAATCAGGATAACTATAAGATAAACCTTAGAGAGAAGTAAGGATCAAGGATCCCTAGTTACTTATCTTCAAGGACCTGAAATAGAGCATAACTTGGGACTAAGCCAATATAAGATAAGAGTTAGCAACTGGGGATAAGCCCAAGGATAACTGGGGACAAGCCCAAGGATCGTATGTAAACTGGAGTATGGCCCTAACTGGCGACTATCCAAACTTAGTGACATGAAAATGTCAAAACCTTAGCTAACGTGAAAACGTTAGAAACCTTAGGAACGGATGTATGGTACGTCTACCATTATACGTAGGATCCTAGGTATAGCCAGTACAATGGAATTATCAGCCCCTAAAGCGAGTACTGGTCCCACTGCCTTGAACTATACCAGGATCATCATGCGCTACAGGCGGAACTGGGGTCAAGCCCAAATAACTGGGGTTAAACCCAAGGAATGAATTGCTTCTGCAGATAACCAACATTTTGCTAAGGATACCTGAACTTTCAAAACTTAAAATCATGTGAGAGATGGATAAAGGATACATGATCCTTATCCTTATATGAGAAAATAAGGAAATGAAATAGTTCAAGATTAGGACATTACCAAAGAAAGGATCACCGATACTTTAAGGATCCTTCAAGGATACTCCCAACGTAAGGATCATTTGTGCCATGAGGATCCTGCTCACATGAAATATTTCTTCAAATGGACAGCATTCCAAGCTCTTGGTGGTAAGTCACCTTCCATTGTTAGCAATCTATATGCCCCCTTTCCTGCTTCAGCTTCAATCAAATAAGGGCCTTCCCATTTTGGAGCCAATTTTCCATCGGCAGGATTGGTGGTATTCTGAAATGCTTTCCTTAATACCATATCTCCAACTTGAAACTTCCTTATCCTGACATTTTTATTGTAAGCACCAGCCATTCGTTGTTGATAACTGGCCATCCTTATCCTAGCTAGATCCCTGATTTCTTCAATAGTATCCAGGTCTTGAGCCAAATTCTCATCATTTTCCTCAGGATCACGGGTACTTGTTCTAGCAGTTGGAACCACCATTTCTGTTGGGATTACTGATTCTGCCCCAAATACCAAAGAGAATGGCGTTTGACCAGTAGCATTCTTAGGGGTTGTCCTATCAGCCCAAAGCACATAAGGTAGTTCTTCTGCCCATTTCCCTTTCTTGGATCCAAGCTTCTTCTTCAAATTGTTGATGATGATCTTGTTGGATGATTCTGCTTGACCATTAGCTTGTGGGTGGACTGGTGTTGATGTTATCATCTTAATCCCCCAGCTGTCACAAAAGTTAGTAGTTCTGCCCCCAATAAATTGGGAACCATTATCACATATAATTTCAGAAGGAATACCAAATCTAGTTATAATATTTCTTTTAATGAAGGATATAACTTCCTTTTCTCTGACTTGGGCAAAGGCTTCAGCCTCTATCCACTTGGAGAAGTAATCAGTCATAGCTAGCATGAACACTTTTCCACCAGGTGCCTTAGGAAGCTTACCAACAATATCCATTCCCCATCTCATAAATGGCCAAGAGGAGGATATGGGGTGTAAAAATTCAGCCGGCTGATGAAGGATATTGCTGTGTCTCTGACAAGGATCACATCTCTTAGCATACTCCACAGCATCTCTCTTCATGGTTGGCCAGTAGTATCCTGTCCTCAGGATCCTTGAGAATAATGCCCTGCCCCCAGTGTGGTTTCCACAATCTCCTTCATGGAAGTCTTTTAAAACTTCTTGAATTTCAGGATCCTCAATGCATCTTAAGTATGGTCCTGCAAGAGATCGCTTATACAACATATTATTTAAAATTGTGAATTGAGATACTTTAATTTTGAAAGCCCTAGGGTTTTCTCCTGTAGGAATTTCTCCATGTTGTAGGTATCTCATGATTGGGAGGATCCATGATCCTGGTCCTGAATGGGATTGAGTATCCTCACTAGGGATACTTGCATAATTCTTTCCTATCTCCATAGCCACATGATCCTCGATAGCCGGGGTCAGGATATGGATAATAGGGATCTTCAAAGATGATCCTAAGTTAGCCAATGCATCAGCTTCTGTATTTTCTTCCCTTGGTACCTATGTCAAACTAAAGGAAACAAAGGAGAGTGCCAATTCTTTGACTACCTCTAAATATTTGGTTAGCTTTTCACCTTTAACAGCATAGGATCCATTAAAGTGGTTTGTAATTAACAATGAATCTACATGTACCTCAAGATACATGATCCCCATATGCTTAGCAATTTGCAAACCAGCAATTAAGGCTTCATATTCAGCCTCATTGTTAGTGGTTTGGAACTCACAGGCTATAGAGTGGGGTATTATGTCCCCCTGTGGCGATTTTAGTAGTATTCCAAGCCCTGTGCCTTTGACATTTGAGGATCCATCAGTATAGAGTATCCAAGGATCCTTGGTCTCCTCTAGCTGCTGGACTTCTAACTCAGCTTCTTTTTGTAAATCACTACTGAAATCAGCCACAAAGTCGGCTAATGCTTGGGATTTGATGGCTGTCCTGGGCTCATATCTTATATCATAGGCACTAAGCTTCACTGCCCACTTAGCCATCCTTCCTGACATCTCTGGTTTCCTGAGGACATTCTTAATTGGAAAATTAGTTTTAACAACAATAACATGAGTTTCAAAATAATGTCTCAATTTAGTAGATGCCATAATTAATGCAAGGATAAGCTTTTCAAGGTGTGAATACCTGGATTCGGCATCAAGTAAACTTTTACTTACATAATAGACAGGATGTTGTGTACCTTCGTGATCCTTAACAAGGACGGCACTTACTGCTTTTGAGGATACCGCAAGATATAAGGATAGCACATCGCCTTTTTCTGGTTTCATCAAGGCTGGGGCTGAGGATAGGTAATCTTTGAGAGCTCTTAAGGCATTTTCATGCTTCTCTGTCCACTCAAATTTCTTGTTCTTCCTTAGGATATCATAGAACTCTTTGCATTTCTCTGAGGATTTGGATATGAATCTGTTCAAAGCTGCTATCCTGCCTGTTAGCCTTTGGACATCCTTAGCATTGGTAGGGGACTTGATGTTCACTAAGGCTTTGATTTGTTCCGGGCTAGCATCGATGCCTCTCTTGGTCACCATATATCCTAAGAATTTACCTGCTTTAACACCAAAGTGACATTTTGAAGGATTAAGTTTCATGTTATATTTGTCAAGGATATCGAATGCTTCCTCCAAGTCCCTCAGGTGATCCTCAGCTTTTATGGATTTTACCACCATATCATCTATGTAAACCTCCACAGTTTGTCCAATCTGATCCTTGAACATCATATTCACCAGCCTTTGATATGTTGCACCTGCATTTCTTAGTCCGAACGGCATAGCAATATAGCAGTATATACCAGTTGGAGTCATGAAGGCTGTATCCTCTTGATTGGACGGTTCCATTTGGATTTGTTGAAATCCAGATGAAGCATCCATAAAAGTTAACAGTTCATGACCCGCAGTTGCATCCACCATGGAGTCAATGTGGGGTAATGGGAAAGGATCCTTGGGACATGCCTTATTTAAATCGGTAAAATCGACACATACCCTCCACTTTCCGTTTTTCTTTTGAACAACAACCACATTGGCCAACCATCTTGGATACTTGACCTCTCTAATCATACCTGCCCGGAGTAATTTCTCTACTTCCTCCTGGATAATGACATTTCTTTCTGGTGCAAATTTCTTTCTCCTTTGATGGATTGGTTTGAAGGACCTATCGATGCCAAGTTTGTGAGTAATTACGTCTTTAGATATGCCTGTCATGTCTTCGTGTTTCCATGCAAAGGTAGTCTTTCTCCTTTTGAGGAAGGATATGAGGTCTTCTTTCATTTTGCCAAGGATCCCTGATCCGATATAGATTTTGGATTCAGGATCATGAGGATCCATGAGGATTTCTACCACATCCTGCTCTCTTGCCTCCAAGACATCCCTTGGAGGATACTTTGATTGCTATTGCTCCCTTGACTTCGAGGCTGGTTTCATCGATGAAGTATAGCAATTCTTAGCCTCCTGCTGATCACTATCAATCTTGACTATTCCCCAAGGACTAGGGAGCTTCACACATTGATGGTAAGTAGATGGGACTGCCTTCATATCGTGTATCCAAGGCCTGCCAAGGATAACATTACAACAAGATAAACAGTCAATAACACAAAATTTTTGATAAGAATGTAGGCCTTTGATATATATTGGGAGCTTAATTTCCCCCAGGGTATTCTTAGTTTCGCCACTGAATCCCACAAGCACGGAAGATCTTGGTATGATGTCGGATTCGGGGATGTTCATCTTCTTGAGAACATCTAGCTGGATAATGTTCATAGAGCTTCCTCCATCTATAAGGATCCTGCGAACAAAATGGTTAGAAATAAAAAGAGTGATAACCAAACCATCATGATGAGGATCCTGGATGTTAACACGATCATCCTCATCAAAAGTTATAACTTTTCCTTCAGAGACACTGGATGTTCGAATGGGTCTATCTCCATTATCCATCTTGGTTTCCTTCGCATGTCTTTTGGCTGCGGAGAAGGATGTTCCACAAATGTCTGATCCTCCAGATATAAAGTTTATCACTTGTGCATCTGCTGGAGGGGCCGGAGCTTTCTCAGGGATCCTTTCAGGATCCTGAGTCCTTGACTTCTTTCTACCCAACAATTCTTTTAGATGTCCCTTGCTCAACAAGTATCCAATTTCCTTTCTTAGTGCAATGCATTCTTCTGTGAGATGCCCAAAATCTTCATGGTATGCACACCACTTTGATTTATCCTTAATTGCAGCTGGCCTATCATTTTTTCTGGGCCATTTGGCTTTATCACCTAAATTCTGCATCGTAAGGATTAGTTCATTGTTATCAACAGAAAAACAATATTCAGAAATTGGAGGATAATCCTCATCATCCTCTTCTTGTTCAACAGCATGCACATTCTGATTATCAGATCTATTATAAGATCTGAACTTGTTCTTGAATGAGGATCCTTGCTTCTCTTGCTTTGAGGATCCTGCTAACCTCTCCTGGATCCTTTTGTCATCCTCTAGCCGAATGAACCTAAGGGCCCGGGTTCTTACCTCATCTAAGTTCCTGCATGGTGTCATAACAAGATCATCATAGAACAATGAATCCCTAAGCAATCCCATTTTAAAGGCCTCAACAGCCGTAGCTATATCTAGGTTGGGAATGTCCAAGGATTCCTTACTAAATTTAGTGATATAATCCCTTAATGATTCATTATGACCCTGAGTTATCCTATACAAATCACTAGTTAAACGCTCAAATTTTCTACTACAAGAAAACTGATTATTAAATAGGTTAACTAGATTAGCAAACGAGGTAATAGAATAAGGAGGAAGACTTAGCAGCCATTTGAGAGCTGATCCAGTAAGAGTGGATCCGAATCCCTTGCACAGGCATGCCTCCTTTAACCTTTCTGGGATTGGATTGATCTCCATCCTTTCCCTGTATTGAGCTATGTGTTCTTCAGGATCCGTCGAACCATCATACAGCTTCATGGTTGGCACATGGAATCTTTTGGGTATCTCAGCATCACAAATTGGTGGTGCAAAACGAGATATCTTATGGCTTCCATCTGCAATCTCTGGGATGGGTTTGACCACTCCTGGAACACTTGATATCATATCCTTTAACTTTTGCAACTCTCTGGCCATGGCATGGTTGATACCTGGATCCTGCATAAGGCCATGGTTAGTGGTATAAGAATTATTAAAAGTGTAACCTCCCATTGGATTCAAATTAGGAAGAACGGATGTGAATCCATATTGTTGAGGCTCTGGAATGACCGAAGGACCGGTAGAAGCAATGGTCTGCATCGGAATAAAATCTCCCTGATGGACATCTGAACTTCCTGTTTGCAAACTCCTCAAGGATCCTGGCATCTGGAAGGATCCCTGGAACTGAGAGGATCCTTGAACCTGCGAGGATCCTGGAACGTAGGAGGATCCTTGAACCTGCGAGGATCCTGGAACGTAGGATGATCCTTGAACCTGCGATGATCCTGGAACAAAGGAGGATCCTTGAACCTGCGAGGATCCTGGGGCATAAGAGGATCCTTGAACCTGGGATGATCCTGGAACAAAGGAGGATCCTTGAACCTGGGATGATCCTGGAACAAAGGAGGATCCTTGAACCTGGGAGGATCCTTGAACCTGGGAGGATCCTTGAAACGGCCAGTACCCTTGAATCTGCTGCGCTCCCGAGTATCCTCCTGAGCTTGCAAAGGATCCTATATGCTGAGGATGAGATCCTGATGATTGAAAGTGTAACCCTGAAGCCTGAGTCATTGCTGATAATTCGTAATGCACTCCTTTTGGTCCTCCCACATATTGAACATCTGGAACCACCGAAGGCTGAGAAGTTATAATCGGAGTATCGAAATTCAAAGATCTGGGCATCAGTGGGGAATGATCCTCTGCCGATCTCTTCTGTTTCTTGATGTCTCCAATTTCTTTGATGATCCTTTCATTGGTCTTGTCCTGCTGCTGGATATGCTCCTTCATCTGCAAAATCAGAGTAAACAAGTCACTAGTAGTAGGAGTATAAGAAGCAGAAGAAGTTGGAGGTTTGGAGAAAATGGCAGTTGGTTTCTTCTCGGCATTTTTCTGAGGTCCAGAAGGTGGTGGAGGCAAAGGTGGAATGCCCTGGGATGAATTGACCGCAGACATTGCAGTAGAGGTATTCTTCGATGATGAAGCCATGTATTTGTATGCAATGAACCGGAATGATCACCAACAGAAAAACTTCTTAGGAATGAAGCACCAATCGCCCCACGGTGGGCGCCAAACTGTTTTGGTCAAAAAATCTGATGAGGATAATGCAACCAAACTCTTTGTTATGGGGTTTGATGCTTGAATTACTTTGTAGCAATAAGGATCACTATGAAAAATAAATAACAAGTGACACAAGGTTTATACGGGGAAAACGCCCTTGATCATAAGTTGATCTCCGGCACAAAAAACCCCGGGTGATGGAAACTACCGATCCCCAAGCTCAAATAAATCAGTAAATGTTTACAACTTCGGATAGTAACGAGCTAGGTACAAGGATCACTATGGTGAAATGTGTAAAAGTGAGTGAAAACTGTCAAGTGTTTATCGAAAGCTTCAAGAGAGCAATTGTACGAGAGTGTGTGTAGCTGAAAATGGCTAAGTCTTCTAATTACTAGCTCGTCACCCCTTTAAAAATAGAAGTTAACTATGCTAACAAACTATCCGACTTTTGTGCCATGCTCCCACGTTCTCCACAACGTCCATTTCCAGTCAAACGTGTGCGAAATACCCGTGGAATATTCCATAGTTACGTTGCCAAGACCAAGTCAAGCTTGTTACTCCTGCAAAATAATACGAGATACAAACAAACAATCGTTAGTATGAGGATCCTTAAGGTGATCCATGATCCTGATCCTGAAGCTCTTCTGAGGATCACTGTCTGTCACAGAAGTAAGGATCATTTATTAGGATAACAAGTAAGGATCACAAATTGTTAGAAAATCCTCCCCTAACAATTCCCAAGGTGGAGGTAGCAAGATTGGCGGGTCAGTTGGTTTCTGGAGGTAGCAAGATAGGCGGGTCAGTTGGGTTCTGTAACAGTTGGGTTGGATGACCCCTCAAAACAAGTTTTTGTCGATTTTGAAATTTTTTTACATAATTCAGTTGTATATTATGATTACAAAAACAATATTATTACATATTAATCATCTAAATGTTTGAATAAAGAAATATTAACTAACAAATTTTGGTGTTCTTGCTGGCTTTAGGATGTCATTTAAATTGACTAATTATATATATTATAGACAGCGGAAAACCCAACCGCTATCAAAATTAATCACGACTGTCAGATCTCTTCATTATTAAATCCTAGCCGTGTAAACTAAGAAAAATAACCGTAAAACTGGCGGTTATTGACGGTTCAGGTTCTCTTTCCTAAATTGCTAAAAACCGGGGACGGTTCCCAATATCAAGCTAAAAATAGCATCCCATCTCTTATTATTCAACCCACGTCCCTCCCTTTAATTGTCCATGAAGAACCTCCTCCCCATATCAAACCCCCCACATCACCTATGTTGCTGCATCGTTACTCCACAAATCTTGCATGGCGATACAAGTACTTTGTTATACTCAATTATAATTTTGTTTTGGTTTGATTTTATTTGACCCAATTTTCATTTCCGATGTTGCAGAGTTTCATTTTGTTTTCTATGTTGGATCACCTTGCATTAAAAAAATCCTCTTTTCAAATCCTGAATCATCTATCCTTCTGACTTATTTCTCTCAAAAGTCAAGGAACGAAATCAAGGGAGAAGAAGGCGTATGTATAAGGAAGCATACTCATTGAAGCCATTCTTTGTCAATCAAGTAAGAAATCACAACCCAAAATCACTCCCAAAGGTTGACTTTTTTTATAAGATTTAGGGTGTAGTAGCAGAGAGGAGGTGTGATGATATTGAGGTGTTTTGTATAATGTATACTACATTAGTCCATCAAAGAATTCTGATTTCTTACGCTTAAAGATGAAGTTATTTGTCAAAGGTTATTTGTTTTACGAATTTAAACCTTTTTTTTTTTAATTTCTAACATATATTCTTCCAATTGATGTTATAGATGTTAAATGAGAAGTCAATTTCACTTGTATTTTTAGTAATTATATTAAATACAGGATTTGTTTTTGAAGTTTAAGTTTCTGTTTTTATTAATCAAACTTTTGTTGAACAAATTTTGCAGCAATTTGGACAGATATACCAAAGAGGACAGAAATGTTAATCTTGATGAGATAGATAGGGTAAGGACACATATATTGTAAATTACTTATTTTAGTGTTATTTGTTGTGGTTAGAATTTAATAGAAACCAAATGAATCTAATATTCGTCAGGTGTGGAGTGCACATTAGTAGAAATTGATGAGGGTCAAGAGCAGCAGAGGTAGTTGCATCTCCATCTTTCCAAGTACTTGATGTCTTGATTAATTAATTTTAACTGAACTGGTTGTATTGATATAAATTCAAATGCCCAAGACATCGTTAGTGTATGACCCTTTATTCCCTACTATTTAGTTTTGTTTGGGAAACAAAGTAGGTTGAATTATGTGTTCAATTACGTCCAGTTTCAAAACCAAGCACTAGCCGTGGTTGATTCTCCTAAAGAAGTTGAATTGGGTGAGAAATCAAGTTTATAATTTGATTTTTAAAGTTGACCTCTTATGGTGCTCTATACTATGTATGTAGATGACAGAACCGCTTCGGCAAATTTTCCATTTCAGATGGAGAAACAAGTGGAAGAACAGATTACTCCATAAGTCAAGTAGCGCAAGCAGTGTATCCAGATCTTCTTCTGGTGGTATTAACATAAAATTTATTTTTGGATTTTCTCAATGTAGTTTAGGCACTTATGTAATTTGCTTCCAAGTCAATATTGTTTCATTATTATTACTATACGTTAATTACTATATGTTATTAGATGACTGAATGAACAGTGCAGGGGTATTTACGTGATTTTGGCTGCCTCCTCAACTTTCACTGCTGCCTATTTTCTTTATAGTGATTTGAAAGAAAAAGTGTGTGTGGTGATAGAGGAAGGCAGGTGATAGAGGAACCGGCCAGCCATGTGACAACTGCCACTTTCTGGTAATTTACGTACATTTAAAGCAATGAATTACATTATACAAATATGTGTTTTGAATATCCGAATTTCTTGATTACATGATATACATCTTAGAACACTCATTTATGATGCACATTATTCGTTTCTATTGGTTATATTTGAAACAGTTTAAAACAATGCATCGAAACAACTAGAGTAGTACCTAGTGAACTAGCGTGCTGACGAAAACTCCGGATCCGTAGAAACCATCTAAATTACATCTTTAGGACTCAGACGAAAGCCCAACATCAAATATACATTAAACCCTATATGGAAATACAAGGGTTTGGTTTAATACTTTCCCGATGTCCGATAACACTAAAAACTGCCGAAAAGCACTAAAAGTGACAATTTCAACACTTTTCCGCAGAAATTCTGCAGAAATCAGCTTTCTAATATTTTTAAGACATGTAAAAATGTTATTAAACATATAATTCATATGAGGATACTTTCGGGTATCATCCGAACCAATAACTACATCAATTCATACAAGTTACACAACTTAGCGTTCAAATAACGTCTAACCGAAACAATTCGAAACGAATATCCGAACAATGTCGGATCTTTTTTTTTAGTGACCATCTAATATTATTTAGATCATATTAGACTAGTAATGGTCACTTAACACCTTCTTAACACATTTATACACTTGAAACATTTAAACACCAAAACACCTAAACTTTGCTAAAAGTTTCTAACACTTTAAACACTTAATAACAATTCAACAATTCAAGACCCCCCCCCCCCATGTTGTTGTGAACGGTTTTAAAGGGGTCCCACACCCTAATTTTTTTGTTAAATATCTAGATATTTTATTAGTTTGCAAGTGGATTATGTTGGTGAATTATTACAACACTTACTCACTAAGTAAACTAGCTCCTTACACTCATTTTTTTTTCATCTTTTATTACTTTCACTAAAACTCTCTCATCATCTTCATCCATCTTACCAAGAACACCAAAAACCCACTTCACTTTAGTCTTTTATTTGTTGATCAAAATGGATTTCCAAGTAACATAAGAAGATCTAAAGCTTTTGTAAGTAAAAGGAAGGGTTTTCATCCATTCAAGAGTATTCTACCATCAAGATCTTCATCTTCTTAGTTCTTAATCATCTTCTAAGATCATCCCTAGCCAAGTGCTAGAAGTAAGCTTCAAGATCTATTTTTTTTTTCATACTTATATTATGTTTATGATTGTTATTATAACTAATAAATAACTAAATAATCATACATAATAAACATGAAAAATACGAAGAAGCAAAAATAATAATCATGATATATTTATGTTGGTTTATCTTGTGATCTAAAACTTGTTATATGCATATTTGATCTTGTTATGATGATTATGATATAAATAAATTGTTAGAGGATGTTTTAAAAATATAATCTACCAATTATACATGTTTATGTTAAAGGGTTTTTAACATAAAGGTTTAAAGGGATGATCATAACATTTGATCTTGTGAAAGTATTTGAGGTTTTTCACTAAAAACAATACTTTTACAAGATTATAAAAAGTAACATACAACTTGAGATTTTTATAAAAGTTGTTAAAACTAGAATTAAACTTGGTTTTTGAACTAGTTAGCATATGCTATGATCATGTATAAAATCCTACATGATTTTGATATCATCTTAATGAGGTTATGTTATAAATCTCATGTGTTTTTTTTTTTTTTTTTTTTTGTATAAATGATATGAGAAATTGTTGATGATTTGAAAAGAAAATGATATGTAAATAAACATGGCAAAGTTCATATTACAAAGGAACTATGGCCAACTTTTCTTAGAAATCATATGTTAGAAAAACTATCATTTTTTTTTAACAAAGTCTTTACAAGATTAGAAAGTTGGTCTTTCTAAACATAAAAATTGACATAAATATATATTTTGGTAAAATACATATTTATTGAACATATCAAGTATGTGTTATGTGTTATTATTTGTATTAGTTATATATACAAGTTAGAGACTTGATAACAATGACACAAATAAATACAAGACATACTTACAACTAAAGACTTACAAGAATAAATATAGACACACTTGAAAACAACTTACGGACATTCCGAGCTTTCGGACACAACTTATGGTCGAAACGGACGACGGGCGAATTTATAAACATATCGCCATTCCGAGGAATTACTACGACGTATAGACGATCTTTCGACGCGGACACAAAATTTACGTTACCATTAACAAAATTTGGACATTTTGAAACTTATAAAAACTATTATGTTTTTATTAACTAAAAAGTATACTTAGTTATTTTTATAAAAATGTTTTCATAAATATGAAAGACTTATACTTTCAAATGGGCTATTTTATACAAATGGGCTTACACTTCTTAATGGGCTATTTTATACAAATGGGCTTACACTTCTTAATGGGCTTACTTTCATAATGGGCTTAACTTAAATACATGGGCTAAGCCCAATACCAAACATATGGGCCAAGGCCCAATACTATTTAGGCCCAACACTATTGAGGCCCAATACTATTTAGGCCCAATACTATTTAGGCCCAATACTATTTAGGCCCAACACAATTGAGGCCCAATACTATTTAGGCCCAACACTATTTAGGCCTAACACTATTTAAGCCCAACACTATTGAGGCCCAACACTATTTAGGCCCAATAACATGAATTCTTGGGCTAAGCCCAATGACATATAATTGGTAAAAATTACAATTGAACAGTTTACTTATACAAAGGCACGAAATAAAGAAGACAAGACCCGATGATACAACTCACAAGATACAAGATTACATATATATATATACATTTGGTGAAATATATATATAACCGTTTAACAATTCATTCATCTAATACAAAGTTCAACGAACAATAAAGACATACAAGTCTTACACAATAAAGACCGAAGTGTCTAACAAATATAAGAACATTTGTAGGTCGCAACATTGTTCAAGACGACCATGCGTAAGATCACAGACACTTATCATTCATGGACGCAATACTGTGAGTTCATGTCCCCTATTCATTTATATGTTTTACAACTTTACAACTATCGGGGAAAATACATGTTCAACGTATGTTAAAGTTAGGGAATGGAACACCTTAGATCATGTGCGAATTAGGGTTATACATCTAAGCACCATTAATCCAGTTTGGACCTAGGTACAAGTGGTTAGATCTAATGGGTTTTGGCGAGCCCCACTCTTGGTCATGGACCCATATAGAAGAGTGCGTTTGTGTCCCAGTCGATGGTAATCGACACGAAATCGTCTAGGTTTGGATTGCTTCCTATTTCGTCACACATATTAATGTCCTCGCGAAACATTAATGATCAACGATTTCATTGACGCTTTACATACTACATCATTACATACAGATACATTTTATACAACTCACATTTTATGGATACAATTTATACAACTCACATTTTATGGATACATTTTATACAACTCACATTTTACAGATACATTTTATACAACTCACATTTTACAGATACATCTCATACAACTAAACTGCATGAACTCGCCAACTTTTTTTGATGTTTTCAAACTTAACATGTATTTCAGGAAATTAGTGGACCATGCAGACATTTCAGTCAAGAAAAGCAAATATCAAGACTCCATGCCACCATTTGAAGGGTTTGCCCGTTATATACCACCTCTTTGCGGTGATATAGTGGTCAAAGCCTTGACATTTTAAGACTTACATTTTGATGTATAAAACGATGACAACTTATTTTCATTTGATGGTTTGTAACCAATACATTTAACTTATGTTGCGTTCTTTTGAAACGATTACGACAATGGCATTGGAGCTTGTTTTTATTCATTTAGTATGTTCACTTATATTGTTATGCAATGAGAACCGATCAGATCACACCTCGCGCTTCCGCTACGAGCGGGTGTGACAGATTGGTATCAGAGCATCGATTGTAGTGAACCAGGATTCTTTCTCGAGTCTAATTCTACAATCACTAGGGATCTCTCACGAAAACCTCTTGTTCATGTTGAACAGATTATAAATAAAATTGGACAGGTCAAAAGGTTTTCATTGCATAAACATTTTTCAAGGTCCACTACAACAAAAATTCATTTCACATAAATCAAGCGAGGACATTTCCATGGGTGAAGTCTATGAGACAGACACAATACATTAATAGACTATGTGCCTACAATACATTACATTATCAGTTTATGCATTATAAACAGTTTACTGGTTCAGCTTATACAAGATAGAAATCCTTGATTGATAGGATTTACATGATTATATATATATAGGTTGTTCATATATATGTTGAATGAAATATTTTGCCAAGAACAAAATACCTTCGACTTCAAACTCTATTATTATTCTTTACTCACACGATGAAAATATCGACCCCATGTCTAATGCGGAGCTTATGGCGAACATGATTCCTAAGTAAAATCTTAAACTTAATTCCGTAAAATATGGTTACTTTCTCGCGAATGTTGAGATGCCTGACCATGATAATGACGATGAGGCGAAGGTGGTAACCTTGGACAACAACTCCATTTGTGGGACGAGATCCATGTGACGCATACTAATCAAGGTGGATATACTCTTGTCCTTACAAGGAAGATGAAGTACTCATCTTGAAGGTGCCTCTTCGGTTGTTATTGTTACAGATTCTTTTCATTTCTATTTCACCTAACGCCGTACTGTTCTGTGAGTAATGACAACGAACGTTGACACGTGAGTTATCACGAAGGTCCCTCCTATGTTGAAGGTATATTGACAATAATGTTTCCTCTCTTATTGATCGGCAGCTTCGTACGAGAGAATGCTAGGGTGACCATGCAAGGCAATTTATTATTACGGTGGCCAACGTAATAACAACTTGTAGTGCATGGGAATTCTGGTGGACTCTGCGGGCCAAGCTAATGATCACTATTTGTTCTAAATTCTTAAGTTATTATTTGAGATTCTATTAGAACACGAACTGTGATGGTTAGTATAACACCCTACAATACAATACAATACAATACAATACAATACAATACAATACAATACAATACAATACAATACAATACAATACAATACAATACAATACAATACAATACAATACAATACAATACAATACAATACAATACAATACAATACAATACAATACAATACAATACAATACAATACAATACAATACAATACAATACAATACAATACAATACAATACAATACAGGAAGACGACACGTATTTGTTCACACCTAACATTCGATCTATATCACGATTCAGTTGAGACTAGTCATTTAAACAAACAAAACTTGTTAGCTACTCATGGAGGATTTTCCTCAACATTCTCGAAATTCTTGAACATGGGTTGGTTCCATGGTGTCTATGACACTTTACCCTACTTTACCTTACCTTACTTTATCATATTCCACCTTATCATATTTATTGGAAGTGATACAATAAATTCCGTCGTTTGACATTTGTCTTTTTCCAAGGGATGGTATGGCATGCGCCATGCTGCAACTCCCTCATTACATTATATTCTACATTTTTGGAGATTCTAATAATCTTGCTAGAGCTCGTGAAACTCAAGCACTATTACCATAATTGTCACATGGATAAGTAAGACAAAGGATTTTCTCTACTTAGGATGATCGAGGTCCATAGAGTAGGGAATACATATTATATGGACGAAGACCACTGGTTGGTTTCCCCTCCTCGACGAATTATTTTTTTTCTTCTTTTTCCATTTAAACATATGACCAATACACGCAAGAGGCATTACACCTTTTGGTTTTGGTTATCCACATTATCATTTATTCAAACATGTATGCACAATATGGTCTTGAGGTTTCCATGACCGATTGATTGCATTCTTCATTCTTGGGCACATGATAGACTTTATTTATCCAAATACATGTCTAGATTCTTTTAATAGTGTGTATTAAAAAGATCATGGCGCCAAAAGAATCAATTGTTTAAGTTAAAAGTTATGTGTTGAAAACCATTGCTTTTACACAAGACATGTTTTATACATGACATTGTTACGCAAGACATTGTTATACATGTCATTTGACGTTGGTATACACAAGACATTTTTGGTGGTTATTTGTAAGTGATGAGACGTGTGTAATATGATAAAAGCATGGTGGATACGCCGCTGGTACTTCCTATATATAAGTGCTTATATTATATTGCATATCGTGGTGTTATTCAAACCTCTTCGACAAAGACAAGACATGACATTTTTGCTCAAGACACGACATCCTCTACACAAGACATAATATTCTATTTCAAGACATGATATATTTATACACTACATTTCTATTGGTTATTTATTTAACCATACATCATTCTTTTATATCATCTGATTTTCATATCTATTTTCATATGATTTTATAAAAGAACTCGATCATAACTGGAGCCAATGTTGATGGTTACACTTGATGCTTTTACGGTCTCTCAAGGGTTGTTCCATACTGGGTAACACCCGAATTCAAACACACTGAGTGTTACATTTCGGGTTTAGCCTCGGAGATCCGAAGCATGACCGCATCATCCCTCCCTACCTCGATCACTCAAACAATAACTCTCGCCATGAGAAAAATGAAGGCAATTGCTGCTATAAATGATTTTGGCACCAGGATGTATGCTGGTAACTTGCCAAAATCCTAAATGCGACAAGTGAGACGTTCATCATGAGGGCAATTGCAAAAGCGCCAAGAGTAGCAGTGTGCTGAGACCGGGCGCAAAACAAAGACTAGTAAGACGATAATACTTAAGAAGGGACCGAGCTAGTGAATAAGTGTGTGTGTGGCTAGAACTATGAATACTCCACAAAATCCCAATGAAGTCATGAGTACGTACACTCTACGATCATCATGTATCAATTCTTTTAATACCAACACCGAGCTTAGCTAGTGTCTTTAAATGTTAAGCATATACTCGAATTAGAGTCATGTTGTACACACATTACCATATCAAGTTAGCTAATGGGGAATTAGCTGAGACATGTCAAATCATTAAGGGTCACCGGTACGTATCCTATCAATCAACATTTCAAATCCATATTATTTGATACCATTGCCGATTTTTTTGCTTTATCTCAACATTTCACATGCATAGTTTCATGGCTAGTGACGGGATTGTCCTAGCTACAATTAGGGATTGGGTTATCCTATATCTAAACATAGGGATTGGGTTGTCCTCTACATCTGTACAGGGAATTCTTTACTACATAGAATTCAAAATGTGCTTGGCCTAGAGTCAAGTAAGCTAGACGTCTCCTCATTCTATAGAATTGGCAAACGGTAAACTAGCCGAGTCAGGAGCAGAAATTTCATATCGATCTCTTACCCATTGAGTTAGGTATTTTTGAAGTAGTGGTTGGCATGGATTGGCTATTCAATAATAGACCCGAATTCTTCTGTCATGAGAAGATCATTCGCTTACCACTACCGAACGAAGATACACTTGTATCCATGGAGAGAAGCGCAACACATCATTGCGGAACATCAATTGCATGAAGGCTTAGAAGTGCTTACGGAAAGGTTGTATTGCCTTTCAAGCACTTGTTGTAGACAAGAAGGCTGTTGGGCCACAGCTAACAAATATTCTTTTGATAAAAATAATTTCCTGAAGAATTTCCTGAAGTCTTTCCAGGACTACCACCATATCAACAAGTCGAGTTTCACATCGACTTGGTACCGGGAGCCGCACCCGTAGCCAAAAACTCCATGTCGATTAGCACCTTCTGAACCTTGTAGTTGACCGAATAAGGATGTTATGTGTTCATAACCCCCACTCTTTACCACTATACATCTTTATAAAGGTTTTGGGGGTGGAAAGACACGCAAGTTTTGCAAAAGTGCACAATATTTCGATGAATGAAAATTCATATTTTTAAACCATGTTACAAATGAATTTCCAACTAACTCAAATGGTTTATGAAAGGTTCTTGCTTCTACTCTAAGATAGACTTACGATCGGAGTATCATCAGTTACGAATTCAAGAGGAAAGCATACCGAAAACAGCTTTTAAGACTCGTTACGGTCATTACGAGTTTCTCGTTATGCCTTTTTGGTTTAACGAACGCACTAGCGGTCTTCATGGAATTAATGAATCGCGTGTGCAAGCCGTATCTCGACAAATTTGTCATAGTGTTTATTGACGACATATTAATATACTCACGATCGACTGATGAACACGAACAACATTTAAGAACCATTTGGAGCTACTAAAGAAGGGGAAACTATACGTGAAATTTTCCAAGTGCGAATTTTGGATTCGCGAGGTACAATTCCTCAGGCATGTAGTGAACGAGAAAGGCATTCAAGTAAACCCAGCTAAGATTGAAGCAAATGAGATTTGGGAAGTGCCCAAGACTCCAACTGGAGTCTGACAATTTTTGGGATTAGCGTGATATCATCGGAGATCTATTGAGATTTTTTTTTTGTAATTACTCAATTGCTAACCTCCCTCACCCATAAAGACAATAAATTCGCCCCAATCGAAAAACAAGATATAGCATTACAACTTATTCTTAAGATTGGTGCATAGCATTTTACAATCTTATCATTATCCGACGATACCGATGACTTTGTTGTAGACTATGATGCTTCGCATCAAGGATTGGGTTGCGTACTCGTGCAACATGAAAAAGTTATTGTGTACACTTCGCGCCAATTAAAAAGTTCACGAGAAGAACTATACCACTCTCGACCTTGAGTTAGGCACGGTGGTATTCGCTTTAAAAATTATGGCGACATTATTTATATGGTACTCAATGCATTATTTTCACGAATCATAAAAGTCTTCAACACATATTCAACCAAAAAGAATTAAATATGCATCAACAATGTTGGGTTGAATTGTTGAACGACTATGATGGTGAAATAAAGTACCATCCGGGCAAGGCGAACGTTGTAGCTGACGCCTTGAGCCGCAGGGAGCGAGTTAGAACACTGAGAGTTCAAGCATTAGAGAAGATGATTCACAAGCGCCCAAGGAAGAGCATATTCAAGCAGAAACACTTTGAGGCATGAAGGAACAATTAGTGCCGAAAGAAGATGGAACTTTATACCTTATGGGTCGAAATTGGGTTCCATTCTTTGGCGGCCTTCGAGATGATATTTTGAGGAAGCACATAGGCCTAAATATTAAAAGAATACTATTGGTGGCCTAACCTCAAAAGTGATATCGCGACTTATGTCGAAGAATGCTTGACTTGCGCAAAAGTCAAAGCTGAATATCAGAAACCCTCGGACTTGTTACAACAACCCGAGATTCCCGTTTGGAAATGGGAACAAATATCGATGGACTTCATTACGAAGTTACCCAAGACCTCAATAGATCACGACATGATTTGGGTAATCGTCGATAGACTAACAAAATCCGCACACTTCTTGTAGATTCGGGAAAAGGATGGTACAGAGAAACTAGCAAAACCCTATCTCAAGGAAATAGTGGCTCGTCATAGAGTGCCTATTTCAATCATCTCAAATCGAGACGGTCGCTTTGTGTCAAGAATTTGGAAATCATTTCAACAGGCCTTTGGATCTCATTTGAATCTAAGTACGGCCTTTCACCCACAAACTGACGGCCAGAGCGAACGGACAATCCAAACACTCGAAGATATGCTTCGTGCGTGTGTTATGGAATTAGGTGGCAATTGGGATACTCATTTACCTTTGGTTGAGTTTCCTACAATAACAGCTACCATACTAGTATACAAGCTACACCGTTTGAAGCTCTTTATGGTCGAAAGTGTCGCTCTCCGCTAAGTTGGGCGAAAACAGGCGATAAACAATTAATTGGTCCGGAATTAGTCCAAGAGACTATGGATAAAATTTTTCAGATCAGAGACCGTATCAAGGCGGCTTGCGATCGACACAAGAGCTACGCAGATAAGCGACGGAAACCATTATCTTTCGAGGTTGGAGACAAAGTCTTGTTGAAAGTCTCACCTTGGAAGGGCGTATCAAGGTTTGGTAAACGTGGAAAGCATAACCGAAGATACATTAGACCATTTGAAATCTTGGAAAAGATTGGCACCGTTTTCTACAAACTAAAGTTACTAGAAGAACTAAGCAGAGTACACGACATATTTCATTTGTCGAATCTCAAGAAGAGTCCAACGCAAGAAACAGTTTTCATCCCGGAGGATGAGATTCACATTGATGACAAACTCTAATTCACAAAGCACCTATTAAGGTCATGGACCGGAAGGTCCAGAAAATACAAAGGAGTCGTAACATATTAGTAAAAATTCATTGGAACTCTCGACACGGACCCGAATATACTTGGGAACGTGAAGATCAAATCAAAGTCAGATATCCTCACCTGTTTGAGAACAATCCTGCAAAGGATGACTCATCTTGAATTTCGGGACGAAATTCTCAATAACAGGGGGAGAATGTGACAACTGCCACTTTCTGGTAATTTACGTACATTTAAAGCAATGAATTACCTTATACAAATATGTGTTTTGAATATCCGAATTTCTTGATTACATGATATACATCTTAGAACACTCATTTATGATGCACATTATTCGTTTCTATTGGTTATATTTGAAATAGTTTAAAACAATGCATCGAAACAACTAGAGTAGTACCTAGTGAACTAGCGTGCTGACGAAAACTCCGGATCCGTAGAAACCATCTAAATTACATCTTTAGGACTCAGACGAAAGTCCAACATCAAATATACATTAAACCCTATATGGAAATACAAGGGTTTGGTTTAATACTTTCCCGATGTCTGATAACACTAAAAACTGCCGAAAAGCACTAAAAGCGACAATTTCAACACTTTTCCGCAGAAATTCTGCAGAAATCAGCTTTCTAATATTTTTAATACATGTAAAAATGTTATTAAACATATAATTCATATGAGGATACTTTCGGGTATCATCCGAACCAATAACTACATCAATTCATACAAGTTACACAACTTAGCGTTCAAATAACGTCTAACCGAAACAATTCGAAACGAATATCCGAACAATGTCGGATCTTTTTTTTTAGTGACCATCTAATATTATTTAGATCATATTAGACTAGTAATGGTCACTTAACACCTTCTTAACACATTTATACACTTGAAACATTTAAACACCAAAACACCTAAACTTTGCTAAAAGTTTCTAACACTTTAAACACTTAATAACAATTCAACAATTCAAGACCCCCCCCCCATGTTGTTGTGAACGGTTTTAAAGGGGTCCCACACCCTAATTTTTTTGTTAAATATCTAGATATTTTATTAGTTTGCAAGTGGATTATGTTGGTGAATTATTACAACACTTACTCACTAAGTAAACTAGCTCCTTACACTCATTTTTTTTTCATCTTTTATTACTTTCACTAAAACTCTCTCATCATCTTCATCCATCTTACCAAGAACACCAAAAACCCACTTCACTTTAGTCTTTTATTTGTTGATCAAAATGGATTTCCAAGTAACATAAGAAGATCTAAAGCTTTTGTAAGTAAAAGGAAGGGTTTTCATCCATTCAAGAGTATTCTACCATCAAGATCTTCATCTTCTTAGTTCTTAATCATCTTCTCAGATCATCCCTAGCCAAGTGCTAGAAGTAAGCTTCAAGATCTATTTTTTTTTTCATACTTATATTATGTTTATGATTGTTATTATAACTAATAAATAACTAAATAATCATACATAATAAACATGAAAAATACGAAGAAGCAAAAATAATAATCATGATATATTTATGTTGGTTTATCTTGTGATCTAAAACTTGTTATATGCATATTTGATCTTGTTATGATGATTATGATATAAATAAATTGTTAGAGGATGTTTTAAAAATATAATCTACCAATTATACATGTTTATGTTAAAGGGTTTTTAACATAAAGGTTTAAAGGGATGATCATAACATTTGATCTTGTGAAAGTATTTGAGGTTTTTCACTAAAAAAAATACTTTTACAAGATTATAAAAAGTAACATACAACTTGAGATTTTTATAAAAGTTGTTAAAACTAGAATTAAACTTGGTTTTTGAACTAGTTAGCATATGCTATGATCATGTATAAAATCCTACATGATTTTGATATCATCTTATGTCACACCCCGATTTCCACGTGTCACCGGTGGGGGAGTATCGTGACGTCATGGTTGGCAACGTAATAGTCAAACAACACAATATATATGAATGCACAGCGGAAGCAAATTAAAAATATATAATACAACCGAATTTATTTATTGTAATCAAAGTCACAATATCCGGATGTTTTTCCACAGTAGGATCGAATATAAAATACTATAAATGGTTCAACAGACTTCAGGCATCTTAAGCTTGCGAGACTTCTAACGATGCTTAGGAGAATCCCAGCCAATTTCGCTTAGTACCTGCATTTAATCTTTTTGGGAAAATACGTCAGTTTGCACTGGTAAATACATTCAACTGACTCATTTTGTAAAATGATTGAAAATTTGTTTGGATGCACATGGCATAAATATTTTATTTAACTTGGGAGAATTATTTAATATTATAATCTTGTGAACGAATTACATGTTACTTGCGCGTTCAGTAGCCCGGAACGTATCCGGGTTAAAGATCAATAGACACACCACAATTTTAGAGTTATACACTGACAGGTGTACGCCTACACCCCGTGCTCAAGTCGTGGCCAATCTCGTAAGATGATGCCAAGGATAACCGGGACATGGTCATTAACCCCCCAAAGGAATTTAAGCATACAAGACTGTTTAAACGAGCCGATCAAATTATTCAACTACCCACTCAAATGATGGAGATTTGATGCTCGATCAAGCGGTACACTATGTACCGTAACCCAAGCCCGTATAGGGAAAATAAGTTAAAAGTATTTACCTGAGCAAAGTATAAATCCTTAATTGAATAAATTGCAGATAGCTTTTACTGGTCTCCTAATCTGGAACGAAGGTTTCATATAACCTATTAGAATACTAACGGGTCTTTAATTAAGCTTAAGCTTAGACCGGTCAGTTTTAAAGATACGGTTCGTACGCACGATTAAGCGAAGACCGGGTAGAATGTGATTTAGACCTGACAAGTTCAGAGACTTGTTTAATATGGGTTTATTATTCACATTCTGGATTTTGAGGTAAAAATGATAACGTTTGACCCGTTTCGGATAGTTTATGCAAACTAGTTACCTAAACCGAACCGAACGCGTATAACGCATAACGGGTAACCGAAAGGGTCGCGAACAGGTTTCCTAAGTTAATATGCCTTAAATATGTTGTGATATCATTATGATACCTCCCATAATGCCCAAAACGAGTTTAATCTTTAATTATGCCCCGTAGGGGTATTTTGGTCATTTTAAAGATTATAAAAGGGATTTGACGTAACCCTGATGTTTGGGACTGAAGTAATCAGTAAAAAACTTATTTTTAACAGATTATATTAGTTGGTAATAGTCCCTATGTGTCAAAATGGTTTTAAGCCTAAACTACGCGTATAATACACGTATAAACCCGTTTTAAGTGACGTACGATTAAAAATATGATTCTGGGTTCTATGATCAGTTAAACAGGCTCAAAACACTACATTTATTATTTAAAATCAGTGGCAATTGGATTCGCGTCAAAATTCTTTGTAGAACTCATTTTATGACTGAAAAGGGTAAATTCGGTATTAACCGAATTAGGGCGATAAGCCTAGCTTAAGACCAGTTTAAAAAAATAATTAAAAATCTTCAAAAATCCCAAAATATTATTTAACATCAGTGGGGAAAAGGTTTGGTTCCGAAAATCGGGTTTAGATAGGCTATGTGCTAATCGCGCCGATTAATTAATAAAAAGCTTATTATTTACGCTAATGCGCATATCTCCTAATCTGGACCTCAAATTGATGTCAAATTTGGAGGGCATGTTTATAATTCAGTAGACAAGGTTCTTGTCCACTTACTTTACCAAAAAGATCGTTTTATAACCGAAAGGGCATTACGGTCAATTTTAAGCATTTAACGAAAACGCGCGAACGAATCGGGTAATCAACGAAACATGTTCAGAGGCTTATACTATCATGTAACCCAAACCTAATGAAGTACTAAGGCAATACTAAATCACATTAAAACAGGTCAGAACTGAAGTCAAAGCAAAAGTCAACGTTTTGCGCCTTTCGGTTCCGAACCAGGTTTAAACAGAAATTTGTCGAGTCGGACAAGCATAGGCAAGTTTTTATACTTATTACCAAGTTATATTAAGGTTAAAACAGGTTACACACCTCTCGGATTGCTAATTACATGTTAAATCACAATTTAGCATTCTGTTGACTTTTTCTAAGCATGTTTGACTCGACATTCGGACTAGTTAGAGTGGGAATCAGAGGGTGCCCATTTATGGGTTTAAAGCCCACATGATTACCAACATATAACTACCTTTGATTCGACAAACCACTGGACCATTTGTGATTTATCGTAAAGTCAACCGTTATTTACGACGGATTGACTTTTAAGCTAAAACTATGGAAAAACTAAACCACAAAGGGTTAGGCATACTTACAGAAGCTTGGTGCATGACTAGAGATGTTATAAGAATGCTTTAGAGCTCCAGAGATGATCAAGAGAGCAGGCTTGAGGTGTGTTTCAATTGTGTGCAAGGCATTGCCTTTTATAGTGAAGTTTCATGCACAAGATCATTACAACTCACCCTATAATTGCTCATGGATGATCAGCAGGTGTCTCTGAGTGCTAGGGGACATGTAGGGGGTGCCCATGCTTCAATTAATGCATCCAAGATCGTCCACAATCTCAAACAGTGAAACTGACCAAGTTTTCTGTATCTGTGGGTCTTACGCGGCCCGCATTAGATATCAGGTTACTTGTACGCGGGCCGCCTGAATCCTCAAGTCAGGAAACGGATCTTTAAATGGCGCGCGGCCCGCTTTAGCCCACTTGTTTACTTAACGCGGGCCACCTGAGGCTTGATTTCCAAGATTTTCAAATCTTTTGTAATTATTAGCCTGACCTTTCGGTTTCGAAGGGGTAACTTTGCGATTTGGCCCTCGATTATTTACGAACAAGGGCCTCGTGACTTTTACCCGTGCCGTTAAATCCCTGGTTAATTTATTTACTATCCGAAAAGCCTTGACTTTTGTTGTTGACGCTTTTAGCCCTCGAATTTACATACTTTCAAGGTTCGTTAACTTTAGTCCTTTATTTAGTATTTAATACCACGTGTAAACTCAAGACACGTATCAATACATTATTGGACACAAAATTTCGAGGTGTTACATCCTCACCCCCTTAAAATAAATCTCGACCCGAGATTTACTGAAATAAGTAAGGGTACTTTTCTTTCATCGTGGATTCAACCTCCCACGTGAATTCGGGACCTCTACGGGCATCCCATTTGACCTTTACAAAAGGTATATGCTTCCTTCGAAGCTTCCTTACCTGTCGATCTTCAATCGACAAAGGTTTTTCCACAAATTTTAAGCTCTCATCTATATGCACATCTGTATGTGGTATAACCAGTGATTCGTCAGCGAAACACTTCTTCAGATTGCAGATGTGGAACACATTGTGAATTCCACTGAGCTCTTCTGGTAAGTTTAACTTATAGGCAACTGACCCGACACGTTCGATAACCTCGAAAGGTCCTATGTATCTCGGGATTAGCTTTCCTTTCTTACCAAACCGCATCACTCCTTTCCAGGGTGACACTTTAAGTAGGACTTTGTCACCTACCTCGAAGTGAAAATCTTTACGCTTAGGATCAGCGTAACTTTTCTGCCTATCCCGGGCAGCTTTGAGACGGTCTCGAATCTGGACGATCTTGTCTGTCGTTTCGAATACGATCTCTGGTCCTGATAACTGGACGTCTCCAACTTCCGCCCAACACACTGGCGATCTACACTTTCTACCATACAATGCCTCAAAAGGCGCAGCCTTAATGCTGGTGTGTTAGCTATTGTTGTAGGAGAATTCTATCAACGGTAAGTTCTTATCCCAACTTCCACCTAAATCGATTGCACATGCACGTAGCATGTCTTCTAACGTTTGAATAGTACGCTCACTCTGGCCGTCTGTCTGAGGATGGTAAGCCGTACTAAAGTTCAAACGTGTGCCCAAAGACTGTTGGAAACTTTTCCAAAAATGTGACGTGTACCTAGTATCTCTATCAGAGATAATAGCTACACGTATGCCATGTAAGGCGATAATCTTATCAACGTATAACTGGGCTAACATATCGGAGCTATAAGTCTCCTTGATGGGTAAGAAATGTGCTGACTTAGTCAGTCTATCAACTATAACCCATATTGTATCATTTCCTTTCCTTGTCTTGGGTAACTTGGTGATAAAATCCATAGTTACCATCTCCCACTTCCACGTAGGAAGTTCAGGCTGCTGTAGCAAACCTGACGGTTTCTGATGCTCGGCTTTGACTTGCGCACATGTCAAGCATTTTGCTACATGGGCGGCTACAGACTTTTTCAAGCCTATCCACCAATAATTTGTCTTTAGATCCTGGTACATCTTATCAGCCCCAGGATGAACGGAGTATTTGGAACTATGGGCTTCCTGGAGGATGACATCTCGAAGTCCTCCATAGATTGGAACCCATATTCGTCCATTTAATCGTAGAATTCCGTCCTTGCTAAGAGTTAACTGCTCCTCAGTTACTCCTAGCTTTTCATTAGAGTAGTTAGCTTCCAACACAGCTTCCTTCTGTGCAGCTAACACCCTTTCTATCAAACTGTTCTTTATTTCCATGCGATTGGCATTGATTCGAATGGGTTTAACCCTTTCCTTTCTGCTTAAGGCGTCAGCGACTACATTCGCCTTGCCGGGATGATACTTGATTTCACAATCATAATCATTCAAGGTCTCCATCCAACGGCGTTGCCTCATGTTTAACTCTCTCTGATTAAACAGATGCTGGAGGCTCTTGTGATCAGAATAGATCACAAACTTGATTCCATAAAGATAATGCCTCCACAATTTTAGTGCGAACACAACGGCACCCAATTCCAAGTCGTGGGTGGTGTAATTCTTTTCATGCACCTTTAACTGTCGTGATGCATAGGCAATAACTTTGCCTTTTTGCATAAGCACACACCCCATGCCGGTGTGTGAAGCATCGCAGTAAACTACGAATTCTTCAGTGCCTTCAGGTAATGTAAGCACAGGAGCGTTGCTCAACTTTTGTTTCAAAACATCAAAGGACTCTTGCTGCTTAGTTCCCCAAACGAACTTTACTTTCTTCTTGGTCAAGGAAGTTAGGGGTGCAGCAATCCTTGAAAAATTTTCAATGAAGCGCCTATAATATCCTGCCAATCCCAGGAAGCTACGAATCTCCGTAGGCGTCTTTGGCTCTTGCCAATTCATAACGGCTTCAACTTTAGCGGGATCCACCTGGATACCACGCTCGCTTACCACATGTCCAAGAAATTGGACTTCTCGTAGCCAAAATTCACATTTAGAGAATTTGGCATAGAGCTTCTCTTGGTGTAAAAGTTCGAGAATACATCGAAGGTGTTTCTCATGGTCAGCTTGGTTCTTAGAATAAATGAGAATGTCGTCAATGAAGACGATGACGAATTTATCCAAGTGCGGCTTGCAAACGCGATTCATGAGATCCATGAATGCGGCCGGTGCATTTGTGAGCCCAAAAGGCATCACTAGGAACTCGTAATGACCATAACGAGTCCTAAATGCAGTTTTATGTACGTCTTCATCTCTGACCTTCAATTGATGGTAGCCTGACCTCAAATCAATCTTCGAGAAGTAACTTGCCCCTTGAAGCTGATCGAACAAATCGTCGATTCTGGGCAGAGGATACCTATTCTTGATCGTGACTTTATTCAGCTCACGATAGTCGATGCACAGACGCATCGATCCATCCTTCTTCTTAACAAACAATACTGGCACTCCCCATGGAGACGAACTGGGTTTAATGAAACCCTTGGCCAATAATTCGTCTAGCTGTGTCCTCAATTCTTTCATCTCCGTTGGAGCCAACCTATAGGGTGCTCTGGCAACTGGTGCTGCTCCGGGGATGATATCAATCCTGAATTCCACTTGCCTATCTGGTGGCAAACCAGGTAGTTCTTCCGGAAAAACTTCTGGGAATTCAGAGATGACAGGGATGTCTCCTATCTTCCGTTTAGGCTCATCAATAATTACTTGCGCCATGTAGATGACACAACCCTTCTTTAAACATTTTGAAGCCTTGAGCATAGTCACTTGCTCAGGCAGTCCGTACTGGGTATCTCCCCGAATGGTAAGTGGTTCACCAGACGGAGTCTTTATCACCACTTGCTTCATGTTACAAACAATTTGGGCCTGGTTAAGAGATAACCAGTCCATACCCAGAACTATGTCAAAACCAGCTAACTTAAATGGAAGTAGAGACAGAGGAAAAGAATGGTTCTTAATGGATATAACGCATCCATCTAACACAGTTGAGACGGTTTCTATGGTACCATCTGCTAACTCTACCTCATAGTTTACGCCTAAGGTTTTGACAGGTAAATTCAACAATTTACAAAACTTATGATCTACGAAAGACTTATCTGCGCCTGAATCAAAAAGTACTCTTGCAAAGACATCATTTACAAGGAAGGTACCTGTTATGACATTATCGTCATGCACAGCTTCTTTCACGTCCATCCTGAAGACTCTAGCATTAGTCTTCTTGGCCTCCTCAGGCTTCTTGTTATACTTAGGGCAGTTGGTCTTGATGTGCCCCTTTTCATTGCAACGGTAGCACGTTGCGTCTTTTATCTTCTTGCAATCCACGGTTTTGTGGTCCGTGGACTTGCATAATCCACAAGCATAGGTTTTCGACTGGTTCTGAGAATTTGACGCGAGTCTGCACTTTCCAAAGTGCTGTTTCTTACAAATTTTGCATGTGGGCTTCTCACCAGAACGATGCCCATCTTTTCTCAACTCAGAACTCTTCCTGTTATCACCGTTCCCACGGTGTTTCTTGTTCGATCCTCGCGAACCATTATCTTCACGCTTCCTCTTCTCAGCCTCCTTATTCCTCAGCGATCTCTGCCTGACCGCATCCAGAGTGAGGGATAAGGAAATGTCAGCTACAGACCTAAAAGTAGCTGGCCGAGAAGCCTTGACGCTTGCTTTGATCTCGGGGGCTAACCCACCGATAAAACGAGCTATTCGCTTTGGTTCCGGGGTTACTAAATATGGAACCAACCGAGACATAGTGTTGAAGCTCATTAGGTAAGCCTGACAGTCGAGGTTTGTCATCACCAAGGATAGGAAGTCAGACTCTATCTTTTCCACCTCATGTTGGGGGCAGTAATTTTCCCTGATTAGGGCATCAAATTGATCCCATGATAAGTTGTACAAATGGATTTTCCCGGTGGCTTGTATTAAAGATCTCCACCATGCTAACGCTTCGCCCTTGAAAGACTGCGACACAAACTTGACCACGTCTCTCTCAGCGCATCCGCTGATATCCACAACCGTATCCATCTCATCCAGCCATGTCATACAGTCTATGGCTCCTTTCTCCCCCGTGAAATCCCGGGGTTTGCAAGATACAAAATACTTATACGAGCAACCCTTAATATGGTTTTGTTTCGGCACGACTATCTGAGAGGGTACACTGTGGTGGTTGGTGGACTGACGATCGTCATCCACTTTCTTGGGGTCCTCCTTCTTGGAGGGAGGCTTGCTGTGAGCTTCTGATTGAACTCTAGGCTTTGAGCGCGGTATAGATAGGGTCCTACTCCGGGTCTCACTATACTGCTCGTACTGTCACTCCAGTGCCTGTGTCACAGCGCCATCTACTAAAGCTTTTAATTCAGCACCCGTTAACGTAATCTGGGCATTATCATTTGGCTCCACAGGATGGCTATTTATTTCGTCTGAATCAGCCATTTGAATTGAACTGTTGCAGAAAACAAGGACAATATTTTATTTGGGAGTTTATTATGGAATTACCCCTTAGGGTAACTCGTTAACCATGGTAAACAGAGACCATATATAGTTAACTTAATAATCGTATTAAATTAGGATTTCAATCATAATTTATCCTAATTATAAATAATAACAATATATATTAGCACATAAGGCTTAGTCACTTGGACAATTTAAATTATAAGCTATGATTTCAGAGAATCGAGGCTTTTAAGGTTTGAACCTAGTTCATTACCTTTACTAGACAGGGAGTTATAGTTACCACTGTCTTTAGGCTCATCTAGAATTGAGCAAGGCCCGTAGGCACTATATTACCACGTATGGTTAAAAAAATATGATCATTTTAATTGATGATGTAAACCCAGGATTTAGAGATCATTAGACTGGGTTAGGAATCCTTTGAAGAATCCGTATACATGTAAAAATGATATGTGATTTTAACGAATCACATCTGCCAGGAGTGTTAACATGTTTTAAGATGTTAACAGGGATTTGGATCTTTTAAACAGGTCTTACCATCTTGGCCAGGTCTTAAAATGACCCATAGGCTAGGTTTCACACTATAAGATCCTTAATTAATGCTTTGAATCTTTTTAACAAGTCTTACCATCTTGGCCCGGTCTTATAATTGATCCGAAGGCTAGGTTTCACACTTAAGATTCTTAATAAAAATTTTACATAGGCAGATTATTTCAAAAGGAATGATTTCAATTTATTTATTTCATTTATAACTTATATTTGCACATAATGGCCATGAAATTTATAAAAACAACATTCCATTAATTATACATAGGTTACATGTTGCCCTAAACGGGTCTTTTCAAACTAACCATTTCCCACGTAGGGGTTAAACAAGTACTTACCCACGCAGGGGTTAAATTTAAAACACAAGTCCTCGCAGGGACTGATTACTTAAATAAATGTCCACGCAGGGACTAGGTACAAAGATAAATGTCCACGCAGGGACTACATACACACATAAATGTCCACGCAGGGACTTAATTTAAAGTAGACATATACATAAAGGATTTACTGATCCTTCTTGCTCTTTCCCTTGATTAAGTTCGTCAAGGTCTTGAACATCCCCTGGTTACGCCGTCGGTCTTCCCGTGCCTCATGTCGCACCTCCCTAATACTTTGCAGGATCTCCAGATGCAGTGGTGGCGACATTTGTAGGGACGGCGGGGGTTGTTGGTAGTACGGGGGTTGTGTAGGCATCTGGTACCCATGTGATGGGTACCTTACTCCCCAAGGACCTCCATACGGTCCCTCAGGGTTAAGGGCGTTGTAATTAGCCGCTACCATATACGGGTCGGCTTCAGTGTAACCGAAGTTAGTGTGGGTCGGTGGCCCAAACGGGTTGTACATCGAAGGACCCGTGTATGCTGGTATCTGGTTATCAAAACCCATTGGTGGCGGTTGCGGTGCGACGGGGTTTGATGGTCCACCCATTTGTGGATCTTCTTGAAGTGGCGGATAATTTCTGCCACTTGATTGTAGAGGAGAGCTGAAATGAAACTCTTCTCTTCGTGCGGACATCCGGGCTCCGGTTCTCATACGCCTTGACGGTTGCGGAGGCACCGGCTGAACTGGTGGCGGTGGAGGCGGTGGCGTAACTGCCACATACTGGTGATCCTCAGAGGAATCTTGATGATGCTGCTGCTGCTGAGGTTGCTGCTGCTCATGAGGCGACGAATAATGAGGCTGCTGCTGCTCATGAGGCGACGAATGGTGAGAAGGTGTATAATACCATTCGTGCCGAGTAAATATAGCTTGGAAACTATCTGGGCCATCATAGGGTGGTCCGTGGTAAATTGAGCTATCCGAGACCTCGATGGGATGGTTGGGAGTTCCGGTTGCGGGTTCGACGGGGTCGTCTTCCTCGTCCATATCGTTGCCTCCTGAAAAATGGTCCTCCGGTCCCAATGGGTTGAAACCCACTGGTTCTTGAATATAATTTGCCGGGTTAAACCGGCCTCGAAAGAATGGAGTGGGGTCACCAAAGGAACGGTGCGACATAGATCGATGTAACGGTATGTACGAATGGTGCGAGTCTCCAGGCTCGTTCTCTGATTGTGGCCCGTAGGAGTTCTGGACGGGAGTTGTCGAACTGTTCGAAACCGACCGTCTAGCCGGTTGAAAGAGGTTCCTCTGGTTCCGTCGAGTACTATCACTCTCGGCGGGAATAGGAGCTCGTGTATTCGAAGGTCCTGCCTCGTCATCGTTAGGTGCGGGGACTGGTCCCTTACCTCTTCCTCCTCTCCAGAATCTTGGTGGCATGTTTCCTGTCAACACAACGTGAGATAACAACAAACATATAAAATAAAATAAAATAAAGGACAGTAATAACAAACAAGTTGGAATTTGTCCTAAGTTATATGTCTAGACTCGAAAGTTTAGAAATGTGCAATTGTGTAACTGAGATTAAACACAAAAGGCTAGTGTTTAATTCACTCAGTTGTTGGCTCTGATACCAACCTGTCACACCCCGATTTCCACGTGTCACCGGTGGGCCCGGTGGGGGAGTATCGTGACGTCATGGTTGGCAACGTAATAGTCAAACAACACAATATATATGAATGCACAGCGGAAGCAAATTAAAAATATATAATACAACCGAATTTATTTATTGTAATCAAAGTCACAATATCCGGATGTTTTTCCACAGTAGGATCGAATATAAAATATTATAAATGGTTCAACAGACTTCAGGCATCTTAAGCTTGCGAGACTTCTAACGATGCTTAGGAGAATCCCAGCCAATTTCGCTTAGTACCTGCATTTAATCTTTTTGGGAAAATACGTCAGTTTACACTGGTAAATACATTCAACTGACTCATTTTGTAAAATGTTTGAAAATTTGTTTGGATGCACATGGCATAAATATTTTATTTAACATGGGAGAATTATTTAATATTATAATCTTGTGAACGAATTACATGTTATTTGCGCGTTCAGTAGCCCGGTACGTATCCGGGTTAAAGATCAATAGACACACCACAATTTTAGAGTTATACACTGACAGGTGTACGCCTACACCCCGTGCTCAAGTCGTGGCCAATCTCGTAAGATGATGCCAAGTATATCCGGGACATGGTCATTAACCCCCCAAAGGAATTTAAGCATACAAGACTGTTTAAACGAGCCGATCAAATTATTCAACTACCCACTCAAATGATGGAGATTTGATGCTCGATCAAGCGGTACACTATGTACCGTAACCCAAGCCCGTATAGGGAAAATAAGTTAAAAGTATTTACCTGAGCAAAGTATAAATCCTTAATTGAATAAATTGCAGATAGCTTTTACTGGTCTCCTAATCTGGAACGAAGGTTTCATATAACCTATTAGAATACTAACGGGTCTTTAATTAAGCTTAAGCTTAGACCGGTCAGTTTTAAAGATACGGTTCGTACGCACGATTAAGCGAAGACCGGGTAGAATGTGATTTAGACCTGACAAGTTCAGAGACTTGTTTAATATGGGTTTATTATTCACATTCTGGATTTTGAGGTAAAAATGATAACGTTTGACCCGTTTCGGATAGTTTATGCAAACTAGTTACCTAAACCGAACCGAACGCGTATAACGCATAACGGGTAACCGAAAGGGTCGCGAACAGGTTTCCTAAGTTAATATGCCTTAAATATGTTGTGATATCATTATGATACCTCCCATAATGCCCAAAACGAGTTTAATCTTTAATTATGCCCTGTAGGGGTATTTTGGTCATTTTAAAGATTATAAAAGGGATTTGACGTAACCCTGATGTTCGGGACTGAAGTAATCAGTAAACAAATTATTTTTAACAGATTATATTAGTTGGTAATAGTCCCTATGTGTCAAAATGGTTTTAAGCCTAAACTACGCGTATAATACGCGTATAAACCCGTTTTAAGTGACGTACGATTAAAAATATGATTATGGGTTCTCTGATCAGTTAAACAGGCTCAAAACACTACATTTATTATTTAAAATCAGTGGAAATTGGATTCGCGTCAAAATTCTTTGTAGAACTCATTTTATGACTGAAAAGGGTAAATTCGGTATTAACCGAATTAGGGCGATAAGCCTAGCTTAAGACCAGTTTAAAAAAATAATTAAAAATCTTCAAAAATCCCAAAATATTATTTAACATTAGTGGGGAAAAGGTTTGGTGCCGAAAATCGGGTTTAGATAGGCTATGTGCTAATCGCGCCGATTAATTAATAAAAAACTTATTATTTACGCTAATGCGCATATCTCCTAATCTGGACCTCAAATTGATGTCAAATTTGGAGGGCATGTTTATAATTCAGTAGACAAGGGTCTTGTCCACTTACATTACCAAAAAGCTCGTTTTATAACCGAAAGGGCATTACGGTCAATTTTAAGCATTTAACGGAAACGCGCGAACGAATCGGGTAATCAACGAAACATGTTCAGAGGCTTATACTATCATGTAACCCAACCCTAATGAAGTACTAAGGCAATACTAAATCACATTAAAATGGGTCAGAACCGAAGTCAAAGCAAAAGTCAACGTTTTGCGCCTTTCGGTTCCGAACCGGGTTTAAACAGAAATTTGTCTAGTCGGACAAGCATAGGCAAGTTTTTATACTTATTACCAAGTTATATTAAGGTTAAAACAGGTTACACGCCTCTCGGATTGCTAATTACATGTTAAATCACAATTTAGCGTTCTGTTGACTTTTTCTAAGCATGTTTGACTCGACATTCGGACTAGTTAGAGTGGGAATCAGAGGGTGCCCATTTATGGGTTTAAGGCCCACATGATTACCAACATATAACTACCTTTGATTCGACAAACCACTGGACCATTTGTGATTTATCGTAAAGTCAACCGTTATTTACGACGGATTGACTTTTAAGCTAAAACTATGGAAAAACTAAACCACAAAGGGTTAGGCATACTTACAGAAGCTTGGTGCACGACTAGAGATGTTAGAAGAATGCTTTAGAGCTCCATAGATGATCAAGAGAGCAGGCTTGAGGTGTGTTTCAATTGTGTGCAAGGCATTGCCTTTTATAGTGAAGTTTCATGCACAAGATCATTACAACTCACCCTATAATTGCTCATGGATGATCAGCAGGTGTCTCTGAGTGCTAGGGGACATGTAGGGGGTGCCCATGCTTCAACTAATGCATCCAAGATCGTCCACAATCTCAAACAGTGAAACTGACCAAGTTTTCTGCATCTGGGGGTCTTACGCGGCCCGCATTAGATATCAGGTTACTTGTACGCGGGCCGCCTGAATCCTCAAGTCAGGAAACGGATCTTTAAATGGCGCGCGGCCCGCTTTAGCCCACTTGTTTACTTAACGCGGGCCGCCTGAGGCTTGATTTCCAAGATTTTCAAATCTTTTGTAATTATTAGCCTGACCTTTCCGTTTCTAAGGGGTAACTTTGTGATTTGGCCCTCGATTATTTACGAACAAGGGCCTCGTAACTTTTACCCGTGCCGTTAAATCCCTGGTCAATTTATTTACTATCCGAAAAGCCTTGACTTTTGTTGTTGACGCTTTTAGCCCTCGAATTTACATACTTTCAAGGTTCGTTAACTTTAGTCCTTTATTTAGTATTTAATACCACGTGTAAACTCAAGACACGTGTCAATACATTATTGGACACAAAATTTCGAGGTGTTACATCTTAATGAGGTTATGTTATAAATCTCATGTGTTTTTTTTTTTTGTATAAATGATATGAGAAATTGTTGATGATTTGAAAAGAAAATGATATGTAAATAAACAAGGCAAAGTTCATATTACAAAGGAACTATGGCCAACTTTTCTTAGAAATCATATGTTAGAAAAACTATCATTTTTTTTAACAAAGTCTTTACAAGATTAGAAAGTTGGTCTTTCTAAACATAAAAATTGACATAAATATATATTTTGGTAAAATACATACTTATTGAACATATCAAGTATGTGTTATGTGTTATTATTTGTATTTGTATATATACAAGTTAGAGACTTGATAACAATGACACAAATAAATACAAGACATACTTACAACTAAAGACTTACAAGAATACATATAGACACACTTGAAAACAACTTACGGACATTCCGAGCTTTCGGACACAACTTATGGTTGAAACGGACGACGGGCGAATTTATAAACATATCGCCATTCCGAGGAATTACTACGACGTATAGACGATCTTTCGACGCGGACACAAAATTTACGTTACCATTAACAAAATTTGGACATTTTGAAACTTATAAAAACTATTATGTTTTTATTAACTAAAAAGTATACTTAGTTATTTTTATAAAAATGTTTTTATAAAAATGAAAGACTTATACTTTCAAATGGGCTATTTTATACAAATGGGCTTACACTTCTTAATGGGCTATTTTATACAAATGGGCTTACACTTCTTAATGGGCTTACTTTCATAATGGGCTTAACTTAAATACATGGGCTAAGCCCAATACAAAACATATGGGCCAAGGCCCAATACTATTTAGGCCCAACACTATTGAGGCCCAATACTATTTAGGCCCAATACTATTTAGGCCCAACACTATTTAGGCCCAACACTATTTAGGCCCAATAACATGAATTCTTGGGCTAAGCCCAATGACATATAATTGGTAAAAATTACAATTGAACAGTTTACTTATACAAAGGCATGGAATAAAGAAGACAAGACCCGATGATACAACTCACAAGATACAAGATTACATATATATATATACATTTGGTGAAATATATATATAACCGTTTAACAATTCATTCATCTAATACAAAGTTCAACGAACAATAAAGACATACAAGTCTTACACATATTTAAGACACAAGGCTTGTACTCAAGTCATTTACAAAGACCGAAGTGTCTAACAAATATAAGAACATTTGTAGGTCGCAACATTGTTCAAGACGACCACGCGTAAGATCACAGACACTTATCATTCACGGATGCAATACTGTGAGTTCATGTCCCCTATTCATTTAAATGTTTTACAACTTTACAACTATCGGGGAAAATACATATTCAACGTATGTTAAAGTTAGGGAATGGAACACCTTAGATCATGTGCGAATTAGGGTTATACATCTAAGCACCATTAATCCAGTTTGGACCTAGGTACAAGTGGTTAGATCTAATGGGTTTTGGCGAGCCCCACTCTTGGTCATGGACCCATACAGAAGAGTGCGTTTGTGTCCCAGTCGATGGTAATCGACACGAAATCGTCTAGGTTTGGATTGCTTCCTATTTCGTCACACATATTAATGTCCTCGCGAAACATTAATGATCAACGATTTCATTGACGCTTTACATACTACATCATTACATACAGATACATTTTATACAACTCACATTTTATGGATACAGTTTATACAACTCACATTTTATGGATACATTTTATACAACTCACATTTTACAGATACATTTTATACAACTCACATTTTACAGATACATCTCATACAACTAAACTGCATGAACTCGCCAACTTTTGTTGATGTTTTCAAACTTAACATGTATTTCAGGAAATTAGTGGACCATGCAGACATTTCAGTCAAGAAAAGCAAATATCAAGACTCCATGCCACCATTTGAAGGGTTTGCCCGTTATATACCACCTCTTTGCGGTGATATAGTGGTCAAAACCTTGACATTTTAAGACTTACATTTTGATGTATAAAACGATGACAACTTATTTTCATTTGATGGTTTGTAACCAATACATTTAACTTATGTTGCGTTCTTTTGAAACGATTACGACAATGGCATTGGAGCTTGTTTTTATTCATTTAGTATGTTCACTTATATTGTTATGCAATGAGAACCGATCAGATCACACCTCGCGCTTCCACTACGAGCGGGTGTGACAAGCCACCCTCTTGGCCTTCGGGTGAGACCGACGGTAATGGTGTGGTGGTTTTGACACAGGATATGATGAAGACGACACTCATGGTAGGGGGTTCTAGGGTTCCATCGAGTGTACCGGTGATCTTGAACAATTTCACTTATGTTCGTGGAGGTTGTGCTGCTTAGGAAAGTTTCATTCATGGATGAATCTGAGACAATTGACATCCATTTTATTCTAGTGTATGATTACATTATTAACATCTATTGATGTGTAATTGTGTTTTATCAAAAAGTTAAATACTACGGTCTCATTTTATATAAATGTCATGGATGTGTCAATATTCTTTTTATACCAAGTATGGCTAATTTTTGTCATGTTAAGCCAACTATGATGATGGGTCAAAACAAATAAGAAATTGTGTAATTAAACAGTAAATTATTAAAGAATGAATATATTGAAGGGGAATTTTAACCACAGCAGTGATTTTTGTGGCGATTATATGTTGTTTGGCCTTGGTTTAGGGGGTGGTTCCATCTTGGACTGTTTTCATTCCTATTATTCTTTTGTCATTACAACACTAAAAAACCCGTCCACCGGACGAGTATACTACTAGTTGTTTAACAGCTTCGGTCAGATAATAGGTAAAAATGGGTCATTTTAAGAAGTATCTATTTACTTACGGTTAACATGATTTATAGTTAAAATGAGTTGGATTGAAACAGGTAGATTTAGGGAAAGGAATATCAAATGGATTTGTTTGTATGGGTTGAAATTGGCCACTACATGTTTGTCTTTTCTAATTGTAGTAGACTATTTTCAGTTCTTGGCAAGAGATGTATTGTAGTAGATATGGAAAATGGCCGAACCAGAAGGATGTGTTAAGGGGTCAAAATACGTCGGGACGGGTGGGTCACACAAACCCTTGGACACTTTTGTCTTTTCCAATTCTTGATCTTTTAGTAATGTTATTATTATAAATCAATACTTAAACAATTGCTACTCTATCTACATTTTCATTGGAGTTATCAGTTATGTATGTAAATGATTCTTTAATGGATGATATATGTTCAAGTGTGTGTTGTTTATTAGTTGTATAATCTGTGTTGGTGTAACAGGTGGATAATGTTAACAGACATGGCATACTTTTGGAACTTGTACAAGTTCTTAGTGATCCCAATTTCATCTTCATAAAAGCTGATGCGGATAGACCCGATCTCTTTAATTATCTTTTTATTTGAATTTAATATTTTATCTTATTTTGTTTCCTTTTCGAATTATGATTCATATCTTATAAATAGGGTGTTTAGGGTTATTGTTTAGACAGTTTTTGAGTTTGATTATTGTAAAGAAAACCTTTGAGGTTTCTTTGAACCATTCGGTTCTAAGTCTTTGAATGAATCATTGTGTTTGAGCCATTTGATTGCGTGAGAAACTGCATCAAAAGCATACATAAGTTCTGATGGAGGGTGGTTCATGGATGGTATATATTTCAGTTTCTAATCTCTTTTTTTTTTCTAACCTGAGTTGAGTTTTGTAGTAGTTTTAAGTTTTTAATAAGTTCTTTCTTTCTTTCATAGTTTTTAATGTTAATGATCAACATGGGAACAAAATCAGTGATGTGGAAGTTTAGATTACATTCAAAAAGTTAAAACATAAAACTTTGTGAAGTGTTCTAAAGTCTAAACACATTAATGGTATGAATAGCGTCTGTATTCATTAACAATATGATTTCTTTGCTTCGTTTTCAGGCACGTGGCTCGAAAACAAGCTTTACCACATCAGTTGATTCAATCGGGGTCACATCGTCAACAGATCAAATAGTAGTTTAGTTAATATGAAGTGATAGACCTGGGATACTTTCTGAACAACGTGCGGTCGTCACACACATGAAGTGTAACGTGTTGACCGAACGGTGAGGTTTGGACCCACAACATGCTGGTTGCATTTGTAATGCAACTGACTAATGAGGAGTCAGGGTTAGCCATTATGGACTGGGAGAAACTTTCTGTTGTAAATAAAATGCTTTGCATTGTGCTTAAAGGTAGCAACAAAGGTAACGAGGCTAAAATCGTGGCCTCTCACGGCGTGACCCACAGTAAAAGACGGTTGTACCAAATGATGTTTGCAGATAGAGATTATGAGAGACCACAATAGGGTTGAAGTGAAAATCAAAGGCCTGATGTTAAAGTTATTAATTGGTATGATAAAGACTATTCCGTTGTTACGATTAGGTGTAAAGACATGCCCAAGTTTTATTCAATACGATTTGCACGTTAAGGGAAATGGAATGTGTGGTATTTCATGGAAATGTAGATGCTGAAGGGCCCGAAGCTTACCAGGTTTGTGATTCGCAAAGTGAATATTTTTTTATTATAAATCTGACCGTTTTGTTGATTTTATAACGTTTTGTTTTGTTTTGTAGGAATATTGTGCTCTTGACTGTGGTGAACCTATGTGAGAAGCTTTCTTCTGAAGGTTTTCGCCTTTTATGGATACAGTTTCAATATTGTGCCAACTTCTTCGGTATTATAAGTTATCATGTTTAATGAATGTATTGACATATTTCTTTTATTAAATTTGGCTTTTAGATGTAATTGTTGTTGTTTATATACTAAAGAGTAATTTTAACTTTAATGCATATATCTTTCTGCTTTGTTTTTATTCGGAAATTTAAATTTAAATTGTTATTATTGTATTATAACAGTTATAATAATATTTAACATAGTATATATTAAGCAAAAAAATTACATTAAGTGGAAAATTTAGTGGAAAATTTGGTAGCCTATATCTCTGTTGTTTGTTACTCATTGTTCCAAAAATTAGTGGAAGTTTCAACCTGAAAGAGGATGCAACTTGTTTTTGTTGTTTTACACCAAGAATCAAGCTTAATCATCCCATGATCGGGTAGGTTTTCAACTTGATCTATGTTAAGTTTTTGATTCAGCTGAGATTTCATGTTTTATTATGCAGATATGCAATGATAAAGATCAAGCAAATTCATGGTTTCATGGCTTAAAAGTGTACTTTACTCGCTTTGTTGTTTTAAAATTAAGGAATTTGGCTTGAGTTGTATCCACACAAGTTTAATAAATTTTAGCTTTACTGAGTTTTTATACTATAATTTGTTTAACCAAGTGATATTAAACCTATAATAATTGATTTTATTATGTTTCATGTTAACATGATGGATTCTCACAGGTACGTTTACATTTGAAATAATCAATAGGGTGTAGACAGTCTGTATGTATATAGTGTGTTACGCTACTTCATTTGGTTTGGTTTGATCTTTTTTTTTTTTACTTTTTAAAAAGGTATCTTGCTATTCTTTGTGACCGATTAGATAATAAAACGCCCACTTCAAAATTACAACTTTTAATTTATTTAAAGAACACCTTATTAGTTAAATTGTTATGTAAACCAAATTAATACCTTACGCATTTCTAAACAAAGTATACATTAAGCTAATACTTCATCTGTTTATTTATTTATTATTTTTTTTTTTTTTTGAAGACTACCTGCTTTTTAAAGAAAATTTTACGATTCTCAATCCTACACATAGTACATATTTAAAAAAATTTACATTCGTTGTTTACATCATTTTAATGGCCAACCAGTGAGTATTCACGGGTGATAACCTAGTATTAATATAAATAAATTAGTCACTCATATCTCTCTCTCTTCTCTCATCCACCATCATCGCCACCACCATTCCTCACCACCACTACCACAACCATTGACCACTACAACCACCACCACAATCACCATAAAATTACATCAAAGAAACTCACAAAATTGCAACAAATATGTTAAATCAATTTGTTTATATGAACATCAAAGAAATCTAAGCTATCAACAATAATAACTAGTAGATTTCCCCCGCGCTTCGCGGCGGGAACTCGATCGGTATTGATTCGGTTTGTTTCCGTACCAACACAATACATGCATTCGGTATAACAATCAACATCTGCTCTACATCGACCGAAAACCATAAAACGAACACGGTGCTAATACCGATGTTGTTCGGCCCGGCTCAATATGGTACAATACAGTACAGTAGTGATACAATATCAGTTTATTGAAACTAAAAATATAGATATAAATACCGGTACCAAATATCGATGTTGTTCGTTCGGTTTTACGTTCGGTACAATAGCGACACGGTGTCTACTTTCAAAAAGATTTACCAAAAACCATAAATATGAATAGTGGCACTTATGTTGTTCAGTCGGTTTTCTTTTCGGTATGGTAGCAACACGGTATCCATTTTCAAAAAGATTTATATCAGAATATTGGAAAAAATACATAGATGCGTATTTAGATTATTTTTAAAAAATTAACGTACGCAAATTATTAAAAATTATATTAAATGAACAATACTTCAAACAAATACCTTAAAAGGCTATTTTTTTCATGGTCCCTCTACTTTAATATATAAATAAATAATACACATACATAATATATATATATATATATATATATATATATATATATATGTAATAAAAAATATCTTTTAATTGAATTAAAAGATTATAAGAAACTAAAATAAACATATTTAGTTTAAATAAATAATATTTTAAGAATTGAACAATTGAAACTTAAATAAAAAATAAAGAATTAAAACACCACTAAAAATTCTATAATAATTGTTTATTTATCTTAGTTACTGTTCATCAAGACTTTCTAATAATATGTATAATTTGTGTATATGAACATCAAATAGATCTACAACAAATATGTTAAATCAATTTGTTTATTCGATCAATTGAGTGAAAACGAAGACAATTCATAAAATTATAACAGATCTGTCGAATTAATTTGTGTATATGAACATCAAATAGCTATAACAATCAATAGTAAAACAATTTCTGCAATATGCTTACGAAACCTTAGATCCAGAGGGTTCTCCGACGGCTTTTTCGATACCGTAGTATCCTTAACACCCCTCGAAGCGGTCATCTGATTTGATTTTGTTTTTAGAAGCAGAATCATCCATTGTGATGTACTTCAGATCTGAGATTGAAAGAACTTGAATTGGATTGAGATGAGATTGATGAAGAGCAGTGGTGAGTCGGTGATCTCATAGGCGATTGACGGCTGACTTCACCATGGTGCCAGAGGTTTATAGGGCGGAGGAGTGGCGGTGGTGGAGGTGGAGGTGGAGGTGATGATGGTGTGGTGTTTTTTAGAAAGAGAGTGTGTGGTACTGGTATTACTTTTCCAAAAATAATAGTTTATTTATATGTATAAAAGGGGTAAAGAGGATCTGATGCATTTTTTTATGAAATACCATTTTTTCCCTTGCCTTAAATAAACATAATTGAGTAATTTAACTCAGTTTGGTGTAAAGAACTTAAAGTGATATAAAACATATGTTTTTTGGATATAAAATGAAATTAAAACTTTTAAATGGTACGTTTCAAAATTTAGATAATACATAGGAGAAAAACTGAAATTTACTCTTTATTATTATTTGTCATTAGTTATCAAATATGCTTCTCCACACATTCGTTTTTACTTTTTTTCTTTGTTAAATTGTACAACATTCGTTCATATTTGTACATCTTATAATTTTCATTAATTCTCTTACGCTTTAACATGCTCATATTTGTGCATCTAATAATTTCTATTTTTTTCCCCGTCTTTCATAAAATTTCATTGTCTTTCCTTAAAGTATTAGTACTTTTTACTTTTTTCCTTTGAAGTGTATGTAAAAGTATAATAAAACCCTTACGGTTTAGTTTGATTTTTGAAAAACTCTATACTTTATTATTATTATTATTATTATTATTATTATTATTATTATTATTATTATTATTATTATTACTATTATTATTATTATTATTTGAGTTGTACGTGATATTACGATAATGTTTTACGTTTCGGTTTAAATTTTGCGAGTTAACACACTACAATGCATGTGTGGTTCAACGTTTAGCAACCCCCGTCGCAATGCGCTTCTCCTAAGTTGACTTAGTTATTTTTTTCTATGTTTTACGTTTCGGTATAATTCTTGTGAGTTAACACGCCATAACGCACGTGCGTGGTTCAACTTTTTCATGTCCACTTTTTTTTGGTTTAATGTTCCGGTTGCAAAGTACGATCCTAAATACTAGTTTTAAATTTTAAGACAGGTATGTAAGAAACAACAAGCTTCATCAATTTCTTAGTATCTTATTATTTTTTTAAAAAAAGTGAAAAAAATATATGGTAGTGGCTCTAGCTTGAGGTGCAAACGAAGTGAACTGTGCCCGAGCTGGTTTAACTTAGGTCCGAACTTCGTATCTCATGCTTGAGCTAGACTCATGGGTAGTTTCTCACGCTCAGACATCGTCGTAGGTCCTTCTACATTACTTGATCCGTTCATTCGTCACCGTACCTTTTCAACAAAAGAAGACAGAGTTGCACGCGAGCTTTTGATTCTAGCTTTGAGAGTTGTACAAGTGTGGGTCATGTTCACAAATTAATAATTCATGTGTTCTTTTCCACTGGTTGCCACCAAAATATTGTATTTGTCGACTTAACAATATCTCTGGTAATAGACTGAAGAAAGTTTCTGGTTGCACAACTTTACAGCATTAGCTCTTCCAAATCCCGTCAGAGCAGCACAACGTCGTTATCCCTCCCACGATCCTCTGCTTTCACAGTAAACCTTCCGTCCAAATTCGCCATCTTCTTGTTTTCATTTTCAGGTTTTAACCCGATTTCTTTTATCATTCTCTCTCAAGTTTTTCAGCTCTGGTGAACCGGATTCAACCAGAAGCACTTATAAACATTCGAACAATTCAGCTGAAGAAGAGCATAATCTCCCTCCATCGTAGTAGTAGTACTATTGAGTAAGCTCTTTGATCATTATATTTACATTCAACTAATGACCAAGTCTCGGTCCTGATCAAATTATCCCACAAATGAGCTTCATAACTACCCGTCCATCTATGCCTACAAAATATTTATGCAAAACAAAAATCAATTCTTAGGTTAATTAATTGTTTAAAATACTGACATAGGTTTGGATGGGATTTTAGGCCTGTGCCCTTTAAAATATGTATAAAACCAGGTTTGGATTGTTTTTTGGGCCTTAAAATATATATATGAGAAGTCGCCTGGTGTAAGCCTGAGCCCAACAATCCGTTAATAGTTATCAGCCCAGCAACAGCTTCAAAGCCCAGAACCTTATCAGCCCACTAGCCAAGTAACCTTATACACAAACATTTAGTTAAGACTAAACGGGTCGTGTTCGCAGGTTGGAGGGTTCAACCCGACCCGAACCCGAACACGACCCGAAATTTCGTGGGTTGACCCGAACATGACCCGTTCAACCCGAATTTTTTAATTTTTTCTGAAATTAATATATTAAAATAAAATTTGCTTAAAAAAACACAAATGTATATAATAATCATATTTAAATTATAAAATCTATGTTAATTTCTCTTTTTAAGTTATAATCATGGCATAAAATACACACCTCATTTAATTTATGTCATAAAATATATTGTAAAAAATTATAATATAGTACAAATGTGTTAAACGGGTCAACCCACCAACCCGAACCCGACCCGTTAACCTAAACGGGTTCGCGGGTTCAACCTGAAATTGACCCGAACCCGTTTACACTAAACCTAAACCCGTGAATTTCGTGTTAGGTTCGTGTCGGGTTTTTGGCAGGGGCGGATTTACGCTCATTTAGGGGGTTCCGAGGAACCCGTTCGGTTCGTAATTTGTAGTGTTAAGTTATATACAAAATCCTGAAGGAACCCTTTAATATTTTGTGAAGGAACCTTTTAAACAAATTTATAAACTGGTCTGCTGGTAAGTGTGCACGCTGGTTAATGGTGAGCTCCCGAGTTCGAGTCCAGTTTAACCCTGTTTTACCAATTTTTTTTGAACTTAAAATCGAATCAGATCTGGGGTTTACTTGTCGCCCTTGCCCATTTCCTATTTACTCTCAAACCCAAATGACCAGACAAACAAAAAACACGCACCATTCATCCTCTCAAACTCGTCATCCAGCCACACCGTTTCCGATTTGAACCAGGTATGGGAAATATGCCTATTTGCTTTTTATAATTTCTTGCCCATCTTGGTTCTTTGGTGTAGACTAAGTCCAAACTTTTGATTTTTTGTACTTTGCTCTGTAGTGTTCTTAGGATCTTTAGTCCAATTAAACTATACAGGTATGTTTGAAAAGTTGTTAAACCTTCAATTAAACTATACAGGTATGTTTGAAAAGTTGTTAAACCTTCTATTTTTTTGAAGATACTGAACCGATGCAGAGTTTGAGGAAGCTTACCACTAGAAGAAATTAATTCATTATCGCACCTTTAGTCCTTAGGATTTATGGATTTTTTTTTCGAAAACTTTCGTTGTCTTCAACTTAGCATCACGTTTTTCTGTTTTCAAGAGAATTCCCTTTAGAGATTACCTAGAGTTAGTAAATTGACGAACCTAAAAAATCATAAATTGTATGTGTAGTATATGAATCTGGTTTAATTTAGTTTCTAGTAATCAATTGTTGATTTTAACATTCAACTTGATGTATATGTAATTATGATTTCAATTGTACGTGTAGTATATTTGACCTCAATTTCTTATGACCCTTATGATTTCAATGTCGACTATCATATAAGGTTTAAATCACGGGTTTCTTACATCTTCTTAACCAGTTTCGTTTCTGTGCTTATTTTGACCCGTTAAGGGTATTTGCACATTGTAACGCCTTTGACACTCAAAATCATACTTTTCGCTTTCATACTTGTCCTAAGTGTTCGCTTGGTCAAATGACTTGTTTCTAAACATCTTTTAAAGGTTGTTTGCCCGTTATACCCATCAAGGGCGTTTTGGTCAACCTTAGTTCCATCATATACTACGAAGGACTTCAACACATATTTAACCAAATCCCACGATTTAAACTATAACTCTAAACACACATACCTGGCACGGGTCAAAGCTATGACCCGTTTTAATACTTCATCCACTAAGTTGCTAGTTAATAGCAACACAAATCCTTTCGTTAATCACCCTGTGAATTCCTAATACTTGACAATACAATCATTAGTCGACATCGCCAAATGGTGATATCTTCACCATTTGACCGATTTGGTCTAAAAGACCATTTCGTCCTTGTGGGATTATAATTATTTATTATCCCCTCCATATAGCATGTTTCTTTGTTAAATTCGTAATCAAAATTACCATAATACCCATTTACCCCTTTTTAACCATCCAACTTAGTCTCTTATCATAGCCACATGTTCCGACCTGTATCAATACTTGTCGGAACATCATACTTCATATATTAGTTTATCATGTTCGTAATCTATACGATGAATATATATTCTACAAAAAGGGTGTAAGCTTAACTTACCTCGCATCCAAATATGCTTCCCATGTGTATACGTTTCGTTTGACCCGCTTCTTTCCCAAGCTTCCACACCGCTTATTCATCGTTTATCACAATCCATTCCATCTCACGAATCTTATATCGAAATTATCATTCGACCTTATAACATGCTAATCTATCAAATCTTAGCCGAATTCTTTAAACATTCACACATATACGATTTCAAACATCATTAACATGAGCATATGATCATTTTCATCATATTATACAAAACCCACTTAATAACTACTTTGTTAATCGCTTACAAGTGATCTAATCTCAATTATCTCATAATTTCATCATATACTTAGTGTGTATACTACCTCCTAAGCATAGTGTACAACTAGGTTATGCATATTCTTCTAATCTCATACATAATTCCTTCAATTCTCCTACTAATCAACATGCATCATTCACACATAAACATCAAACATATTAGCATCACATTTTTTCCAATTCCTCTAACAAGAATACATCATACATATCAAAATTCATCTATATTAAACAAGAATTGGACATGGGTGATTATTCAAGTCATCATTCTTATCATAACAAATGGGTTTCACCCCAAAACATCAAATTCACACAAACCATGCATAATCCATGTTCTAGATAATGATTCTAACACATGCTCATACTCAATTTCATACCAATTCACGGATTAGAACATAACCCACTTCGTGCAAGATCACCAATCTAGGTTTTAAGACATACCTCATGATCCCCTTGTGAAGGTGATCATTAATCCATGCTTAGTTATGAATTTAAGCTTCATTTAGCCTTTCAATTTGATGGAAAGGATGAAGTTAGGGTTTTTGGCTCCATGGGAGCCTCCTGCTCTTTCTCGAACACACGATGTGTGCGTGTGTGTGTTTTGTTATTTAATAACTTAACTTTCATCTTATTCCATTTAGTCCCCCGTGTTTGCCACTAAAACATATTTGGCACAACTTTCGTCATTTAATACTTTTGACCACACACTTAACTAGGTTAAATAGCCTAGTTATTTATTTCATGTTATGTCATATAGGAACGTACGGCAAATATAAACATTCGGGTTTTGGGGTGTTACAAGTCTACCCCTGTTAAATGAGGTTTCGTCCCCGAAACCTTTCTCATTCCCATTAAACACTAATTACCTTTCCTTTCCACCCCATCAACACGACCATGAGCCCAGAGTTGACGCTAGTTTCTAACGCACTTCATAGCTAGCGGTTCATTCATCATTTTAATACTCGTATATCATGTACAATATATTATTTTGTTTATTTCAACATTCATATTATTTTCATCGACCATACGATCTAAATTCGTAATCTATACCTACACATCTATGTTTAACTTCGATAGGTACATCATAATACTAATTAACTATCCATTCTCGATTCATAAACTATTCATATAATTGACTTCTTTCTAACAAGTCCATACTTTTCGTACTTTACTTTTACATAACATTCTCATTTCCTCGACCCGTTTGCAATAGGTCAATATTCATACTTATTCAAACTTGTAATATTACTTACATGTATATGATCCGTTTATAACAGATCTAATACCTTCATCTCATCTCTTAAAATTACATTCTATACATATATTACATAACATTTAATTATTGTTTTGTTATCGCAACGAAGTTACTATTTCATGGTCACACATACGTGCTTAACACTAAAGTTAACATCATTCTACATTTCCCATAGTTATTTATACTATACATACCCTTACGTTACCTTCAACTCATTCTACATTACTATTCCTCTCGTTTCATGCATTACTTAATTTGCATAGGCAAGCGTGTCACGCAAGTTCATTAGATGAGAGTTTAACCAATACCCGAAATTTTCACTCAAATCTTTTAAGATTTAGTTCTTAATGACATAGTCTTCTTCTTACGTCAACTATTAAAAGTCAAACATTCCATACCATACCATACCATACCTATTCCATCATTCATCTCGTAGGTCGTTTTCAATTTACTAATTCATATCTATCCGGCATGAGTTAAAACATTTTACTTACCTCGATTTCATTTCAAACTTCAGCGATCCGTAAATCAGATCGATCCGCTCCTTCACGAGTACTAACCGTACCAGGCCAGCTTTCATTCATTCTTGTAATGAGCTTCCACTCGTGCACATTCGTTCACCAATTCGATTGGTTTCATCACATTGAGAGTTCTACCATTTACATCTACAAAATCGGTGGTTAGCATATTTCATTCAAACATTCATTATACTAGGTGATTACCCACCTATAATCCTTTTTATATCTTCCTACATGCAGGCTATAACACATCCCACGTTTCATCCCTTACATGCAATTCTTTTATTCTGGTTACTTATTTCGTCAACCTTTGCAGTTTGACTTTTCGATGTCAAATTGACATTTCTTACTTATCTTAGATGTATTGAAGTACACGTTCTTACTTCTTTCCTTTCATGCTTACTTGCCAAGACATTCATTACATCATTTCAGTATTCTTGCCAAAACTTACCCTTCTCAATCATACTTAAATTATTGTCCGGGTCGTAGCCCGTAATTCATTACGACTCCTAATAGTCGATTACTAACACATCTAACACATAACATGTTCAGAACTTCTTTCTTTCGTCAAAATTTAAGTTTGCATGCCAAACATTATGCTCACCTATAAATATAAAACTTAACAAATCCAGACATTAATATATATCGGGTTTAACCATTTGACCCGCATAACTCATTCGTCTCTTTAACCATTCTTGTATACAACATATTTGTATGTATATATGCATTTATTCACCTATATATACTAGTGGGAAACCCGCGCGTTGCGGCGGGAGCTCCATACACATGTAAAAGAGATTGTATTGGCGAAATGGATAATTTACAGCCTTGTTTATACTCGTTTTCTGTTAGTTTCGCAATAGGTTAAAGTAATGAATTGCTAAAGTAATCAATAGGCTACATATAAAGTAAAACAAGAGACGACAAATAATTTGAACACCCCTCACAAAGCAATTGAGGAAAACATACAAACAGCAAATATACGGAACCTTATTCTTCAAAGATCGGAATATCAATTATATAAAATTCAACCAACCTCCTCTCCATAATGAAAAAAAGAAACTGGTGCTAATAGAACCACACGAATATGGCCTACCTTATTACTATAGCCTCCTTTTTTTAAAGGCCAACAAACATGTATTATTTAAATAGGACCAACAGAAAACGTTAGCCAAACACCACATTACATCAGTTCACCATATACAAATCAAACAATTACATAATTATATTTGACACCTCAAATCTACACCACTGATCCCATGTGATTGTCTGCCCTTTAGCTCGGTTCCGTATCCTAAGAAAACCCAGTTGTCTAACCTCCTCTTTTATGCTCGCCAAAGGCCGCACTTTGCAGTTGAAAGTAACATCATTCTGAAACTTCCAAACCCACCATACTGCAATCTAAATAATCACGTTTACCAATTTCTTCCACATCCGGTTGCCTCGGACATGCTTCCAAATGTCCACCATGTCCTTCGCTGAAAACACAAACAAGGCACTTATTTTGCACCAGGCCGAGTTGAAATCCCAGACTTCTTGAGCAGAGTTGCAGCCCGCAAACTGTCCTTCAAATACCTTTGACATTCCCGTTATTTGAATTCATTTCCCAATTTGACAATGTCGATAGAGGTACAACAACATGAATATATAAGAACTTGAAAAAAACCATGAACTGATTGGGCACTCTTCCCAAGGTCCATTTCATCAGCAACATTGGTATCATTTCTCCAACTGCACCGTAATATAAAATTTAGGCAGGGGTGATCAACTCTAGATGAAACAAATTATAAGGTGTTATCCAACTTTATAAGGTGCTATATTACAAACTTACCATTGAGAAGATGAAATCCAGCCTTTGAGACCAAGACACCAACCTTGAACTTCTGTAATTATAAAAGGTATGATCAATATCTCTAGTTGTGCAGATTGTGTTCTCCAAAACCTTTCAAGGGCATTACAACCGTGAACCTGGCAGTTTGCCTTTATTATGATGAGTAACAAATATTAAAAAGCACACAAAAAAAAAACATTGTTAAAACATGTGCATTACCTCTGTTTGTCCTCCCGTAATTTATCAATTATCATTTGAGCTGCACGATAGTGTATCAAACGTTAATTAGAATGAATTCTTTTTTCTAGGAACATTAATCAGAACATACAACAATTCTCTTTGTTTCAAGAACTACATACCTGTATTCTTAGTTAAAGTTGCTTAATATGCAATGATGTTATCCAGCCTTTGATGAAAAAAACCCGCAACAATAGAGTTTTTCTTTAATAATTGCCAGCCTTCGGTCCATCCCAGCTTTACAAACATGCCAAAATTCTACCAAAACTTCCTATAATCATTTTCTATTTATTAACTTAATTCTAAAACAATGTAAGCACTTGTGTTCACAAGAGTTTTTGGTAGCAAAGATAGTTTTAGATAATGAAACTTACACATAAATGTAACGATTTCTATCAATTTACTCACTTATGACGGAAGCTTGCCGACAGCATTCGATCACAACGACCACCACCACCGCTACCAGTTTTCGCGAAGAAACCCAATTTAAGAGCGATGTAGAGAATTGGCCCATTAATAGCTCCCACAATTCAATTCATGAAGCCAATCAATTCAATTCAATTAAATTATTAGAGTCCCTTAAATTAAAACCACAGAAGAAATATGCCTTTGTGCTTGATAGTGAAAACAAAATTTCTATCTAATTGTACTTAATCTCATTAGCTTTTTACTTTTCAAACAGATAACCTGTTATGAAGCTAACAGTTCCAGAGGATGCATATATACCAAAACTCACATAGCAGAACCCTAACTGAGTTTCTACTATCGGAATACCTAATTTGGCTGCATCAAACATAGATTAAATATTGAAAATAACTGGTTAACTACTTTTACATGAGTAGCAAGCAGAAAAGTGGTATTGTTTTATTTCTAACCTTTTACATCCATTCCGATTGTAGCCAAAGAAAGAATGGAAGAGCAGATAGATACTCCTCGTTTTGTTGCAGCAACCGATGAAAACTGGGATTCACCGGCCGTTGGTGGATTATGATGGGAGGGGAATTGGCCCATCAATAGCTCCCACAATTCAATTACTTGTCGATTGGGATTCACCGGCCGTTGGTGGATTATGATGGGAGGGGAAGGGGAACACGTAAGGTCTTTAATTTGGGATGAAAACCATTTATTAATCCGGACACACCATCTACACCGTTTCATATTTACCTTTTAAATGGCATAAAACTAAATCTATTTACTTTAAGTACCTAAATTGAAGTTATTTTCTTTATATTAATTTTATTCAGTTTAATAGTAATGAAAAAAGACAATTTTGCCCCTTTTACTAAGCTAATTATGTGTTGCACCATAAGCATTATAGTTTGTAATTACTTAACTTTTGCAGGAATCCTTGTGAAATGCTTTATAATATATATATATATATATATATAAGTTTAAGACATAACTTGGACAATATTCGCTTTTAAAGGATATTTACTTGCTTAGTCTGTAATTACTTACACGTTCGAGTCTTTTCATTCTTATCATTCATTATGTTTCGAACCCGTCGCGCGATTTCTAACATATCATTCATGCTTTTATTCCTTCTTTGTTTCGAATCCGTCTCGCGGATTCTTAACATATCATTCATGCTTTCATTCCTTTCATGCTTCGAATCCATTTCGCGGATTCTATCAAATCAGTCATACTTTCATTCCTTTCATGTTTCGAATCCGCCTCGCGGATTCTAACATATCATTCATACTTTCATTCCTGAAAGTCTTACATTTCTCTTCACCCTCACGTCCACCTACTACCTAATTCTAACGGACATACATGTAACAATTATCACGGTCTCACGAACGTCATATGTTTCTTGTGTACTGGCCAGGTACACAATCCACATACTAGCTTCGTGTCTTCGTGTAATCGCCACCTTATGTCCGAAGAATTAAGTTTCGGCACGTGTAACATTTTCAAAACTTCATTACCATTCCATTATTATATGTCATTTAAAATTTTCTTTCACTTGCTAGGTTATACCATTACATGCGCACACATGTTAAATTTACGTACCTGGGGTGAATTTGTCTTATTACATGCCTTGATGCCGGTCCTAGACCGCATTCACGGATCATCCTTTCCCAGCAATTATGCATACCTTACACATAACATACTGTTAGTTTTCTTCAAATACATACTTAAGCACATACTTACCTTTTACTTCTACCCTTAGATCTTGATCGAGTCTCGGATTGTACGGGTTCCTTGTCACAAGAGCACACAGGTTTGAGTTCAAGTAGTTATCTTCTCGTACTTGATTCACTCAAACCAGAGCTCTGATACCAACATGTAAGACCCTAATTCGTATTTGACAAAAAGTCACAGCGGAAATTCGTGCCATAAAATTTCTTTCTTTATAAATACTTTGACTTACTTGAATTTCATTTCATAAATAACTCTTTCACATAAATTTATCAATCGGCTCATTTACTAAATAAAAACATAACTTATGTTTACCATATTACATACACTATCGTTCCCGTACAATCTAACTTGTGACTCGGTCTTCGATCTCTATTCCTCAATGATCCTTCGTGTCTCGTACAACCTGCACTCACCACATACATTCATTACATTAATACACATTATAAATATAAACCAGATTCATCCTCGTATACTTTTTCGTTTCGTTATCCCTCTACATTTTAGCATTCCATCTAAGCATCAAATCCCGGTAAGATTTCAAGAGTGTACCTGCATTACACTTCATTCTCAAAATGCACTATTAATAACGTCAATACTCAATCGTATCGAAAACTTGCGCATATACATGCATACCTACTTGCATACATACTTACATACATACCTACATACATCCATGCCTTCATACCTACTTGTATACACGCTTACGTTCACATATACCTATTTACATACATATAAACATACCTACATACATGCATAAATACATACATAATATTATACATACATACATAAATACATACACTTCTTACATACCATCACACATACCTACTTTTCCTAAAACATAAAATAAGTTAATCATACTTAGCTTACAAGTGTTTAAAACGTGCTTACACAAGTCCGTAACTGAAAATAAACACCCAGCAACAAGTTTGCTGTCATTTTGAGCCCTCGCGGGGCGCGACGAAGTGCGCCCAACTCTTACGCGGGCCGCGTACCACTACAAAAAAAATCGCAATCTGAGACTGAAAAATCAGTCTCTAAAACTCCTAAATCAGTCCCTAATGGTTATTAGGGACTGATTTTGCCAGTCCCGAGCCAGTCCTAATTGTCTAGTCCTAGATACTTTCATTAGTAACTAAATTTCAGTCCCGATTGTATGACACCAATAGAGACTGATATTCAGTCTCCTATACATATAAAATCAGTCCTCAATATACGTTGTGGTACAACATCATTTCAGTCTCGAATACATTTCGTCGGTGACTGAAAATCAGTCCTTGATACTAGGCCTTTCAGGACTGAAAATCAGTACTTGAACCTTGTCTATTTTGTCCCAAATACATTTACTTAGATTTGGGTTCCATGACAATTCAGTCTCTAATAGACGTTGTAGAGACTGAGAATTAGTCCCTGATAACATGCCATTTCATTCCTTAATATATTTTTTAGGGACTGAAAAATAATCTTAGATGTCATCTTATTTAGTTTCGAATATGTTTTTTAGAGACTGAAATTTTGTATCTTTTAAGAACTTTTTCAATCCCGAATATGTTTTTTTAGAGACTGATAATCAATCCCTAATATGTTAATTTCGTAACTAAATAATAGTCGCCGATGCTATGACTGTTTCTAGTTATGATTTTTTTGAAGACTAAAAAATAGTCTTTGATACTACATTTGATAGTCGATAGTATGCATGCTAGGGCTGTTCACGAGCCGAACCGAACCGATTGGACCTTTGCTCGTGCTCGGTTCGTTTACAAACCGAACCGAGTGTTTTTTCAACCGGTAACATTAGTGACTGTTTTATGATGCTAATATATAACTGACAAAGATGAAGTTAGTTACTGTCAAAAACATGATATCTAAAACAGCAAAAAACTCTTTATAGACTGATCAAGCAGGTATAGAGGTCTTTAAGCAAAACAAGGAACAAAACACGGTACAAACCACCGTTTAAACAGGAGCATATACTGGGCAGATCATCAACTGAGTAATCTGCACAATGTAATGAACAAGCAGCGACCAAGAAACTCTCGAACAAACAAAAAAGGGTTAAAACCTTAAGGAGTGAATGTTCTAGAGAGAAATGAGGGGCTGCAGCTGTAAACAAGAGACCAGACACAGCAGATCATCAACTAGATGATCTGCGCCTGGTGATGAACAGGCTCGACTACACCAACTCTCAAACATAGGGAACCGAGCATCTTGAAGGTTCTTGAGAGAGAAGGACGACCGGCCAAAGCAGCCGACAACCACCGGAGCAGAGACCCTAGAGAGTGCGTATGACTGATCATGCTTGAACTTCTAAGGCACCCGCCTCTTTATAGAACTGAAACAGCAGACAAGGGAGGAACACTAGGTCACACGCATCTTGAAGAGAGGAGCAGGAACCATTTTCTTGTGGACTGGAACTGAAGGGGCATGCTTCTCTTTATAGGGAGGGGCTGTCTTGAAAAGAAGAAAAAATATTGGCATGCGGCCTCTCTTGAACAGGCCGCACCATCTTGAGCAAAGGGCTCCAACGCACTCCCTTCCTTTTTATAAGATTCCAAGCTCAAGGTGTGTACCGGACAAAAGACAAGAAGACAAAAAAAGGTTAAAATAATATATAAGACATATTGAGTTGGGTATTTCAACACCCCCCCCCCCCACAAGTCAATATGCAAAACAAATAGAAAGGCTAAGTTTGCCACAAGCCACTGGTAAGAAAACATACAAGTTGACTCATTGAATACATTTTCCTTTTAAAACCAAACTCATCAGTAAAGTGTAAACCAAAAAGCCTTTTGTAAAACAAGGTGAGGTCTATATCAAAACTTAGTGGCCACTTAGTATATAATAAGTCATGTTTGACAGATCAAGAACAAACAACACAATATCAATTAAACAAATATTGTTGAGTCAAAGATATTTGCTGTTATAAAAACAAAACAAAACCAGTACAGAGGAAGCACACAGCAGAGAGTCATCCACACCTTTCAAGATATAATACTCAAAAAATGTTATATTTATTTTCCAACAAAACTATCAATAATAGAAGACATAAACAACAATGTTTGAGCGGAGAGTTAACTCAACATATGAAGCTATGAAGTTACAGCTTGGCGTTAGTAGAGAAATCTTACACATCATGTAATTCCCACATAATTTCAACTAGTAAGAAACAACTTATATTTGTGAAAAATTATCAAGATAGAACACAATCTAATTAACTTCAAGTAATAGTAACTTTCTAGCAACATAGTTGTTCCACACATATTCTAAAAGAACAAAGAACTTTTAAATTCATCATTGATATCAGTGAAAAACTTACACAATGGCACAAAGCACACCATAAACTGTAGTAATCACCACAAAAGAGAACAATCACAGATCATATTTCATTTTGCGAAGAAACATAGGCTTGCATAACAACTATCAGAAACACAACTATTGACAATCAAAGAGTCACAAAACTCTAAGAAACTAAGAACTTCTGAAAAAATTGAATCTTATGATTCAACGACAGTACCAAACATATGTGATAAAACAATTAGAAAATATATTTTAATTCAACAATGAATCACACGATTCACTAACAATACCACAGTTATGTAAGATAAACTACAAAGTCACACGACTTTCAAAATTCAGAATCACATCTGAAGGAAAACTGAATCGGAATTCAAACAAACAAGACCTGAACCTGATTCTAACCTGAACCGATTAAACCCGAAACCCGAATCGCGACCCGAAACAGGAACGTGTCTGAACTCGAACCTGAACCATCGAGCCGCCGCCCGTCGTTCCGATCTACCGCCGCCACCGCCGCTCAAACCTTCGTCGACCTTCTGTGTTCGTCGTTGCCGCCGAGAAGCTGGCGCCGCCGCCACCCGGAGTGGTGTCGGCCACCTGCTGGAGAGAGAGGGGGGAGATGAGCGAGAGAGAGGTGAGGAGATAGGGGGTGTTGTCTGCTTTAAGTGTTGTAGGGTTTTGTGGCCGTTGGATTGGTTTTGATCAACGGATGATGGTGATAGCATGGCGATCCGTGTGAGTTTGAATAGACCAATCAGTTAGTGCTAGAATATTGCTTTTTTTAATTCACCCATTTTGTTTTATTTTAACAAAAAAACAAATCCTTTTTTTTTTTTTTTTTTTTTGAGAGATTTATGATTTTTGCTAAGAAAGGGTTTGGGTAACAAATTTGATTAAGTATAAATATTCCATATGTAAATAAAATAGACTTGAGGAGTAACAAATTTGTGTTATTGACCATTAATTGAAACCGATTACATAATTGATATATAAGTTAGTTGGTATTTTAACTTGAACTGTTATTTGTACTCGTACGTTGTTTCGGAATACGAAATACCCCACCTTTTAGCGGATTCCGACGATGAATAGTTAAATTAGGTTTTTTTATTTATTTTTATATTTTAATGTCATGTTAGTTATTTTAATTTTATGCAAATGCAGTTTAGATGGGTTATGCAAGATGGCTGCTTACTAATCATTGCTTCCAGTTTGAGACATCGTCATAAAGAAAGAATATGATTGGTCAACAAGAATATCCATGTTTGTGTAGTTCTTTTGTAGTGTGTACGAACCTCGTTTCGGCCCGAAACTCAATTTGAAGGTCGTGATTCCGGTGGAGTGGGCGGCGATGGTCGTGAACGGTGGTGGAGTAACTGGTTGCATATAAGAAAACCCTATTTTGGGGTTTAAGTTTTATTTACATCCCACTTTGGCCCCTGTGGTTCCACATTTACCTAAATAGTCCCTGTAATAGTTAACTGGGTATATTAACTAAGTTAGTTGTTTAATAAGGAACCTTTACAAATCCATTAACTCGGTTAGAATATAAGGTTAAAATACTTTTAAAAATAACCAAATCAGCCCCTGAAGTAGTTAACTGAAAAGACTAACTAGGTTAGTCTTTTTAATAGAAATCCTTTTATAATTTTTAACTGGGTTAGTCTTATTTAGTTAATTCAGTCACGGACATCAGTCACAAAAAAATCAACCTCTAATACAATTAGTAACTAATAAATTAGTCCCAGATACTACGTATCTGAGACTGATAGATTAGTCCCTCATAGTTTAGTCCCTCGGTGTCAATATATTAGTGACTGAATATTAGTGACCAATAAAATGGCGCCATTTTTATTAATGGGTCAGTTATTTAGGACTGAATTTCAGTAACCAATAAGTTTCCCCCCAAAATTTATTTTTAGACAAACATATTTGTGACTAAAATTCAGTCACGGACATCAGTCACAAAAAAATCAACCTCTAATACAATTAGTAACTAATAAATTAGTCCCAGATACTACGTATCCGAAACTGATAGATTAGTCCCTCATAGTTTAGTCCCTCGGTGTCAATATATTAGTGACTGAATATTAGTGACCAATAAAATGGCGCCATTTTTATTAATGGGGTCTGTTATTTAGGACTGAATTTCAGTAACCAATAAGTTTCCCCCCAAAATTTATTTTTAGACAAACATATTTGTGACTAAAATTCAGTCACGGACATCAGTCACAAAAAAATCAACCTCTAATACAATTAGTAACTAATAAATTAGTCCCAGATACTACGTATCCGAGACTGATAGATTAGTCCCTCATAGTTTAGTCCCTCGGTGTCAATATATTAGTGACTGAATATTAGTGACCAATAAAATGGCGCCATTTTTATTAATGGGGTCTGTTATTTAGGACTGAATTTCAGTAACCAATAAGTTTCCCCCCAAAATTTATTTTTAGACAAACATATTTGTGACTAAAATTCAGTCACGGACATCAGTCACAAAAAAATCAACCTCTAATACAATTAGTAACTAATAAATTAGTCCCAGATACTACGTATCCGAGACTGATAGATTAGTCCCTCATAGTTTAGTCCCTCGGTGTCAATATATTAGTGACTGAGTATTAGTGACCAATAAAATGGCGCCATTTTTATTAATGGGGTCTGTTATTTAGGACTGAATTTCAGTAACCAATAAGTTTCCCCCCAAATTTTATTTTTAGACAAACATATTTGTGACTAAAATTCAGTCTCAGATAAGTTGTCCAAGTATTAAGGACTGATTATTAGTCACGGACATCTGTCACAAAAAAATCAGTCTCTAATACAATTAGTAACTAATAAATTAGTCCCCGATACTATGTATCCGAGACTGATAGATCAGTCCCTCATAATTTAGTCCCAAATGGTCATTTTTCTTGTAGTGTACGTTGTCGTGTTACGCGACCACCTTTATCTCATTCCGTCGCGTGGCGCAACGGCCTCTTTTTGACAGATAGTTCGTAGCTGCTTGCTGCATATATCCAGCATAACAAATCTTTACAGAAACGAGCATAACTCTCTCGTTTGTGATCCGTTTTACTCGATTCTTTTTCCTGCGTGATCGTAATTTAATTCTCCATCACATGGAGTTAACATCCGACATCCGGATTAACAAAATTTTAGACTTTTAAGCTTTCGTCTTATTACCTTTTTACAAGTTTTTACCCGTTCAAGCATTTATCAAAATAACCTGTTTATTTGACCTCAATTTCTTATGACCCTTATGATTTCAATGTCGACTATCATATAAGGTTTAAATCACGGGTTTCTTACATCTTCTTAACCAGTTTCGTTCCTGTGCTTATTTTGACCCGTTAAGGGTATTTGCGCATTGTAATGCATTTGACACTCAAAATCATACTTTTCGCTTTCATACTTGTCCTAAGTGTTCGCTTGGTCAAATGACTTGTTTCTAAACATGTTTTAAAGGTTGTTTGCCCGTTATACCCATCAAGGGCGTTTTGGTCAACCTTAGTTCCATCATATACTATGAAGGACTTCAACACATATTTAATCAAATCCCACGATTTAAACTATAACTCTAAACACACATACTTGGCTCGGGTCAAAGCTATGACCCGTTTTAATACTTCATCCACTAAGTTGCTAGTTAATAGCAACGCAAATCCTTTCGATAATCACCCTGTGAATTCCTAATACTTGGCAATACAATCATTAGTCGACATCGCCAAATGGTGATATCTTCACCATTTGACCGATTTGGTCTAAAAGACCATTTCGTCCTTGTGGGATTGTAATTATTTATTATCGCCTCCATATAACATGTTTCTTTGTTAAATTCGTAATCAAAATTACCATAATACCCGTTTACCCCTTTTTAACCATCCAACTTAGTCTCTTATCATAGCCACATGTTCCGACCCGTATCAATACTTGTCGGAACATCATACTTCATATATTAGTTTATCATGTTCGTAATCTGTACGATGAATATATATTCTACAAAAAGGGTGTAAGCTTAACTTACCTCGCATCCAAATATGCTTCCCATGTGTATACGTTCCGTTTGACCCGCTTCTTTCCCAAGCTTCCACACAGCTTATCAAGCATCAAACTATCATATATTATTTTCAAGACAGTTAGCTTATTCATCGTTTATCACGATCCATTCCATCTCACGGATCTTATATCGAAATTATCATTCGACCTTATAACATGCTAATCTATCAAATCTTAGCCGAATTCTTTAAACATTCACACATATACGATTTCAAACATCATTAACATGAGCATATGATCATTTTCATCATATTATACAAAACCCACTTAATAACTACTTTGTTAATCGCTTACAAGTGATCTAATCTCAATTATCTCATAATTTCATCATATACTTAGTGTGTATACTACCTCCTAAGCATAGTGTACAACTAATTTGTGCATATTCTTCTAATCTCATACATAATTCCTCCAATTCTCCTACTAATCAACATGCATCATTCACACATAAACATCAAACATATTAGCATTACATTTCTTTCAATTCCTCTAACAAGAATACATCATACATATCAAAATTCATCTATATTAAACAAGAATTGGACATGGGTGATTATTCAAGTCATCATTCTTATCATAACAAATGGGTTTCACCCCAAAACATCAAATTCACCCAAACCATGCATAATCCATGTTCTAGATGATGATTCTAACACATGCTCATACTCAATTTCATACCAATTCACGGATTAGAACATAACCCACTTCGTGCAAGATCACCAATCTAGGTTTTAAGACATACCTCATGATCCCTTGTAAAGGTGATCATTAATCCATGCTCGGTTATGAATTTAAGCTTCATTTAGCCTTTCAATTTGATGGAAATGATGAAGTTAGGGTTTTTGGCTCCATGGGAGCCTCCTGCTCTTTCTCGAACACACGATGTGTGCGTGTGTGCGTTTTGTTATTTAATAACTTAACTTTCATCTTGTTCCATTTTGTCCCCCGTGTTTGCCACTAAAACATATTTGGCACAACTTTCGTCATTTAATACTTTTGACCATACACTTAACTAGGTTAAACAACCTAGTTATTTATTTCATGCTATGTCATATAGGAACGTACGGCAAATATAAACACTCGGGTTTTGGGGTGTTACAGGCGTTTGATTTGCTTGTCCGATCTTATATTGTTTGTTATGTGACATCGAAGTAGCATGTTATGAACAAATAGGTCGAAAAAAAAGATGGAAAAAATGATGTATAAAAATGATGTAAAACGCCAAACTGAGATCTGTCTGTATTCTATAAAATTGAAATATACAAAACGCCAAACTACTCTATACTGGCTCTCGAAGACCATCTGTGTGTGTTCTGTAAGAATGAAAAAATACAAAACGCCAAACTACTCTTCACTAGCTCTCGAAGACCTTGTCGATCTTCTTTTAATTACGGCATGTTTGCATGTCGATGCGTAGTGTCCATAGCCTTTGCAGTTCTGACACTGTCTTTCTTTGGCCCCGGGTTTCGACTTTGATTTCTTTTTCTCGATTGATATCTCCTATTTAGATTTCAGGCGCTTCCAAGAACCAGAACCTTTGGATTTATACCCAACAGGGACTCTTATCAGATTCTTGTCATTTTTATATTGACTGGTTATCTCAGCAAATCTATCCCTATTACTAGCAGGAGGAGCAACAATCTGCATATCTTGGACCTTCTTCATATAAGATTGAAAATGATCCTTGTATAAGGATAGCTCCTCTTTATTACCAGATAAACGGTTCAAAGTATATTCTGTTGAAAAAATAATATCTCGCATCGTACTTTGCACATCAGGATCAAGCTCGGTCATATATTCACGACTAATTGAGTATTCAGGAGAGCAGTTTGGGGAAGCCTCTTTGCGCCATCTATTCATAATGTATTGTTTTGGAAATTCCCTAATGTCCATAATTCTCAAAACATAGAATATATGTCTACATAGCAAACCAAACTGTTCAAAACGCCTGCATGAGCACCTGCATGTGCTAGGGGTGTGCAATAACCGAACCATTAACCGAAACCGAACCGAAAACCGACAAAACCGAACCGAAATTAACCGAAACCGAATTAACCGAAAGTCGGTTAACGGATATTTTTTTACCATCGGTTAACCGAAATTAACCAAACCAAACTGAATCATTTTTTTTATATTTCTGGCTTTTATACCTATATTTTATGTATTTCATGTTTTATACTTTCATTTCATGTAATAATACCTCTATTTCATTTATTTATGCCTTCATTTCATTTATTTATATCTTCATTTCATTTATTTATACCTCCATCAATGTATATAAACATCTATTCATACATTTATACCTCCATTTCATTTATTTATTTATACATCCATTTCATGTATTTATACATCTATTTCATGTATTTATACCTCCATTACATGTATTTCTAAGCAAAAAAAATTAGCCCTTGTTTGAATTGGTTATTAACTGAAAATTAACCGAACCGAACCGAAAACCGAAAAATTAACCAAATTAACCAAATTAACCGAACCGATTAACCGATGACTTCGGTTACAGTTACGAATAATGCTAATAACCGAACCGAACCGTGCACACCCCTAGCATGTGCAATCAGACTTACGGAACATTAGCTGAAAAACGCCAAAAACAATATCTCTATAACGCCATGCAAAGAATGTTTGTCTAAAAAAATAAAAAAAACACATTGGACATGATAAAACGCCATTAGCAGAAAATGCCATAAAAAACAAAACGCCATTGTTTACCTCAAATAAGGATGTACAAGGCTGTTGGAAGTCATTTACGTAAAACTTAACAAACCCATCGGGTTGATCTTCGTAACGTTGATTTATGCAATCCGTAACTCCAATAAGCTCAGCTTGAACATCACAAAAAATACTTTTATTGTATAAGTCAACAGCTTGCCCTTCCAACAATTGGTAATTACTCTTCAACTGGGGTCGTTTGTATCGAGATTCATGATCATTTTTCCGGTGTGTGTAACGTTGTGCTTCTATTGTAGTCTCGTAATGAGTCATGAACTCAACAAGAGTAGCTTTCGAATTGCACACTTGACCAAAAAAATGATTCTCACTCTCCGACCTCGATGTCGTTCGCATAAGACCCGACATTATCTGCTAAATTGAACTCTGCGATAACCGCTTCCAATTCTGATTCAAACTCTTCAGGTGTGAGAATATCCGTCCACGCAACACCACAAAAACGTTCTTTAAAATTGGTGGAATTGCATAGCCTAACACCAACTTATGTATAACACGAAAACGCCGTGCATAAAAAAACATATAAATTACACAAAGACAAAACTTTATTAAAAAAACAGTAACAAGGTAAAGAACACCATGTATTTTAAAACGCAATGTATCCTAAAATGCCAAAGGTGAAAAAAGCATAACAACTTTCAGAGAAAGTTTATGCATCACATGCCACATGCATAACCGATGCCTCGTGTTAACAAATACAACAGAAATAGCCTTCTTCATTGCTGGATCTTGGTCAGTGACAACAACTTTTGGCTGAGAACCAACAGCTTTAGAAAAACTCTCAACAACCAAATATACGTATCAGCAGTTTCCGACGCCAATAATGCTGCACCAAATGTAACATTGCAGTGATGATTGCCTATACCAGTGAACGGTACAAACACCATAGAGTATCTGCATATGAAAATGCCATGAGAACTGAAACAATAATAAAACGCCATTGTATGTAAACTTATAAAACGCCATTGCATGTAAACTAATAAAACGCCATTGCATGTAAACTAATAAAACGCCATTGCATGTAAACTAATAAAACGCCATTGCATGTAAACTCATAAAACGCCAAAAACAGAAGAAGTTGAATAATAAAATATTACTTGTTGGAACGATATGTGGCGTCAAACGAAATCACATCTCCAAACACGTGGTAATTACGTTTGGCTTGATCTCCACACCAAAAAAGTCCATTCAAACGATTCTCTTCGTCTGTGAAGTAATCATACGAGAAATTAGGCTGGGAATGTTTTTTTTTTCATTCAAATGTCTCACAACCATATCAGTGTCATATTCCCCTATAAACAAGTTAATTTGCCTCTTATAGTTCTTAAATTCAACTTTACTTGCACCCACATCTTCAAAACCGCCAAAACAAGTCTTCATAACATTAAACGCCTTGACGGGACCCAAGTTCAGCTCAGACATGCTGTGTATAACATGCTTCTGGAGCTGAGTGAGGTGTCGTTCAGTTGGAAGAAAATGCTTATCAAGACGTTCAACAAGATCATGGTTGTGCTCCTCGACAAACTTATACACCTTCCATGATCCAGCCTCAAAAAGTACACATAACAGTGCACCAAAATCAGTCCTCTCTGAAAAGTTGGATCGCACTAATCGCTCCTTTTGATTGGGGTCCAATGTATCAACTTTCTTGTCCTTGTATAACCCAGATCTCGTACACAAGTAATACTTAATACGTAAGACACCTTTAGAGTTTGTCTTTGTAGTCCCTTTCCTGACTTAAAACCCACACTCCTTGGCATACTTAACATACATTGAATAACAATCATCAAGGCTTGAGAATACCATGTCCATTGTGGGCTTTATTTCTTCACTGACGTCAGGAATGATAAATGGTAATCCAGTTTTGGGGCAAAGTCTTTGACTCGAGTAAGCAACTTCGTCTGAGAAAACACAGTGAAGAACAGAAAAATCAGAAAAACGCCATTAAAAATAGAAAATGTCTCATAATAACATTATATATTAAAACGCCATTAATTGAATAATAAACAAGATATAATAAACACATAATTTAAAAACGACATGATAAAAATGACATGAGATGAATAATTAAAAACACTTAACAACATAAATAATTAACAAAATATAACATCATAATGAAAACGCCATAATTAACAAAACTAATGTTTACACAAATTAACAAAATAGTAATAACTGATGTTTACAAATACTACTAAATAAAATTCACAACTAATCAAATATATGTAAAACGCCAATGATCGTAAAAACATAAGAAATGTACTAGATCGTAAACGACAATTAAAATTAATATTGAAAACTCCAATTATCACTTTCTTAGTAATTGTTTAAATACCAATTAAAACGCGATTAAATTGCATAATTGAATAACGCCATTGAAAATCATACAACACATTATAAAATATTAATATAAAAAAAACAATGCAACAATGATAAAAGAACAAAACGCCATATCTGTTGCATGATTTGCTGGAACAAAAATAGAAAACGCCAACGAATTTTACTTTGTCGAACAGAATCCATGTTAGACGCCATAGATCTGAGAAAGCTTGCAAATGAGGTAACAGCTAACAAGAAATCTTTGGAGTTTTAATTTGAAATAGATTTTTAACGCGAATAAGGAGGGAACGTATAAAAGGACAATCGTACCCCCGCATAACAATTAGCGCCCCCTGCCACGTGTTAGGCAAGGATCCGTTCTCACCGTTCTCACACTTTTCACCGTTCTCTCCTGAACCCGTTTCTATATATATATATATATATATATATATAGGGAGAGGATCATGAGAAAACTACATCTAAATGAGAAAACTAACTAAAAAAGCCTAAAAAAAGCTAAAAAACATACCAATTTATTTTTTACAAATTTTTATAAAAAAATCGCTATTTTTTATACATAACAAAAAAATTTAAAATTTTTTTTGTACTGCACATATGCATTATATGTGTATACTAGACATGTGCATTATATTCGTAATAGTGCACATATGCAATACAACAAAATTTTTTTTTTTTTTTGAATTTTTTTTCCATACATAAAAAATAGCGATTTTTTATAAAAAAATGTAAAAAAAAAAATTGGTATGTTTTTTAGGCTTTTTTAGTTGATTTTTTTGGTTTTCTCCTTTAAACTAGTTTTCTCATGATCCATCCCCTATATATATATATATATATATATATATATATATGGTCATGACCTTTTTATGATATGTTCTTACATTTTTATATCCACTCGATATCAAGACTGAAAGTTTGAAACGATCTATATGTACATATTATAACATTTTGTTATCATTTTGTTAAAAGCATGCTTGATCATTCCATAACCATTGGAGATGAAGTAGAAGAAGAAGAAGAAGAAGAACTCCATGTTGATGATCCAAGCATTATAGGAATAAATGAACAACAAACTACAAGGTAAGCTCAATTACGTTTTACTTGTGTCTTTGAAGGTTTTAGCGGTTTCTATTTCTTATTATATCTATCTTTATTTTGTCTAACCAGGTTAACTCCCCCTAGAGTGGCTCCGTATGTGCTTACCATGATTCTATCACTGTTAGGAGTCGTTTCCTTCAATCTTAAACATGAAAAACACACTCATATTGACATTGCAAATCCCTTTATACTTTTATCTGTTGTTGGTTTTGGCATCACATACGTGACTTACAGTATATTGTCTTGGGTATACGACCATTCAAATTACAAGATGCTAAAAGGCCTTTACTATATGAGTTGCAACCTGGCATTCATCTCGTTGTTGTTGACGTTATTAACTACTAACTAGTTTAGGCATTAATTACACTTATGTCTATGTGTTTAAACTCATTCTCTTTGGACTTGTGAACTTATTTTGGTGTTAATGTTTTCTCTAAAGACTTGTACTTTGTATTCATGTTATATCAATTGTAAACCTTTTCCTGTTGTATATGTTGTTTGTGTGTACTTGCTATTCGATAATCTTTTTTCTTTCTTTGTCACAAACATAGTATCCATCTCTAAGTATTCATGTCATCCTGGTACAAATCAAACAACTTAATGTACTAGTGAAGAGAAGAAAAAATAATTGGGGGAGACTCAGTGGGTAATTTACGGACTTCAAGTCACAAATCGGTGAACTTGAGGGACCAAATTTGACAAATAGGTTAAGTTTTCTAATTACATTATAATTAATATGGTAATGTCCTGGCCACCATTTTAGGGTTAGCCTATATAAACTAAGTTAGGGTTAGACATTATTTAGAGGAGAAATTGCATTTTTTGTCCTTTATGGGCATGTTTGGGTAAGCTTTTAGAAACAACTTATTGACTTATTGGTTTTTTGGAAAAGTCAGGATTTTGTGACTTATTGACTTATTGGCTTTTTCCCCTCACATACACCCTCTTTGCCAAACATCATTTTAGAGCTTATGACTTTTCAAAAAGCCAATAAGTCAATAAGTTGTTTCAAAAAGCTTACCCAAACATGCCCTATGTTTCAACGTTTCATCAGACGGTGAACTTTAACTACTAAAATTACACTGGTTATCATTTATGTTTACACATGAATACAGACGGTGTCTTAGATCCTAACTCAGTTAAATTTTCTTATTAAATCCCCTTATGTGCATATCACCTGAGGGAGGGTATTATTCTCTTTTTACACCCTAAAAATATATTATCCTCTCTTCATTAAGTGACAATTCATTTATTAAAAGAGTAAATTGCATTTTTTTTTTCCTTTGAAGAACCAAACCATCTTGATTCTGATTTCTTGATAGTGATTTCATCATCAGTTCCTTCTAATTTCTTTAATTGCATTATATAGTGAAAAAAAAAAAGAATAAAGTAAAACCCAAGAACCAAATTGAAGCTTTTAGAGCGTGAACTACAAACCCAGTTATACCAAACCCAGATCTCCGGCCAGCAAGCAACCACCAACCATCTTCGGCCGGCAAGAACGAACCCCAACTATTGTTGGTGAACCTTTCTTCTTCTACAATAGTGCAACCCACACCACACCAAAACAATTCCAGCAGGTTAAAATAAGTTTAGATCTTGTGGTTTTTTTTATTCCTGTGAGAGAAAGAAGTGAGTTCAGATCTAGCCTCACTCCCTTTCCTGAACCCGTTCACCCACCTGAATTTGATGATGGAGGAGTTTTGCAGAGATGGCTAGAATCGCCGACAGAAGTTGCAGGTGATACAAACACACATACTTGTAGGTGATGATATATAAGCATATCAGTCGATCGAAATTTATAATGGTCGAAAGAACTTTGTTGTTGATTCCAAATATGGAGGGTATAAATGAAAAAAAAAAAAGACGAGGATGTGGTGGTGGTGGCTGCTTGGTGCAATTCATTCCTAGAAAATCATCCAGATTCAGACATGGGCATGGTAGAAGATTTGGCCTTCAAGAAGAACGTGTGGATCTATATCTTGAACTCGTAATTCTTTTTTTTTAATTTAATATTTTTTAATTCTTATTGTTTGTTAATTTAATAAGATATTTAGGCTGTAAAAAGACAAGAATACCCTCACATGATATGCACATGAGGGGTTTTAACAAGAAAATTTAACTAGTTTGGATCTAAGGACACCACCTCTATTTCATGTGTAAACGTAATGGCAACCAGTGTGATTTAGTAGTTAAAGGACACCACCTGACGAAACGTTGAAACATAAAGGACGGAAATTTTTTCTCTTATTTAGAGAAAAGACTAGAGAGAACCGGAGTTATGGTTTGAGAGTTATTGTTTCTGTTAGTAGGGATTTTCGGTTAGTCTGGCCATCATTCCTTTTCTGAAAAGCTTGGGACGATGGTGGAAGCGACACACTTGGACCAAAAGTCGATAAAAGCATGGTAGATGAAGTGGATTTAGATTGAGAAGCCATTTTTGAGAAGAGTTTTGAAGGAAATTGATTGAGCATGAATTTTATACAAAAATAACACAACTTGCCCCACAGTGGGCGACAAATTGTTTTGGTAAAAACTTAAGTAAGCAATTTAGTGATCAAATTTGCTATGTGTGATAGTGTGCTAGACATTAATTGATTAAAGTAACTGTTATGAAAATCATAACTAGTTTGTTGGACAAGGATGCTAAGTGTTTGTAATAAAAATATTGTTTAATTTGCTAAGAATACTGCTAAAAATATCGAAATATGGCTCAGGATTTAGAGATTAAAATAGCAAATAGATAAGAGGACAAGAACGATTTTAGCGAGAAAGGCCCTTGATCAATGTAGATCCCCGGCACAAAACCTCGGGAGATGACTATAAAAGTCGTATACCAGAGTCGATATTATTGTAACAAGAAAGGAAATATAACTCGAGAATTAGTGTGACAGATGATACAATAATTGCTATAGTGTAAGTATTGGTGTGAATCCAAGAGTGTAATCTATAAAAGAGAACAAGTGAGCTTGCGAGTGTGTGTAAGCAGTGTTCGTAAGAGTCTAATCGATCACCCAGCCCCATTATATATAGGATACGAATATAACTAAATATGCAGTATTCCACGGATGCTCCGATATATGCTTTTGTGACCATTTAAGTCCTGGTCATTGAGCTCAACGGTCATTTCCTTCAACTAAGTAAGCGAAAATCATGCTTGGACTTGGTCTCTTATCGTTAAGTGTCACACCCCGACCGCGTTAAAACAACAAACCGCGGTGGAAACGTCGGGGAGTGTCGTAACAGAATCATTGTTTCACAACACATGGTTTAAAATTCTGTTTATTGAGTTAAGTTTATTACATTGTAATGAAATTAGAAACAAAACATGAACAAATCGACTTTCATTGTTATTAAGTCACTACGGCCTCGTCCATTCCTATATGAGCATGCATCAATATCATCGTCAATCATCATTAACTATGGTACCTGAAACATATGTGAAAATACGTCAGCATGAAAATGCCGGCGAGTACATAGGTTTTGTGAGAGTATCGGATTCATGGCTCGTTTACATGTCGCAATACCTTATTTAAAACCTTGTTTTGAAATATGTATAGTATTGCAACATGATTAACCAACTCAATTCAAGTTGATTATAATTTATAAAATATCGCAGCCATGATTCTTAACCCAAAAACATTTGTTTATATAGACCCAGATTGTAAATCGTTTTTGTAATAAAACTTATAATTAGAGAAACCTTGTAACATAACCTTGTTTTGATAGCACTTACCCAAGTGATCTAGATAACGCAACGGGATATAATGTGTTAAAAGCACTTATATATAGGAAGTACCAGCAGCGTATCCACCATGCTTTTATCACATTACACCCGCCCCGTTACCTAATCACTTCCCTAACCCAATGGTTCAAACAGTTCAAATAGATCAAACAGTTCCAAACGGTTCAGATAAATCAAACAGTTCCAAGCGGTTCACATAGATCAATCAGTTCCAAACGGTTCACATAAATCAAACAGTTCCAAACAGTTCACATAGATCAATCAGTTCCAAACGGTTCACAACAGTCAGTTCCAAACGGTTCCCATAGCATTTGTTTTAAAAGACTCGAAATCACTTAGCACATATGAATCACCCCAAAACATTTGAAAACGGTAAAAGAGGGGAACTATGTACTCACTTGAGAATGCTTAGAAGTCTTGAATAACTACCAAGCAAAGCTAGAGAGATCACGGAATCAAACGGCACCTAATATAGGTAACTATGTTAATAAACCGGACCTAAATCGGAAGATCGGATAGAATGAGGTTTCGTAAACCAAATGAGTATTGGAACTCATGCGATATGGTTTAACAAAGCCTACATACTAAATCGAAACCTATCCTAAGTGCTTACGACCCATAATGGCTCGTTTAGGTAGCTTACACTACTTTAACGCATCGTTCGCGTAAAACGCGTTCGGAACGCCTAACTAGTCCCATGACAAGTATTATATGCCTAAACATGTTTAAATATGTTGCATAATCAGTTAAGTGACAAAATTTTAAGTTACATATGCTTAAATACCAATTATGCATGAAAATGGTATTTTGGTCATTTTACCTAAGGCATATAAACAACCTATCATATAACTAATTAAACTAAGTGACCATAAGGTATAACCTTGGAAGGTTATTCCCTATACATCTATGGTCACTAAACATGCTTGGTCGGATCCTAATGATCGACCAAACGGGTCGAGTTCGAAAGTCTAAGCAGTGGTTTAGACCGCTTGACTTTACGACTCTATATAAGCACTAGACTAAAAGTGATGAGTTAAACATGTTAAAACATGTTTAACTAAGTTAGAAAACAGGTTTTGATATCAAAACAAAGGGTTTTGATACCCAAGAATAGTTTGGTTGCAAAATACGCATAAACGCGCATTTTGACCGAAACTATAACTCGTCACTATACCTAAACAACGTGGTAATCAGTAGGTATAGTCACAAGGGACTATGACCATCGTGATTACGCTCACGTTGCGAAGTTCAAACGAACTTCGTGTTGACCATTGATCGGTCAAAGCAGAAAGTCAAATACTGTTTGACTTTCATGCTAAAAATGCATAAAAGCATGAAAGAATACTTACAAAGGGTCCAAGCTTGAAGATTTGAACTCAAATTGCTCGGGTATGAAGCCTCACAAGGGAGAGCATCAACTTAGAGCAGGTTTGAGAGCAAATGTGTGAAGAAATGAGCAAGAGGGCCTTGCTATTTATAGGAAATCAACAACCGTTAGGATCGTTTCTCGATATCCGAGCTTCAATCTTGGCCCTCCATATGTGCCCATTGTTTTAACATACTAGGGGCATCCAAAACCAGTCCATAGAATGAAAGAAACCATGTGCAAAACAAAGGAGCAGCTGGGTTTTAAATAAAATGAAATATGCTGGTCTAGGAGTAGCTTACAGACCGTAAGCATCACCATACGGTCCGTAAGGACATGGTTTGCTGGCAGGAACTTTCATAAGTTGGCAGAACAGGCCCCTGTGACTCCAAACTTGATTTTTGATGATTTTTGACACATTTAAGCCCCGTTAACCCCATTTCAAGGCTCTAAAATGAAGTTAAAGTATAGGGAACTTAAAATATGCTCAAAAACAACTCGGATGTTGGTTCGTTTGGTCGTACGGTTGCGTTATTCGGTTAATTACGACGAAAGTCGTAACGAACGCAAAAACGATTCAAATTGCGTGGCAAATGGAATTTTATTAGCCAATCACTAAAATAAAACATTTTAATGATTACATAAATTTTTGGATGTCCGGATATATTGAGAACGTAAGATATGCGCGAAAATGCAAACTTATGCACTTTTTGACGCTTTTAGTCCCTATTGATCAGAAAGTTTATTTTTGCGCACCAAACACCTCAAAGCCCATTTATAAGCTATGTAAGGGATATTTAGGGAATATTTAACTTATGATCAAGTTCCGGAATGTTTGTTACTATTCGATTCGGTATGCTTTTGCAGTTTGATGCAAATAGTCCCTGCGATCGAATAAACTTGATTTCGACACACCAAACCCTCCAAATCTTATTTCTAAGTTATGTAAAGGTTATTTAAGGTATGTTAAGCCTATGTCACTATTCCAGAGTGTTTTTTGCATTAAACTAATTACGTTTACGCATCAGTTCGCGTATAACCTTCCAGAAAGCGATTTAAAGCTCGAAATCGAACAAGAATTGATATGTGCAAATGATACACATATTTATACAAATCCCAAGTATGAAACACAATATTTCATTGATTTGGTATTTGTTTGATGGCTGAAGTGACACAGATGTCACAGTCTCCCCTACTTTAGGAAATTTCGTCCCGAAATTTATTCGTAGGAGTCTGTCTGTGACGTTGTGTTAAATAATTGTCTTGCATGGAATCTAGGGTGTCATCTATTTGCGTAGAGTAACCCATCAAAGATATTCAAGGCATAATCTTGTCATTTTCCAGTGGATATACTTCAGAAACAAAGATGTATGGATGATTCATTTTTCTCCACGGGTTCTTTATCAGAAGTGGAAATGACGGAATAATCAAAAGGATATTCATTTCCCTCAACGGATATACTTCAGAAGCGAAAATGAATGGATGATTTATTTTCCTCAACGGGTTCTTCGTCAGAAGTGGAAATGAAGGAATAAAGAAAAGGATATTCATTTCCCTCAATGGATATACTTCAGAAGCGAAAATGAATGGATGATTCATTTTCCTCAACGGGTTCTTCGTCAGAAGTGGAAATGAAGGAATAAACAAAAAGGATATTCATTTCCCTCAACGAATATACTTCAGAAGCGAAAATGAATGGATGATTCATTTTCCTCAACGGGTTCTTCGTCAGAAGTGGAAATGAAGGAATAAACAAAAAGGATATTCATTTCCCTCAACGGATATACTTCAGAAGCGAAAATGAATGGATGATTCATTTTCCTCAACGGGTTCTTTGTCAGAAGTGGAAATGAAGGAATAAACAAAAGGATATTCATTTCCCTCAACGGATATACTTCAGAAGCGAAAATGAATGGATGATTCATCTTCCTCAACGGGTTCTTCGTCAGAAATGGAAATGAAGGGATAATCAAAAGGATATTCATTTCCTCAACGGATATTCTTTCAGAAGTGAAAAATGAATAGCTAGTTCATTTTTCCTCAACGGGTGCTTCATCAGAAATGGAAATGAATAGAGTCAACTCTGGATGCAAACTCAACCTTATGCCCATTCGGACATTGGACATGTCTAAATGTGCTCTCCAGACTTTCAAACCATTGCAGGAGCGCAGTTGCTCCTTGAGACCCTGAAAACTTCAACGGTTTAGCCGAATTGAAATTCTTGAAATTACACTGAGCATTATTGTTATTTTTGTTGTATAACTGATGGATCTGGGTTACTATGCCCGGAAGCACAACAGCCATTTGTTGAGAGACAAGGGCTGTGACTTCTTCGTTAGTTAGAGGTTGTGCATCTCGTCGAGGAGGCATTTTCTAAAAGGAACAAGGAAATATGAGGGAAAACAAGTGAAATGACATTGGGTAAGAACAGAATGTTGTAATTATCAATAAAAAGGCATGGTTGATGGTCATTTGTTCGAACCACGAAGCAAATAAACGACGCACAAAACCTGAATCAAAGTAAATAGGTCCTCATAATGTATCGCGAAGACATGCTTTAGACTATAAGTGGATACTCACCCCAAGAGTTCCCAGGTAAGAGTGACTGGTCCGATTATGTGGATTTGTACGAACACTCTAGCCTTAGACAGAAAACTCAGGATACAGGCATCCAGTCTTCCAGATTGTACGTGTTCACACTATAAGACCCAAACATTGATGAGATTTTGAAAACTTTGAAGGTTCAAAACCTTATAATAAATCATCCTAGAACAGATGATTGGTTTTCAAAGCAGATTTGAAATTTATGTTCTTATTGTGGTTGTCACCTAAAGATAGGCGAAGGTATTGTTTTATGACTAAACACAACTAAACTCGCGTTAGGGCCCTAGGAAGCTTATAGACTAGGTCAAAGCATTACTAATAACCTAATTCCCTATAACCATGAGCTCTGATACCAACTTTTCTGTCACACCCTGACCGCGTTAAAACAACAAACCGCGGCGGAAACGTCGGGGAGTGTCGTAACAGAATCATTGTTTCACAACACATGGTTTAAAATTCTGTTTTATTGAGTTAAGTTTATTACATTGTAATGAAATTAGAAACAAAACATGAACAAATTGACTTTCATTGTTATTAAGTCACTAAGGCCTCGTCCATTCCTATATGAGCATGCATCAATATCATCATCAATCATCATTAACTATGGTACCTGAAACATATGTGAAAATACGTCAGCATGAAAATGCCGGCGAGTACATAGGTTTTGTGAGAGTATCGGATTCATGGCTCGTTTACATGTCGCAATACCTTATTTAAAACCTTGTTTTGAAATATGTATAGTATTGCAACATGATTAACCAACTCAATTCAAGTTGATTATAATTTATAAAATCTCGCAGCCATGATTCTTAACCCAAAAACATTTGTTTATATAGACCCAGATTATAAATCGTTTTTGTAATAAAACTTATTGTTAGAGAAACCTTGTAACATAACCTTGTTTTGATAGCATTTACCCAAGTGATCTAGATAACGCAACGGGATATAATGTGTTAAAAGCACTTGTATATAGGAAGTACCAGCGGCGTATCCACCATGCTTTTATCACATTACACCCGCCCCGTTACCTAATCACTTCCCTAACCCAATGGTTCAAACAGTTCCAAACGGTTCAGATAAATCAAACAGTTCCAAGCGGTTCACATAGATCAATCAGTTCCAAACGGTTCACATAAATCAAACAGTTCCAAACGGTTCACATAGATCAATCAGTTCCAAACGGTTCACAACAGTCAGTTCCAAACGGTTCCCATAGCATTTGTTTTAAAAGACTCGAAATCACTTAGCACATATGAATCACCCCAAAACATTTGAAAACGGTAAAAGAGGGGAACTATGTACTCACTTGAGAATGCTTAGAAGTCTTGAATAACTACCAAGCAAAGCTAGAGGGATCACGGAATCAAACGGCACCTAATATAGGTAACTATGTTAATAAACCGGACCTAAATCGGAAGATCGGATAGAATGAGGTTTCGTAAACCAAATGAGTATTGGAACTCATGCGATATGGTTTAACAAAGCCTACATACTAAATCGAAACCTATCCTAAGTGCTTACGACCCATAATGACTCGTTTAGGTAGCTTACACTACTTTAACGCATCGTTCGCGTAAAACGTTTCCGGAACGCCTAACTAGTCCTATGACAAGTATTATATGCCTAAACATGTTTAAATATGTTGCATAATCAGTTAAGTGACAAAAGTTTAAGTTACATATGCTTAAATACCAAATATGCATGAAAAGGGTATTTTGGTCATTTTACCTAAGGCATATAAACAACCTATCATATAACTAATTAAACTAAGTGACCATAAGGTATAACCTTGGAAGGTTATTCCCTATACATCTATGGTCACTAAACATGCTTGGTCGGATCCTAATGATCGACCAAACGGGTCGAGTTCGGAAGTCTAAGCAGTGGTTTAGACTGCTTGACTTTACGACTCTATATAAGCACTAGACTAAAAGTGATGAGTTAAACATGTTAAAACATGTTTAACTAAGTTAGAAAACAGGTTTTGATATCAAAACAAAGGGTTTTGATACCCAAGAATAGTTTGGTTGCAAAATACGCATAAACACGCATTTTGACCGAAACTATGACTCGTCACTATACCTAAACAACGTGGTAATCAGTAGGTATAGTCACAAGGGACTATGACCATCGTGATTACGCTCACGTTGCGAAGTTCAAACGAACTTCGTGTTGACCATTGACCGGTCAAAGCAGAAAGGCAAACACTGTTTGACTTTCATGCTAAAAATGCATAAAAGCATGAAAGAATACTTACAAAGGGTCCAAGCTTGAAGATTTGAACTCAAATTGCTCAGGTATGAAGCCTCACAAGGGAGAGCATCAACTTAGAGCAGGTTTGAGAGCAAATGTGTGAAGAAATGAGCAAGAGGGCCTTTCTATTTATAGGAAATCCACAACCGTTAGGATCGTTTCTCGATATCCGAGCTTCAATCTTGGCCGTCCATATGTGCCCATTGTTTTAACATACTAGGGGCATCCAAAACCAGTCCATAGAATGGAAGAAACCATGTGCAAAACAAAGGAGCAGCTGGGTTTTAAATAAAATGAAATATGCTGGTCTGGGAGTAGCTTACGGACCGTAAGCATCACCATACGGTCCGTAAGGACATGGTTTGCTGGCAGGAACTTTCATAAGTTGGCAGAACAGGCCCCTGTGACTCCAAACTTGATTTTTGATGCGTTTTGACACATTTAAGCCCCGTTAACCCCATTTCAAGGCTCTAAAATGAAGTTAAAGTATAGGGAACTTAAAATATGCTCAAAAACATCTCGGATTTCGGTTCGTTTGGTCGTACGGTTGCGTTATTCGGTTAATTACGACGAAAGTCGTAACGAACGCAAAAACGATTCAAATTGCGCGGCAAATGGAATTTTATCATGCCAATCACTAAAATAAAACATTTTAATGATTACATAAATTTTTGGATGTCCGGATATATTCAGAACGTAAGATATGCGCGAAAATGCAAACTTATGCACTTTTTGACGCTTTTAGTCCCTATTGATCAGAAAGTTTATTTTTGCGCACCAAACACCTCAAAGCCCATTTCTAAGCTATGTAAGGGATATTTAGGGCATATTTAACTTATGATCAAGTTTCGGAATGTTCGTTACTATTCGATTCGGTATACTTTTGCAGTTTGATGCAAATAGTCCCTGCGATCGAATAAACTTGATTTCGACACACCAAACCCTCCAAATCTTATTTCTAAGTTATGTAAAGGTTATTTAAGGTATGTTAAGCCTATATCACTGTTCCGGAGTGTTTCTTGCATTAAACTGATTACGTTTATGCATAAGTTCGCGTATAACCTTCCAGAAAGCGATTTAAAGCTCGAAATCGAACAAGAATTGATATGTGCAAATGATACACATATTTATACAAATCCCAAGTATGAAACACAATATTTCATTGATTTGGTATTTGTTTGATGACGGAAGTGACACAGATGTCACATTAAGCCTTCGAGACATTAATGGCATGTGCAAAATAGGTTATTTTGAAAATAAGGAACAAGTTCAGGATATTAAACCTGTCAAATATCTCAGATAGTCGTTCATGATCCTGAATATTAATTGAAATATTCATCCATAACAACTTTAACACTCTCAAGTTTCTGAAGTTTTATTTTACTCCTAGTAGTATACATAAATTGACCTTTTCACTACACGATTCTAACCCCATAACTTTTTGTCACTGTACACTTCTTGCCCCTCAAATTTGTCAAATGTGATAACTCACCCATCAACTTATCAACTTTCTAAAATTTTGACTTTAACCCCTCAAGTTTGTACAATTTCATTTTTCTACCGCACATTTCTAGCCCTTCAAGTTTGTAAAATGCTGGAACTTACCCCTCATCTTCTTAAATTTCTAAAGTTTTGACTACCTTTTCTTATGTTTTCTTCCATTATATTACTTTTTCAAACTATCCAATTAGTTGGATGATTTTGAGAAATATATATAGTAATGCGATTCTATAATCTTTTCTTGATTGATTGTTTGAAACTTGCTTACCACCATGTTTACAGAGAATGAAAGCAAAATATGTATAATCAATTCTTAGGTTAATTGTTTAAAATACTGACATAGGTTTGGATGGGATTTTAGGCCTGTGCCCTATGTATTAAACCAGGTTTGGATTGTTTTTTTGGGGCGTTTATATATATATATATATATATATGGTCAGGATTTAGAAGAAAACGGTGAAAAGTGTGAGAACGGAGAGTACGGTTATGGATCGTCAGATCAAACAATCTATGGACTAGATGACGCGGTGGCGTTTTCATAAATAACATCATTTTTATTAGTGTGGCACGCTTCATTAAGGGTAAAAAAGTCTTTTGACTTCTCTACATAAAACGCCAAACTCATGAATAAAACGCCATTAAAATCCCATCTTAACCCACATAGCACACATCATCCTAATCTAAACGCCATTAGATATAAAACGCCAAACTTTGTTTTTAACCGATAAAGCTGAACAAACGGTACTGAAACGACGAAACTTAATTACTAGAATTTACTATAATAAAAATCGCGCCTAAAATACGCGCCAAAAACTTCCTATATAAACAACCTCTCAGACCTACTAATAACCACACCAAACCCCAAACGCCATATTTTCTTATATACCATTCATCTTAGAAACGCCAACAAACACAAATATCCAAGATTCCAATCCACGTTTCTTTGAGATACACTATTTTCTCAGTAAACTTTCGCTCGATGTGATGGGCAAAATCCTCAATATAAACGCCAAAACATACAAAAACCACAAAATTTCAAAAACGTCATTTCATGGAGATTTAGTTTTGTTCTCAATAAAGTTTAGCTGAACGGGATGGACAACATTGTTAGACATCTTTCTTGACTGAGGATTAACAATGTTATCCATCTCGTTTAGCAAAACATCATTGAGTTTAGCATGACCAAATTTAGAAGTTTATGGTAGTTTTATTTAGTGTTGTTTTTTTTTTGGCGTTTGATTTGCTTGTCCGATCTTATATTGTTTGTTATGAAACTTCGAAGTAACATGTTATGAAAAAATAGCTCGAAAAAAAATGGAAAAAAAATGATGTATAAAGAATGATGTAAAACGCCAAACTGAGATCTGTGTGTGTTCTGTAAGAATGACAAATACAAAACGCCAAACTACTCTTCACTGGCTCTCGAAGACCATCTGGGTGTGTTCTGTAAGAATGAAAAATACAAAACGCCAAACTACTCTTCACTGGCTCTCGAAGACCTTGTCGATCTTCTTTTAATTACGGCCTGTTTGCATGTCGATGCGTAGTGTCCATAGCCTTTGCAATTCTGACACTGTCTTTCTTTGGCCCCGGGTTTCGACTTTGATTTCTTTTTCTCGATTGCTATCTCATGTTTAGATTTTAGGCACTTCCGAGAACCAGAACCTTTGGATTTATACCCAACAGGGACTCTGATCGGATTCTTGTCGTTTTTATATTGACCGGTTATCTCGGCAAATCTATCCCTAGTACTAGCGGGAAGAGCAACAATCTGCATATCTTGAACCTTCTTCATATAAGATTGAACATGATCCTTGTATAAGGGTAGCTCCTCTTTATTACCAGATAAACGGTTCAAAGTATATTCCATTGAAAAAATAATATCTCGCATCATACTTTGCACATCGGGATCAAGCTCGGTCATATATTCATGACTAATTGAGTATTCGGGAGAGCAGTTTGGGGAAGCCGCTGATGTATTGTAAAATACATCCTTTATTCGTGTATAGTTTGTATAGTTTCCGTTAGTTACAGTTTAGTTTTCGTTAGAATTAGCGTACTTGTGATCCAATTGCGTTTTGCAGGTCTTTGGTGTTTGAAGTAGCTTGAAAGTGCATAAAACGAGTGAAAATATGAAAAAGTTAAGTCCTGGAATGTGTTGGAGAGCTTGGGAGCTGAAACGGATTGAAATTACTGGAAAATGGTTCTCTGGCGGGCCACGACAAACATAGAGGAGTCTCTCGCGCCCGGTGAGAGACCTAAAGTTTTGGAGAAGTTGTTTAGTGTAACACCCCGTGTTTCGGAAGTCAAAGTCAAGGTCAAAGTCAACGACCGATCGCGCGACTTGACTTGTAATCTATTTCTGTTATGTGTTTTATTTAGTGGTATTATGTTGAGTACTTAGCAATAATCGCAGTAATCGATGTGTATGCTAATCGCTATTAATCGACTTATGACTGTGAACAATAGGAAGTAACAATGCGATAAAGTTAACTAAACGCTAATCGAATCGACATCGAATCACAATACGAATCGCAACTCGAATTATGCATTCTGGATATTGTTTTACGTGTGTGTGTTATTTATGTGTTACTTGTGCATGTTTATTTATGTCTTGCGGTAATCAATCGAAACGCAATCGTAACTCTATCGATATCGCAACTCAATCGAATCGCAATCTACTCGAACACGCTGAACGCAAGTTACTTATAGTGATTGTATGTTAGATATAGTGGTTAGGATTAATGGGTAATACTAACGCATCGCTCACTCGAATCGAATCGCAACGCTCAACACGTGAAATGAAACACGAAACTCAACTCACCAAGCCCACTCGATCGAGTGACCACTCGATCGGATGGCCACTCGACCGGGTAGCCACCCGATCGGACCACCACTCGATCGGTGACCTGCTCGACCCAAGGGCTTTTTGCCATTTTGGGAAACCCTATAAATACCTCACCTGTCAACATCATTTGTGTCACTACTCTCATCCGAACCAGACGCACAGGCTCCTTTCTTCTCTCGATTTCTCTCAATTCTTGTAAGTTTCTTCCTAGATCTTTATACATCTGTAATCTACACATGATTCTACACCCTCTTCACCAAACAATCTTCACTTTTAACCGTGAAATCACTAGATTTGAAGTGTTCTAGGGTGATGTCATCATGGAGTTCTTATGAACTTCAATGTTTGGCTTCATTCCACCAAGAACAACTTGAATCTGAACGATTTCCATATAATTTAAAAATGTTTTTATACAAATCTAAACACATTCGAGATGTAAGAGGATTGAAGGATGTTTATTCTATTTCTTTCAACTCTTTTACACTCAATGCACTCAAACCGATAGAACCGGACCTTGCTTTGATCTTCTACTCATTCTTAGTGATGTATCGGCTCAAGATCTGAGTTCCGTCAACGAGACAGCCGATATTGAGTTGAACATGAACCAACCGTCAAGAAGCAGATGGCTGCTCGGGTTGGGGTGATTCCCATCCGATCGGGCCGCTGTGACTTGGTGAAGTTCTAGTTGTTTAAACTGATGTCGTATCGTCTCGATCAAACCGTAAACTTTCAAACTTAACAAGTTCCAAAACAAACCAGTCAACCGAACGGATTGCTGTCCGATCGGATTACTATCCGATCGAATGACAAACCAGTAGGATGACCTATGGTTTCCACACTTAAACAATTTTCAACATGTTCAATGCACAGGATTGCCACCCGATCGGATTGCCATCCAGTCGAGTGATTGTCCTGCTGTGAACTTGTTCTCACACTGAGAAGTCTCGCCAATCGGATCGCCGTCCGATCGAACGACCGTTCGATCGACCGACTTGAAGGGTAGAGATAGTTCTCTATTTTCAAAATACTACAACGAAAACTTCAAAAGTCAAGCCATCATACACAAACACATCCATGCCAACGAATGTCAGTCCGACCGAGTGGCCATCCGAACGGATGACCACCCGAATGGATCAACATCCGAACGAATGGCTGACCGTCCGGTTGCAATCCGTCCGGATCACCATTCTACACTTGGTACTTTTCTCGTTTTACGCACCGCTCTTCGCTTATGCTATCGTTAACTGTTCAGGCTAATCTCACTCTTTAAGCGCTCCCTTCAATCCATCATCACTGTGAGTATACTCGATCCCTTTTTGCTTTACGCACTTTTGGGTGTTACATACGTTACGAATATTCAAATCACATTGAACACACAACGCAAACACTATTTAAACGCTAACCGTTACTACATGTTATACGTGACTCGATGAATGCTTATTTGTTATGTTTACACATAGATTGCTGTCTACCTGCCTTAGCAACGATAGTACTATAGTTTGGACTCAGCACCTGTTAACTCAGGGGTTGTTAAGGACCATTGCTCACATGATCGCAGTGGCGAAAATGTGTTGCGAACTGCCTTACGCAGTCAACCCGCACTCATTGGTATTGATAGGATCTTTGTCGATAACTTATGGCTTCACATCACACGTTGTATGTGCTGGTTATGTGTAATCGATTTTGAACTCTATTATGCTATTATTAAACTTCTATGCTCACCTTTACAATACGTGTTTTGACTTTTACTTTAACGTATGTGACAGGTGCTTAGGATGCTAGGCTTCCTGGCTTGCTGGGTGATGAAATTGAGGCTAGGAAAGAGTCCTAGAAACAAATAAATAAACTATCTATGTTGAAATCTGAGTTGTCGGATCAGTACTTGTTTGTGAGACAATTATCTGTAATAACTGTTTTATTTGATATGTTATGGTATGGGACATGACGTTTAAATATCTGGTAATTTATAGTTGTTGTGGATACTCATGGACAATCTGTTTCGCTCAGTGCCGCGCCCCGATGATTCTGCCATCGGTTGGGGTGTGACATTTAGGCGGTGGCGGCCCGCGATCAACCACCCTTTCTCTCTGGCACCCCGCCAGAGAGTGTTTCTGGCAGAATTCTTCGAGCTGGGCAATGGGTTTGAGCTGGAAAATCATATATAAACATATTTAAACATTGAAAAACCCTAGCTTACGAATTAACAATACTTTGGGCGATCTTGGAGCTGCGTTGGAAGCCTTTTTGAGCATTCGAAGCTGTTGGTTGAAGGTTGGAAGTTCAGAGAATCATTCGGGTCGTCTACTTAACATTCGGGTGTTTTCCCTTGTGTTTCTTATTCTTCGACTATGTTTTGTTTCCTTAAAAATACTTTGTTTATGCTTGTTTCAATGACTTGGATTGGCTAGATTTCTTTAACTGCCTAGACAAGATGAATGGTTGCATAAAGTTTGGATTTTTATTATGAATTTATGATATTTATGGATTTATTTATGTATTGTAGGCGATTTGATTATTAGCTAGATGTGTATGCATGCTTGATTGTGTTTGAGTATTGTTTATTGTTTTACATAATTCTTGGTGACGGTCTTTATCACATAATAGAGTTGTGTTAGGTTCTAGATTTTGGTGAGTGTCTATATCATATAATAAATCGTGAATCTTTAGGGTTGAATACGTAATAGACCTTAAAAGCAATATTTGGTAATCTTATAAAATCAAGTGTTCTACTAACTCTCAATAGCTGAAAGGTGCGAGGTTATTGTTAGGTTTAAGCGATTAAACCGTAAAGTGGGTCCTTCTTAGGAAGTTAACCTATTAGCTGCTGTCTAACAAGTCTAGTTAAGAACCCAAATCTATCCTCGACTTGAGTCCCGAAATGGAGAGAGTCTTGTAGGGTACTTTCATAAATCATTAGAGGTCCGGACAAGGAGTCTAATTTACCGGTGACCATAACAGCCTTTAGGGTGCCCTAATGTACTCTTGAGAAGGGTTAGGAAGCTTAGTTGGTAACTCGAGAGGTTTAGCATCTTACGATCCCGGTCCATAATAATCAACTTTCAAATAAAATCCATAACTAAAAGCAACCAGGATTCGAGTCTAGGTAGTGTTTCCACCGTCTGAGTAAAAGCCCAAGTAATTCGTTCTAGTTAATTTAGTTAATTAATTTAGTTTAATTGCTTTCTTAGGATTTTTAGAAACCCCCCCCCCCCCTCAAACAAACAAAATAGTTCAGTACGTGTCACTCTAGTCTAAATAGAGTCATTAGCGAAGTTCATTAGAGTCTCGTGGGTTCGATATCCGGACTTACAGTAGCTATACTAGAGTCGATCGGTACACTTACCGGTTAGTAGTTTAGTGTGTCTTAGTGAGTCTAGAGTATTAGTTAAAGTCTAGAATTAGGTTAATTTAGTTAATTTTATTAAGCTACCTTTTAGCACATCAGCCTCTTTGCGCCATCTATTCAAAATGTATTGTTTTGGAAATTCCCTAATGTCTAAACTTCTCAAAACATAGAATATATGTCTACATAGCAAACCAAACTGCTCAAAACGCCTGCATGAGCAACTGTATGTGCAATCAGACTTATGTTACATTACCTGAAAAATGCCAAAAACAATATCTCTATAACGCCATAGAGAGAATGTTTGTCTAAAAAAATTAAAAAACACAACTGGATATGATAAAACGTCATGCACGGAAAACGCCATATAAAAAACAAAACACCATTGTTTACCTCAAATAAGGATGTACAAGGCTGTTGGAAGTCATTTATGTAAAACTTAACAAACCCATCAGGCTGATCTTCATAACGTTGATTTATGCAATCCGCAATTCCAATTAGCTCAGCTTGAACGTCGCAAAAAATATTTTTTGTGTATATGTCAGCAGCTTGGCCTTCCAACATTTGGTAATTACTCTTCAACTAGGGTCGTTTGTATCGAGATACATGATCATTTTTCCGGTGCGTGTGACGCGGTGCTTCTATTGCAGTTTCGTAATGAGTCATGAACTCAACAAGAATAGCTTTTGAATTGCACACTTGACCAAAAAAATGATTCTCACTCTCCGACCTCGATGTCGTTCGCATAAGGCCAGACATCTCTTCTATTCTATAGTATGCAGGGATCCAAGATTCCTTGAGTGCAAAAATATCAGATAGCCAATCATTATCTGCTAAATTGAACTCTCCGATAACCACTTCCCATTCTGATTCAAACTCTTTAGGTGTGAGAATATCCGTCCACACAACACCACAAATACGTTCTTTGAAATTGGTGGAATTGCATAGCCTAACACCAACCTATGTATAACAAGAAACCGCCATGCATAAAAAAACAAATATATTATACAAAGACAAAACTTAATTAAAAAAACAGTAACAAGGTATAGAACGCCATGTATTTTAAAACGCAGCGTATCCTAAAACGCCAAAGGTAAAAATAAGCATATCAAACCTTCAGAGAAAGTTTATGCATCACATGCCACATGCATAACCGATGCCTCGTGTAACACCCCGTGTTTTGAAAGTCAAAGTACAAGTCAAAGTCAAAGTCAAAGGAAGAAAAGATTGCTAATTGCGATCTGTCTCTCCTTGCTAATTACTGATTGTACTCTTGATTTATAATCAACAATCTATTTTAAATCGCCTTAGTTGTATTATGTGGAGTACATGTTAACAAATCGCAATTTAATCGCTAATCGAGTTATCGCTAATCGCATCGCTATCGCATCGCAACCCGAATTATGCGTTCTGGATATTGTTTTACGTGTGTGTGCTATTTATATGTTACTTGTGCATGTTTATTTATGTTTTGTGGTGACTTACTCGAAACGCAATCACAACTCTATCGCAACGCAATCTCATCGAAAACTCGAGATTCAAGGTTTATATATTTATGGTATTTAGTAGTTAGGTTATTGGTGTAATTAATGGGTAATACTGTGGCATTTATACAATTTATGTTATACTTGTACTCATATGTATGTTCTCATGTGTACGATTTATGTTACTCACATTCATTCGTTTATGATCAAATTTGTACTCACATTTGTACTCGCTTTTCATACACGTTATGCTTGTGGGGGGGGGGGGGGGTTATTGCACGGACCTCCCGGCCGCTGGAGTGATCCCACTCCACAAGCTAGCAACGTCCCAATGCTGCCTGGCGGTGAATACCCCATCCCGAGCTGAGTCCGTTTCCCTCTGGGAAGAAGGTGGCAGAATACCCCCTGCCTGGACTCGAACCCGGGTCTCTGTGAAGAGTAGAGGTGGGACTGGCCAACTGGGACACCCCAGTTGGTTTACACGTTATGCTTGTGCTCATACTCTTGTCATGCGTTTTGTGTTTATGCTCACATGCGTATTCATATTTAACTTATACTATGCTCATGCTTTATTCATACTCAAAATTTATACTTTCGCACCTATACGCGAGCGAAACCCAAGGGATTCGCTTACGTTGGTCTTATACTATTTGGAACACAAACATGCTTATATGCTACATTTCTATACACACGCAATCTTACTTTCAGAATTTATGTATACCTTAACTCATACGCAACTAGTACAAGCAATGCGGATCATGCGACGATTGGTATAATCACGGGTGCACACGGGATTATAGTGATGGGCGTATGAGAACCATAAAGTGTACTACTGCGTATGGTAAGACACGGAATGTAACATGACACCGAATACGAGACGGACGTAATATGGTCAAAACATGGTGGATACGCCACGGGTACTTCTTATATATAAGTGTTTTCACCATGCTACCAAACTTTCGTAAAACGTGCCATGAGAAGTTCAGTGTTTTGCAGACCTTTTACCAAGTTTAAACAACTCACAAACGCATTATATCCGATTATCCATGACGAAACTTCATTCTTAGCACACTACTTTCGTCTACCCAATGCTTATGTCATTCTTATACTTGCATACATTAAGAGTCACTCGTTCACTTCCATACTCCTATCATGCTCCGTTATTCTTTTCTTTTATACGAATCTCGTTCACAATTAAGTCTGTTTAAACGTTCGAATCCTAATCTACCTCCTTACTTTTAAGGCTACCTTGCTATTCTTTTGTGCAAACACCCGTAGTTGGTCGTACCTCCTAAACCGTTTGAGGTAAACGTCAAACCCTCCCGTTCCTCTCAATAAACAATTTTCTACAAATATGTGATTTAGCACTATTCTTAAACTTTCCATATAAACTACCACACTTTCCATCAAAAGACAAACCGTCTTGTACAAAACTTCCTTCTTGACACGACACATTTTTATATATACATCTTCAATTTGATTTATTCAAAACTGTTTTAACTCACTTTGCCTATGCCCACAACTGCACGTCATACTTATGCTTAACGCTTTAACTCATTTTAGTCAAACAATCTCCTTTTAACAAATCCTATCCTTCCATCCTTCTTAAAGTCTTCCTCTTAAATAAATTTCGAGACGAAATTTCCTAAAGGAAGGGAGACTGTAACGCCTCGCATTTTCGTATTCCTATACTTCTAGAAAATTCGCGTTCGTTTTCTATTCTTTTTGGATTCACAGTCGAAAAACAGATTAAAAACGAAAAACAACGCATGTTACGCGATTTAATACAAGAATTTTATTTTAAGACGTTGTCTGACTTTCGGGTGCGTTAGCGGGCTTTAGAAATATGACGGGCCACTCAATACACGGAAAGTGGGCTTGTGTGCCTTGGGCCCAAGCCCACTAACCAAACCCTAATATAAGTAACCTTATTTACAATCTTACCCTCACTTCTTGAAAACTCGGACCAAACTCACGCACATACACTGTTTTCCCTTTTCCCCTATACGTGAGAAACCCTATCTCCCTCAAACCTTAGACATAACAATACCACCACAACCTACCTGTCTGTTATACACCCCCTTCTCTCGAATTCTACTGCACCCCAAAGAAATGTTAGTGCACTTTACTTCTTCACATACATCTCATACACCTTACAATCACACCCACCTCCTCCCTTCACCGCTGAACGGCCAATCACCACCACTGCGGTCTGGTGGCGGCGTAGTGGCGAGAGAGATGACGAGGCAGAGGGACACGAGAGAGAGAGAGAGGGGGAGACCGATAAGAGAAAGAGACCGAGGAGGTAGACGGCGGCGGCAGCGCTGTCATACGCGGCAGCGGCAGAGTAGGCGTGGCGGTGGTTCTGATGACTTTCCGACGACGACACCGGTGACGGTGGTGTTTTGTTGGTTTCCGACAGAACTCTGGTAAGACCCCTCCTATTTCTTTTATTTTTTGGAAGTATTGTTGTCGATGATGATCATGAAATGATGTCGAGATACTGATGATGATGACCGTGGCGTGGATATGTTGTTCGGTCGTCTCAGATTTCATTCCGGGGATTCGGATGTTTGGTTCAGATCTGGTGTGGTTCGGGTTCGGTTCACACGGGTTCGTTACAAGAGCGGTTCGGGTGAAGTTCGGGTCAACACCAGTCAAACCGGTCATCATCTGTTTCGGTTCAGGTACAAGTTTTGGTTATTCGGTTCAGTCGCGACTCAAACCTAATTCGGGTTCATTAATCCTTTTTGTTTTTTTTTTTGTTTGGGTTCGGTTCAGTTTATCTCGGCTCAGATTCTCGTGTTCGGTTTGCACAGATTCGGGTTCGGTTCACGAGGCGTGATGGGTCAGATTATAGCTTGGGTTACGGCTTGATGCTCGGGCTTCGGTTCGGTCAGGCGTGGTCAAACACGAGAGCGAAAATATAAATTTTAATTGCTTTGTATTAATTAATATTTTATCGCGGAACCGAACTTTAAATAACTTGTATTTGTAAACATACGTAGAATCATATAAATATATTGTTGTGCTTATTGTTGTGTTTTGGAAATATATCTACACGTTAGTTGTCGGGGTCGTTCAAAACAGAGAAAACTCTGCCCGATTTTCGTTAAAACATACACTTATACGTTATAGTCGAACCGCTAATGAAGGTGTATCGGATTCAATAACTTTTATAACAATAATTATATTTATTTTTGACAATACTTCTATAATGTTTCCGATAGACTTAATTTAGAACTATTGCACAAATTATATAAAATATATATATATGTAAATATATATATATACATCTATATCAACTAGCTATACTCTAAATTCCTAATTCCAAACCCTCCGTCATAAACTCGATTACTCATACACCATCGTTTGCCCATATAGGGTGACCTCGGTGTTCCATCCTCCTAATCTCATACACTCGTCAACACTTGGATAATCGGAAGACTTAGCAATTCAGTGAGTATACTCGATCCCGTTTTCCTTTTTATCACTTTGGGATGCAATATGTATGTTATACAACATTACACAACACATGAAACTATTTTAAACTCTATCCATGCTTAACATGAAACTATATGATGCTTATTTAGACTTGTTATGCTAATGTAAACTATTTGTGTCGATATATGCTTCATTAACTTTGCTAGCCTACCTTAACAATTATAGCGCTATAGGAGTAATGCACCGCCCATGATTCTTGGGGTATTGTTAAGTCAAACATGTTAACCCCCCCTTTATTCTAACTGGGGATAGGCTATTTTAACGCACTGGATTCTTGGGTTTGAACATATAAGTACACCGTTTCGGCATGCTAGTAAACTTGCTTAATATGATTCATGTTGGATATGAGCACTTTAAACAATTTTATTCTATATTATGCTATGTAACAAACTTGTATACTCGCCTTTGCTTTTGCATTGAACTCTATTTTAATACATGTTGCAGGTTGATTGATGAGTTGATGTTCAAGAAGAAATGCAATTTAGGTGGACATAGATACACACCTAGATTAATCTATCTTTTATTGTTATGTTACAATTTGAAACAATGTTGTTATTTCTATTTGAGTCTTGTATGACAATTAGTCTTGAAATGAAAATTGAATTTAATTAATATTGTCACATAGTGTTATGAAGTGTCTTGCAATCTTGTTTTCGTCTCATCCCGATGTTTCCGCCATCGGTTGGGGTGTGACACTCTCTTTGCTTAATTACTGATTGTACTCTTGATTTATAATCGATAATCTATTTTTAAATCGCCTTAGTTGTATTATGTGGAGTACATGTTAACAAATCGCTACCTAATCGCAGTTTAATCGCTAATCGAATTATCGCTAATCGCATCGCTATCGCATCGCAACCTGAATTATGCGTTCTGGATATTGTTTTACGTGTGTGTGCTACTTATGTGTTACTTGTGCATGTTTATTTATATTTTGTGGTGACTACCCGAAACGCAATCACAACTCTATCGCAACGCAAACTCATAGCAAACTCGAGATTCAAGGTTTACATTTGTGGTCTTTAGTAGTTATGTTATTTGTGTAATTAATAGGTAATACTATCGCATCGCTTACTCGAAACGCATCGCAACGCTCAACGCGCAAAACGAAAACACGAAAACCAAACCGCGACGCCGGCCGATCGAATGACCATTCGATCGAATGGTCATCCGAAAGGATGACCATCCGATCGGATGGCCATCCGATCGAATGGTCATCTGAACGGATGACCATCCGATCGGATGGCCATCTGATCCGTCACCTGTGCGCACCTTTTTCCTCTTTTGGAAACTCTGTAAATACCCTGTCACATCAACATTCATTGATGTGACAACCTTCTCTCCGACCAGCTCGCTCAAGTCCCTTTTTCTCTCGATTTCTCCTGATTCTTGTAAGTTTCTACCCCGAATCTTGTACTTCTATGATCTCCACGCACTTCTTTATCATTTTCACCATTAAATCTTCACTTTTAATTTGAAATCAGTGGATTTGAGGTGTTCTAGGGTGATGTCATCATGGAGTTCTTATGAACTTCAAGTTTTGACCTCATTCCACCAAGAATAACTCAGATCTGAAGGATTTCCACATGTTTAAGTACTATTTTCGCTTAAATCTAAATGGTTACGAGGTTAAAAAGATTGAAAGATGGTTTCATCACTTTCTTTCAACTCTTTTACACTCAATGCACTCAAAACTGGTGGAATCGGAGCTAGTTCAGGCCTTCTACTCATTCTCTAGTGAAGTGTCGGTCCAAGATCTGATTCCTACCAAAGAGACCACCGATTTCGGGTTAAACATGATAAACCATCGCGAACAGTTAACTGAGCAGACTAGGGTGATTCCTGTTCGATCGGATAACTTGGGTCTTGGTGGAGTTTCTGTTGTTTAACACGATGTCATGCCGTCTTGATCAAACCGCAAACTTTCAAACTTAACAAATTTCTAAAACAAACAAGTCACCGGGCGAATTGCCAACCAATCGGATTGCCATCCGATCGAACGGCAATCCGCACGGATGACAGGTGAACCCTCAACACTTAAACATTTTCAATGAAGGTTAGTTCCAACGAACCGCCATCCGTTCAGATGACCATCCGTCCGGATGACCTAAATTGTAGAAACCCTTCTCTTTTTATAAAATGCTACAACGAAAACTTCAAAGCCATCATACACAAACACATCCATCTCAAACGAGTGGCTACCGACCGAATGGCTAACTGATCGGATGACACTTTGACACCTTTTTCACTTGCATCGTTTTACGTGCCACTTATCGCTTACGCCATCGTTCTGTAACTAGGTTGATTCTATCTAGCGCTCCCTTCAATCCATTGACTACCATCGCTGTGAGTATACTCGATCCCTTTTTGCTTAACGCACTTTTGGGTGTTACATACGTTACTTATATCAAATCACATCGACACACAACGCAAACACTTTTATACGCTAACCGTTCTCGCATGTTATACGTGACTCGATGAATGCCCGTTTGTTATGTTAACACATTGATTGTTGTCTACCTACCTTAGCAACGATAGTACTATAGTTTGGACTCAGCACCTGTTTATTCAGGGGTTGTTAAGGATCTTACTTCACGTGTTCGCAGTGGTGAACATGTGTTGCGCACTCTACAACTCGCAGTCATTGGTATTGATAGGATCTTTGTCGATAACTTACGTGCTTCACATTTTACGTTGTACATGCTGGTTATGCGTAAACGCTTTCTAACTCTATTATTACTATTAAACTTGTATGCTCACATTTACACTATGTGTATTGACCTCTATTTTAATGTATGTGACAAGTGCTTAGGATGCTTGCTTGTTACTTGCTGGAATTGTGCTAGGATGGAGTCTAGAAACAAACCAAAATAATTTATATTTGAGTTGTCGAAACAGAACTATTTGTCTTTGAATTGTCTGTAATAACTATGCTACTTATTATGTCATGGTATGGGACGTGATGCTTAAATAATTGGTAATCGTAGTTGTTATGGAAACTCCTGGACAATCTGTTTCGCTCAGTGCCACGCCCCGATGATTCCACCATCGGTTGGGGTGTGACAATATGAAAATGCCATAAGAACTGAAACAATAATAAAACGCCACTACATGTAAACTCATAAAACTCCATTGCATGTAAACTCATAAAAACGCCATTGCATGTAAACTCATAAAAACGCAAAAAAAAGAACAAAAGTTTAATTATAAAATATTACTTGTTGGAACGATACGTGGCGTCAAACGAAATCACATCACCAAACACGTGGTAATTACGTTTGGCTTGATATTCACACCAAAAAAGTCCCTTCAAACGATTGTGTTCGTCTGTGAAGTAACCGTACGAGAAATTAGGCTGGGAATGTTTTTTTTTTCATCCAAATGTCTCACAACCATATCGGTGTCGTATTCCCCTATAAACAAGTTAATTTGCCTCTTGTAGTTCTTAAATTCAACTTTACTTGCACCCACGTCTTCAAAACCACCAAAACAAGTCTTCATAACATTAAACGCCTTGACTGGACCCAAATTCAACTTAGACATGCTGTGTATAACATGCTTGTGGAGCTGAGTGAGGTGTCGTTCAGTTGGAAGAAAATGCTTATCAGGACGTTCAACAAGATCATGGTTGTGTTCCTCGACAAACTTATAGACCTTCCATGATCCAGCCACAAAAATTACACATAACAGTGCACCACAATCAGTCCTCTTTGAAAAGTTGGATCGCACTAAACGTTCCTTTTGATTGGGGTCCAACGTATCAACCTTCTTGTCCTTATATACCCCAGCTCTCGTACACAAGTAATACTTAATATGTAATACACCTTTGGAGTTTGTCTTTGTAGTCCCTTTTCTGACTGAAAACCTACAAGCCTTGGCATACTTAACATACATTGAATAACAATCATCAAGGCTTGTGAATAACATGTCCATTGAGGGCCTTATTTCTTCACTAACGTCAGGAATGATAAATGGTAATCCAATTTTGGGGCAAAACCTTTGACTCGAGGAAGCAACTTCGTCTGAGAAAACACAGTGAGGATAAGAAAAATCAGAAACACGACATTAAAAATAGAAAATGTTCGTAATAACATTATAGATTAAAACGCCATTAATTGAATAATAAACAAGACATAATAAATACATAATTTGAAAACGCCGTGATAAAACGCCAAAATACGCACACCATAACTTTATTGATTAACAAAAATAATGAACCAACAAATACTAATGCGACGTGATAATGAAAACGCCATGAGATGAATAATTAAAAACAGTTAACAACATAAATAATTAACAAAAATATAACATCATAATGAAAACGCCATAGTTAACAAAACTGATGTTTACACAAATTAACAAATAGTAATAACTGATGTTTACAAATACTACTAAATAATATTCAAAACTAATCAGGTGTAAAATGCCAATGATTGTAAAAACATAAGAAATATACTAGATCCCAAACGACAATTAAAATTAATATTGAAAACTCCAATTATCAGTTCTTACTAATAGTTTAACTACCAATTAAAACGCGATTAAATTGGATACATGAACAACGCCATTGGAATCATACAACACATTATGAAATATTAATTTGAAAAAAAAACAATGAAATAAGCATAAAAGAACAAAACGTCATATCTGTTGCATGATTTGCTGGAACAAAAATAGGAAACGTCATCAAATTTTACTTTGTCGAACAGAATCCACGTTAGACGCCATAGATCTGAGAAAACTTACAAAGGAGGTAACAGCTAACAAGAAATCTTTGGTGTTTTAACTTGAAACAGATTTATAACGCGAATAAGGAGGGAACGTATAAAAGGACAATCGTACCCCTGCATATCAATTAGCGCCCCCTGCCACGTGTTGGGCCAGGATTCGTTCTCACCGTTCTCACACTTTTCCCTGTTCTCTCCTAATCCCGTTTCTATATATATATATATATATATATATATATATATATATATAGGGTGGGGTTCCTCTACAAAGTGTGTTTCTTCTACAAAGTGTAGGAAGTGATCTTGACCATTGGATAAGTGTGTTTACTGGTTGAGATCATCTTGATAGCATTTTGGTAATATGGGTGTTTTAAAAATAGGATGATTGATTAATTGAGAGTAAACGGGTCATTTAACTAGTTTTAAATAAGGAAATAACCATTATATCATAACACATACCATCTTTCTCACGATTCTCTCTCTCTCTCTAACTTCTCTTATCTTAAACACCCAAATATACCAAACCTACAATGGATAATTCCAACACAGATACGTATATACATGTAAAGGTTTAGTATAATTGATAAATCTTGTTATAAAAATTTCATATAGCATGAATTTAGCATTATTATAATTTTTAATGGAAGAACAAACTAGTAAATCATGCTTAATCATTAATATATATTATATTTCTTGGATCACATGAAGGAGATTTATATATAACATGAGAACATGATATGAAATCTTAGCAATTACTCTCATGAATTAGAAAAAAAAATGTTAATTACTAGTGATTTAATATGATAAAATTTAACTACAGATTATTAGTGGCCATGTAGTAATGTTTTTTGTTTGTGTATGACACATCGTGAGAGCATTTGATAAATCTTGATGAAACTAGTACCTATAAAAAATTATACAATATAACACACCAAGAAGAACATTTGTATTTATAAAACACGCCAGGAAAATACAGAGACGTATCCTTCATGAATCATAACTAGTATAACACATCGTGATGAAACCGATAAATGATAAAACACAACGTCAATAGTTGCAACTACGAGTTCTTAAAAACATAAACTGCTATAACACATTGTGAGTAAACATGTAACTCGTAAAACACATCGTCAAGAATATACAATATAACACACCATGAAGACCCCCAATATTTATAAAACACAACGTCAAGAAGATACAAAGACATGTCATTCGTGAATCATAATTGATATAACACATCGTGATGAAACCAATAACTGATAAAACACAACGTCAATAATTATAACTACATATCCTTCTTAAAAACATAAACTGCTATAACACATCGTGAGTCAACACATCGTCAAGAAATTGTTAATAAATGATCAACTAGCGTGTTAGGTTAAGTTGAACAAAAATATCTACATAACCTTCTTAAAACATAAACTTATATAACATATTGTTAGTGAACCTGTAGCTAGTAAAACACATCTTCAAGAAATTGTTAATGAATGATCAACTGGTGTGTTATGTGAAGATGAATAGAAATCACTGAATGATTAATTACGTAACTCATATATTTGAATTGTTAATTATAAAGAGTTTCCTTAAAAATCTCATTTTATTATTTTAATATTATCATTTCCAAAAATAACTTATTTATTGAATTACATTTGTACCCTTTTTATTAAAATTATCTAGATGTCACATGTCACCACATGATCACTTCCTACACTTTGTAGGAAAAAATGACTTTGTAGCCAACTCCCACCATATATATATATATATATATATATATATAGAGAGAGAGAGAGGAGTTGGGTAGAAAGTTGATTTTTCCTAGAAAGTCTAGGAAGCAATCAGAATGCGACACGTGGCATTGAAGGATTTTAACTAGAAGGGCAATTATGTACTTTCACAATCTATTTTTATTTTAGGAAATTATCTTCAATAACTAACTATCCATGTACACGAATGAAACCGATTTCCTCCATAATTTTCGGAATTTTTTGTTTTCGAATTCTGATCTCTCGTAAATATCAATCATTCCTTCGTTTTCTTGCTCACAAGATTCATCGCTGATCATATTTTTATACGGAGAGAAAAATCATGGCATCAAACACAGTTGTTGATTGTGGGGATGCTAAGTACAGTTCTTATTTTGTTTACTATTTTATGTTTTGTGTGTCGATTATTAAACTTTATCTGGAATCTATCAGCATGTTCTTGGTACTGTGTTTTAACAGTTAGAGGGTTAAAGTCAATGTTTTTATAGATCCCATAATATGAATGATGTTTTGGTAACGCTGGATGATTTATTGACATTGTGTTTAACAGTAAGCAGATTAATACCGTTGTGTTTTAGCATTCATGCTGGAAGATTTCTTGACGATGTGTTTTACCATTCATGCTGGTAATGCTGGAGGATTTCTTGACATTGTGTTTTAACAGCAAGCAGATTAATACAGTTGTGTTTTAGCATTCATGTTGGTAATGCTGGAGGATTTCTTAGCGCTGTGTTTTACCATCCATGCTGGTAATGCTGGAGGATTTCTTGACATTGTGTTTTAACAGCAAACAGATTAATACAGTTGTGTTTTAGCATTCATGTTGGTAATGCTGAAGGATTTCTTGACGCTGTGTTTTACCATCCATGCTGGTAATGCTGGAGGATTTCTTGACATTGTGTTTTAACAGCAAGCAAATTAATACCATTGTGTTTTAGCATTCATGCTGGAGGATTTCTTGACGCCGTGTTTTACCAACCATGCTGGTAATGCTGGAAGATTTCTTGACATTGTGTTTTAACAGCAAGCAGTTTAATACCGTTTGTGTTTTAGCATTCATGCTGGTAATACTGGAGGGTTTCTTGACGCTGTGTTTTACCATTCATGCTGTTACGATGTGTGACATTTGTCACGATGTGTTTTATTGATGTTGTGTTTCTTCATGAAGGATAGAAGGAAGAGAAAGAGAAGAGAGAAAGGGAGGGAGAGATAGAGAGAGAGAAAATCTCAATAAATGTGGGGTGGTTTATGGAATGACAGTTATTTCCATATTTAAAACAAGCTAAATGACATATCTACCCTAATTAATTAAATAATCCTATTTTTAAGAAACACATATTACCAAAATGCCACCAAGATGATCTCAACCATTAAACACACCCATTGGATGGCCTAGATCGCTTCCTAGATTTCTAGGAAAACACACTTTCCGCAGGATCCCCACTCTCTCTCTCTCTCTCTCTCTCTATATATATATATATATATATATATATATATATATATAAGAAGTCGCCTGGTGTAAGCCTGAGCCCAACAACCCGTTAATAGTTATCAGGCCAGCAACATCTTCAAAGCCAAGAACCTTATCAACCCACTAGCCTAGTAAGCTTAAGGATACACAAACATTTAGTTAAGACCACGATATCCAACCAAATTATTTTTGTATTCTATTCTAACACAATTAAAAATGCAAGATGCTTGTGGAGAAATTTAGAAGCTCTTGCTCTCAAGTAAATACAACTAACCTAATCTAAATAGTTTGATGGCGCGAAAATCCTCCACAGGCTATTCATTCAATTTGTGTTCCAAAATTTCCATTTTTTTCCAACATCCTTTGTGGTAATTTCTTATAATGCTTGATGTGTTTGGACTATTATAGTCAATGCATCATGATGATAACATTTAATTTGTAGATTATAGTAATTTGGGTCACTAAGTGAACTTGCAAATTTAATGTGTAGGAGATGGTGGAGGACTATGTTTTTGTTTTGTTTTCAATGTTTTTTAAACCCCCATTGTTTCATGGTTTTACTTGAAGGGGTTTAGCACTCAACAACGGAATAGAACCGGTCACAAGCACAAGAACTTTGAACATCTCAATTGAAGAAAATCAAAAATTTTTAGATGGTGCAGGGTAAGTTCTTACTCTATTTATAACATTGTCCAATTGTTTTCAATGTTTTTAAACCCCCCATTGTTTCATGGTTTTGCTTGATGTGTTTGTACAAACGTAGATGAAAATATTATAAATACATCTGTTAAAAAAAGTAAAAAAAAAATTGTCGAGTCGGTAGTTTTGACTGATGCAAGTTTTCTTTTACGCGCTGGTGTAAATTTTGTACGAAGATAAATATTTTTTTTACGCCTCATTTAAATGTGGGTATGTGACATTTTTTAATTTTTTTTTTTTTGCTGAAATAAGTGATTTTTTATGACTTTTGAGAAAAAAATTTTGAAAAAACCTTTTGGATGGCCTAGTTCTCACAACTCAAACTCAAGGTAGTTCTCATTTTAACTCATCCTTATATATATATATATATATATATATATATATATATATATATATAGGACAAAGATCCGTTAGGAACCACCCCTTATTGCGAGAACCGCGAGAACCAATGTGAACACAACCAAAAATACCTAAAAATAGCTAAAAAACACACAAATTTTTTTTTTAATTTTTTTTATAAAAAAATCGCTACTTTTAGTAGCAAAAAAAAAATTTAAACATTTTTTTTTGGCTTCTAAAAGTAGCGATTTTAACTTTAAAAATAGTAAAAAAAAAATTAGATTTTTTTTTAGATTTTTTTAGGTTTTTTGGGGGTTTAATTTTTAGTTTTTAGCTGGGGGGTGGGGGGGGTGGGGGGTTTAGGTTTTTGGGGGGGTGGGGGAGGGGGGTTTAGGTTTTTGGGGTGGGGGGGGGGGGGTTAGGTTTTTTTTAGGTTTTTTGGGGGGTTTAGTTTTTAGCATTTAGCTTGGGGAGGGGTTAGGTTTTTTTAGCTATTTTAGGTTGTGTTCACATTGGTTCTCGCGGTTCTCGCAATAAAGGTGGTTCTCGCATGAACCTTACCCTATATATATATATAGTGTAAGGTTCGTTTGAGAACCACCCTTATTGTGAGAACCGCGAGAACCAATGTGAACACAAAAAAAATACCTAAAAAAATCCAAAAAAACACACAATTTTTTTTTTAATATTTTCTAATAAAAATCGCTATATTTCCACAAAAAAAAAATTCGAGTAACAGTTATGAATGCACATGTGCATATGTATCATTTCTTTGACAAATTCGTAATATATTACCAGTAGTAGACAAATGCACTTTCATTTACATTACCATATGCAATACACTACTTTTTACACTACCAATATTAAAAATGCACATGTCATCATTATGTATAACGATGATATAACGTGTTTTTGGTACAAAAAGTTTGTGACTTTAAATGATGAAGTAGGCCCATATACATGTTTTTTGGTTAGTTATATCTAGTGGTTAATGGTTTGATTATATTTGTCACTTGATGATGTAATATGTTGTTTGGATGGTATAAAGGGTGTTGATGTACATGTAATAAAGTGAAATATTGGTAATGGTATTGTATTATGGATGGTAGGAGGTAATGGTAATGTATCACGGATGGTAGGAGGTATTGGTAGTGTCTTATGGATGATAATAGATGAAAGGGAAAGTGTATTCAAAGTGGTGTACCAAAACACGTTATAACATGTTCATACATATAGATGCACATGTTCATTTCTAGTGTTGTTAATGTTATAACAAGTTCATACATATAGATGCACATGTGCATTTCTAATATTATTAATGTAAAAAGTAGTGTATTATGAATGGTAGTGTAAATGAAAGCGTAATTGTCTGATATTAGTAATGTATTACGGAATTTGTCAAAGAAATGATGATACATATGCACATGTGCATGGATAATTGTTACTCGAATTTTTTTTTTGGTGACGAAATATAGCGATTTTTTTATAAAAATAGTAAAAAAAATATTTTTTGAGTGTTTTTTGATTTTTTAGGTAATTTTTTGGTTGTGTTCACACTTGGTTCTCATGGTTCTCGCAATAAAGGGTGGTTCCTAACGGATCCTTCTCATATATATATATATATATATATGGTCATGACCTTTTTATGATATGTTCTTACATTTTTACATCTACTCGATATCAAGACTGAAAGTTTGAAACGATCTATATATACATAATATAACCTTTTGTTATCATTTTGTTAAAAGCATGCTTGATCATTCCATAACCATTGGAGATGATGTAGAAGAAGAACTCCCTATTGATGATCCAAGCATTATAGGAATAAATGACCAACAAACTACAAGGTAAGCTCAATTACGTTTTACTTGTGTCTTTGAAGGTTTCGAGCTATATCTATTTCTTATTATATCTATCTTTATTTTGTCTAACCAGGTTAACTCCCCCTAGAGTGGCTCTGTATGTGCTTACCATGGTTCTATCACTGTTAGGAGTCGTTTTCTTCAATCTTAAACATGAAAAACACACTCATATTCACATTGCAAATCCCTTTATGCTTTTATATGTTGTTGGTTTTGGCATCGCATACGTGACTTTCAGTATATTGTCTTGGGTATACGACCATTCAGATTACAAGTGTCACACCCCAACAGATGGCGGAATCATCGGGGCGCGGCACTAGGCGAATCAGATTGCTCAAGAGAATCCATAACAACTAATTTAACGACAATATTTAACAAGTTCATTATCCCATACTAATAAACAAATATTTCACATAAAGTCGTACAGATTTCATGTCTCTCGAACAATACAAATCCGACAACCTAGATTTTAGGTGAGTTTCTAAAGTAGCCTATCTTGATTGAGATAACCTGCGTTTTGATTTTGTGTTGTGTTGAGCGATAACGAATAGCGCAATAGTGTATGTGTTAGCGTTATAAGCGTATGCGTTGTGATATAGAGTGTGCGAAAATATGCGAAATAGCGTTGTAAGCGTTATAGTTTACATTATGATTCGAATCTCGGGTGCTAGGCGTAACGAGAGTAACGAGAGAGATAAGCGGGTTGTTACAGTCTCCCCTGCTTTAGGGAATTTCGTCCCGAAATTAATTCGTAAGGAAGACTGTGAAAATTTGCACAGAGGGATAGCGATACAAGCGTTAGGGTAACTGAGGATGAACGAGCGATCGATTGAGGATTGACGAGTGAGAGTGTCTCGGATAGAGGAAAATCGATTGTGATAGCGAAAAGCGACTTGTTTGACTTAAAAAGTTTCTAACTCACGAGTTTATGTTCCAAAATGTTTTGAGCTTTGAAGAGTTTTGTTAGGTTATTGCAAATGAGTTTATGAAAATTTTCTTATAACGTGGTTTTAAGCTGAGTCGATGTTAAACCAACGTCGTAGGAAGGGTTTTGTTTACACATTAAAGAGATGTGGAAGGAAAACTTGGTTTAAGAAACCTCTCTTATGTCATGATATTAAGCTGAGTTTGATGTTAAACCAACGTCTTAAGAAGAGTTTTGTTTAGAAATTGCAAAAGGTTTAAAGAAAAACTGGACTTATGAAAACTTCCCTTGGAAGTGGAGTTAAGTTGAGTCGATGTTACCTCCACGTTGTGAGGAAATTTCATTCGCCCAAAGGTTTTTATCAAAAAATTTAGAAAAATTTTCCAGTTATTTTTCAAAAACAGTAACAATTAAGTCTTACCAGTATCAAAAGTTTAAATTAATATCGAGCCCCCACATGGCATATTTCCATGAAAGTTTGTTAATACGGCTAAAACACTTATATATAGGAAGTACCAGCGGCGTATCCATCATGTTTTGACCATATTACCTCCGTTTCGTGAAGCGATGTCATGCGTGCCGACATGACACGGATAGATTTTCGTATCCTCGGTCCAAGCGGTAAGGGGTCGGACCGAGTTTGGCGAAAAAGCAGATTGTAAACTTAGTTAGCGATTTAGAGCGTGTGCGAATAGTTCGATAATGCGAAAATATCGAAGTAACGGGGATGCTAAGTGCGATTAGCGATAAGCGATAAGCGGTAAGTGGTAAGCGAAACGTGGTAAGCGATAAGCGCCGAGAGGGAAAAAGCGACACGTGTATCGAAGCGTTGAGATTGATAAATGGGATAAGTGTCAAAAGCGATGAGAGTATCGAAGCGATGAGTGTGATAGATGCGGTGAGCGTTAAAGCGTTGAAGCATTAAGAGGGAAAGCGGGAGCGAAATGTAATTGATTTCCAGCGAATGTGCGATTGCGTTGCGTTGTGGACTTACGAAAAGTCTAGCGATGATGCGATTGCACTGCGTTGTAGACTTACTAAAAGTCTAGCGATGATGCGATTGCATGTGTTGTAGACTCACGAAAAGTCTAGCGATGATGCGATTGAGATGTTACGCCTTGCGAAGGAGTTTAGCGTGTTGAAAATAATCACAATACTATAAGAGGCCTAATAACGTTCAACTCCACATGGCATTTTCTTCACGAAACTTCGTAAGCATGGAAAAGCACTTATATATAGGAAGTACCAGCAGCGTATCCACCATGCTTAAACCACACCACTTACGTCCCGTGAATAGATGTCACACTTTGTCGACATGGTTAAGACGCTTATATATAGGAAGTACCAGCGGCGTATCCACCACGCTTAACCACGCTTTTAACATTATGGCACCATTAGAACTTACTATGATCTCCGTGCACTGACCAAAATAAGCCCGTGTGCACCCGTGATTAGTTTGTTCCCTGCACGTTTATCGTACCTTATTCTAAAGAATCAAAGTTGGGGTAACGAAACATATTATATCGTGATGTAGGTATCTATATACATAGTGCTAGTAATAGAATCTGTGTGTGCGCTTAGACTAAGTGCGAATACGAGAGAGAGAGCGAGAGAGAGCGAGAGAGAGAGAGAGAGTGCGCCGACGTCGCATATCGAGGCGACATCGAATGATAGAATAATTATAGAATGTAAGTAACCGTGTTGGAAATTGTACCATTAACTACGTCGTTCTGCGCCTGGTTGGTGTTTATGTTGAAGACTCCTGCTTGGTCTGCGGTTGCTGTTAGAGCTTCTGCTGCGGTTGTCGGTGCTACTGGTGCGGCAGCGGCTGGTTCTGCAAGTTGCGGCGACAGTGCTGGAAGTGCTAGCATGCCTTGGTTTCGTGGTCCTGTGCGGCAGTGGCGGGTGAAGTGACCGTAACAGTTGCAATTGATGCAATAACGATAGTCAGCTCCAGCCTGGTGGTGATAGGTACACTTTTGACACAGGGGAAGAGTTCCCGTGTAGTTACGCCTTGGGTAAAGTGGAACTGCTCGGAGAGGCTCTGGTTGAGGCATTGCAGTTGATGAATAGTTTGGGCTTAAGCTCTTTCTCTTGCGGCTAGACCGAGTGTCTTGCGGTGCTGCGTTGTCATCGGAGGATTTGTCTGAGGATTCGTAGGAGGATTCGATGACGATTGCTTGATTAGCCTTCCTGGTGGAATCTTTGGAGAAGAATCCAGCCAAGACTCGCTTGTCATTGATTTCCGCGGCCAAACGATAGGCTCCTTCGATGGTGGCAGGTCTCGCAGCTTCGACAAAATCGCCCACACACTCAGGCAAGGAGCGTATGTACTTCTTGATAGCCTTATCAGGAGTGTCAACTTGGCTTGGGCAGATAATGCTAAGTTGTTTGAACCTTGCTGTGAGGCCATTGTTGTCACCTCCAACTTGCTTGAAATCCCAAAATTCATTTTCTAGCTTCTGAACTTCGTGGGGAGGGCAGTACTCTTCCTTCATGAGCTCCTTCAGCTCATCCCAGGAGTGCGCGTAGGCTGCATCGTTCCCACGTTTGTTACGCTCGGCTGTCCACCAATCGAGCGCTCTTGATTGAAATACTCCGGTAGCGCATGTGGTGCGGAAATGCTCGGGGCACCCACTCTGACGAAGGGTAAGCTCGATGGCATCGAACCACTGGAGCAATTGAGTTACACCTTCTTCACCTGTGAAGTCCATTGGACCACAAGCTTTGAAGTGCTTGAAGGAGAAACTAGACCTTGGCGCATTGGACTTAGGGTCTCCTGAAGTTTGAGAGTTACTGAGAGATTGAACTTGCGCAACGATTTGAGGAATAACCTTGGCCACCTCCTTGGCTACGAGTGAGGCAATCCTCTTATCGGCGTTTCGTCTAGCTCTTCTTCTGGCTGTATGTCACGAGGTAGAAGTGTTCGAAGGCATCTAGATAAAGAGATTTGGAATGAGATTCGATCATAATGATTTTGTGTTACGTTAGCGATTTAGCGCGTAAAACTTGCTGCAGTTGATATAGTAATACGTATTCACATAGGTGCCACATAGGAGACACGAAATTCCTAGATTTCCACGTATTCACATAAGCGTATGCGATCGTACATTGTATATTAGACACGTATATACTTATATGCCTGTATAGATAGCGCGAGGACCCATTTAAGAGGGAGAGTTGTTAGAATTTAGTTTTGTTGCGAGTATTAGCTCTTGTTTTAGGTTGCGATGGTTGTGCGAGTTGTGCATTCGTAAAGCGGGGAGGCGAAAATCGGTAAGTCGAGAAATCGATAAAGCGTAAAATTTTCATTTGAAAACGTATAAACGTAAAAAAATTCGATGACGCGTAAAATCGGCGATTGCAGGCTAGAAAATAGATAGAGTGCCCGGGGTTTTGAGGCGTCGACTATCCAAAGTGTTTCAACTATCCACAGCGAGTTCGAGCGCACGCTTTGGCCTAATAGACTATGCCCTCACCGGTTACTACGTGGCTCGAGTCGTTGGTACAGTCGAGACTTTGGTGAGATCTTTTGAAAACCATTTTAGGGAGTGGAACGGGTTATTAAGATGCGGGTTTCACCCCTGACTTAACAACTTCGCTCCTAACAGCGATGGTTCTCACTGAATAAATTCAAGAGTTCCATGAGATAGAAATGGAGAATTCCATCGAGATATGGATATCACTCCTGACTCGGTGAAAGATTCTCTTGCTAAGAGTAATGCGCTGAGTGAGTGATCTCGTCGAGAGTTCTTGGTTTGCACACCTAATCTTGACGTAATCGCTCATTTGTGTCATACGAGTGTTTCCAATCGTGTATATTGTGTTAGCCTTAGGAAAGGCAAGGTGAGTTTCCGGCCTTAGGAAAGGCTTGTAAGCGTTTTAGAATGAGCTGGCATACTTCGTACGAAGTGCACAACTTAGGCGAGGTGACTTACTTCATATGAGGTGTTTCACTCGTGCGAAGTAACTCACTTTGTGCGAGTTGTCCCAATTCGTACGGGTATCCCTTGCTTGCATAAGAGAGACAGTTCACACATAAAGGGTCTGATGTGGTACTTAGACTATAGACAAGGTCAGATCAGGCAATCTTACCTAATTCCCTATAGTTATGGCTCTGATACCAATCTGTCACACCCCAACCGATGGCGGAATCATCGGGGCGCGGCACTAGGCAAATCAGATTGCTCAAGAGAATCCATAACAACTAATTTAATGGCAATATTTAACAAGTTCATTATCCCATACTAATAAACAAATATTTCACATAAAGTCGTACAGATTTCATGTCTCTCGAACAATACAAATCTGACAACCTGGATTTTAGGTGAGTTTCTAAAGTAGCCTATCTTGATTGAGATAACCTGCGTTTAACCTACAACATACGTTAAAATAATGTCAATACAAAAATGTATTGGCAAATATACAGGTTTAATATAGCATAAAGTAGATAAAAGCGCTGCGAATCTCCACATACATAAACATGATACACAACATATACGCTATAAGACAAAAAACTACCAGCTAAGTCCCGAGATGACTGCGATGTGCGTTTGCGAGTGCGAGTTTTTCTTAACTAGACCCCGTCGGGCATGAGTCGAACTATAGTACTATTCTAGTTAAGTTGGAACGTCACGAGTAAAAGTTCTAGCACATATGTATCAAGCATCACGTGTAAATATGTACGTCAGTCATTCGCATGTGATAATAGTTTAGATTGTGTACTGCGTTTTGATAAGTGTGTTTTCGATATAAACGTATATTACACCCCAAAAGTGTGTTTAAAGCGTAAAAAGGGGGTCAAGTATACTAACAGTGCGTGTCCAACAAATAAACACGATCTGGTTGGATGGTTGAAAGCGTCGGATCAGCCTGTGTACAGGAACAAATGCATAAGTATTCCTCATGGCTGAACGGTCGGAATCAGCGTGTCGAATGGGGTAAAAGTGGGTTAAGTGTTGCAGCAGAGCCGCGCCCCGATGATTCCGCCATCGGTTGGGGTGTGACAACAAGATGCTAAAAGGCCTTTACTATATCGGTTGCAACCTGGCATTCATCTCGTTTTTGTTGACATTATTCACTACTACCTAGTTTGGGCATCGATTACACTTATGTCTATGTGTTTAAACTCATTCTCTTTGGACTTGTGAACTTATTTTGGTGTTAATGTTTTCTCTAAAGACTTATACTTTGTATTAATGTTATATGAATTGTAAAACTTTTCATGTTGTATATGTTATTTGTGTGTACTTGCTATTCGATAATCTTTTTTGCTTTCATTGTCACAGACATAGTATCCATCTCTAAGCATTCGTGTTATCCTGGTACAAATCAAACAACTTAATGTACTAGTGAAGTGAAGAAAAAAATAATTGGGGGTGACTCTGTTGGTCATGACCTTTTTATAGGGGTGCTAAACGGGTCGTGTTGGTGGGTTCAACCAGACTCGAACCCGAAAATTTTACACAAACCCGAACCCGACCCGAACCCAAAAATCGTATCATACATAAGAACCCGAACACGGCCCGAAGTTTCGAGGGTTGACCCGAGCACGACCAGTTCAACCCGAATTTTTTTATTTTTTTCAGAAATTAATATATTAAAATTAAAAGGTACTTAAAAAACATAAATGTATATAATAATATCATATTTAAATTATAAAATCTATGTTAATTTCTCTTTTTAAGGTGTAATCATTGCATAAAATACACACCCCATTTAATTTATGACATAAAATATATTGTAAAAAATATAATATAGTATAAATGTGTTAAACGGGTCAACCCGCCAACCTGACCAGGTTGACCCGAACCCAACCCGTTAACCTAAACGGGTTCGCGGGTTCAACCTGAAACTGACCCGAACCCGTTTAGACTAAACCTAAACCCGCGAATTTCGTGTTAGGTTCGTGTCGAGTTTTCAGGTCATGTCAGAAATTCACGCCCCTACCTTTTTATGATATGTTCTTACATTTTTACATCTACTAGATATCAAGACTGAAAGTTTGAAACGATCTATATATATTCCAAATCTGATGATACTGGTGATTCAGAGGTGGTAGGTAAGGTCGTTGAAAGCGTTTTGAAAGAAGATGTTACCAAAACAGATAAGTCTGAATCACAAGATGGAAATGAGGGAAGTTTTCATGAAACTTATCTTAAAAATTCAAAATCTGAAAAAATTGCGAATGATGATCCGATAGGATTGGCTTATACCATGATTGGATCGGACAAACTATTTTCAGATATTGAAGTCCCGAATCAGAATGTGATTACGGAAAAGATTGAAAAAGTTTTTAAATTGGTAGAGATTGAAAAGTCTGAAATTTCAAAATTCGTTGAAAAGAGCAAGAAAACCTTTTATAACAAACCTAGTTACAAAAAGAAAAACATGAAAGCTGGGTTGGGTTATAAAAGGAAACAAAATCATAAATGGTTTGACAAGAAAAATCATAAGAAAAAGACGAACTTTGTTCATGGAACAAGTTCTGAAGAAGAGAAAGAACTCCAATTTAGTTGACAGACTAATGAAGAGTTCGATGCTCAAAAGAAAAAGCAACAACAACAGGTAACAGATGTTTCCAAGAGAACATGCTTTAAGTGTGGTCAAAGTGGACATCTTGGTCGCAAGTGTCCAAATCCAAAACTTGTTGATGTTGGAAAGAAAAAGAAAGTTGAATCACAAAAGTCAACCAAGTTTGGATCAAAACAAACTTGGAAACCGAAACCAACGACACCCAAAGTTGTGCCACAACAGATTTGGAAACAAAAGGTTGATTTACCAAAATCAAAACAAATTTGGAAGTCAAAAACATCCAAATTTGAACCAAAACAAATCTGAAAACCTAAGAATGATTTGTCAAAACAAAATGTTCAAAATGATCCAAGATTTTATCGAAGAAATGTTTCAAAGGGACAAGTTTGGGTGGCAAAGAAACAAGTTACTTCTGTGAGTGATAATCGAAATGAAAATGTATTTGTGAAAAGTGATAAAGATTTTCCGAAATTAAACAATTCTCATTGTGTCTCAATACCCAAGGTCAAACAGGCCTGGGTTGCATTGTTCAAATGATTGAAGTGTTTGAATGTGCAGGTGCTCCAGAAGATGGATGATTGTTAGAATGAACAGAGGAGCAGCCTGGCACAAGAGGAGGTTGTAGATCCATGCAAGTGAAAACAGGGAGTTTGTTCGTTTTTGTACATAAATAAACCATATATTAAAAACCCTAAAAATAAAAATTTTTAAAACCAAAAATATGTTTTTATTTTGTTAAAAATTGAAAAATCAAAAAAATATATTTGTTTTTAAATTTGTTAAAAATTAAAAAAAAATCAAAAATATGTTAATTGAATATGCCGAAACCCTCACGGCTGGACAAACATGATTATTTCACAAATGATTAAATGGTTTTAACATTGTTAAAAATCAATGTGTTGTAAATCATGGGGGTACTTTCTGCAAAACAGAGCATGTAAAGCAGAAAATGGATGGCGAGATAAAGTTATCTACATCGGTTATCAAATTTTCTTTAAAATGTTTTGGATTTTAGGGGGGGTAAAAATTTTGAAAATACAAAAACATTTGAAAATTTGAAAAAGCCAAAAACATGAGAAAATGAAAAAATGAAAAAGAGTTTTGTGTAAAAAGAGGAAATGATAGTACATCGGTAGACAATCACAGTACGCTAAAGAAATGAAAGGTCAAATGTGATAAACGGTCTCACTGATGATGTGTCAGTAGGTTTTTACACATTCAGTAGATTGATTTCGAGATATAAACCTAAATATCAATAACTTGCTTATCTCGTGGGGAACATCTCTTGGATATATGGGTAATCCCCGAAATCTTTGTTAAGCGATTGCCTGATTCTGAGATATTAGGTCTTTATACTGTTTGATATCTGGGGTATTATACCTGGTCTTTTTATTTTGCGTCAGCAATGGCCTAGACCTCGTTTAATACTTTATGCGCTTAAAGCTTACCCTCTGCATAAAAATTGAGAAAATATCGAAAGATATATATCAAATTCGAGCCTTCATCTCTTTGACTGAACGGTAGTTCATACCTGAGCTCTCAAGGTCTCGCATTAACCCAGAGTACAGATATCAATATAGTATATTCACCTGTAAGACTGAATCTAGGGAATTTTGATACGGGAGTATATTCTTAGGTGGGACACGCGAATAAGTTTAAGTTCTTAAAACACTAAATCTCGTATCTCGAATCAGTTGAACTTTGTATGAAAATTTAAATGGATCAGTATACTGACAATCTAAGTGAATCTTTTAGAACTTAAAGTGTTTATAGCTCAACGGTGCTAGTGATTTGTCATAAACTGATATGATCCTCTGACACAACTCAATCAAAAATATTGTCTGTAAATATTTCTTTACTGCATTTCATTAAAGAAAAATTACAAAAAGATTTTGAGTGTGTTTTAGCATAAACTTTGAAAAATTAAAAAAGATTTTGTTTCTACTTACTTTCGACAACCGATGTTGGAAAGCTGAGTTTCAAAATCTGAGTATGTTGAACGTGTTTCTGAAAAAAAACAAGTTCATTAATTTGAAACTTGAGGTTTTAAATGAAAAATAAAAAACAGTTCGTGAAATCTCCAAGGTCATTAATTTGGACTTGGATGATTATCTGTCAGGTTTTTGGATGCTTAAACTGTCAGATATATATATAGTTGTTTGATAGGGGGAGTAGTAGAGTTGGTTAATTCTGGAAGTCTACATACTGTTATATCGTTGTTTAGAACCAAATTTTCATTCAAAAAGCTTTCACTATTAAATATTTGTGATTTTCAGATGTTAATCCAGATTACGATCCCGATAGTTGAGACTAAGGGGGAGTCTGAAGACGAGCTCAATGCAACGGGGAGCTTGTATTCAAAAATCCAGGTGTCGATCCTAAAAAGAACGGAAGCTTAACGAAAGGGGGAGCCTGGAGAAAGAGTCAACCGAAAGGGGGAGCTGATTCAGAACACATAATCAAGAAGAGCTTGAAGAGGGAGTCCGTGGTGCTGAAGATGTCAAAGCGTCTAAAAGACTCAGAGAGAGAGAGAGAAAATGACAGAAAACTACGAGATTGACTGCAGTAATATCCAAGGGGGAGTCTGTGAGTGCATAATGTCTATCACTTCCGTCAATCACGTATCGCAGCTGTCAGATGTTCAAGACAAGGTTCAGAAATGTCCATCCTTGCTAAGATGTCCATCCCTGCTAAGGTCCATCCGTGCTAAGGAATGTGTATGTTAGAGTGGATGGACTCACTCTATAAATAGGAGTCATGTCTTAACATTTGAGAACTTCTGTCAGTTGAGAGAAAACTCAAGGCATACTGTTTCAAGTTATTGTACATTGTTATGTATTCAATAGAAACATAGATTAATTACGTTCTTGTGTCTGATCCACTCTCGTACACGGATTCCTCACGTGATACGAGATCCTACGCAATCATCGGAGTTACGGAATCGATCCGGAAACGAACCTACATATATTATTACCTATTGTTATCATTTTGTTAAAAGCACGTTTGATCATTCCATAAGCATTGAAGATGAAGAAGAAGAACTCCCTATTGATGATCCAAGCATTATCGGAATAAATGACCAACAAACTATAAGGTAAGCTCAATTACGTTTTACTTGTGTCTTTGAAGGTTTCGAGCTGTATCTATTTCTTATTATATCTATCTGTATTTTGTCTAACCAGGTTAACTCCAAAATTACCTTTCTAGTACATCTAATCATATTATATTTATAAGTAATCAGATCTGAATCTTGATATGATCACAACTATAGATTGACACAAATCAATGGCTATTAAGCAGTTTTCTAGATATTTTTAACTGAACTGGGTTTTCGTTTTATCCTTGCCCTATTATATATATATATAGGGAGAGGATCATGAGAAAACTAGAAAACTTACTAAAACACCTAAAAATGAGGGGGAGACTTTTAATGAAGGAGGGGGGGACTTTTAATGAAGGAGGGGTAAAATTGGAAAAAAAAATATATAACTTTTCAAATATTTCCTATTTTTCCATACGTTATCATTTTAAAAAAAAAATGGCACCATAAGATCACAAATTTTTGTATCTTTCATTCAAGTATATTCGAGCATATTGTTTATGACATAAAAAAATATTTATGGTGTCGTCTTGTTTTCAATACTATTATTATAGTAGTGCACATGTGCAATATAACATGTACTACAATTGCATTACATGCTTAAAATTAGCTTTTTGAGTCTAGTTTAGCTTTTAGGGTTAGTTTTTTTTTTTTTTTTTTTTTTTTTTTTTAAGGTTTATGATTAGGATTAGGTTTTTGGGTGTGGGGGGGAGGGGGGTTTAGGTTTTTGGGGGGTGGGGGTGGGGGGGGTTAGGCTTTTGGTGGGAGGGTGAATTTAGGTTTTTGGGGGGTGGGGGGGTTTAGGTTTTTGGGGGGTGCCGGTGGGGGGTGGGTTAAGTGGTATAAGCTTTATGTATCAGTGCACATGTGCAGTACAACCAAAAAACTTTTTTTTTTTTTTTTGAAAATTTTTTCCATACATAAAAAGTAGCGATTTTTATATAAAAAATTGTAAAAAAAAAATTGGTATGTTTTTAGGTTTTTTTTAGGCTTTTTTGGTTAATTTTTTGGTTTTCTCATTTAAACTAGTTTTCTCATGATCCATCCCCTATATATATATAGAGGCCGGTTAACGTACAATAGGGCTTATCGTACATTACGTACGCGATAACCCCAGCCGTCAGATCTTCATCTCCCATGCGATTTCATAGCTCCATGCGAACTGTATGAACTGTACGAATTCAGTTTTCCACATGAGATTTTCTCCATCTACACACCCCATGCCATTTTTCACATTACCCCATGCTAACCATTTTTTCACATGCGATATTCAATATTCCACATGCGATTCTACACACCCCATGCCATTTTTCACATTACCCCATGCTAGCCATTTTTTCACATGCGATATTCAATCTTGCACATGCGATTCTACACACCCCATGCCATTTTTCACATTACCCCATGCTGCCATTTTTTCACATGCGATATTCAATCTTCCACATGCGATTCTACACACCCCATGCCAGTTTTCACATTACCCCATGCTGCCATTTTTTCACATGCGATATTCAATCTTCCACATGCGATTTTGTCCATCTACACACCCCATGCCATTTTTCACACTACCCCATGCTAACCATTTTTTCACATGCGATATGTATTGAATTCGCACCAGATCTGCACCTGATCTGACGGTTGTGATGATCGCGTACGTATCGTACGATAAGCGCATTTGTATTCTACCCTTTACCTATATATATATAACTCCCTGGGGCATGGATATATAGAAAACTTATTTGTACTAAGAAAACCTAGGAAACCCAATCTATGACCATTGATCAAGATCATCCAATGGCTCATAAAATTTGAAGCCTTTTTTAATTAAATTAAATTAAATAGAGTGATAAAGTCAATAAAGGTACTTCAAGGGCATATGGGTAAAATCAACCATAATTGTAGTACATTATATATATTATAATATTATGTGATTTGACATGCATTAAAGGAGGTGCACAAATATCTATAAGAACTAATCAAATACCCCAACCTCATTTCAAACATTTCAAAATACTCAACCCAAATTCATCTCTTTCTCTCTCAAACAATCGACCTTCCCAAAACCCACTGGAGAAGAAAAGGGGCACCGGAGAAGATGATCTGACCGGAGAAGAAAAGGGGCACCGGAGAAGATGATCTGACCGGAGAAGATAAGGGGCACCGGAAAAAGGTGTTTTGACCGGAGAAGATGATCTGACCGGAGAAGATGATCTGACCGGAGAAGAAAAGGGGCACCGGATAAGATGATCTGACCGATAAAAGTTGCCGGAAATGGAAGAAAGCAAGAACTAAGTGCAGAAGCAAGTAAGTTTGGTTCGATTTTTTATCAGTAGGTGTTTTGATCGGTGATGATTTTTTCTTTTCTCCGATCGGTAGGTGTTTTGATCGGATAAATGTTGGGTTTTCTGTTTTTTCCGATCGGTAGGTGTTTTGGTCCGATCGGTGTGTGATTTGATCGGTGGTGATTTTTGTTTTGAATGAGACTAGAAAGTGTTAATGTTGGTTTTTATGTTTTTTTTCCAATGGGTAGGTGTTTTTTGGTTCGATCGATGGTGATTTTTGTTTTGAATGCGACTAGGAAGTGTTAGTTATTTTGAGTAGAAACAGTCTTGGGTTATTTATTATTTTTTTTTTTTTGGATTGCCAACTTGCCAACTGCACGTTAAAACTATTGATTTGTAACATGTGTTAAACCCGTCTTGTTTACTGTCAAAAACATGTGTTAAACATGTCTTATATTTTTTATCAAAAACATATTAGGTAACATGTGTTAGACCTGCCTTGTTTTCTGTCAAAAACAAATTAGGTAAACCTCTGATATTAGGGTACAAGTCTAAGGGCTCAAAAGCATATAAATATATTAGCGTAACATGTGTTAAACCTGTATGATATTAGGGTACAAGTCAACGGACTAAAAAGCATATAAACATATTAGCGTAACATATGTTAAACCTTCTTATTAGGGTACCATGTGTTAAACCTCCCTGATTAGGTAAACATATTAGTGTAACATGTGTTAAACCTGTCTCATTTTTATCAAATGATGTAAACGTGTGTTAAACCTGTCTTATTACCATGTGTTAAACCTCTCCTATTAGGTAAACATGTTAGTGTAACATGTGTTACACCTGTCTTATTTTTATCAAATTATGTAACATGTGTTAAACCTGTATTATTTTTATCAGATTAGTTAACATGTGTTAAGCTCTCATATTTTTTCCAAGTTATGTAACAAGTGTTAAACTTGTCTTAGTTTTATAAAAATAGGTAACATATGTTAAACCTGACTTTATTTTATCAAAAACATATTAGGTAACCTGTTTTATTTTAATGAAATTAAGTAACATGTGTTAAACCTGTTTTATTTGCAGCAACAAAGAGAGTAACAAGATCGCAAACTGGTAAGATACCGAAAAAGCGAAAGAAAGTAGACGAAGAAACGGACGATGAATGGGATGAAGAAAGAGAAGAAACTGAAGGGGAGGTCGTGCGTAGGAAAGTTGCAGACGAAGTATGCCACTCATATTCTGTTGTCGCCCTCTAACACTTTGAACGGCACTCATATCCTGTTGTCGCCCTTTAACAAATGGGAGCAGGAAAATGAAGGAGGTGAGAAAGTTGCGGACGAAGTATGCCACTCATAATATTCTGTTGTCGCCCTCTAACACTTTGAAAGGCAAGATAGAAGCTGCCTCATTTATGGGAGGGCGCTGAGTGTGGTAGTGTTGTCTTTTCTACAGTTTTTGTGGGAACATCTATGGTGGTTTTTGTAGTTATCTTGGGTACCACAACTTTTGTTTATAACAAGTCAACTGGCTAGTGATATATGCGTGGTGGTTTTTGTAACTATCGTAGTCACCACGAATTTTGTTTATTTTAAATTATGGCCATAACCCAAAATACAATATGACCATTCTGGTCTTCTCTGTAATATGTTGGTGTCTGGATGTTAAATAGTTATGGTGGGAAATGTATTTGGTTACCAGTTATCAGTTACATGTGTTATTAGTTAACATGTTTTATTCATTACCAATTGTAAGAAAAGTAGTAGACGAGCATTGGGTGGTCAACATATTGTTTCAATTGTAACCTTTGATACTAATTAACAAGTGTAACATGTGTTACACAGGATGAAGTAGAAAACAAGGTACATACCTTTAATGTTACTTGGAAACAATAAGCAATTGTAACATGTGTTACACATCTTACGTAAGTAAATGCAGTACATGGTGGAACATGTGTTACATACGATGTAGTGAATAAAAACAAGGCACATATATAGTGAATAACATACATATACATGTAACATGAGTAACATGTGTTACATACAATGTAGTGAATAACATACGTATACAAGTAACATGAGTATATGCACCACAAAGGCATACGCATGTTACATGTGTATATAAAACACATGTAAGTATCTATAGAAAACCCACTTTTATTTAGAAAACTTGGGAAACTCTAACCTCCCGAATTTAAAAAAAAAATAAAAATATACACATGTTATATACATGTTTTTAAGGGTTTTGGGCAAAAAAAAAATCAAAAAAGCGCCGAGTAGATATTTTTTAAAAAAAAATAAACAAGTTTTGGTGTAACACGTGTTACAAATATGTCAGATGAATGTAACACGTGTTACACCAAAACTTGTTTATTTTTTTTAAAAATATATACTCGGCGCTTTTTTGATTTTTTTTGCCCAAAACCCTTAAAAACATGTATATAACACGTATAATTTTTTTCAAAAAAAAAAAACATCGGGAGCTTTGAGTTTCCCGGGTTTTCTAAATTAAAGTGGGTTTTCTATACATCCTTCCCCTATAAAACACTTAGTATATGTAACATGTATACATCCAAACATGCTAGTACATGTGATTTGTAACACACGTTACAAAAGTAAATGCAACACATGGGAATCATTTTCATCTAATATAATGGAAGTAATCACATAAAAGTAATCACATGATGGTTTGATTAGTTACCGAATTGGTTACAGAGGTGCACCCTTTTAAAAAACAAAAATAGGTCGTTAAACATAAAAAGTGGTAAAGGTAACATATAAAAGTGCTACCATACACAAGAATATACACATCTAGTAAAACAAGTTAAGGGCAACCATGCCATTGTCAAATTACAACCAAAATACATGTTGAAACACGAGCGGGATATTGTTTATGTTTCACATGAAACGTACATACGTTAAACTAAGTAACGAAGAACATACTGAGCTTCACCAATCATGTTGTACCTGGGAAAAAAGAGGGTAGGCGGTTAGCACAAAATCGTGTTACATGTTGGGGGTAACACATGTAACAAGTGTCAGAACTCCAAATAAAATGCATAGTCTTATTCGAACCCTTTACATTATCCAGATACATGTCACAATGCCTGTTGTTATTTGAAAAAGATAGACAATTTTAAAATGTGTAACACATGTTACAACTACATATTCTTTTCAAGTAACAATGAAAAAAGATATCTTTTCAAGTAACAATGAAAAAAGGTATCTTTTCAAGTATCAATGAAAAAATATATCTTTACTGTTACATGTTACATGTTACACATGTGTAAACTTTTTGTTGTAAAACATGTAACATGCCTATACATGTATTACCGCCTAGTATAACACAAAAAAACAGTTAGTATTCAGATCAAAAGCCCCAAACAAGCAACCAAACTAACAAAAAATGTAAAAACACGTGTAAAAACCATGTCAAAACCACTTGTGTAACACATGTAAAAACCATATGTAACATGCGTAATGTTAGGGGTGTGCACGGTTCGGTTCGGTTCGGTTTTTGGGTAAAATCAAAACCGAAACCGAAATATCGGTTTTTGGGTTTTAAAAACCGTTCGGTTTCGGTTTTTTTTCGGTTTCGGTTTTTCGATTTTTACGTCGGTTCGGTTCGGTTTTTCGGTTATTTCGGTTTTTGGAACAAAATTATGTAAGATTCAAAAAAAAAAGTGTAATTTATATTATAACAATCTTTTTATATGTTTATATTTAAGTTATTATAGTTCACCTCTTTAATTAATATTGTTTACATAAACCTAACATTCTAATATATTTTTATGTTTCTTCAAAGTTTTATTAAATTTAATTTTTATATTAAATTTTGTTATATCTTATAGGTAATAATAAATCATTTCAGTTATAATATTTTTATTATAAACACTTTACATTCAAGAATAAAATTAACATTTTCTACTAGCATTGGGTTAAACACTTAAACAATTTAAACTTAAACATAAAAATATATGGATTGTAACTTATCGGTTCGGTTCGGTTTTTTTTCGGTTATTGAAAACATTTATCCGAAAACCGAACCCAAATTTTCGGTTATTAAAAATCCGAAAACCGAACCGTCGGTTTTTGTTTCGGTTCGGTTTTTTTGGTTCGGTTATTTCGGTTATTCGGTTACGGTTCGGTTATTTCGGTTTTCTTGCTCACCCCTACGTAATGTGGCTATACATGTGTTATCCTCTAGCGTAACATATGTTACAAACATATGTTACATATGTGCAGCTCCGTCAGTGTTAGTTTAAACTTAGTAAAATTACATATGTAACAACATTACATCATCCAAAACGTCACATCAATTGATAAATAAGTAATATATGTAACTAGCAGTATATGAAACTAGTGTAACAAATTAAAGGGATAAATAGGTACACGTCATATTACATCATGTTATATTATATTTGCATATAATCACTTGTCATTCTCATGAAACTTAATAAAAAGAACATATGTGCTAACAAACATGTTTCTTGTATATGTTAGATATTGAATTGGTAAATAAAAAACCACAAAACCTAATTACATTAACAAGTGTATACTCATGTGTTAGACAAGAGGCTATATATGTAACACATGTAACACCCTGTATGCAACATATGTAACACATGTAACACCCTGTGTTAGACGCATGTAACATCAACATGTAACATGTGTATACATGTCTAGCCCACTGGGTGTAACACATGTAACACCCTGTATGCAGCATATGTAACCCTCAGTGTAACACGTGTTACAACATATATGACAAACAGTTTAGAAATTTTAGCATTAATCTTCGTAAAAATATCAATATACTCTGTACAAATAATTTAGAAAGTCAACATTAATCTTCGTAAAAAATATCAATATACTCTTCACATAAATGTAGCTGATAGAAATGTAACATATGTAGCAAATTATGCCCGTAAAAAACACGAATTTCTATTTGTAAAACAAACCCGATATCCGATTAAATTATGGACTTTCTAAAGGTAATGAAAATGTAATATCGGAGTGAATTTATTCAAAAAACAACTAAACAACAAAGAAATTTGAAACATACATCGTAAAAATTATAGATTTTCAAACTAATTATCTACCAACAATGGTGATGCTGAATTTAAACAAAACCAGAAAACAAATTAAACCAAATCCAATTTATAAACCCTAAAAAAAACCCAGCTCACCCACACCCCCCCCCCCCCCCCACACACACACAAAAAAAAATCCAACTAAAAGCAATCATTAACTCAAAATCGCTGGACAAACAATTTAGAAATTTAACATTAATCTTCATAAAAAATATCAATACACTTTGAAGAGAGAAATACAACATACAAAAATTTCTTCTAGATCTTGATTTAAAAAATAAAATAAACAAACTAGCTCTGATTTTAAATCTACCAAACGTTATACAAAGTATAAATCTAAACAAATTACATAAATAACAAAAGTAAGATCTTTAAACCTGTTTCTCTCTCACACACTTGTGTGTGTGTTCTTGGTGTCTAGTTGAACAAGATGAAAAATGTTGTTTCTCCTTCCAAAATATTAGTTTTCTCTCTCTAAAAAACAGAAACAAAGATGTGATTAAAATGACACCGTGCTTCCTTTTCTTTGAGAGCTTTGATTGGGGCTTCGATCTTCAATGGTGGCTTCGATCTTCAGATTTGGTGGCTTCGATCACCGATGAAGTTGTTACGGAATACACGTCTAGGAGAGTACGCACTAAGATCATCCACAAAGTCATGTGGGTCACCCATGAAACACCGATAAAAAACTAGAACTGTGTTTGAGTTTGAGTTTGAGTTTGAGTTTGAGTTTGTGTGTGAGAGAGAAAGAGATGAGAATGATCAATGGAGGGAAGATGAAGATCTCTTGAACTATAGAAAGTAAGGTGGGGTGGGAATCGAGAGAGAAAGGTGAAGTTGGTGGAGTGGGAATCAAGATGACATGGGGAGTGGAAAAGGTAGGTAAAGTACAAAAAAGTGATTTGATATTGATAGGTTTATCAAATGACGAAATTGCCCTTTAGACATTTGAATATAGAAAGTGAGGGGGATTAATCTTGACCACACATAACAAGTTTCCCAAGTTTTCTAGATTAAATGGGTTTTCCATAGATACTTACACTAACTCCCTGATCTACATATATGTTTATTGTTATTTTTTCGTATTTTCATAATGATTTGTAACATTTAAAAAGCAAAAATAAAATAAAATAAAATAAAATTGCTTGTTTGTTAGTAGTTTTCTAACATTACATTATATATTACATTACATTATTATTATTATTATTATTATTATTATTATTATTATTATTTTATTATTATTATTATAGAGAAACCTAATGAATAGTCATTTAGCATTTGAATAATATATATAGTTTTTTTTTTAATACTTTTATTAGTTTAATATTATGATAATAGTGTAATTATTTTTCTTAGCTTTAATGTTTTTTTTATCACAGGTTGGGATAAACTTGGTGTCAATCAATACTGGTATTCAAAATACAGGTACGGTCCTTTTCGGTATCAGTATACATAAAAGTAAAATCCGGCACTAGCCTGGTACAGAAAATGCCAAAAGTCGGTGCCAAATTAATAATGAAAATCTTTTAGTTTGGGAAATTCGGTACTGCTATCCGGTACCATTTGCTCATCCCTGATCACGGGTATCGTACGAACAACGGTATCGTATAACTTTTTTTTGTTGATTTGCTTCAACTTTTAATGATTTCCTTTTTTTAGTTTCTAGAGTAGGGATGAGCTTGGTGCCAACCGATAACGAATCGGTACTGGTACCGAAAATACAGGTTACGGTACCGAAATATGAAAGTAAAAACCGGTAGCGAACCGGTACCAGGAACGCCAAAAGTCGGTACCGAATTGGTACTTAAGATCTTTCTGTTCGGGAAATTCGGTACTGGTACACATTAACATTTGCTCATCTCTGACCTCGGGTTTTATACGAGCATCATCATTACCATACAACTTTTTTGGTTGATTTTCTTTCGGTTATCTTTTAGTGGTTTTTTCTACATTTTTTTTATTCTTGTCAGCGGTTCCGTGCGCAACGCGCTCGTAGTGATTTTAAAACACATGTAAACACATACGAAATAACAAAAGAAATTTGCTGCAACGCGGTGACAATGATAAACCTGAGATATATTTATAAACAACAATCATCAAACTAGTTTATTAATATGTTTTTTATATCGTTTACCTATAAATGTGTACGTGATATAACACACATACGTGTAACTTATACATAAGCGAAGAATAAAACTAATCTATTCATTTTATTTTTGAATTTAAGAATAAACAATAAACTTTTATCATTTTAAAAATTAGATGAGAAACGACATCGTTTTCTTATTTTTGAATTTTAGAATAAACAATAAACTTTATCATTTTAAAAATTAGATGAGAAACGACATTGTTTTCTTATTTTTGAATTTTAGAATAAACAATAAACTTTATCATTTTAAAAATTAGATGAGAAACGACATCGTTTTCTTTGATAGTTGTACGTTTAAATTGGTGTCATCTCTCCTACGTCTATACCTTTTTTCTGTTCTTATTTAGCTGCAGTTTTAACTTGATTTGGTTTATCATTGTGTTTCAACCTTTTCAGCTCTCGTAAAAAAACAATCATAACGATTTTGAACAATTGAGCTGAAGAAGGGCGTAATCCCCATCGCCCCAATTTAGTGTAAGATCATTGATCATTAGATGTATATACCACTAATGGTTAATATCCTAATCAACTTGTAATCTCTTTTCTCCAATTACCTGATTAACACTCTTTTCTTGCCATGTAATTAATGGGATTAATACTTACTTAGGGCACACGGGGTGGTACGTTATACCACCCCCATCACGCGTGAAAGCAAAACGGAACACCGTCGCCGGTACAAGTTTAACGCGTTATTTTTGTAACGCGTGGAATGTATAACGCGTTGAACTTTTGAAAAATTGGACCGTTGTTGATTTTTTGACCGTTTTAAAACGGTAATATTCATTAAAAAAAAAAAAACTTTAAACCATTTATCTATTTATATCTCCATTTTAAACCATTTTACACACACCAATCTACATCTTTTAAACCATTTTAAACCCATTTCACACAATTTTTATATCTTTCTCAAATGGAATTCCCTACGGATTCGACGTTTCCGATTTCTAGCGATAGTGATACCGAGTCGTCTTCCGACAACGAAACGCTAAAATATTTTCTGTCGGTGTATAACGAGCTTGATGCCGAGTCGTCCCGCCCAAAGAAGAAGATGGTCGACCGTGATCGTATACGTGCCAACGAAGTTTTGATGAACGATTATTTTGTGGAAAATCCGCTCTACAATGCCAAAACGTTTAGAGATCGGTTTCGTTTACCCAAAGAATTATTTTTAAAGATTGTTGGAGACATCGAAGCAAGCGAGGAATGGTTTCAAGAAGGTTACGATGCGAGGGGCAAACCAAGTTTCACGCCGATACAAAAATGCACGTCCGCCATTCGCCAACTAGCGACAGGTAACCCTCCCGATCAATATGATGAATACCTAGCAATGTCGGAAAGAACTTCACGTGAATGTTTGCAATTTTTTTGCAACGCGGTCATTAAGTTGTATGCTAACGAGTTTTTACGTAAACTGACGAGCCACGACATCTCACGTATTTACGCCGCACACGAGGCTAGATGGCATTTTCCCGGGATGCTCGGTAGCATCGATTGTACGCATATCGAGTGGAAAAATTGTCCAAGAGAGTTGCGAGGGGCGTATGTTAGGGGAGACATCAAAAGACCAACCATCATACTAGAAGCGGTGGCGTCGAATGATTTATGGATTTGGCATTCGTATTTCGGTGTTCCAGGTTCAAACAACGACATCAATGTGTTGCACACGTCGCCGTTGTTCCAAAGCGTAACGGATGGTACCACACCTTCCTCTCCTTTTTATGTTAACGATCGACATTACAGACGAGGCTTTTTTCTTGTGGATGGTATCTACCCGTCTTGGTCTGTTTTTGTGAAAGCTCCCTCATTTCCTGTCGAGCCTAAAGAAATCGCATTCAAAAAATTGCAAGAATCGGCAAGAAAAGATGTTGAGAGGGCATTTGGTGTTTTAAAGGGTAGATGGGGTATACTACACTGACCGGTTCGTGCGACGACCAAGAAATCAATACATAGCATAGTGTATGCATGTATCATATTGCACAATATGCTGATCAAAGAAGACGGACGTGCAATATCCCCGGATTGGGTGCCGGATCCTCCTACACAAGTTCAAGTTCCACAAAATATCCATCTAGAATTGCGTAATGAAGAAACTCACTTTCAGTTGAGATACGATTTAATCGAACTAGTAGGTTCTCTAGGTTTGGAGTTTCAGGATTCGGACGATGAGTAGGTTTTTTTTTTTTTTAAATGTATGTTTCTAGTATGTTAAATTGAAGTAGTATGTTTTAAATTTAATGAAATTTTTAATTTTACTGTTTTATTGTTAATTTCTAATTTAAAATAAAAAATTAAAAAAATTAGTGAAATTTATAATTTTGTTTTAAAATAAAATTAAAAATTTCTAATTTAAAAATGAAAATTAAAAAAATTTGAGAGTAATAGAATTCCATCACTAGTGATGCCACTCCCCTACATTTCTATCACTAGTGATAGAATATTAGGTGATGACATGGCATGATTTGATTAGATAGTGGGAGTGATAGATTTCTATTACTAGTGACCACCCCTCCTTCCCTAATAGAGTATCCGTTAAACAAAGGATAACGCTTTGTTATTGGTGATGCATATTCTATTTTAGATAAGCATTATAAGCTAGGTGTTTTGTTTGGAGGTTTGGATCTCTCAATGTCGAAAATGATCTTGAATAGTGAAAACCTCAACTTTATTTTTCGGCTCGAGAACAAATATAAACCGCGTAAATTTTTTTTTTAATAATTCATATTTAAAAATATGATTGTTACATATACATACCCACAGATTACTTACATAAAGACATGGCTGACAATAGATATCTGTTTACTAAAAAAGTACACAACGTCATATTTTTACTTTTTTAAAAATAAATATAATTAGAAGGTTGAGATTCATCATTTCTTTTTCTTGATTCATAAAACATAAAACTGTGTTATAGAAATAAGATATAAAATAGTTAAATGAGTTGCATCTATGTTTAGTACTTGTGTTATACGCATCGTCAGAGATCCGTTAAACATGATAAGACATTATTTGTCAGCTCTACCTAAAGTTTATGAAACTATTTTATTAATATGTTTTTTTTTTTCAACTTCGTGTTGTTTATCTGTAAATGTATATCATATAGAGATAGCATACACATGCGTAAATTAAACGAAACGAAGACAATCAAACTAACCTTTCGGTTTTTTTTTCAATAATAGTAAAGACGGATAAAAAAGTAATAGAATGGAAAACTAAAAAATAATGGATACCTGCGTGTCCTCCTTTAGAAGATGAAAAAGAATTCCACTTCCGGCTTTAATTACTTGGATCATTCAATTCAACTCGTAACAACAACATATCATCTCATCCCCTCGTTGAGCTTGAGACGTTGACCACGAAACTTTTCGTTATTATTAGGTCTTCCCTCCCATCCCATGCATCATGACTTTTCGTTAACTAGTATTAACTACCCCTCGCGTTGCGGCGGGGGCGAGTACTAATGTCATACTACTGTCAGCGACCACCGACACTGAAGTTGCGGTGTTAATGCGAAGAAATTAAACTGAAACGTAAAACATAGAATAAAATAACTAAGTTGATCTATAACTCGCTCGTTACGATGAACCCGCGTCTGGTTCATCGTAATCTATATATAATATATATCATTACCACTATAAAAACCATAATGCATAAATTACAACAACCATTTGCATCAATATGTTGCAAATTATATTTATACAAGATTTTGGCTAAATTAATTAGATTATTATAAATAATAATAATTTACAAATAAAACAACACAACTTTGAATTGATCAAATCGATTGAATATGGTAAGATAATGAAACCATTATTTGATTAGGGTACAACCACTTAAGCACAATTTACAACCATACATGCATACAAAACAGATTGAATTTGGTAAGGTAATGAAACCATTATGATTTGATTAAGGTACAACCACTTAAGCACAACTAACAACCTATATTTGGTTAAGGTACAACCAATTAAGCACAACTTACAACCAAATATGCATACTAATGTTTCAAATTAATAGTATATAAATGGTTGTGGAGTTGTACTTGCTCGCTTTAGTTGTAAACTATATGTTGTCAGTAGGGCTGCAAACGAATCGAACAAACACGAACAAGACCTTGTTCGTGTTCGTTTGTTAAGAAATATATGCGTTCGCGAACCGTTCACGAACACTTATCAAACGAGATTTATGTTCGTGTTCGTTTGTTAAGGAAATTAACTTGTTCGTGTTCATTTGTGTTTGTTTGTTAATTTTAGGCAACAAACAAAAACGAACGTTGAAGAAGACAAATGAGCACAAACTAATGTTCATGAACCCAAATGGAAACAAACGAACACAAACAATCGTTCATGAAAAAAATATATAATACACTGGCACTTATTAGATATTTAATTTGTCGGAATTTTGAAGTATTTAAATAAATATAAAAGCTAAAAACACTAATGAACTATCGAACACAAACGAACACGTTACCGAACGTTCACGAACATAAACAAACGAACACGACCTTTGTTCATGTTTGTTCATTTAACTAAACGAACGAAATTTCTTGTTCGTGTTCGTTTGTTTAATAAACGAACGAACACAAACCAACTTCCCGCCGAACGGTTCACGAACTGTTCGCCGAACGTTTGGTTCGTTTGCAGCCATAGTTGTCAGTCTTTCTACCAACAATTCCTGAACCTCTTTAAATATCAACACTCCGCTTAAGGTTAAGCTTAAGTTTATTGTAGTTTCCGGAGAAGCATGGACTACAGCGTTGTTGCCGCATTTGATCTTCCAACTCCAGTCAGAGCACAACATGGTTATGCCAACCATGATCCTCCGCTTGCACAGTAAACCTTTACTTTAAATAAACTCTCTGTTTTTCTTCTTTAAATTTGCACGTTTAAACCCGATTTCTTTTATCATTATCTCTTAAGTTTTTCAGCTCTCGTCAACCGAAACCAGCCAGAATTAGCAGGCATAAACATACAGATTTCAAACAATTCAGCTGAAGAAGAGCCTAACCACCATCCCCCTGTTATTGCGTAAGCTCTTTGATCATTAATATAATCAACTTGCAAATTCTTCTCAATTTGATACACTTTTGCTAGCTTGTAATTACTTGGATAATTTAATTTTATACACTTTTGTTGGCTTTTAATTACAGGGTATGAATTTGGACCCCTGTTTTATTAGATTTTTAGAACGACTTTTATAAAAATAAACGGTTAATGAAAATACATATTTATTTGCATATTTAAAACGTATTTTTTATATAATAATCGTGAAAATAACAAAATAATAAAAAAAACTTGAATAATTGCATTAATAATCTCTTAAATATTAAAAGAACTTTGTAATTATCAAAAACAGCCCCTATGGTATATAATGACCTAATTACACTTATACTTAACTGTAAAAAAGTAACAAAGTTAGTGTCAATGGACAAAACCGTTATAAAATGCAAACTCAGGGTCTGATATGTTAAAAAAAAAATTTGGGCTGAAATGGTACATTTCCTCCTCTTAATCCGGTCTGAGCACATTAGATGAGAACCAGAAACGACATCGTTTCGTTGAAACATGTTAAAAAAAATGGGCTGAAATGGTACATTTCCTCCTCTTAATCCCGTCTGAGCACATTAGATGAGAACGACATCGTTTGAGATGAGAAACGATTCGTTGAAACGATCTTTTTTTCATACTATAAATCACCTTCGCTCACCTTGTTCTCCGGCGAAACATCAAGCATGAACTCCAGCTTAAGCACATTTCCTCCTCTTAACCCCGTCAGAGCACGCAGTGGCTATGCTAATCATCATCATCCTCTTCCACAGTAAACCTTTTCTCAAAACTCTCTCTGTTTCTCTTATTTTACTTAGCAGGTTGTTTTAATCGGATTTGTTTTATCATTGTCTCTCAAGTTTTTCAGCCCTATTCAACCGGAATCAGCCACAAACAATTGTAATAAACATACCGAATCCAAACAATTCAGCTGGAGAATTATACGATGCGTATTGAAGGTATCGATTTAAGTTTGAACTAATCCTAATACGCATCGTATAGAATTATACGATGCGTATTGAAGGTATCGATTTAATATTCCAAATTGTTACAATAATACTACCCTTTGTGATTGTGTTAGATGTCACACCTTTTAAAACGTATACGAAAATCATATATTATTAAAAAATTAAAAGGTTCGGCTGTGTAAGCCACACCGTCGAAAACTTTTACGACAATCATATATTATTAAAAATAAAAAGTTCGGCTGTGTAACTTTGTCGTCAGATTTGATAGTCGCTTTAGAAGTTGTACTACAGCGCTTTCAAACTTGTACCCCGCCTCTATTTAACACATACATGCCATCTCTCTTGTTTTCATACTATAAATCACCTTCGCTCACCTTCTTCTCCGGCGAAACATCAAGCATGAACTCCAGCTTTAGCACATTTCCTCCTCTTAATCCCGTCAGAGCACAGCGTGGTTATGCCAACCATGCTCCTCCGCTTGCACAGTAAACCTTTACTCTAAATAAACTCTCTGTTTTTCTTCTTTAAGTTTGCAGGTTTTAACCCGATTTCTTTTATCATTGTCTCTGAAGCTTTTCAGCTCTCTTCAACCGGAATCTGCCAGAAACAGTTGTAAACATACAGATTTCGAACAATTCAGTTGAACAAGAGCCTAACCCCCGTCCCCCTGTTATTGCGTAAGCTCTTTAATCATTAATATAATCAGCTTGCAAGCTCTTCTCAATTTGATACACTTTTGCTGGCTTGTAATTACTTGGATCATTCAATTTTATACACTTTTGTTGGCTTGTAATTACAGGGTATGAATTTGGACCCCTGTTTTATTAGATTTCTTGCACTTCCTAAATCAACATACATACATACATGTTTCCATTTCAAACTATTCGATTAGTTAGATGATTTTGAGAAATATATATATAGTAATGCGATTCTGTAATCTTTTCTTGATTGATTGTTTGAAACTCGATGTTTACAGAGAATGAAAGCAAAACATCAATACAAAATACTAACTGCATACTTATAACCAAAATGGCTCAATGGTCATATTCTCTTGCTTGGGGAGTTGCACGTTATAACTATCTTGTCATAAAATATGGATTAAATCTTTGGTGATTATGGTCTCCTTACTTTATATTTATGGTTCATCTCACGATTTCATATTCGAAGATAGTTAGAGGGCCTATACAGAGAAGGAAACCTAAAAACATCAATACAAAATACCAACTGCATACTAATAACTGTAGTCTTTTCTGATTTTGAGTTGATAAGATTGTTTCTTGCCTTAAAATATGGATTAAAGCTTTGGGAATTTGATATTCTTTCTAAATTTGCTCCATTTGAGGCGCACAAATAGAGTTTTTTTTTTTGTCCAAACCGGTTCCGGTTTGTGTCAACAGAAGTCGAAACCGCTTTTCGTTGGAACCGAATGGGGTTTATATATTTTCCTGGTGTAAGCTTGAGCCAACAACCCATCAATAGTAGGCTCAACACCTTAAGAATACACAAGCATTAAGTTAGAACACAATATCCAAACAATTTATAAAATTGAGTTGATGTATTTTAACGTAGTTAAAAAAACAAGATGCTAAACTAACTAACTTAAATTCCTTGATGACACTAAAATCACTAGTAGGTGATTCGTCTGATGGTGAAGGTTGTGTGTTTGTTTCTAAGGTTTCTAAATCCCAGTTGTTTTCATGATTTTCTATGAAGTGATTCGGCACTCAACAATGGAAATCTTTCAGAAAGAGTCACAAACGTAGGGATTTCGAACAACTCAACTGAAGAACATCGCAATTTTCCTAACTCCGAGGGGTAAGCTCTTACTCTATTTATAACATCTGTCCATTTGTAAATCTATTCGATATCATGATTGGAACGATTTACATATACATATTTCAACTGTTAGTATTGTTTCCTTGAAAACAGGCTTGATCAATCCATATCAATTAGAGATGAAGGAGAAGCAGTAGGAGGAGGAGAAAGAGAATTTGAAGTTGAAGGAGAAGTAGAAGTAGAAGGAGAAGGAGCCTCCGGCAATGATCCAGGCATTCTAGGAATAAATGGCCAACAAATTACAAGGTAAGCTCGATTACGTTTACTTGTGCCTTTGAAGGTTTGAGTTGTTTCTATGGTTGATCATATCATTCTTTGTTTTGTCTAACCAGGTTAAATGTCCCTATACTAGCTTCGACCGCCCTTCGCATGGTTCTATCACTGGTGTGTGTTTTCGTCGTTGTTAAACAAGGAAAACACATTGCAAAATCCTTTAAGCTTTTATTTGTTGTGGGTTCTGGCATCGCTTTCGCTGCTTACAGTATAATCTCTTGGATCAACGACCGTGCAGATAACAAGATGCTCAAAGGCCTTTACCATGTTGGTTGCAACCTGGCATTCTTCGTGTTGTTGTTCGTAATATACACCAAGGCCTAGATTGGGCACAGCTGCATTACACGCTTGGTGTTACTTGGTGCATTATATTTACGTCTATGTGTTTAAACTTATTCTCTTTGAACTTGTGAACCAATTTTGGTGTGTTAATGTTTTCTGTAAAGACTTGAATTTGCATATGTGAACCAATGTGAAACATATTATATTGTATATTTTAGTTTTTTAATTGTTATTTCATAAACTTTCTTCTTTGCAGGTATGTCTGTATTCTTTTAGTTAAATTTTAAGAGTTTCTTGTAAGAACCCTGACTTTGCATCCCAAAGACTTTAACATTTATGTGTATCCGGGTAATGGAATGGATGAGGTAATGGAATTGATTATTACAATTTCATGTCTTGTTTGGTTACCATGTGTGAATGGAATAAACAATTACATTTTGTTGTTTGGTATGCGAAAAAAGACGAAGGAATAAAATCGGATGGCGGTGGTCAGTGATGGGCGATGATGGGGTGTGGTGCTAAGTGTCAGTTGTAGCGGCGGCGGTGGTTGGCGATGGTGGTGGGTGGAGACGACGGCGGATAGTGACAACGGCGGTGGTGGTGGATGAGGTGGAGGTAGGTGGCGGCGGTGGCGATGGTGGTGGCAGGGGTGGTCGGAGGTGGTAGCAACGGCGACAGTGGTCGGGAGTGGTAGCAACAACGACGGTGGTTGGAGGTGGTAGCGGTGGTGGCGCTTGATAGCGGTGGCGGCGGTGGGTGGCGGTGATGAGAGGAGGTGGCAGCGGCAATGGTGGCGGCGATGATCGAAGGTGGTTGGCGGCGACGGTGGTGGCGAGGACGGAGGTGGGTGGCGGCGGTAGGTGGTGTCCGCGGCGGTGGAGGGTGGCGGCGGCGGATGACGGTGGTGGTGGTGTGTGGTAGCCATGGTTGCAAAAGTCGCTAGGCGCTCCTTAGTCGGTCGACCGGGGAGTTGAGAGTACTCGGCCTAGGTGGAGAGTACTCCGGGGAGTACTTGGACATGTAAAATTATAAAGAAACTAGGTTAGTTCCCCGTGTGTTACACGGGCTGAACAATCTAAGCTATATAATAAATATTTCTTGTAAATGCAAACCAAAGATAGAGACGTTTATATACCAAATTGACATAAATGAGTTAATATAAAGATGATGTATGTTACTATTATAAAATTCATCAAAGAAACATGTAATCGTTGAAAATGATACAAAAATAAATATATTATATTATATAATACTTATCATTGTATTTTCGTATTACATTATATTTAATGAGAAATAAAAAGTTACAATTATAATTCGCAAAGCCAGTATGTGTGTGTTAATGCCATAATAGTACGACCCTTTTTTTACGGCATCAATACTCTAAAAAATATTGGAAGGAAGCAGCCAGAAGGCCGATTCACAATGTCGGGTTTAGACCCGCAAGAGAAATTTTCAGATTAAAGTATTAAGTAAAGGGGATTTTTACATATTTCCCCCTCCTAAGAAGCCTTATTACATATTTCTCCAACCCCTTAAATTTAATTACATATTTCTCCTTTCCAAAAAATCCTAATTATATTTTTCCCCAATCCCTAAATTGATACATTAAACAGTTATAATTGTTGTCTTAGTTTTTCTATAAAAATTATAGTGTCACCATTGCCAATTAAAAATGTATGTATACTATATGTAATGTTTTTCTAATAACTTTATATATGTTTGAACTGAATCATCTGACCTAGACTAATATCTATAAAATAAGAGAGATTAGTAACGATAAACTTTAAGTAAGAAATAATGATTTATAAAAAAGAATAAGAATTATATTATAACTAATAATACTTAGTATTTAGGATTATCTATAATATAAGATATTAAATTAAATAATATTTAGTAGGAGGGTTATCTATAAGAGATTAAACAAAAATTATAATTATCTATAAGAGATGGCCTAATATGATGACAAGTGTCCCTAAAGTGGTTTCTTTTATTATATAGTATAGATTAGTTTTTGGAAATTAAATATATGTCAAATAACATAAATTTACTAATATCTAAAACAAAATACGTGAAAATGATATTCATTTTTTAATACGATAGGCATAGAAATTATGTTTTAGTATTTTATAAGTCAAACTCGGCCCGAGTTGACCTACTAGATACGATTTTGGCCGAGGTTGTCCGCGTTTGACCGATTCCGAGTAATTAGGCGTAGTCAAAGAAAGTCGTCTCGGCAGCCTACCTTGTAACGACTACTCGGGGAGTACTCGGCCTTGGAAACCTTGTTTTACAACCATGGTGGTAGCAACAGTGGTGGGTTGTGGTGTTGTTAATGAAGGGTGAAGAGGGAATGGAATGGGGAAAAAATAGGGAAGACGGATGGAATGATTTTGAGGGAATGAAATGTATTTTGGGATGGACGATTCCATTCCATCGACCAACCAAACACTCTTTTCTTCATTCCCTCACAATGGTCTATTTCATTTCATCTCTCATTTCTGCATACCAAACGCTACCTAACATTTATGTGTATCCGGGTAATGGTAACTTTATGGAAAATAAAATAAAATCCGTATCAATTTTTATACAATCCATATAAAGTGTAGCGTTTCTTTTGGGTGGAGTAGTGAAGATCGTAGTCAGTTATGTTTAGAGGTTAAATTTTGTGCATAGTACTATACTGGCCACAAAATGGAAGGATCCATCCATTTCAAATAAATCAATAAAAAACAAACATTATCCTTGCTTTTAGTCCTTATTTTGTTTATAAATTACTTTTGGGTCACAGGCCCACCTTTCTTTTCCCAATCCAAGAAACCTTAATGTCTCCACTTGGGTAACAAGGGGAGGGGCACAAATCGGGTTTTTTTTTAATAATCGGTTCCATGTATGGAACCGGGTGCTAAATTTTCGGGTATTAAGAATGCCCGGATCAGATTCGGGTTCGGGTTCTGGTCAGGAATTCCATACCCTATGTATCTGGATTCGGGTCGGGTTCTATAATACCCGGGTATTATAATACCCTATTTCCGGGTTCGGGTATGGATCGGGTATTGGAAAATCCGCATAGGGTCTTGTTAAAACCCGATCGGGTATTTGAAAACCCGGAAATAAGCAACAGAATGTGTGTAGTGAATTTTGTTGGCATTTTTTCCAACTTTTTTTTTAATATTAACATATTTTAAAACCTGGTCCGGGTATTTTTAAAACCCGGTTACGGGTATTCGTTAAACCCGGTTCCGGGTATTCGTTAAACCCGGGTATTCTTAAAAACCAGGTAGAATATGGGTACGAAAAAACCCGGTTACGGGTTCGGGTTCTGATGACATTATGCATATCCGGTCCCTACCCTACGGGTATGTGAACTTGTATATAAATGGAATTTTAAAGGCATGTTATGCCCAAAAAAGTAATTTTTCTTATAAATCGTTCTAAATAAATCATGACGAATAGGATTGTAAATAAAATAAAAATAAAACTCAATAAAGATCTTGGATTCCCGACACTCAAGATGAGCCCAAAACTTCTCCTCTACCTCTTCCACTTGGGTGTGTAAGCCACATATTAAAGAGTTTTGCTTGAGGACAAACAAAGATTCAAGTGTTGGGATATTTGATGTGTGCAAAATGCAACACATAAATTACATCAAATGAGGCATAAAACTAACTTTTTTTTAGTACTAATGTTGGAAAAAAACATGTTTCTTTCTTCTTTTTAAGTTTACAGGACCAAATGAGCTTAAACCAACAAAAGGAGAAAATAAGCAACCAAAACCAACATAATTACAAAAAGAAGGAGTAAACGTGACATGCCCAATGTGACAACAGGCACTTTTTCATGCATTCCGTACAGTAATTAAACAGTCATCTGTGTGTTAATGACTGTGCATGATTTAGTTTACAAGACGAATGAATTTCTGATTACTGTTATACACATACAATGGCATTTCATGTTGCAAGACTTTTATCATTACTACATGCAACACACTAAAGTTCTATTAATGCACAGAACACAGTTAACACAGTTATCAGACGAACTAGAAGTACTGACGGGAGTTCAGTACTTAGACAGACGTGATATTAAGACACAGAATGAGCCCCAGAACCAAGTGTTTCAATAGGATAGTGTGTAGGAAAGTAGGGATTTCAAAACTGCTTTCCTAGTAATGACATGGGTGCCGGAAAGTGCCAGAAACACACTAAAACTGCAAAGTTCTGCAGAAAATAAATAAATTCAGCAAAAATTCAGCTTTTAACACCTAAATATAATGCAGAATTAAGATTTAATGGTCCTGAATACCTTCCTAGGTGTCGGGAATCAAAACTGTCATGAAAACAACATAAAGCACACTAAATTGCGCAATTCAGCACTTTAACGAACAGTAATGAAACGAACAACCGGACACTACCCGAAACATCAAATTCTTACTAGAAGCATTGTTTTAGTATTACAAAGCTAGTTATGGTCACCGAACATCATAACACATCCTACAAACATATAACACATATAACCCTAACTAGTATACTTGAAATCTAACTATAATACTTAACTTACCATTAAATGTTACACTTTACCCCCCCCCCTTTTGATGGCCGGTTAGGAGACATGGACCCCACATGGGATTTCTTTGTTATATTTTATAAGATCTTGTTGAGGAATATGCCAACATATATGCCATTTAAATGTTGGAAATTTTTATAAAAACCATTAGTCATGAGCACTTAACATTCATCACCTTCAACAAACAAAACCTTTCCCCTCTTCTTCCATAGCTCACGGCCACACCCTCTAACACCCATACTTTCATTTTCATCCATCATACAACACTTCCAAGCTTGTTTTAAGGTGTATGGAGCCTATCTAAGAAGGTTGCATGTAACGAAATTGGAAGGACCTCTCTCTAGTGCTTTTATCCACCTCATTTGTCATCTTCATCTTCTTGAACATCATCCCTAGCCTTGTGCTAGTAGTAAGACCTTCCTAATCTCATTTTACTTCATATTATGTTGGTTAAAAGATGATATAAGCTATTAAACATAAAGATCATGAAGAAACATAAGCATAAACATGAACATAAAGCTCTAAATCACGAAAATCAAAGATGTTTAAGTGTATGTAATATACTTGATTGTTGATTTCTTGTGTTTATGATGTTGATCATTATAAGAAGCTTGCTAGATTGTGATTAAACACATAATCTAGCAAGTATGAGGATGATTCTTGAGAAAATCATAATGATCATCCTTTATGTTAAACATGAACTTGAAAATAAACTTGTCTTAGTGTATGATGATTTGTGATACATGTTATAAGTCTTGAAAATAAAGGATTTCAAAGATAATATTTTCAAGAGAACAAAGTTATTTACAAGATTTACAAGATCATAATTTTTAAAGAAACTAATCATATTTTTAGTGATAAATCAAGTATAGAAACATGTTATTAATAAGAGAAATACAAAAGAGTTGTTTTTGGAAAAATTATCTTGTAAGTTGTAAAGGACTAGATTTTGCAAGAATGTGATTATTAAACAAATAACCATGTTTGAGAGGGTAACTTAACCTACTAAATAACATACTAAGTTACTACAAATTTTTACAAAGTTTCAAGTTCATGACATAGTGTAAATTTCATATTTTTAGCACATGGTAAGTCTTGAATGATTTGTTGATGATTTTAAAAGAAAATGATATGCTTTGAAAGCATGAAAACCTCCATTTTTAAGGGGAAATTATGTCAAAATTTTTCTAGAAATTAAACACTTATAAAACTATTTTTAAACAAATATTCACAAGTATATTTTTAACCATGATTTTTATATAAAGTTTGCCATATTTTTTGTTACAAAAATTATAAATATTGGAGGTTGGTTTTTGTAAATAAAAGTGACTAAATATGTAATTCGGGAAATATATATTTAGATGTCACCATGTGTGTGATTATTTGTATATTATGTGTATTAGTTATATTATTTTAGGGCTTTAAATAATATAACTCACCAAAATACCAAGAAATTACAATCCAAAATACTACCAAAATTCCAAGAAATAAATACATAATTTATACCCAAAATATTGGTGAAACCAAACAAGGAATATAACTTACTTTAGTATATTTTGGTAACGGTATTTTGGAAACCAAGAGAACAAAAATATGATTTTCGTGAGTATTATAAAATAAATCATATTTTTGAGAAGGAGAAAATATATTATTTTTGGTAAGTAAATATATATATATATATATATATATATATATATTCTTGAAATTATTAGAAGATATATTATTTTTTTGGGAGAAAATATATATTTTTTCTTAAATAAACTTTGGACATATTATTTATGGGTGAAAAATAGATTTATATATATTTTCTAAGTTAGACTAGAAAATATATTATTTTTGAGACTTATATGAAAAGTATAAATATTTTTGCCAAGGAGAAATTCTAAATAATTTTTCTATGTAATATTTCTTAAAATATATATTTTGGAAATATATATTGATGTAATTTTTATTAGAAATATTATTCTGGAAAGGTTAATATAAAAATTAAGTATGAGATACTTAATAAACACAATAAAAATACGTATTCTCAATTACATACCGAAATACGGCATCGATACTTGGCAAAAATATAGAGGAATACGAATACAAATACACCCATCCTTGGGGAGTTATACAAGTGTAAATACATGAACTTGACAAGTTAAAATGTATTATTTTAACTAATATTCCAAAGTTCATAAATATAATTTAAGTTAAAATATTTATTATTTTAACAAATAATTATATAACTTGGAATAATATTAAGGCACGACCCGCTCGTCTAATAGACCGTAGTACGTTGTAGGTAGTCGTGCACACTAGTAGCAGCTTGAGTTACATCGGATTGAAGGACGCAAACTTGTGAGTTCATGTCCCCTTTTTTTCTCTTAACTGTTTTCGGTTTTATAACTCTCGGGGGGGTGGAATACATGTTACAAATGTTTAAATGGTATGATTTGGCTATGAAATGAATTATAGATCATGTGAGCATAGATTGAAATTGAAATGCCATTAACTCTCATAATAAATGTGGACGAATGTTAGATCTAACGGGTACGGTCGAGCCCCACTCATGTTCCTTATGTGATCACTTGAGTGCTTTGGTGTCCCAGTCGAGGTAACTCGACAACAGTCAAGGTAACTCGACAACAGTCAAGGTAAATTGACACAGTCGAAGGGAAATTCGACACAGTCGAGGGAAAATCGACGAGGGTATAAGCCTACTCATTTTGAGTGTTCCCTATGTCTTCACATGCATTAAAGTCCTTGCAAATCATTAATTTGATCTGTTCATAGATGCTTTTCATACCTGTTTTCAAAGGAGTCTCAAATGTTTACAAGCTTATCAGTACTCATACAAAACGCATGAACTCGCTCAACTTTTGTTGATGTTTCCAAAATTACATGTATTTCAGATAACCAGTTGGATCTTGGGCACAGATGTTGTTTCTAGAAGTAAATTCCAAGTTAGATGTCATCCACTTTTGTTGGTTTGTAACCAAGTCAAAGGTCGTGTTGTTTGAACTTAAATGACTGGTGTAGTAATATTTTAAACTTAATGGATGGATGAACATTGATGTGTTGAAAAATACACATATTTGTCCCGTGTAAAGTGTATAATATTTGTATAGTTTTTATTTGTTTTTATTTAGTTTTTTATATTATTTTGTGTTTTGTTAGGCCCTGGTGCAAATGGAGCGAAAAAGAGTAATAAATAAATAACCAGACAGTTGAGCAGAGTAGAATGCCAGTGACCGAATTTAAATTGCAGCCATTTTTCTCGAGTGGGCCGAGCCCGTTATCTCTATGCTATCTAATAGTGGCAGCCATAGTTATACCCATTATTATAAAAAGGCCGTTCAAAAAGTGGACTTCATTAAAAGGTTTTGAAGTAAAGAACTGAAAAGAAAAAATATAAAAAGGCCGTTCAAAAAGTGGACTTCATTAAAAGGTTTTGAAGTAAAGAACTGAAAAGAAAAAATAGTTGGACACTTGGACGTGACTTTGAGGGAATTGGGATTCCATTCTAAATTAAAAGGTTTTGAAGTAAAGAACTGAAAAGAAAAAATAGTTGGACGTGACTTTGAGGGAATTGGGATTCCATTATTATTATACATATTATTAGAAAGTGGTCATGAACAGTAAGAGGGCCTTTTCGTAATTTGCTTATTAAAACCAGCTGTCGGGTGAGTCTCAGGCCACACAGAGAAGATAAGGGAGAGAGGAGGGTGGTGACAGGAGGGTGAACACCACCATGGTCACCATCTGGTGTCTCTGTTTGGTGGGGGTTTTCTGACCTACATACAAATGCTGGGAGCTCTCTATTTACAACGACCTCTGTTTCTCTCTCTACAAATCTCTCTGCCAACGACCGGGAAATTATCATTGTGTTTGTTCGTGGTTTGTTCCGATTGTCCTATTTGGGCGGTCATCCCCCTGGAGACACATGTCTTCCAGCTTTACACCATACCCCTCTTTAAGAGGAGGGTCATCATGTACGGATTCCGACCATCATCGCGGCGGAGAGTTTCAACACAAACCCTCGCCGACGTTTTAGGCGACGGTGGATGGGGTTCTTGCGAGGTTTCGGCCTTACGCCTACTCAACGATGCTGGCTTGCTACTTGGTATGGCAACTTCAGTTGCAACCGTAGCGCCACTGAGCGTGTTCAACGATGATGATGATCTTTTAAGATCTGAGTCGATTGGTGTTGGTTATTTTGTTTGTTCTGTTTTCTAAGTGATAAAACGTTGGGTAAGATGAATAAGGTGTTTTGGTGCTATCTGTTTTCATTGTTGGGTAGCAATCAAACCAAATGTAGGTGATACCTTTTTGTGGTGTTATGTTGTTTTTGCAGTGGGCAACCTCCTCTATTTTTTTTATGAATATTATGATGTGTTTTGAGACATCTGGTTTTTGAATTTGGAGCCGCCCTTATATACGACCGAAGGGACAGCAGACAACATTTCTTTCTGAGCTATCAGCATCGCCTCTTTCATTCTTCTCCAGCCGCTGATCGGAAACTTGTATGTATCTCTATCATCTTCATTTCTTACTTAACATCATTCTATTGTTCGTTCTTCACCGTATTTCATATGTTGTAATTAGGTTTTTTCGTCACCAGCACTCGGTTGGTAGATTCATTTTATTGTTTAGATCTGATATTGTAACAATCGGTTTGCTGATAAATCATCTGGTAGCCTCATCAGTTGCATATTCGAATCCATGACTTTTTGCTTGAAAACCTTTTTTTTTTTAATTTTGTAACTTTAATGACGTTATGTTGTAACACCCTAGAATTTAAACCCTTGATTTTAAACAAAATATAGTTAAGTACATGACTTTCATTTACAAAATTTAATAATAACCATGACCTTAGTCAAGGAATGACTAAGGTACAAAATTTATCAACTGTTTAAAATGTATTAACAACCATACACAAAGACTACAAAAGATCTAAAACGTTGCGGAAGCTTCAAAATAGAGTGTTCGGTTCTTCGTCATATCACTTGATCGTCACCCGTAAAACTTGTCGATTTACCTATGATCAAAACCAATTAAAACATTAGTTTTGACGTTATCGTATAATATAAACACAAGGTTGAACGTCCCATTTGAAATAACAAAAGCAAAAATAACTTTCCTGGATCCACCGTAAATTACGGTATCACCGTAATTTACGGTGATCCTTGATAGTTCCCGGTCACCGTAAATCAGGAAGTAATCGCCGTAACAAGTCTGACCTATACCGTAAATTACGGTATTACCGTAATTTACGGTAGGTTCTGGGAATCTATGTCTTGATTTGTTTGTTCATTTCCTTCAAACCAATTTCGAAATTTGCCTTTCAAACAACCCATTTCATCTAAAACTAGTATTTCTAGCATGTGATAAATATTAACCAATAGCGTAGAACAATCTAACATATTTCCGGAATATAATTCATGTTTTACTCGATTATTTGACCCGTTTGGCTCGTCTAAAGAATCCTTCTATATGACTACTACCAACGGGTACCAACCGAATTTAATAATTCAATCAATATTACGACTTCATTGGTTAATTCAAAACAACTCTTATTCAAAATTTAATTTCACATAGAATCATCCGATATAATAAATGTAACGGGTCAAGTTACATACCTTAGCGCACGCCCTTCAACCGTGAATCCCCACCGGCTTGTCCACTTGACGTTCCGGTATCTTGTCCTATAGAGTTCAGTTCAATACATGTTTAGAACTCTTTTCATATCATAATTCGCATAATACACCGTACATCATGATTATGCATTTAAACTTGAAATTTCATATTTTTAAGCCTTCATAGAGGCATTTCAACAAACACTTCATATGCAGAATTTTTATATCTTTAGAATCAACTTCTTAGCTTGCTAATTAGCTACCTTGACAACAATAGAGTCCTCCTATAGTATTTTAAACATCATATCTTTATGAAATCACTTTCAACAATCAAATTACACTTGAATAACCCTTCTTCACCCTAGTGTTCATTAACATCATGCAAAACCCATAACCCACCTTCAAGGTGTTCATCCAATTTTCTGAAATTGGACATGATTTCATATGTAATTGTCTAGGTTTCACTTCTAGTCACTACATCATCTCTAATCACATCAAACAACACACATGCAACATCTAATCTTTGATTTCCAAAATCATGAGAATTTCATATAGAGGATTTAACACGAATTTTTACATACCTTATGATCCTCTTGTGATGAGGATCGATAATCTAAACTCGGATTTCGTTTTGGATTAGAATTGCATCTTCAATTTAAGAGTTTTGTGAGATTAGGGTTCTTGGATTGGGGGTGTCGCCCCCTGCTTCTTTCTGGTCGACCAACACTTCAAATTGAGGTGTTTGGTTTATTATTTTTTTTTTATTTGTTCCATTTAGTTAAGTTTTCAATTTAGACAACTATGGTCCCTCAACTTTGTTCAACATATAGTTTGGTAGCTTTTAATCAAGTTATAAGCTATTTCTAGACTAGTTAACTAACTAGGTTAAAACTCTTAGTTAGTAAACTACCTTTTATTTATGCTTTATAATTCCGATAATGTCTTATATTTTCGGGGTGTTACAAGTCCACCCCTCTTAAAAAGGGTTTCGTCCCCGAAACCAAAGTACGTACCAAATAGCGTAGGATGAAGACGTCGCATCTCCTCTTCGGACTCCCATGTAGTGTCCGAACCTTTTCTATGCTCCCATTTAACCTTGACTTGTTCAATTTGCTTATTTCGTAAACGTTTGACCTTTCTGTCTAAAATTTCAACCGGTCTTACCACATAATTTAGACTATTATCCACTTCGATATCATCGTAATGGATATAGGTCGTTTCGTCTGCTAGGCACTTTCTTAATTGAGATACGTGAAACGTGCCATGGATCCCACTCAGCTCCTCCGGTAGTTCAAGACGGTATGCTACCTTGCCAGCTCTTCCGATAATTTTAAATGGCCCGATAAACCTTGGGCTTAACTTCCCCTTCTTTCTAAATCTAATAACACCTTTCCATGGGGACACTTTTAGCATGACCATGTCACCGACTTGAAATTCAATTGGCCTTTTCCTTTTATCAACATACGCCTTTTGCCTGTCTTGGGCCGCTTCAAGTGTGCCCGAACTTTATCGATCTTTTTGTTCGTGGCTCGTACTATGTCTTGGTGGGCGAGTTCGCGTGGACCCACTTCACCCCAACAAACCGGGGTTCGACACTTCCTACCGTAAAGCAGTTCATATGGTGCCATTTTAATACTAGATTGGTAACTGTTGTTATACGAAAACTCAACTAACGGTAGGTGAACATCCCAACTGCCTCCAAAGTCGATTATACACGCCCGTAGCATGTCTCCCAATATTTGTATCGTTCTTTCACTTTGTCCATCCGTTTGAGGATGGTACGCTGTGCTAATGAACAATTTGGTCCCCATTTGTTCTTGGAATTCACGCCAGAATTTCGAGGTAAACCGGGTATCCCTATCGGACACGATGGACACCGGCACTCCATGACGTGCTATGATTTCATTGGTATAGACTTCTGACATCTTTTCTGACGTATAAGTCTCACGAATCGGAATGAAGTGAGCACTTTTCGTCAATCTATCCACCACTACCCATATGGCATCATAACCACGATTTGTCCTAGGCAGTTTGGTTAACAGGTCCATTGTAATATGTTCCCATTTCCAAACCGGAATTTCCAACGGTTGGAGTTTGCCATAGGGTTTCTGATGCTCCGCCTTGACTTGTAAACATGTCAAGCATTTTTCCACATACTTCGCCACATCCCGCTTCATTCCGGGCCACCAATAATCTTGTTTCAAATCATTGTACATCTTGGTCGCACCCGGATGAATTGAATAACGGGATTTATGAGCTTCATCAAGTAGAAGCGCCTTTACTCCACAGGTATGTGGGACCCATATCCTTCCGGATCGAGTCTTTAACCCGTGATTCCCATCCGACAAGTCTTTCAACTGACCAATTATTCTTTCCTTCTTCCAATTCTCTTCTTTTACCGCTTCTAATTGCGCCTCTCGAATACGTTCAAGTATACCCGAGGTTACCATGAGTTGCATCGACCTCACTCGTATTGGGACATAGTCCGCTTTTCTACTTAGAGCGTCCGCTACCACGTTTGCTTTTCCGGGGTGATAATGTATCTCACAGTCGTAGTCCTTCACCGTTTCTAGCCATCGCCTTTGCCGCATATTCAACTCCTTCTGATCGAAGAAGTATTTCAAGCTCTTGTGGTCGGTGAATATGGTGCATTTTACCCCATACAAATAATGCCTCCATATTTTTAATGCAAATACCACCGCTGCCAACTCAAGATCGTGCGTGGGGTATTTCTTCTCGTGTATCTTCAATTGTCTCGAGGCATAGGCTATTACCTTGCCCCGTTGCATCAACACACAACCGAGCCCTGATAACGAAGCGTCCGAATAGACCACCATGTCTTCAACTCCGTCCGGCAATGTCAGTACCGGAGCTTGAGTTAGCCTTTCTTTTAGCGCCCGAAACGCTTTTTCTTGATCGACTCCCCAAACAAACTTTGCTTTCTTTTGGGTTAGCTTTGTTAGCGGCGATGCAATCTTGGAGAAATCTTGAATGAATCTCCTATAATATCCAGCAAGCCCCAAAAAGCTTCTAATTTCCGAAGGGTTCTTCGGGGGATTCCATTTTGACACCGCCTCTATCTTTAACGGATCCACCAAAATTCCGTCGGCATTTATGACATGGCCGAGAAATTGTACCTCTCGTAACCAAAAGGCACATTTAGAGAATTTTGCATATAACTTCTCTCGTCTAAGTGTCTCTAACACTTCTTGTAAATGGTGTGCGTGTTCAGCTTCATTTTTCGAGTACACCAAGATATCATCGATAAACACGATGACCGACTTATCCAACATTGGCTTGCAAACCCGGTTCATGAGGTCCATGAAGGCCGCGGGCGCATTTGTTAGCCCAAATGACATCACGAGAAATTCGTAATGTCCGTATCTTGTGCGAAAAGCCGTCTTCGGCACATCTTCTTCTTTGACCTTTAGTTGGTGATACCCCGACCTAAGGTCAATTTTTGAAAACCAACTCGCGCCTTGTAGTTGGTCAAATAAGTCATCTATCCTCGGGAGCGGGTATCGGTTCTTTATCGTGAGTTTGTTTAACTCCCGATAATCGATACACATGCGCATGCTCCGGTCCTTCTTTCTCACAAACAACACCGGTGCGCCCCAAGGAGACACACTCGGCCTTATGAATCCCTTGTCAAGCAAATCTTGAATTTGGGACATCAGCTCTTGTAATTCCGACGGTGCAAGTCGGTACGGGGCTTTTGCTACAGGTTTCGCGCCCGGAATCAATTCGATCCCGAACTCTACTTCCCGTTCAGGCGGTATCCCCGGTAAATCTTCCGGAAAAACATCTTCATAATCTCGTACTACCGGTACATCCCCAATCTTTCGTGATTCTTTCTCGGTCTCATTTGCATAAATTATGAATGCCTTGCATCCTCGCTTCATGAGCTTGTGAGCTTTCAACATCGAACATACTATGGGGTTGCCTCGTTTTTCGCCATAAATGGTGACGTGTTTTCCGCTCGGAGATGTTAGTTTTATCTCTTTGCGAAAACACACGACCTTCGCATGGTATTGAGTTAGCCAATCCATCCCCACGACTACTTGGAATTCTCCCATCGACATCGGGATTAGATTTATCAAATATTCTTCATCATCAATGCTCAGTTTACAATTTTCACATACATCACAAACAATAAAACTTTTGTTATTACCTATCTCTACTTCTAAAGGCACAGGTAATTTGGTTAAAACAAATGAAGGATGTCGAATAAACCCATATGAAACAAAGGATTTATTCGCACCCGTATCAAATAACACGTGTGCGGGAATTGAATTTACAGCAAATATACCTGAGACCACGTCAGGTTCAATCTTCGCTTCTGCGGCAGTTAGTTGGAAAGATCTTGCCTTTGCTTTCGGGGCTTCACCTTTTGATTCTTGCCCATCCTTCTTTCCGACCAATTCCGGGCATTCCGACTTCTTGTGACCCGTTCGATAACAGTTGTAACAAACCGTCACCTTCTCCGGGCATGACAAAGCCATATGTCCCGTTTTCTTGCATATGGGACAAGGCTTATCCTTGTAACGGCATTCGCCTTTATGATTTTTCCCACAAATTTTGCAACCTGATGTACTACCTTTAGCATCTGATTTCTTGGCTGATTCATTCGTTCTTGCTTTCTTGGCAGGGCTTGGATTTACATCTTGGGCCCTTCGTTCACCCCGTTCTATACTCTTCTTCAATTCGATCTCCCTTTCCCGAGCAGCATTGACAATCTCGGTAAGGGTCTCATACTTCGAAGGGGTTATGAACTCTCTATACTCCGCGCTTAGCATATTATGATAATAATAGACCTTTTGCTCTTCATTCGTTATCAAATCATCACAAAACTTCATCTTGTCCATAAACATCCCCGTGATCTTGTCTATGGATTCACCTTTGTGTCTGAGCTGCATGAATTCTTCCTTGATTTTATTTATGACCGCCTTGGGACTATGGTGTTTAAGAAACGGCGTCTTAAACTCCTCCCAAGTCATGGCCTTAGCCGCTTCACTTCCAATCTCCTTCTTTTTGTTATCCCACCAATCTTTCGCTTGGCTCCTTAGTTGACCCGTACCATAAGCTACGTAGTCTTCTTCGTCACAATGGGTTCTCTCGAATACCCCTTCGATGTCACTTAGCCATCGTTGGCACACTATTGGGTCAACCTCTCCATTATATGTTGGTGGTTTACAAGCCATGAATTCCTTGTATGAACAAGGCTTTCGTCCTCCACGCTTTTCCTTTGCTACATTTGAATCATCTTCTAGTTTCTTGATTCTATTTTCTACTATTGATAAAACCGTATTTTGGATTTTATCAATAAAGCCCGACAAACTGTTTTCGATCGCCCTTCCAACCTCTTCGGCAATCACTTCCCTCACTTGTTCGGTGACTCTTGGCACCGCATTATCATTGCCTCCATCAGCCATCTCGATTTCTGAAATGTTTACATAGATTGTTAAACATTCCATTTGTAACACATGCTTTACTTGTTTTGATTTAATCAAGTTCGTAACTTGATTTAATCATTCTTGTTTCAATTCAATCAAGTTCGTAACTTGATTTAGTCATTCTTGTTTCAATTTAATCAAGTTCGTAACTTGATTTAGTAATTCTTGTTTCAATTTAATCAAGTTCGTAACTTGATTTAGTAATTCTTGTTTCAATTTAATCAAGTTCGTAACTTGATTTAGTAATTCTTGTTTCAATTTAATCAAGTTCGTAACTTGATTTAGTAATTCTTGTTTCATGCATTTCTTGCTTTTTGAGTGAGCTTACACACTCGTTTCATGCATATTGTTCATTTCTTATTCTTTACGTAGTACCTAATTTATTAACAAATAAGCTAGTTCTTACCGGACGATCGATCAAGCTTGAACCGAACACTTATTGACAACCATGAGCTCTGATTACCAACTTGTAACACCCTAGAATTTAAACCCTTGATTTTAAACAAAATATAGTTAAGTACATGACTTTCATTTACAAAATTTAATAATAACCATGACCTTAGTCAAGGAATGACTAAGGTACAAAATTTATCAACTGTTTAAAATGTATTAACAACCATACACAAAGACTACAAAAGATCTAAAACGTTGCGGAAGCTTCAAAATAGAGTGTTCGGTTCTTCGTCATATCACTTGATCGTCACCCGTAAAACTTGTCGATTTACCTATGATCAAAACCAATTAAAACATTAGTTTTGACGTTATCGTATAATATAAACACAAGGTTGAACGTCCCATTTGAAATAACAAAAGCAAAAATAACTTTCCTGGATCCACCGTAAATTACGGTATCACCGTAATTTACGGTGATCCTTGATAGTTCCTGGTCACCGTAAATCAGGAAGTAATCGCCGTAACAAGTCTGACCTATACCGTAAATTACGGTATTACCGTAATTTACGGTAGGTTCTGGGAATCTATGTCTTGATTTGTTTGTTCATTTCCTTCAAACCAATTTCGAAATTTGCCTTTCAAACAACCCATTTCATCTAAAACTAGTATTTCTAGCATGTGATAAATATTAACCAATAGCGTAGAACAATCTAACATATTTCCGGAATATAATTCATGTTTTACTCGATTATTTGACCCGTTTGGCTCGTCTAAAGAATCCTTCTATATGACTACTACCAACGGGTACCAACCGAATTTAATAATTCAATCAATATTACGACTTCATTGGTTAATTCAAAACAACTCTTATTCAAAATTTAATTTCACATAGAATCATCCGATATAATAAATGTAACGGGTCAAGTTACATACCTTAGCGCACGCCCTTCAACCGTGAATCCCCACCGGCTTGTCCACTTGACGTTCCGGTATCTTGTCCTATAGAGTTCAGTTCAATACATGTTTAGAACTCTTTTCATATCATAATTCGCATAATACACCGTACATCATGATTATGCATTTAAACTTGAAATTTCATATTTTTAAGCCTTCATAGAGGCATTTCAACAAACACTTCATATGCAGAATTTTTATATCTTTAGAATCAACTTCTTAGCTTGCTAATTAGCTACCTTGACAACAATAGAGTCCTCCTATAGTGTTTTAAACATCATATCTTTATGAAATCACTTTCAACAATCAAATTACACTAGAATAACCCTTCTTCACCCTAGTGTTCATTAACATCATGCAAAACCCATAACCCACCTTCAAGGTGTTCATCCAATTTTCTGAAATTGGACATGATTTCATATGTAATTGTCTAGGTTTCACTTCTAGTCACTACATCATCTCTAATCACATCAAACAACACACATGCAACATCTAATCTTTGATTTCCAAAATCATGAGAATTTCATACAGAGGATTTAACATGAATTTTTACATACCTTATGATCCTCTTGTGATGAGGATCGATAATCTAAACTCGGATTTCGTTTTGGATTAGAATTGCATCTTCAATTTAAGAGTTTTGTGAGATTAGGGTTCTTGGATTGGGGGTGTCGCCCCCTGCTTCTTTCTGGTCGACCAACACTTCAAATTGAGGTGTTTGGTTTATTATTTTTTTTTTATTTGTTCCATTTAGTTAAGTTTTCAATTTAGACAACTATGGTCCCTCAACTTTGTTCAACATATAGTTTGGTAGCTTTTAATCAAGTTATAAGCTATTTCTAGACTAGTTAACTAACTAGGTTAAAACTCTTAGTTAGTAAACTACCTTTTATTTATGCTTTATAATTCCGATAATGTCTTATATTTTCGGGGTGTTACAAGTCCACCCCTCTTAAAAAGGGTTTCGTCCCCGAAACCAAAGTACGTACCAAATAGCGTAGGATGAAGACGTCGCATCTCCTCTTCGGACTCCCATGTAGTGTCCGAACCTTTTCTATGCTCCCATTTAACCTTGACTTGTTCAATTTGCTTATTTCGTAAACGTTTGACCTTTCTGTCTAAAATTTCAACCGGTCTTACCACATAATTTAGACTATTATCCACTTCGATATCATCGTAATGGATATAGGTCGTTTCGTCTGCTAGGCACTTTCTTAATTGAGATACGTGAAACGTGCCATGGATCCCACTCAGCTCCTCCGGTAGTTCAAGACGGTATGCTACCTTGCCAGCTCTTCCGATAATTTTAAATGGCCCGATAAACCTTGGGCTTAACTTCCCCTTCTTTCTAAATCTAATAACACCTTTCCATGGGGACACTTTTAGCATGACCATGTCACCGACTTGAAATTCAATTGGCCTTTTCCTTTTATCAACATACGCCTTTTGTCTGTCTTGGGCCGCTTTCAAGTGTGCCCGAACTTTATCGATCTTTTCGTTCGTGGCTCGTACTATGTCTTGGTGGGCGAGTTCGCGTGGACCCACTTCACCCCAACAAACCGGGGTTCGACACTTCCTACCGTAAAGCAGTTCATATGGTGCCATTTTAATACTAGATTGGTAACTGTTGTTATACGAAAACTCAACTAACGGTAGGTAAACATCCCAACTGCCTCCAAAGTCGATTATACACGCCCGTAGCATGTCTCCCAATATTTGTATCGTTCTTTCACTTTGTCCATCCGTTTGATGATGGTACGCTGTGCTAATGAACAATTTGGTCCCCATTTGTTCTTGGAATTCACGCCAGAATTTCGAGGTAAACCGGGTATCCCTATCGGACACGATGGACACCGGCACTCCATGACGTGCTATGATTTCATTGGTATAGACTTCTGACATCTTTTCTGACGTATAAGTCTCACGAATCGGAATGAAGTGAGCACTTTTCGTCAATCTATCCACCACTACCCATATGGCATCATAACCACGATTTGTCCTAGGCAGTTTGGTTAACAGGTCCATTGTAATATGTTCCCATTTCCAAACCGGAATTTCCAACGGTTGGAGTTTGCCATAGGGTTTCTGATGCTCCGCCTTGACTTGTAAACATGTCAAGCATTTTTCCACATACTTCGCCACATCCCGCTTCATTCCGGGCCACCAATAATCTTGTTTCAAATCATTGTACATCTTGGTCGCACCCGGATGAATTGAATAACGGGATTTATGAGCTTCATCAAGTAGAAGCGCCTTTACTCCACAGGTATGTGGGACCCATATCCTTCCGGATCGAGTCTTTAACCCGTGATTCCCATCCGACAAGTCTTTCAACTGACCAATTATTCTTTCCTTCTTCCAATTCTCTTCTTTTACCGCTTCTAATTGCGCCTCTCGAATACGTTCAAGTATACCCGAGGTTACCATGAGTTGCATCGACCTCACTCGTATTGGGACATAGTCCGCTTTTCTACTTAGAGCGTCCGCTACCACGTTTGCTTTTCCGGGGTGATAATGTATCTCACAGTCGTAGTCCTTCACCGTTTCTAGCCATCGCCTTTGCCGCATATTCAACTCCTTCTGATCGAAGAAGTATTTCAAGCTCTTGTGGTCGGTGAATATGGTGCATTTTACCCCATACAAATAATGCCTCCATATTTTTAATGCAAATACCACCGCTGCCAACTCAAGATCGTGCGTGGGGTATTTCTTCTCGTGTATCTTCAATTGTCTCGAGGCATAGGCTATTACCTTGCCCCGTTGCATCAACACACAACCGAGCCCTGATAACGAAGCGTCCGAATAGACCACCATGTCTTCAACTCCGTCCGGCAATGTCAGTACCGGAGCTTGAGTTAGCCTTTCTTTTAGCGCCCGAAACGCTTTTTCTTGATCGACTCCCCAAACAAACTTTGCTTTCTTTTGGGTTAGCTTTGTTAGCGGCGATGCAATCTTGGAGAAATCTTGAATGAATCTCCTATAATATCCAGCAAGCCCCAAAAAGCTTCTAATTTCCGAAGGGTTCTTCGGGGGATTCCATTTTGACACCGCCTCTATCTTTAACGGATCCACCAAAATTCCGTCGGCATTTATGACATGGCCGAGAAATTGTACCTCTCGTAACCAAAAGGCACATTTAGAGAATTTTGCATATAACTTCTCTCGTCTAAGTGTCTCTAACACTTCTTGTAAATGGTGTGCGTGTTCAGCTTCATTTTTCGAGTACACCAAGATATCATCGATAAACACGATGACCGACTTATCCAACATTGGCTTGCAAACCCGGTTCATGAGGTCCATGAAGGCCGCGGGCGCATTTGTTAGCCCAAATGACATCACGAGAAATTCGTAATGTCCGTATCTTGTGCGAAAAGCCGTCTTCGGCACATCTTCTTCTTTGACCTTTAGTTGGTGATACCCCGACCTAAGGTCAATTTTTGAAAACCAACTCGCGCCTTGTAGTTGGTCAAATAAGTCATCTATCCTCGGGAGCGGGTATCGGTTCTTTATCGTGAGTTTGTTTAACTCCCGATAATCGATACACATGCGCGTGCTCCGGTCCTTCTTTCTCACAAACAACACCGGTGCGCCCCAAGGAGACACACTCGGCCTTATGAATCCCTTGTCAAGCAAATCTTGAATTTGGGACATCAGCTCTTGTAATTCCGACGGTGCAAGTCGGTACGGGGCTTTTGCTACAGGTTTCGCGCCCGGAATCAATTCGATCCCGAACTCTACTTCCCGTTCAGGCGGTATCCCCGGTAAATCTTCCGGAAAAACATCTTCATAATCTCGTACTACCGGTACATCCCCAATCTTTCGTGATTCTTTCTCGGTCTCATTTGCATAAATTATGAATGCCTTGCATCCTCGCTTCATGAGCTTGTGAGCTTTCAACATCGAACATACTATGGGGTTGCCTCGTTTTTCGCCATAAATGGTGACGTGTTTTCCGCTCGGAGATGTTAGTTTTATCTCTTTGCGAAAACACACGACCTTCGCATGGTATTGAGTTAGCCAATCCATCCCCACGACTACTTGGAATTCTCCCATCGACATCGGGATTAGATTTATCAAATATTCTTCATCATCAATGCTCAGTTTACAATTTTCACATACATCACAAACAATAAAACTTTTGTTATTACCTATCTCTACTTCTAAAGGCACAGGTAATTTGGTTAAAACAAATGAAGGATGTCGAATAAACCCATATGAAACAAAGGATTTATTCGCACCCGTATCAAATAACACGTGTGCGGGAATTGAATTTACAGCAAATATACCTGAGACCACGTCAGGTTCAATCTTCGCTTCTGCGGCAGTTAGTTGGAAAGATCTTGCCTTTGCTTTCGGGGCTTCACCTTTTGATTCTTGCCCATCCTTCTTTCCGACCAATTCCGGGCATTCCGACTTCTTGTGACCCGTTCGATAACAGTTGTAACAAACCGTCACCTTCTCCGGGCATGACAAAGCCATATGTCCCGTTTTCTTGCATATGGGACAAGGCTTATCCTTGTAACGGCATTCGCCTTTATGATTTTTCCCACAAATTTTGCAACCTGATGTACTACCTTTAGCATCTGATTTCTTGGCTGATTCATTCGTTCTTGCTTTCTTGGCAGGGCTTGGATTTACATCTTGGGCCCTTCGTTCACCCCGTTCTATACTCTTCTTCAATTCGATCTCCCTTTCCCGAGCAGCATTGACAATCTCGGTAAGGGTCTCATACTTCGAAGGGGTTATGAACTCTCTATACTCCGCGCTTAGCATATTATGATAATAATAGACCTTTTGCTCTTCATTCGTTATCAAATCATCACAAAACTTCATCTTGTCCATAAACATCCCCGTGATCTTGTCTATGGATTCACCTTTGTGTCTGAGCTGCATGAATTCTTCCTTGATTTTATTTATGACCGCCTTGGGACTATGGTGTTTAAGAAACGGCGTCTTAAACTCCTCCCAAGTCATGGCCTTAGCCGCTTCACTTCCAATCTCCTTCTTTTTGTTATCCCACCAATCTTTCGCTTGGCTCCTTAGTTGACCCGTACCATAAGCTACGTAGTCTTCTTCGTCACAATGGGTTCTCTCGAATACCCCTTCGATGTCACTTAGCCATCGTTGGCACACTATTGGGTCAACCTCTCCATTATATGTTGGTGGTTTACAAGCCATGAATTCCTTGTATGAACAAGGCTTTCGTCCTCCACGCTTTTCCTTTGCTACATTTGAATCATCTTCTAGTTTCTTGATTCTATTTTCTACTATTGATAAAACCGTATTTTGGATTTTATCAATAAAGCCCGACAAACTGTTTTCGATCGCCCTTCCAACCTCTTCGGCAATCACTTCCCTCACTTGTTCGGTGACTCTTGGCACCGCATTATCATTGCCTCCATCAGCCATCTCGATTTCTGAAATGTTTACATAGATTGTTAAACATTCCATTTGTAACACATGCTTTACTTGTTTTGATTTAATCAAGTTCGTAACTTGATTTAATCATTCTTGTTTCAATTCAATCAAGTTCGTAACTTGATTTAGTCATTCTTGTTTCAATTTAATCAAGTTCGTAACTTGATTTAGTAATTCTTGTTTCAATTTAATCAAGTTCGTAACTTGATTTAGTAATTCTTGTTTCAATTTAATCAAGTTCGTAACTTGATTTAGTAATTCTTGTTTCAATTTAATCAAGTTCGTAACTTGATTTAGTAATTCTTGTTTCATGCATTTCTTGCTTTTTGAGTGAGCTTACACACTCGTTTCATGCATATTGTTCATTTCTTATTCTTTACGTAGTACCTAATTTATTAAAAAATAAGCTAGTTCTTACCGGATGATCGATCAAGCTTGAACCGAACACTTATTGACAACCATGAGCTCTGATTACCAACTTGTAACACCCTAGAATTTAAACCCTTGATTTTAAACAAAATATAGTTAAGTACATGACTTTCATTTACAAAATTTAATAATAACCATGACCTTAGTCAAGGAATGACTAAGGTACAAAATTTATCAACTGTTTAAAATGTATTAACAACCATACACAAAGACTACAAAAGATCTAAAACGTTGCGGAAGCTTCAAAATAGAGTGTTCGGTTCTTCGTCATATCACTTGATCGTCACCCGTAAAACTTGTCGATTTACCTATGATCAAAACCAATTAAAACATTAGTTTTGACGTTATCGTATAATATAAACACAAGGTTGAACGTCCCATTTGAAATAACAAAAGCAAAAATAACTTTCCTGGATCCACCGTAATTTACGGTGATCCTTGATAGTTCCTGGTCACCGTAAATCAGGAAGTAATCGCCGTAACAAGTCTGACCTATACCGTAAATTACGGTATTACCGTAATTTACGGTAGGTTCTGGGAATCTATGTCTTGATTTATTTGTTCATTTCCTTCAAACCAATTTCGAAATTTGCCTTTCAAACAACCCATTTCATCTAAATCTAGTATTTCTAGCATGTGATAAATATTAACCAATAGCGTAGAACAATCTAACATATTTCCGGAATATAATTCATGTTTTACTCGATTATTTGACCCGTTTGGCTCGTCTAAAGAATCCTTCTATATGACTACTACCAACGGGTACCAACCGAATTTAATAATTCAATCAATATTACGACTTCATTGGTTAATTCAAAACAACTCTTATTCAAAATTTAATTTCACATAGAATCATCCGATATAATAAATGTAACGGGTCAAGTTACATACCTTAGCGCACGCCCTTCAACCGTGAATCCCCACCGGCTTGTCCACTTGACGTTCCGGTATCTTGTCCTATAGAGTTCAGTTCAATACATGTTTAGAACTCTTTTCATATCATAATTCGCATAATACACCGTACATCATGATTATGCATTTAAACTTGAAATTTCATATTTTTAAGCCTTCATAGAGGCATTTCAACAAACACTTCATATGCAGAATTTTTATATCTTTAGAATCAACTTCTTAGCTTGCTAATTAGCTACCTTGACAACAATAGAGTCCTCCTATAGTGTTTTAAACATCATATCTTTATGAAATCACTTTCAACAATCAAATTACACTAGAATAACCCTTCTTCACCCTAGTGTTCATTAACATCATGCAAAACCCATAACCCACCTTCAAGGTGTTCATCCAATTTTCTGAAATTGGACATGATTTCATATGTAATTGTCTAGGTTTCACTTCTAGTCACTACATCATCTCTAATCACATCAAACAACACACATGCAACATCTAATCTTTGATGTCCAAAATCATGAGAATTTCATACAGAGGATTTAACACGAATTTTTACATACCTTATGATCCTCTTGTGATGAGGATCGATAATCTAAACTCGGATTTCGTTTTGGATTAGAATTGCATCTTCAATTTAAGAGTTTTGTGAGATTAGGGTTCTTGGATTGGGGGTGTCGCCCCCTGCTTCTTTCTGGTCGACCAACACTTCAAATTGAGGTGTTTGGTTTATTATTATTTTTTTTATTTGTTCCATTTAGTTAAGTTTTCAATTTAGACAACTATGGTCCCTCAACTTTGTTCAACATATAGTTTGGTAGCTTTTAATCAAGTTATAAGCTATTTCTAGACTAGTTAACTAACTAGGTTAAAACTCTTAGTTAGTAAACTACCTTTTATTTATGCTTTATAATTCCGATAATGTCTTATATTTTCGGGGTGTTACAAGTCCACCCCTCTTAAAAAGGGTTTCGTCCCCGAAACCAAAGTACGTACCAAATAGTGTAGGATGAAGATGTCGCATCTCCTCTTCGGACTCCCATGTAGTGTCCGAACCTTTTCTATGCTCCCATTTAACCTTGACTTGTTCAATTTGCTTATTTCGTAAACGTTTGACCTTTCTGTCTAAAATTTCAACCGGTCTTACCACATAATTTAGACTATTATCCACTTCGATATCATCGTAATGGATATAGGTCGTTTCGTCTGCTAGGCACTTTCTTAATTGAGATACGTGAAACGTGCCATGGATCCCACTCAGCTCCTCTGGTAGTTCAAGACGGTATGCTACCTTGCCAGCTCTTCCGATAATTTTAAATGGCCCGATAAACCTTGGGCTTAACTTCCCCTTCTTTCTAAATCTAATAACACCTTTCCATGGGGACACTTTTAGCATGACCATGTCACCGACTTGAAATTCAATTGGCCTTTTCCTTTTATCAATGTACGCCTTTTGCCTGTCTTGGGCCGCTTTCAAGTGTGCCCGAACTTTATCGATCTTTTCGTTCGTGGCTCGTACTATGTCTTGGTGGGCGAGTTCGCGTGGACCCACTTCACCCCAACAAACCGGGGTTCGACACTTCCTACCGTAAAGCAGTTCATATGGTGCCATTTTAATACTAGATTGGTAACTGTTGTTATACGAAAACTCAACTAACGGTAGGTGAACACCCCAACTGCCTCCAAAGTCGATTATACACGCCCGTAGCATGTCTCCCAATATTTGTATCGTTCTTTCACTTTGTCCATCCGTTTGAGGATGGTACGCTGTGCTAATGAACAATTTGGTCCCCATTTGTTCTTGGAATTCACGCCAGAATTTCGAGGTAAACCGGGTATCCCTATCGGACACGATGGACACCGGCACTCCATGACGTGCTATGATTTCATTGGTATAGACTTCTGACATCTTTTCTGACGTATAAGTCTCACGAATCGGAATGAAGTGAGCACTTTTCGTCAATCTATCCACCACTACCCATATGGCATCATAACCACGTTCTGTTTTAAGGCTTTGTGTTGACTGTCGTGAATAGTTGTAACTCAATGCTGAAGTGATACTCTTGCCAAATGTCGGTAACTTGAAATTAGTTGTCATCTTCCAAGTTTTTTTCAAATTATGGAGAAACTAAAGATGTTAACTGTGTTAGGGGGGTTTATTGTTGAATCTAAATCACATGGGCTAGGTTTGGGTTGGGAGTTCTCATTTTAAAAGTGGTCTGTGCAATTACAAAACTTAGTATCAATAGCTGAGATATTAAATGTGAGGTTGTTACATTTCATGATCAAAATAAGCTCACCCTTTATTTAGAGAAAGCATGAGTGGTTAATGCAGTTGACATCTATTTTTGTTAGTTGGTTAATCATTGGGTATTCTTATTGACCGACACGTTTGCAACGTAACGAGAAGAGTTGTAGATTAAGATAGACTAATTATCTTATCTATGATGGCTTAGATTAAGATAGACTAATTATCTTATCTATGATGGTTGGGATTAAAGCTATCAACGTTCACATTACACGAGGAGATCATAATGGCTCGATATATTTTTTAGATTCATGGCATTATTTGGTAAATCTGCATTGAAGGTTTTTTTTTTTCGCTACATCCTATTATGTTGTCAAATCGAGAACGAATTGGTTTAGCGCGCCGCAAAGCGCGCGGGGTGTACAACTAGTTATACATATTATTAGAAAGTGGTCATGAACAGTAAGAGGGCCTTTTCGTAATTTGCTTATTAAAACCAGCTGTCGGGTGAGTCTCAGGCCACACAGAGAAGATAAGGGAGAGAGGAGGGTGGTGTCAGGAGGGTGAACACCACCATGGTCACCATCTGGTGTCTCTGTTTGGTGGGGGTTTTCTGACCTACATACAAACGCTGGGAGCTCTCTATTTACAACGACCTCTGTTTCTCTCTCTACAAATCTCTCTGCCAACGACCGGGAAATTATCATTGTGTCTGTTCGTGGTTTGTTCCGATTGTCCTATTTGGGCGGTCATCCCCCTGGAGACACATGTCTTCCAGCTTTACACCATACCCCTCTTTAAGAGGAGGGTCATCATGTACGGATTCCGACCATCATCGCGGCGGAGAGTTTCAACACAAACCCTCGCCGACGTTTTAGGCGACGGTGGATGGGGTTCTTGCGAGGTTTCGGCCTTACGCCTACTCAACGATGCTGGCTTGCTACTTGGTATGGCAACTTCAGTTGCAACCGTAGCGCCACTGAGCGTGTTCAACGATGATGATGATCTTTTAAGATCTGAGTCGATTGGTGTTGGTTATTTTGTTTGTTCTGTTTTCTAAGTGATAAAACGTTGGGTAAGATGAATAAGGTGTTTTGGTGCTATCTGTTTTCATTGTTGGGTAGCAATCAAACCAAATGTAGGTGATACCTTTTTGTGGTGTTATGTTGTTTTTGCAGTGGGCAACCTCCTCTATTTTTTTTATGAATATTATGATGTGTTTTGAGACATCTGGTTTTTGAATTTGGAGCCGCCCTTATATACGACCGAAGGGATAGCAGACAACATTTCTTTCTGAGCTATCAGCATCGCCTCTTTCATTCTTCTCCAGCCGCTGATCGGAAACTTGTATGTATCTCTATCATCTTCATTTCTTACTTAACATCATTCTATTGTTCGTTCTTCACCGTATTTCATATGTTGTAATTAGGTTTTTTCGTCACCAGCACTCGGTTGGTAGATTCATTTTATTGTTTAGATCTGATATTGTAACAATCGGTTTGCTGATAAATCATCTGGTAGCCTCATCAGTTGCATATTCGAATCCATGACTTTTTGCTTGAAAACCTTTTTTTTTTTAATTTTGTAACTTTAATGACGTTATGTGTTTGTAAATTGTGAGTTAGTTAACAAAAAAAATATCTGATTACCTGTTTAGGAACTATTAATAATATTCGTTTTTTATTATGTTGTTTTTTTTTTCAATTTTTTTGTTTTTTGTTTTGAAGATTTGGTCTAAAAGGCAGAGAATATGTTGGGGAATGGGGATTGTAAGGCGGAACATTGGGGGCGCCGGCGGCTTATCTTCTCAGGTAAATGAAATGATGTGGCATCTGGTTTAACAAGCAAAGATATTGTTGTAACGAAAACGGGTTAACGTTTTGTGTTTATTCATGGGTTGGGGAATTATATGATGAGGTTAAGACTTGTAGCGTCAGCCCTGAGGAATTACTCATCTGGGGGCAAAGAGATGATCTTGAGTTTTGGTTTCTATTTGGTCACTGAAGATGGGATCTCTAAACCATACACAAAAGCATATGGACCACCATAATGTGCTCCGGTAGGTGGATGTTCGACTAACACGGCTAAATGGAACAAATTAAGGTAACCTCTGAAATGCATATTTTGTTTGGCGACTTTTAAATCGATGTTAGAAGTCTACATGTTGTGACAGGAAACATGTTATTAGAGAAATCAACATGTTTTTTTCTTTTAAATAACATTGATTTGATGTATAAATTTCGATCTAATAAAAGATAATATATGGGAGTCATAGAGCATTTGGAACAAATTAATGAGCATATCATACTGGCTATTTGGTCTTAAATATCAACAGTGTGTATGTTTAGGAAAAAACATGAGTACTTAATCTGTATTTTATGAAGATTAAATCGGATGATGGTCTTCAATTTTCATTTTGAGCTTGAGATTGTTTTTTTACTGTTCTGTTTTAAGGCTTTGTGTTGACTGTCGTGAATAGTTGTAACTCAATGCTGAAGTGATACTCTTGCCAAATGTCGGTAACTTGAAATTAGTTGTCATCTTCCAAGTTTTTTTCAAATTATGGAGAAACTAAAGATGTTAACTGTGTTAGGGGGGTTTATTGTTGAATCTAAATCACATGGGCTAGGTTTGGGTTGGGAGTTCTCATTTTAAAAGTGGTCTGTGCAATTACAAAACTTAGTATCAATAGCTGAGATATTAAATGTGAGGTTGTTACATTTCATGATCAAAATAAGCTCACCCTTTATTTAGAGAAAGCATGAGTGGTTAATGCAGTTGACATCTATTTTTGTTAGTTGGTTAATCATTGGGTATTCTTATTGACCGACACGTTTGCAACGTAACGAGAAGAGTTGTAGATTAAGATAGACTAATTATCTTATCTATGATGGCTGGGATTAAAGCTATCAACGTTCACATTACACGAGGAGATCATAATGGCTCGATATATTTTTTAGATTCATGGCATTATTTGGTAAATCTGCATTGAAGGTTTTTTTTTTTCGCTACATCCTATTATGTTGTCAAATCGAGAACGAATTGGTTTAGCGCGCCGCAAAGCGCGCGGGGTGTACAACTAGTTATTATACATATTAATTGAAACCAGTCATGAACAGTAACTACACATTTTTTGGTATTTGTTTTTTATTTATTTTTAATAATATTTATTTTTTATTTTTAATAATATTTTATCTATTATTCATGTGATGTTTTTTTAACGACAAATTTGGATCACTAACGGACCACTGGATCATGTCATCAGCGAAACCACCCGATCATATCCATTTCCACCAGGCATAATGCCTATACACCAATTCAAAAGGAAACCCAACATTTTTGGTATTTGTTTTTTTTATTTTTAATAATATTTTTTTTATTTTTAATAATATTTTATCTATTATTCATGTGATGTTTTTTTTAACGACAAATTTGGATCACTAACAGACCACTGGATCGTGTCATCAGCGAAACCACCCGATCATATCCATTTCCACTAGGCATAATGCCTATACACCAATTCAAAAGGAAACCCAATAAATATAGGGAAACTCCCTTGTGAGAATCAAACCCAGGATCTATTGGTCCTAAAGTTTCATGTGATGTTTTAGTAATAAATTGTAATTATAATTCTTAGGTATTTTCTATTAGTAGTATTATTTAGCACTCAATTTGATTTTTATAATAACTTACGTTTGTTAACTTTTAAAAAAATCTAAATCAGCATCTATATTTATTTATATTTTTTATTTTCCAAATTATATGCACGCACATTGTGAGGGTACCTTACTGCGGGCATTGGATCGGTATCGATTCGGTTGGTTACATTACCGGTATGATTCATGCACTCGGTATAAAAATCAACACGTGTTTTACATCGACCGGAAACCATAAAAACGAACACTGGTACCGACACCGATGTTGTTCTAATAGTATTGATCGGTTTAAATTGTCACGGTACTGGTACCGATATTCAATTATCGTCACAGACAGAGTTGTATATATATGAATTTTTTTTAGTAACTGGAAACCATAAAATAATACAGGTATCGGTACAAATGTTGTTTTGTACGGTACGCTAGCGATACGATGTTAGTTTATTGAAAGAAAAATTAATAAAAATAAATACCAATACAGAACTGACGTTGTTCGTTCGGTTCACTACGGTATCGACACAATATCTGTTATCAAACAAGAAACCATAAAAATTAACACATACCGGTACCAATGTTTTTCTGCTTGGTACGGTATGGTAGCGATACAATCTTACTTTATTGAAAGCAAAAACAATAAAAATAAATACCGGTACCAATATAAATGTTGTTCAGTCGATTTCGTTTGGTTCACTACGGTATTGACACGATATTTGTTATCAAACAAGAAACGCTAAAAAATTAACACATACCGGTACCAATGTTGTTCAGCTTGATAGGGTATGGTAGTGATACAATCTTAGTTTATCGAAAGCAAAACCAATAAAAATAAATACTTGTACCGATACAAATGTTGTTCAGTCACTTCGTTCAGTTTACTACGGTATCGACACGATATCTGTTATCAAACAAGAAACGATAAAAATTAACACATACTGGTACCAATGTTGTTCAGCTTGGTACGATATGGTAGCGATACAATCTTAGTTTATCGAAAGCAAAAAACAATAAAAATAAATTTCGGTACTGATACAAATGTTGTTCAATCGTTTTCGGTTCGGTTTGATAAGGTAGCGACACAATAGTCGTTTTCAATAAAGTTTATATGCCAATGTTTAAAAAAATAAACATAGAATGCATACAAACTAAATCGATATCAACGGAGCAACATTGCTACCGGTATCGATATTCTTTTTGTTGTTTCCGATCGATGTAAGGTTTTCTCTTTAGATTACTATAGCGAGTGTCGGTACCATAAGGAACCAAACACATACCAACTGAATTCCAGCCTAAAAAGCGCGGGGGAAATCACTAGTTCTAAATTAAAAGGGAGGGAATTGGGATTCCATTCTAAAACATTAATGGTGGGCCGCCCGAAAATAAATTTGATCCAGCCATGCAAAGTCACGACAACATCAATAGGGGGTATTGAAATTGTTTTGATATTTTCTTGGGCTTTGAAACAAGGATGTGGATTACAATTAAAAAGAAAAACCTAATGGAATGTTGAGGCAATATATATACGGCAGCAACATCAGACGCAAAAAAAGATATATCAGACGTGATCTTGAGGGACGATTGGAGTGAAGAATTCAAAGAGGAAGCTTGTGATTGGAGAAACATGATTAAAGTTTGAAACTTGTTCGGTTAGACTTGTTTATTGTTTTGGTTTTTATCTAAACTTGAATATTATAGACATGTTTTCTGATTCGACTTGCTTTAAATTTATTTTTGGTTCGTTCTTGATCATGAGTAGCTAGATTTTTTATACTACCTAGGTCTAGATGAACTATGACTTAATATTTTGACTATTCGGTTTTGACTAATGATTAAATTGAGATGATTTACATATTCCTGTTTTGTGATTGTTTATGAATTTGTGTGCTTGTCTTGGTTGTGATTGGTTGTTTGGTTAGGTGATCTTGTTAGTCTGGTCTGGAACTATTTAGATCATTCTAGGTTCAAAAAGTGGACTTCATTAAAAGGTTTTGAAGTAAAGGGTGGAGATACAATAGTAAGTTTATTTGGCTAGGAAGGCTAGGAAGTGATCTTGACCATCCATTTAGTTAATCAAGGGTTAAGATTAAATGATGGAAATTGAAGGGAAAAAAGAGGCGCGTGAGTTTGTTTAGGGGCATTCTAGTCAATCCAAGGCAATAGTTTCTCTCTCCTCCAATTCCCCCCCCCCCCCATTTTTTAAACGTTAATAACTCTTTCATACGACATTATTTTTTTTATAAAAGTTGCACAAAAAAAACGAGCGTTTTTTATCTTTAAAACGAATATACTATTGCTATATTTTCGAATTTTTTTTTTTGAAAACCCAGTTGCGTAAAACGCAATGAAAAAAAAACCTAAAAAATGACATTTTTTCTAAAACGCAATGCACAAAAAACACAAAGAAATGTCTTATTTGTAAAACGCAATGGCCAGAAAACACAAAGAGGTGTTATTTCTAAAACGCAATAGCCTAAAAACTTAAAAGAAAGTGTAGTTTGTAAAACGCAATGGACTGAAAACACATAAAAATGTGTTTTACCTAAAACGCAAGGCACCAAAAACACAAACACATGTCTTATTTCTAAAACGCAATGGCCAGAAAACACTTAAAATGTTTGTTTTCTAAAACGCAATGGACTGAAAACACATAAAAATGTGTTTTACCTAAAACGCAATGCACAAAAAACACAAAGAAATGTCTTATTTATAAAACGTAATGACCAGAAAACACTTAAAAATGTCTCATTTCTAAAACGCAGTGGCCTAAAAAAACAAAAGAAAGTGTTCTCTGTAAAACGCAATGGACTAAAAACACCTAAAATGTGTTTTACCGCAATGACTAAAAACACTTCAAAAATGAGTTTTTCTAAAACGCAATGACCAGAAAACGCATAAAAATGTATTAGTTTTAAAACCCAGCCAGGGGCTGCCGCCCCTGGGACCCTGCTACCAGGGGCTGCCGCCCCTGGACCCCCGCCAAGATCATAAAACGCAATGACTAAATGAAAAACCCAGATCGTGAAAATAAAATTAAAGAATTTCTTACATGGATCGAAACCGATTTCTTCATCGATTGACGAAATTTGAATGATAGAAACACTTATCAGCGATTGAATCGAACGGATCGAGTGATTATCTTCAAAATCACGGGAAAAAACGAGATTTTAAATGGAATTAAACTGGGTTTTCTTCAAAAAAAAAGCTGAAGAACACGTTGATCGAGTGTTTGAATCATTGATTGATGACGAAAATCGCACTATAATGTAGTGATTATTGAGATAGTAAGTGAAGAAAATGTTGGAGATGGTGGGTTTTGAAAATGGTGGGTTTTGAAGTAACTGGGGAGAAGAAGGAAGAAGAAAGGATGAGATTGACTAAAATACTCTTTCTCTTTATTTTAAAATTTGCCACATGTCATAATCCTATTGCTTCCTATCCTTCCTAGCCAAAATAAACTTCCTATTTGATATTTTCCCTCCATTCTAAAACATTAATGGTGGGCCGAAAATAAATTTGATCCAGCCATGCAAAGTCACGACAACATTAACAGGGGGTATTGAAATTGTTTTGATATTTTCTTGGGCTTTGAAACAAGGATGTGGATTACAATTAAAAAGAAAAACCTAATGGAATGTTGAGGCAATATATATACGGCAGCAACATGAGACGCAAAAAAAAGATATATCAGACGTGATCTTGAGGGACGATTGGAGAGAAGAATTCAAAGAGGAAGCTTGTGATTGGAGAAACATGATTAAAGTTTGAAACTTGTTTGGGTAGACTTGTTTATTGTTTTGGTTTTTATCTAAACTTGAATATTTTAGACATGTTTTCTGATTCGACTTGCTTTAAATTTATTTTTGGTTCGTTCTTGATTATGAGTAGCTAGATTTTTTATACTACATAGGTCTAGATGAACTATGACTTAATATTTTTGACTATTCGGTTTTGACTAATGATTAAATTGAGATGATTTACATATTCCTGTTTTGTGATTGTTTATGAATTTGTGTGCTTGTCTTGGTTGTGATTGGTTGTTTGGTTAGGTGATCTTGTTAGTCTGGTCTGGAACTATTTAGATCATTCTAGGTTCGTTAATCTATTAGGTTTTCGGTCTAGAGCTTGAGATTAGAGACAATTCAAGTTTAACTAAATTAATTAAAATCAACTGAGTATAGTGTGCATCCTTTTCTGGCAACTCTAGGGACGAGTCAGGATTGCTAGGTTATTAGCTAGGCGTTGTTTGGTAGTTTGGGTGACCGATAGCTCGGATCCGGCAACTTATTCGCGTTTAGGGTTTCCTAGATTTTCAATTATTCTACAGGTTTAGCTTCATGACCGGAGGATTTTAGCACCATAGTTGTTTTCAATCTAACAGTCGTGGGATTCGGTATCGATAGCTCGAGTCATTTCCAAATTAGCACTTCATCACTTTGTTCCATCTTCTATTTTGGTTGATCATCCTTAGCGGAAGGTTTTCTGGGTAGATTCGGAGCTTTAGTCATTGGTCAGGACTAGAGGTCATGGGTTGGTCATAGGGATTCGAAGCCTGGGTAGTTCTTTCTCATCATCGTCTGCTTCCCGTCACTTCACCATCTTGCTTGTTTGCCCTGTTATCTTATTTACTCGCTTTAGTAGAATTAGAAAAATCCTAAAAACACAAATTAAAACCAGTTAAGTAATTAGTTGAGTCAGAGTCTAGTTTAGCGTCGCTAGTGTCTCGTGGGTTCGATACTCGGACTTCATTAGGCTTTACTACTTACGATAGGTAAACTTGCTTGTCAGTGGTCTAGCATTTAGAGAGTGTTAGTTTATAAATTTAAAACTAGGGTGTCTAGATTAGGTTTAGTTTTTATAGACCACATTTTGAACATCAAACATCGTTTTGATCATATTGTTGTTTATTATGACTGAATGCAATGATATTGAACAAGTCACACATCATACGCTTCCGCAAAAGTCAGGGTGTGACAGTTTGGTATCAGAGCTTCGATTGTAGTGAACTAGGATTCCTTCTTGAGTCTAGACTACAATCACTAGGACTCTCTGACGAAAACATTTTCACAAAAAGGTTTTTCATTGCATTCACGATAGAGCCAAGATCCATGGGTCAAACATTTTTCAAAAGAAAAGACAAGGCAAGGACATTGGTAGGGAGAAGGATACCCCAAATTAAAGTGCCAATTAAGGCATAGTCTACGTGAGGTAGACTTGCCAAAGACAAGATGACCCCCCCACCCCCAAAGGAGAAACGAGAGTTATATGTGACATGATGCATCTATTTGCCTGTTTATGCTAAGTAACATATTTATTTATTGATGTATATATACGTATAAGTGTACGGAATAATTATTGACGTGAACAAGATACCTTCGACTCCGAATCCTATCATAGTTCTTGACTCGCACGATGAGACTGTCGACCTCGCGTTTATTACGAAGCTCATGACTGGAGTGATCACCAAACGAGATCCTGAGCTGGTTTCCATAGAAGATGGCTGCCCTTCCCTTTCGATTGTGAAGGTGTCTGACTACGGTAGTGACGGCGAGGCGGAGGCGGCAACCTTGGACAACACCCTTATCAGCAGGACGGGGTCCCTGTGGCTTTTGTGAAACGAGATTGAAGACGCTCTTGTCCAGACTAGGAAGATGAGGTACTCATCTTGAAGGTGCCCCTCCAACTACTAGGAATTCTCCTTATTCCTATTGCGTCTAAGCATCGTGCCTATTCGCGCGTAACGATAACGGATGATAGCACGTGGACCACCGCAATGGTCCTTTCCATATCGGAAGTATAAGGACAGTATTGTCCCCTCTTTGGTTGATCATCTGCTTTGAACGAGGGAAATTGGGGTGACCATGCAAGACAATTTATTATTACGGGAGCCCACGTAATAATGACTTGTAGTGCATGGGAATCCTGGTGGACTCTGCGGGTCGAGCTAATTATCACCACCCATTCAAAAAAAAAAAATCTCTAGGTGTTCACACCTTCATTTAGTAGAGCAATACCTAGACGGTTGCTTTAGCCCTCTACAAAGTAGGAAACCTGTCTTTACCTACTTCGTGTCTGACACTTCTACCCGTACGAGTTGTTTGGGAACCGATATCTAAGCAAGTGAAGATGGCAAACACCCGGGAAATATTCAGTGACGTTACACTCTCTATCACCTCTATATGCACAACCCCCATCTCTTGGGAAGTATACCCGTCTTTGTGAAGCTAAAGACCTAAGAAAACCAATGTAGAAGGAAAATAACTACTACTTTCATATTAAGAAACTTGTATGACAGAGGTGATGTAACCTCGAGTTCATTTTGTTTTCCCCGTTACAAACAATAAGTCAAGTTGTCAAGCATATATGAAAGCTCAGTAGTTGTTCCCTTACTTATACATTGTTGATTATATATGCATGTGATTACATGTTTGCTTGTGGTAATATGTACCTCATAGACAATTATAGAATGTTGTCTAACCTACCCCAAACCTTTTGACAGAAAAAGATGTCGCCCAGACGTGACACGGACACCATTACGTTAACTATGGTCGAATACAATGAGCGCATTTCCCAAGCTATAGCGCAACATGAAGCCCACCGCTCTGAACGCAGCGGTGGCACTCCCGGAAGTAACCCTCCAACTGGCTGCACCTATAAACAGTTCCTGGACTGCAAGCCATTGAATTTTGACGGCACAGGAGGTGCCGTTGCATTCGTTTGTTGGGCAGAAAAGACTGACTCGTTCTGAGAATGAGTAACTGTTCGCCCAAGCGAAAAGTTACCTATATCTCAGGGTTGTTTTTGGATGGCGCACTCTCCTGGTGGAACCTTCAGGTTCAGACCCTTGGTGAAGCTAATGCTTATGGACTGAGCTGGGACAAGCTCAAGGAATTGATGCCGGAAGAAATACTGTTCTAGGGCCGAAATCCAGAAGCTTGAGATTGAGTTCTGGAATTTGAAAATGGATGGGCCGAAGATTTCTGAGTACGTCCAACGATTTCACGACTTGTCTACGGTTCTTCCCTACTTAGTCGAGCCGGAATTCAAGAGGATTGAGTGATTCATTTGGGGACTTGCACCTCAAATCCTGAGCATGGTTACTGCCTCAAAGCCTCCAACCATCACAGACGCTATCGATTTGAGTGTCGCACTTACTGAAGAAGCCCTTCGTATGGGAAAGTTTTCAGGATCTGAGGCAAATAAGAAAGAGACTCATGTGGAGTCTTCGGGCAATAAGAAAAGGAAGTCTTCGAACCTAAAGATAGGCACCCAAGTCAGTTATGGAAGCTCTAAAGCAAACAATAGAAGGGAAGTGAACCCGCCTCGTGGCATGCAAGCTTATGGAGCCACTAATAAGGCCGGTGGTAAGGTTTACTTGGGGACTAAGCCGAGATGCGAGGAATGCATATTTCACCATAAAGGTCGATGTCTGAGGCCTAAGTGTGGAAGGTGTGGAAAAGAAGGGCACATCAAGGATGCCTGTTGGGCGAAGTATCAAGACGGAAGAGATAATGGTAGAGTTCCAGGCTGCTACAAATGTGGAGAAGTAGGGCACTTTAGGAAAGATTGCCCTAGGAAGAACCAAGTGAGGAAGGGTCTTTACGATCGAAGCTCGTGAAGCACGCCAGGATCCAGATGCGGATTACGGGTACATTCCCTATTAACCAACTCTATGCATCTAACTTTGATTAATACTGGCACCGACTTTAAACCTTGTATCCTTAGAACTTAAGAAACTGCTTGACCTAGTTTCGAGTAGGATAGACGTCCCGTATTCTCTAGAATTGGCGAATGGAAGGTTAGTTAGACGAAGGAGATGATTAAGGATTGTATTTTGGGAACTTAGAAGGCCGGAACCTTCTATTACCATTGACTTGGGAAGTCATGATATGGTAGTCAGCATGGATTGGATATCCAAGTATAGAGCTGAAGTTGTTCGTTATAAGGAAAATCATTCGCATCCCTCTTGTGAATGATGAAACACTTATAGTACACAACCTTCTTGCAATAGATGCGAGGGCACTAGGTCCCATAAGACGGTGAATTGGCTATGCCTCACATTGGTTATAGAGACACGGAAGCGCATCTGAATAGACTTCCTAGCCTTCCCTGCTCATGTTGTCGATAAGGAGACCAAGAAGCCAAAGCCTGAAGACATCCCCGTGGTGGAGGAATTTCCAGAAGCCTTTCCTGAAAACTTGCCAGGAATACCTCCACAGCGACAAGAGGAGTTTAGGATAAACCTAGTACCAGGAGCGGCACCAGTGACAGGTGACGCCTTACCAACTAGCTCCGTCCGAGATACATGAGCCTCCGATGCAACTGCAAGAGCTGCTAGACAGAGGAAATCTAACAGGCCGAGTTTCTCACCTGGGGAAGCCCCAGTGTTATTCGTTAGGAAGTAGGGCGACAATTTTTACACGTGTACACAGCCTAATCTGAGAGGAACTCAGAAGAATTAATGTGGAAAAGTATTATGCATAGGCTACATGGAGATAGACGACTAACCATCAAGATCGGTACCCCTTACCGAGAATTGATGACTTTTCGACCAACTACAAGGTCCCAGCTACTATTCCAAGATGGAATTAAGGACACGAGAAGAAAGTTGGCAGTTTCCATTTGGCATCAACTTCAGAGAATTGGATATCAAGGACCGGTATCCTTTGCCAAGGATTGATGACTTGTTGAACCAATCGTAAGGTTCTAAGAGTGACTTGAGGTCAGGATGTCCTCAACTGCAAATACAAGAAGAAAATATCCATAAAGCGACCTTTAGGACTCGCTTCGAGCATTACGAGTTCCTTGTCGTGTCGTATTGCTTAACAAACGCACCAACAGTATTCATGGATATCATGAATAGGGTGTATAAGCCGTACCTGGATAAGGTCGTGATTATATTTACTGACTACATTCTTATATGCTCAAAGACCAAGGAAGGTCATGAGCAACATCTGCAATTTATCTTGGGATTCTTAGAGAAAGAACAGTTATGTGCTAGGATGTCGAAGTGCGAACTTCGGATTCGTGAGGTAAGATTCTTAGGACACGTGGTGAATAAGAATGAGATTCATGTCAACCCTACAAACAAGAACTAAGGAGCCCCTAAGACACAACTAAGAATTTTTGGGGATTATAGGCTGTATCAGACGACTCCTAGAAAAGTTTTCAAGGATTGCACAACCGCTAACCACCCCAGCCCAGATGGCACCTATCTTGTCTTCACCTGACAGTACCAATGGAAATGCGGTTCTCGTGACGCTTCTCGACAAGGTCTTGATTGCGTGTTGATGCCACGATACCAAGTCATCGCGTACGCGTAACGTTGATTAAGGGATCATGAGAAGAGACCTTGAACTAGGTGCAGTAATTGCGCGTTGCAGATTTGACGTCATTACTTGTATAGGCAAACATTGCACGATCTTTACTGATCACAAGGGTTTGCAGCACACCATTGATCAGAAGGGCTTAAACATGAGATAACTAGATGGAATGAGCTACTGAATGATTCGACTGTGAGATTATCACCTGAACAAGGCAAGCATTATAGCAGACGCCTTGAGCCGCAAGGAACACGCAAACCCTCTAAGGGTGCGAGCCTTAGAGATGATCATACAGACAAATCTCGTCACTTAGATTCGTGAAGCTGAGCAAGAGGCGCTCAAACCAGAGAACTTTCAAGCTGAAGTGTTACATGAATGGAAGTGCAATTATTACCTAAGGAAGACGGAACCTTGTACTTCATGGAATGACTTTGGGTTCCTTTTCGCGACAATTTTCATACGATAGTTTTGGGACAAGGCTCATAGGTCAAGGTACTCGATCCATCCTAGATCCGACAAGATGTACCAAGACTGAAGGATTAGTATGGATGGCCCAAGATAGGAGCTTATATAGCTACATATGTGGGTAACTGTCTTACTTGTGTCGAAGTTAAGACAGAATACCAGAAACCATCAAGGCTGCTACAACAGCATGAGATTCCCATATGGAAGTGGGAACGAACCTTAATGGATTTCATTACAAGCTACCAAGAACCCAAAGAGGTCGCGATATGATTTGGGTGATTATTGACCGACACACCAAGACTGCACATTTCCTACCAAACAGTGAGGAAGACAGCGCAAGGGAATTAGCCGAGATTTAGCCTAAAAAAATTATGGCACGTCATGGAGTGCCTGATTCTATCATGTCCGACTGAGATGGTCGTTTTGTGCCAAAGATATGGCAGACGTTTCATAGGCGTTTAGGTCACGATTGGACCTTAGTACTACATTTCACCCTCAGACGGACGGCCAGAGCAAACGAACGATACAGGCTTTGGTAGACTCGCTACATGCTTGTGTGATGAAAATTGATGAGAAGTTGGAATACTCACTTACCCTTAGTGAAGTTTTCCTACAATAATATTTATCACACCGCCGTTTAGGCCATCTCGCGCAAGCTTTATAGGAACGTAAGTATCGGTCCCCCTTCGTGTTGGGCGGAGACCGGAGATAAACGATTTACTGGCCTGAGTTGGCTCAAGAAATTATAGACAAGATTGTTCAAATACGTGGGCATATCAATTCAACATATGGTGTACAGGAAGGCTGCGCCGATAAGCGGCGGAAACTGTTGGAATTTGAGATAGGAGGTATGGTTTTAATGAGGGTCTCGCCTTGGGAAGGCGTGGGACGATTTAGAAAGCGTGGGAGGTTGGACACACGGTATATTAGACCTTTCGAGATCCTGGAAAGGATCGGGACCATTGCTCACAAGCTGAAACTTCCAGAAGAACTTACCAGTGATCACGACACATTTCACGTGTCTAGTCTTTGGAAGAGCCTGACTCTAGGAACAGTCGTTATTCCCACAAATAAGATTCACATCAACGACAAACTCCAATCTATTAAAGAACCTGTTAAGGTTGCGGACTGGAAGCCCACGAAACAAGGAGAAGTCGTAATAGATTTATTAGAGTTCGCTGGAATTCAGATCATGGCCCAAAGTTTACCTGGGAACATGAAGACCAATTTAAGCCTAAGTGATCACATTTGATTCACAACTCCCCTGTGACCGATGGCATAGCCTGAATTTCGGGACGAAATTCTTTTAACGGGGGGAGAATGTGACAACTGGCACTTTTCCATGCATTCCGTACAATAATTAAACAGTAATATGTGCTTTAATGACTGTGCATGATTTAGTTTACAACACGAATGAATTTCTGATTACTGTTATATACATACAATGGCACTTCATGTTGCAAGACTTTTATCATTACTACATGCAACACAATATAGTTCTATTAATGCACAAAATACAGTTAGCACAGTTATCAGACGAACTAGAAGTACTGACGGAAGTTCAGTACTTAGATAGACGTGATATTAAGACATAGAATGAGCCCCAGAACCAAGTGTTATACTAGGATAGTGTGTAGGAAAGTAGGGATTTCAAAACTACCTTCCTAGTAATGACATAGGTGCCGGAAAGTGCCAGAAACACACTAAAACTGCAAAATTCTGCAGAAAATAAATAAATTCAGCAAAAATTCAGCTTTTAACACCTAAATATAATGCAGAACTATGATTTAATGGTCTTGAATACCTTCCTAGGTGTCGGGAATCAAAACTGTCATGAAAGACAACATAAAGCACATTAAACTGCGCAATTTAGCACTTTAACGAACAGTAACGAAATGAACAACCAGACACTACCCGAAACATCAAATTCTTACAAGAAGCATTGTTTTAGTGTTACAAAGCTAGTTATGGTCACCGAACATCATAACACATCCTACAAACATATAACACATATAACCCTAACTAGTATATTTGAAATCCAACTATAACACTTAACTTAACATTAAATGTTACACTTTACCCCCCCCCCCCCTTGATGGTTGGTTAGGAGACATGGACCCCACATGGGATTTCTTTGTTATATTTGATAAGATCTTGTTGAGGAATATGCCAACATATATGCTATATGCCATTTAAATGATGGAAATTTTTATAAAAACCATTAGTCATGAGCACTTAACATTCATCACCTTCAACAAACAAAACCTTTCCCCTCATCTTCCACAGCTCACGGCCACACCCTCTAACACCCATACTTTCATTTTCATCCATCATACAACACTTCCAAGCTTGTTCTAAGTTGTATGGAGCCTATCTAAGAAGGTTGCAAGTAACGGAATTGGAAGGACCTCTCTCTAGTGCTTTTATCCACCTCATTTGTCATCTTCATCTTCTTGAACATCATCCCTAGCCTTGTGCTAGTAGTAAGACCTTCCTAATCTCATTTTACTTCATATTATGTTGGTTAAAAGATGATATAAGTTGTTAAACATAAAGATCATGAAGAAACATAAGCATAAACATGAACATAAAGCTCTAAATCATGAAAATCAAAGATGTTTAAGTGTATGTAATATACTTGATTGTTGATTTCTTGTGTTTATGATGTTGATCATCATAAGAAGTTTGCTAGATTGTGATTAAACACATGATCTGGCAAGTATGAGGATGATTCTTGAGAAAATCATAATGATCATCCTTTATGTTAAACATGAACTTGAAAATAAACTTGTCTTAGTGTATGATGATTTGTGATACATGTTATAAGTCTTGAAAATAAAGGATTTCAAAGATAATATTTTCAAGAGAACAAAGTTATTTACAAGATTTACAAGATCATGATTTTTAAAGAAACTAATCATATTTTTAGTGATAAATCAAGTATAGAAACATGTTATTAACAAGAGAAATACAAAAGAGTTGTTTTTGGAAAAATCGTCTTGTAAGTTGTAAAGGACTAGATTTTGCAAGAATGTGATTATTAAACAAATAACCATGTTTTAGAGGGTAACTTAACCTACTAAATAACATACTAAGTTTCAAGTTCATGAAATGGTGTAAATTTCATATTTTTGGCACATGGTAAGTGTTGAATGATTTGTTGATGATTGATGATGATTTTAAAAGAAAATGATATGCTTTGAAAGCATGGAAACCTCTATTTTTAAGGGAAAACTATGGCAAAATTTTTCTAGAAATTAAACACTTAGAAAAATATTTTTAAACAAATATTCACAAGTATATTTTTAACCATGATTTTTATATAAAGTTTGCCATAATTTTTGTTACAAAAATTATAAATATTGGAGGTTGTTTTTGTAAATAAAAGTGACTAAATATGTAATTAGGGAAATATATATTTAGATGTCACCATGTGTGTGATTATTTGTATATTATGTGTATTAGTTATATTATTTTAGGGCTCGAAATAATATAACTCACAAAAATACCAAGAAATTACAATCCTAAATACTACCAAAATTCCAAGAAATAAATACATAATTTATACCCAAAATATTGCTGAATCTGAACAAGGAATATAACTTACATAAATATTCCGTAATTAAAGTCACAAGTATATTTTGGTAATTGTATTTTGGAAACCAAGAGAAAAAAATATGATTTTCGTGATTATTATAAAATAAATCATATTTTTGAGAAGGAGAAAATATATTATTTTTGGTAAGTAAAAAATATATATATTTTCTTGGAATTATTAGAAATATTTTTTTTTTTTGGGGAGGAAAATATAATTTTTTTCTTAAATAAACTTTGGACATATTATTTATGGGTGAAAAATAGATTTATATATATTTTCTAAGTTAGACTAGAAAATATATTATTTTTGAGACTTATATGAAAAGTATAAATATTTTTGCAAAGGAGAAATTCTAAATAATTTTTCTATGTAATATTTCTTAAAATGTATATTGGAAATATATATTGATGTAATTTTTATTAAAAATATTATTCAGGAAAGGTTAATACAAAAATTAAGTATGAGATACCTAATAAACACCATAAAAATATGTATTCTCAATTACATACCGGAATACGCCATCGATACTTGGCAAAAATATAGAGGAATACGAATACAAATACACCTATCCTTGTGGAGTTATACAAGTATAAATACATAAATTTGACAAGTTAAAATGTATTATTTTAACTAATATTTCGAAGTTCATAAATATAATTTAAGTTAAAATATTTATTATGTTAACAAATAATTATATAACTTGGAATAATATTAAGGACACAAAGAAACGTAACTCAAAGACACTAATGAATACTAAGTCAAGGCATGACCCACTCGTCTAGTAGACCGTAGTACGTTGTAGGTAGTCGTGCACACTAGTAGCAGCTTGAGTTACGTCAGATTAAAGGACGCAAACTTGTGAGTTCATGTCCCCCTTGATTCTCTTAACTGTTTTCAGTTTTATAACTCTCGGGGGTGGAATACATGTTACAAATGTTTAAATGGTATGATTTGGCTATGGAATGAATTATAGATCATGTGAGCCTAGATTGAAATTGAAATACCATTAACTCTCGTAATAAATATGGACGAAGGTTAGATCTAACGAGTACGGCCGAGCCCCACTCATGGTTCTTATGTGACCACTTGAGTGCTTTGGTGTCCCAGTCGAGGTAACTCGACAACAGTCAAGGTAAATTGACACAGTCAAGGTAAATTGACACAGTCGAAGGGAAATTCAACACAGTCGAGGGAAAATCGACGAGGGTATAAGCCTACTCATTTTGAGTGCTCCCTATGTCTTCACATACAATAAAGTCCTTGCAAAACATTAATTTGATCTGTTCATAGATGCTTTTCATACATGTTGTCAAAGGAGTCTCTCAAATATTTACAAGCTTATCAGTACTCATACAAAACGCATGAACTCGCTCAACTTTTGTTGATGTTTCCAAAATTACATGTATTTCAGGTAACAAGTTGGATCTTGGGCACAGGTGTTGTTTCTAGAAGTAAATTCCAAGTTAGATGTCATCCACTTTTGTTGGTTTGTAACTTAGTCAAAGGTCGTGTTGTTTGAAACTTAAATGACTGGTGTTGTAATATTTTAAACTTAATGGATGGATGAATATCGTTTTGATCATATAGTTGTTTATTATGATTGAATGCAATGATATTGAACAAGTCACACATCATACGCTTCCACAAAAGTCAGGGTGTGACACCCGACCCCTCGGCAGCATCCCCAAAGCAAAAATAAGGAATCAGAAGACTGACCACGGGACCGTGCCCAGCTAAACACGAGGCATGGTCAGAACCCTGCACAAAAGACAAACCTGTAGAAGCTTCCAGGCCCACCACGGGGGCGTGCCCAGCTCAGCACGGGGGGTGGTCAACGCAAAGATGCGCAAAATCTTGCTAAATCTTGATAGTACAGATACGAAGTTGACCACTGGGCCATGCCCAAGAGACACAGGGCCGTGTAGGGCCCTCTGCTGACACTTGCAATTAATGAAGGAAGAGAAAAGGGCTGGCCACGGGGGCGTGCCCAGCGGGCACGGGGCCGTGGCCAGAGTTCTGTGCAGGCTATAAATAGGGGTGCTTGGTTCACTTGAATGACATCCCTTGGCAAACCACTACTCTCCCACTTTGCCACCACTCCACCACCACTACAACACCAACGCCCACCACCGTCATCCATTATCCATCTTTAGAGTGTGTAGTAGTCTTGGGATCCAAGATTGATTGTAAGGGTTCTTGCCAATCAAAGGCTATGTTTGGTTAAGCCTCTTACATCACTTGGTGAAGACAAGTCTTTATTGTATTACTTTTGATTTTTAATCTTTCGGCACTTTTTATTTGTGTTTGTATTAATGACTTTAATAACTAGTTTCTTATGTTGAAGGTGAATTTTTCTTATCATTTTTCCGTGGTGTCTTGAAGTTACTTTACTTTCTATATAAAGTAAAAGATTGCATCATTCATGTCTTTACGGTCTATATAAAGGCATGTTGACTACCTGATCGGGGGTTAGGGGAATGGTTTGGTAAGGTTCTTGCCTTGTTCAGTGTTAGGGGTGTGCATGGGTCAGTTTGGTTCGGTTTTTACTATTAACCATAACCATAACCGCTAGTTCGGTTATGGAGTTTTGGTAACCATAACCATAACCAAACTTCGGTTACGGTTAATCGGTTATGAAGTCGGTTATGGTTCGGTTTTGGTTAATTTCGGTTAAGTAACCAAGCAAGGTTTGAAATAAATAGGGTTGTGCACGATTTGAACTTAGCTTGAGCCTATTTTATAAGATAACGGAGACTAAACTTTTTGGTTAAACTACCAATTTGGGGTTCTTTTTAATAAGGTAATTCTCAAACAATCAAAAAAATTATGGACATAACACCTTAGTTCTTTATCAAAATAAATGGCAACTACATCAAGATAATTTTGTTAATAACATACATTTATGTTAGTAAAAACTCTCTATATGGTTTTGTAAAACACAAATCCATTATATAAATTGAACATTACAAGTTCGGTTCGGTTTCGGTTAACCAAAGCTTCATAACCATAACCATAACCGATTGTGCGGTTATACAAAATTTCATAACCATAACCATTGGTTATATTGGTTATCGGTTATTAGTGGTTCGGTTATGTCGGTTATGGTTCGGTTATCGGTTATGGTGGTTAATTTGCTCACCCCTATTCAGTGTATAGATCCTGCAAGGACCTGGTTCAAGCTTACTAGGACCTCCTTCAATACCCACTGGTATTGGATGGCGGGGGTGCGAATTGCTTGAACCCCTTATATGTAAACTACTATTAATACTTTAAACCGGCTTATTGTGATTGTATCCTTCCTGACTCAAACCACTTAGCCGAGGGTAACGTCACCTTCAAAAGAGGGGCCTACCACTTTTCGCATTAATAACTAACTTAATTATCTTTCAATATTCCGACCCTTTAGGATTGTATCCCTGCTGACTCAAACCACTGGGTTGAGGGTAACGTCACATTGAAAACAGGGGCCAACTACTATAACTAAGATAATCTCTTAAAAAGTCCGAAAGTGCGAAAATCATCAAAGGATACATTAAAGGCGAGTCGGATCCAAGTGATTCTATCTTGTCTATCTGTTTTTATTTTATTTATTTCTGCATTTTTAGTTTTTATTTTCATATTTCAAAACTTTTCTCAAAAAATTTAGATTGATTAGACATTGAGGATAAACCGGTACTAAAAGCTCTTGTGTCCTTGGACGACCTCGGTATCTTACCAACGCTATACTACGCTCACGATGGGTGCACTTGCCAAAGTGTGTGTTTAGTGTTAGTAGAATATCGTATTTTATAAATTTAAAACTTGACTAATGCGTAAAATGGGCACAAAATATTAATAAAAATATATCACACTGGACGCACACCAAGGGCATGTAGTAACTGGAAGGGTTCGAGTATCGGTAGTCGGGACGTCTTGTCTAGGATTGGCATTCGTATAAATCCGAATTAACAGACCATTTTGTCTACTTGAGAACTAACGATGAGATTACGAAGGACCTATTAGGCCAAAGCATGCCACACCAAACGTCGTGTGAACTAACCCCACTTTGAGTTGTCACCATGTCCACACCAGGATACCCTCCGACTTTCATACATTACATTCATATTTCTCGATTTTCTCCGGGTTTTAGTGTACATTACCTGGCTAATACATGCGAACCATACGAAAGCCTAGTAATCATGGGGGCCCACATGATTACGAAGGTGAAATATGGCAGCATGCAAGGCCCAATTACGAGCAAAGCCCAAGAACACTTAAAAAGTGTTGTATTATCATGAGTTATTGTTTTCTAAGACACCCCAAAAGTTTTTATTTTATCATACGTTTATACTTTTCGCATATTTGCTAGCAAAACCATCAAAAATCTCACAACCTCATTTGCGTTGATTCCTATAGATGTCTTCTAGGCACCTTCTCGGAGGAAACAGGACCCGAAACTCAGGTAAACGCATGGCTGCCCAAATTGCCAAGCAAATGGCTGCCGTGATTCCTAACATTGTGATTCAAGTTCAACAAGCTCTCGTTGCTAACCAAGTTAACCAAGTCAACCAAGTCGAACCAAATGTTGTCAATGCCCCTGCAAATTCATCCAAGTGCTCCTATAAGCACTTCAAGTCTTCTCCATGACTGGTAATCGGCCTCACCTTCTTTTGGAATAGGAATCGATCCATCAATAATTCCAATTTTGTGTTGGTTCAGGCACTTGTTAACACACACAAACACACAGTGGAACCCAAACTGGTTCGACTCTTTGTATTAAGTGAAAACTGATTACAAGTTTTTTTATTCTAAACTAACCTACTTGAGTCTATTTATAATTGAAAGAAACAATAAAAACACATGCTAAACAACCCACGTAACTAAGTGCATGCTCATGACTCCCACTTTTTTCCTATTTACTCGGTCAAAACTATTTGCCAATTTAATATAAACGTGCACTAATTTCACCGAGATTTCGCACGTCCAAAACAACCTCAAATTGCAACGTTCACTTCCATTTTACTCGGTCAATCACTACCTATTCAACCGAGACCTGTGACCCATGTGTATTCCGACTCATGACCCGTTGACCATGACCCGTGAATGAACCCGATTAACCCAACAATCACCCCCTTAATCGGGTTATTCACGTCATTCTTCAACGCACCATTTCTGTCAACACACGCCTTCACCTTGACCCATATCGACTCTTCCCAGACACCCGACCTTCACCTCGGTCACGTCCAGAGCCGTCTTCAACTTGACCTATCCCGGACACCCCGGTCTTCACCTCGACCACGTCCAAAGTCGTTCACCCCCTGATCGTGATTTCACTATTCTGTCAAGCTCTTCCTTGATAAGCACACCTTACGTGTCAATCACCAACTAGACGCCTACCACCTGTACCGTCTTCGAGTCGCTAAACGAATATCTCAGCCACCTGCTGTTTCGTTTCTACCGCGCTACACCCGTTGGTTTTTCTACCCAAAGAATTCTACACTTCTTGCAATTCTTCTCCTAGGCTAGAAAGGTATCCGACAACTAAAATACACGATCTCTTCTTCGTTCTTCGATCAACAAACTGGGTTGACAAGCCCACTGATTTGGCCTGAATCTCGACTCGTCTCCGCTACCCTCTTGACCCGCTAGAACGGTAACCCTCGAAACCACCTGCGATCACCTAGGTTTTTCCGATCACTGCTAATCTAAAATATTCTGATCACTGCACACCGGTTACCTTCAATCGCTGCAGCCGTTTTCTTCCTCTTTGATCACAACTAACAACCACCGATCTACAGTGTTTATCAAGGGTCAACACCGTCTTCCAAACGGCACTCCTCCACGACAACGCTGACCCGAAAACACCGTCTTCTGTTATTTGTTGATCTCCTGTGTTATGTGTGTAGTAACACCCCCTAGTTCCGACCCGAACCAGTAGCCAAAACCTGTGATTGTCGACCCACCTACGGTTGTGCTGCAATGGCAACCCACACCCGAAGGCTTCTCCTCCCTTCCGACGGTCGACTCTCAAAACGGCCCTCGTTTAACCTCCGCTCTGTTACCAATTGTTGGTTCAGGCACTGGTTAACACACACAAACACACAGTGGAACCCAAACTGGTTCGACTCTTTGTATTAAGTGAAAACTGATTACAAGTTTTTTTTTAACCTAACCTACTTGACCCTATTTATAATTAATTGAAAGAAACAATAAAAACACATGCTAAACAACCACGTAACTAACTGCATGCTCATGACTCCCACTTTTTTCCTATTTACTCGGTCAAAACTATTTGCCAATTTAATATAAACGTGCACTAATTTCACCGAGATTTCGCACGTCCAAAACAACCTCAAATTGCAACGTTCACTTCCATTTTACTCGGTCAATCACTACCTATTCAACCGAGACCTGTGACCCATGTGTATTCCGACTCATGACCCGTTGACCATGACCCGTGAATGAACCTGATTAACCCAACATTTTGTTCTTGGTTAGAAGAAAATTACTCATTTCATCCGACCATTCTGCATAATTCCCGTTGTGAAGTGGTTCTGTGACATGAATCTGTCCTAGAAAATCGGATGGGTGTAAGTAAAATGGCGATTTCATCTCGGCATTTTGAGCGCTGCTTGGGGTTGTGGTTTTGTCGGACATGGTGAGGGGTTTTAGAATTGAATGAAATTGACTTGAGAAAGCTTAATTCGATAGGATCATGTATTGCTCTAATACCATCATAAAATTAGTATTGAGATATGGGGATGAATGGCTCACTGTATTGAATTGATTAATTACAAGAATACAAAAATACAAATATAAAAGAGGTGGTACATAAATTACTCCGCCAATCTCGTCATGCTGAAAAGGAAAACAATATTACAAGAAAAATACAATGGTTCCAAATGGTAAGTCAATGATGCTACAATTTTAATTTTAATAGATATTAAGGATACGAGTACTCAGAACACAGATGAAATCATGCTGCGCGATCATGTCTTGGAATCCAATGAGGTTTGTTTCATTATCCACCCATGTATCTTGATTATAGATAGGTTTGTGGGTTCTGCATGTTTAAACAAAAAAAATTCAGCGTCTTTTAGGGGTCAAATAATTGGTTTTGAGTAATGAGTATCATACTAGCTGCAACATGAACACTCAGAACAAAAGTGATTGAAATCAAAGTTTTCAACGCATTGATTTTGATTGTATACATATATAGTGAAAAGAGGCTTTAAAAAGGAAAATAATATGAACTACCCTTATAATAAGGAATTTTAATATGGAACATAATATATGATTGTAAGAGAAATATGCGATTTCTAATACTCCCCTCAAGTTGGCGCATGCAAGTTTCGAATGCCCAACTTATCAAGTAGCGTTCGTAAGGAATTGGAATTGAGAGACTTGGCAAGAAGGTCGGCGATTTGTTGTTTCGAGTCCACCGACATTGGTATAATCTCCTTTTGCTCAACATGTTCCCGAACAAAAAATCAATCCATTTCAAAATTCTTTGTTCGCTCATGGAAAAAGGGGTTGTTAGCTATGTGCCGAGCTGCTTGATTATCACAAAACAAAGGTGTGGGACTATTTGATGGAATTTCCAACTCCGTGAGCAACCAACGAATCCATAACACCTTACTTACAGATGTAGCCATGGCACGGTATTCTACCTCAGTGGAAGAGCGTGATACAATAGATTGTTTCTTGGATTTCCAATAAGTTGGAGCTCCACCCAATAAAATCAAATATCCCTTCCTAGATTGTCTGCTAAACAAACATCCGAACTAATCGGAATCACGATAACTAATAAGCTTGACACCACCATCCTTGGGCAAAAGAATTCCTTGCCCAACCGTGGTTTTTAGGTAGTGAAGGACCCTGGCGGCCTCCGTGTGGTTTCGTCTTGGGTCTCCAACGAATTGGCTTAAAATATTCATGGAAAAGGCTATGTCTAGACGTGTGGCTTCTAGATAAAGTAAACGACCTATGAGTCTTCGCTAATGATTTGCATCCTTGGATGTCAAGAGTGTACTTTCGTTGGCTAAGAACCAAGCATTCTGTTGTTCTTGCAACTTTGATGCCTAGAAAAGATTTCAAGGTCCCAAGTCCTTTATGTTGAATTCTTTATTAAGGTGGGACTTAGTGTGGTTTATCTGTTTCACTTCGTTTCCAACTATAATCACGTAGGCAACGTATATAAGTGCGGCCACAAACACACTCTCATATATTTTGTATATTCATGAAGGAAAATATAATTTTTTTAGTGAAGCTAATGTTAGCGCATCGCCAAGGAAGGGATGCCTATCCCTCACGACGCACAAAGATTGAATGAATTACCCCGCTAGATTCAAGAAATTACCATGACTTACACCACGTCTATTTTGTCCTTTAGTGGTGCCTTGGCATGTTACCAAGCATTTGAAGCCTCACTCGTGATGCGCGAAGGGAGTATATGTCATGAAAAACAAGTTTATCTCCTATTTAAGCATGTTTCAACCCTAGTCGCCCTGACTTCACCTTTTACGAATTCCAGAGCTTCCATAGGACGATTTTAGCTTATTTATGGAGAGGAGAAAGCTGAGAGATCAGGCGGGTTGTTGCTTTACAAGTGTTTTCAATTAGGTTAATGTTTTATACTTTCGGATTTTCTTTGAGCTTGAATTGTTGAACATGTCTACGAAACTCCTTTATCTAGACCTTACTTTTGCTTTGAACATGTGTAGCTAACCAACCAATCCGCTAATCAAGTTACTTTGAAGTGGACTAATTTACGTAAAAATGAGCAAGTTCAGCCCATGTTAAATTCAGAGGGTATTTTTTTATTTAAAATTTATATTGTTACATTTTTATTGTTTTTGGAGTTTTAGTTGTTTAATGTTTCTTTTATATTAAATTTAAGATTTAAGATACTATTTATTAGTTTTAAAATATTATAGGTCGATCATTTTTCGCATGGGAGATTGTAGTAAACTATCCCAAATGGAAGAACCAATTTCGTTAATGGGTGAGGACCTTGAAGGCCGAATGGGAAGTCGTTCTCCCAAAGAAAAGAAGACCCGAGTCGAGAATTAAACAAGCTCAATGGGTGGTTTTACAAGCAACATTCGTGACACCTCGACGAGGACGCCATACTGATAAGCCCGCAACAGAAAGATTGTAAGAAAGGTGGTGATTTGTCAAGATAGTGGGATTGGCTCATCATTTTGTAAGTTTCAAGTTTTTATTATATCTAGTTATTGTAATTTTTTTAATTACTAAAAATGAATTATTTTGTTCGTCTTTTTTTTTATTTTTTGTTCTTCTTTTTTTTATACATAATTTTGTGTAATAAGAAATCTATTTTTTTCATTAATTTGATTTTATATTTAAAGTTATTAAAAAAATATGATGTTTTTGGTATACAGTTATCTTTTTTCTTATTTCATTCCATTCCATTCCATTCCAATATTATACTGTACAAAACAGGCAGCGGGTGGGGGATTTTTAGTTTTCCAGTCTTCTTTTTTCTTATTCCAATATTTTTCTAAGGTTTCCAAGTTCCCAAAGGCCAAACAACTCAGTCTTGTCGGCAGAAATATTTAGCCTAGTCTTTTTTTTTCTTATTCCAATCCGGTGGGGGAGATTTTTAGTTTTCCAGTCTTCTTTTTTCTTATGCCAATATTTTGCAACGTTTCCATGTTGTTTATGTTCCCAAAACAAAATAAGAAGACTGAAAAAACTAAAACAAAGACTGGAAAAGGAGAACTCCTTTTCCATATTTTTCCACGCATGAACTTTAGTAAGGTTCACAATCACGACAAAGGTTCACAATCACACCTTCGCTTTCTTCTTCATTTAACTTCGACTGATAGTATGGAGTTCACAGCATTAGCTTCCGTCAACTGATAGTATGGAGCCTGAAACAGCTGTAAACATGCAGATATCAAACAGTCCAGTTGAAGAAGAGCCTCATCCCCCCACTCTTAGGTAAGCACTTTGTTTTAACATACCTACGTACTTAACCCCAACACACATTTTTTCAATTGTTTTATCCCGATTGTGTTTGTCAAGTTTTTCCGCACTCATCAACAGGGATCAACCAGACGCAGTCACAAACTTACTGATTTCGAACAACTCAGCTGAAGAAGGGCGAAACACCCATCGGCCCAACACAATAGTGTAAGCTCATTGATCATTAGATTTATATCCACTATAGTATCATCTCTCTGATAACTTCGTAACCAACTTTTAATCTTTTTTCTTTCTTTCAATTAACTGATTGACACACTTTTCTTGGCTTGTAATTAGTGGGTACCCGTTAAACAAACAGAGGATCACGCTTTGTAATTAGATTCTATTTTAGATGATGATGATGATGATTGGTATATATTTCATTTGTAGGTTTGGATCTGTCAATGTTGAAAACCAACTTGAGTTGCCTATCAATGTCACTGAAAATCCCAACGACCAGGATGAACACATCACAGGGTATAAGTTTGTTCCCCTGTTTCTTAAATTCCTATACATACATATTCCCATTTCAAACAATTTAATTAGTTTGAAATATCTGAAAAATAGACATACAATAACTTCTTTCCTATATTTATCTACAGTCTCGTTATGTTTTTGGGATTCTTGCCTTAAAATATGACACTTGTCAGGATGACTTGGAACTTTGTTCTGACGTGTCATTATGGAGTTTCTGAATTTAGCCTTTGACCATTAGATTAGGCCTGGTCTATTCGCACACCCCCTTGGTCTTTTTGCACACTCGAAGCGCCCCGCTTTGGCCATAGCGGGGCGCTTTGGCCAAGGTCAACAGACAAGGACTGACTTTGTACGAGCTTTTTCTAGCGGCTTCAACCTTTCTTTCTTCCTGCGTTTTCAATGTTGGGCGACCACGAGTTTTCTTCAGAACAGCAGGAGGTTTTTTGTTATTGTTCCCTGGATTGAGGATTTGCTGAAACTTTTCAAAGAAGCTCCTTTTCACTTGAGGGGGTGTTGGATCGATCTTTTGTTTCAATTTTTCAAATTCCGCGTCTACATCGATATCCTCTATGTTTTTCTTTGCAGGCTTGAAGTTAAGCTTCTTCCAGAACACGTCTATGTGTGTGATCCGGAGTTGCTGACCTGTGGATGAAAACAAATTAGGTGGCAGAATCATAACGAGAAAGGTCAAAGATATTAATTACCTTTATTTTCCAACTTTTCCAAACGACAGGCACATGGCAAACCACAGCTGGTAAAAAGTTGGCAACCACAGCTTGCACCGTAGGCTCTCAACCCGTCTTCCTTACGTTTTAGTTCCCTACTCAAAAGCTCAATCGCATATATTGAAACCTTTCTGAGAATATATGCAAGCATGGGCTGCTTCTTGTGGTGCGTCATCACTTTTCGGAGGCTTGTTTCAAAGCTTGTACTAATCTCGGTGTATTGTCTATCAACAACATGATCAACATACAGTACAAGTTTATCCAGTGTGTTGCGATGACTTGGAAAGTGACTTTTTAGTGTTGCATGCATGCCCTCAACCCTGTTGGTCGTAGTTTGGTGAAAGTTGATAGTTTTGTTAATCCAGCATGATACAAACTTTTCACGGTACGGATCCAACCAGGATTTCTTCATATAATCAAAAACCTCTAAAATTAAAAAAAAACGTAAATAGTCAGTTTTTGTTATTATATAAAATTTGAACATAATTATGTAAGAAATACCTACGTTCACGGTCATCTTCTTTCAGCTGTGCTTCAAGGTTTTCCAAGTTATACCTGTATATTTCCTCGGTCGTAGACTCACACAATAACCAAAAACTACGTACGAATTCTTTCCAATCCTTGTCAGAGAATTTCTTCTTGCTGTTCTTATTAATATTTTGTTGAATATGGAACCGACAAAGATACTTATGCGCTTTTGGAAAAACTTGTTCACACGCGTTCATCAGCGCAAAATCCCTGTCTGTTAAAATCACACGCGGTTCCATACATCCTACCAGCATAGACTTGATCCTCTGCAACACCCATAGGTAGTTCTCTGACTTATCAGCGGAAATTACCGCACAAGCAGCCGTAAACGATTTGTTTGTCGACGTCATGCCTACGACCTGAACAAATGGCAGGTTGTACATGTTCGTTTTGTAGGTGGCGTCAATAATTAGCACATGCGGGAAGGCACACCACATATTGAATGATCTTTCGTGAAGAAAGAAGACATCTTCAACTTCGTTTGATATCTCATTCGTGCGCATGTAATAAGTGTAATTTTTTTCGAGAAGAATGCTTTCAAGTTTTTGCATCGGAGACTTACCGACATTTTTTTCGGCGTTGATCTTCTGAACAGCGTTGTGTATATCTTTCGGAATAAGCTTTCTAGCCGGATTGTTTTTTGTCAGCGTTCGCCAGATACTTTGGTTGGGAATGTCTTGCTCTGCCAGCTCCTTAACCAGTTTTGTATCCTCCGAAGAAAGCCTTCTCGCATACGCGTGACCCTCTAAGTTTTCAATAGGAGTGTGGTTATGCTTCGCCTTCGTCACCTCGATCCTCCAAACACTTCCGGATGATTCCGAAAACCCGATCATCTCGAACGGGCAGCCTATTTTCTTGCTACCCGTTTTCCTCTGTGTAGCTATACTCTTATGCTCCCCACCAAAAGTACATTGAAACCAAATCTTGTAATTCTCTCCTCTTTTATTCGACCTCTTAGTCACAATGAGGTAACCGTTGTCTTTTGCCGTGTCTTGTACCCAACGCACCAACTCTTTACGTGACGAAAAGGTCTGCGTCGTATCAAACGAAAACGTAACCGGGTAACAGCCTTCCTCGTCAACAGACACATCCCCCGGCTCACCATCGTCACCGAGGTCCGAATATACTTGATGTTCAAAGTTGTGCTCGCCACCGTAACCGAAATTCGAATAACCTTGTAAGCTCTCTTGACAACCGTAACTGTCGTTTGGACCACACTCCTGCTGTACAAAGCTGTACTCGCCACCGTAACCGAAATTCGAATAACCTTGTTGTGCGTAAGGGTCCTCCACAGGGGTATTCAAATCCAGCGTCACCGTGTTATCACGATAATGAATGCCAGATACAACCTCTGCCTCCCTCAAGTTGGACGAGACCGGTTTCTCATACGAGTCAGAAATAGCGGTCCCCTCGTAAGAATCAGGAACAACTGTCTCGTCAGAATATTGACCGAAAATATAGTTGTTTAACCACGACATCGTTTTTTGTAAACAACAAACAACAAAACACTCGAATACCCACGTATGTTTGTAAACAACGTGAAGAAGAAGAAGGCTGATATGTATAGAATTATACATATCTTTTATATCAGATAGCCCCTGTTTCAGAAAGATTGTGTGCGTTTTTCCGTTGTTTTCGATACTTATTCGATAAAATTATGAATCTGCAGGAATCGGAGAATTATCTGTAGATTATGCAAGAAAATAGTACAAGATCGAAGAAGGAATCGATGCCTCGGGAAACGTGCCAAAGAAAAGTCAGAATTTGACCTCAGTCAACGGTAGCGCACCGCTACCAAATATGTGTAGCGGTGCGCTAGGATCGTGTCGGCAGAATGATTAATAAAGCGGTAGCGCACCGCTACCACAAAACCCTAGCGGTGCGCTACGGTGGAAAGCGACAACAGGAACTGCTAGCACTTAGTGCTAGCACTTTTATAATATTTAAGTGGTAGCGCACCGCTACCACAACATCGTAGCGGTGCGCTACGGGTGTTCAGGCTCCAAATCTTCAACTATAAATACCCGTGCACTTGGTACTCGAAAATATCCCATTCTACACCTCTCCCACACAAAACCTTCGGGTTTGGAGCAATGTAATAGATATTGGAGCACCTTTGGAGGTCTTTGGAGGTCTCGGAAGCTCTCGGTTCGAGTTAAAAGCGCCCCGGTTCTGACAAATGTCCGACAAACGTTAAGTTTTCATATCTTTTACTTTTTATCATGTTATCTTGTGTTTGTAATTGTGTTTACTTTCTGTATTTGTGTAATATGTGTGGCTAAACTTATAAACTGCCTGGGTTATGATGAACTAAAAGATTGTAATGCTTGTTTGATGTAATTTTAGTTATTTTATGTGATGTAAAAGAATTTTATCTTTGAAGTTAATCTTGTTATTGCATGTTGGAATATTTTTATTTAATTATTTGTTACTCATAATAATTATCAAAATACTAAAACTTGCAATCCTTACCTTATTAATTGAAAGATATTAGGGTAAGATAGGGTATTAGCTAATCATTGGTGGAGTAAATTCAGTAGTCGATAAAACGAACTTGTTTATTACATCATGATTAATAATTTCCTAAAGATAGTTCAGTAAAAGATTTATTCGCTTTGCGTGTTTAAAAGATCGTCTCACAACTTAGTCTCTGAGGTCTCAACGGTTGGATTCACGTAGGATTTGTTATCGATAATCTCGGACCGATTCGTTCTAGCACTTCATATTTTGTCTTGATCTTTTGTTTAATACATCTCTAACGGGGGGTTAATCAAGGGAAAAAGATATTTAACTGTTATTATTGTCAAATTAGCATTGCATGATTCTAAGGATTCTAAACCAGGTAGTCTGTTTATTATTTTGTTTCTGTGATTGTTATATTGTGTGTTTATTTATTTGTTTCATTTTTCTTGTTTTGCTTTCTTCATTCAAGTAAATTATTATATAAAATATCAAAAATCAATTTAAATCAAACTTTTAAAATTTAACTTTATATTCGATAAAGGTTCATTATCTAAAGTCCGCCCATAGTGTCCACGGATTGATATCCGGTCTTGCCAACGAAACTACACCGCGACCGGTGCACTTGCCGATTATGTGTGGTTTAGTTAGCGATTCCATTTTTAAAACTTGTAAGCAACTCAATCAATGATGTAATTATATCACGCTTTCCAACGCTTAAAACATATTTTGGAAATTATAATTACTATCAAAATTAAGAACACGTTTCGCACACATCAAGTTTTTGGCGCCGTTGCCGGGGACACTGGCAAACTTTAGAGAACTACCCGAGTCGTCTATTAAGTTATTTTGTTTTACTTGTTTTTATAAGATTAAAGTTTGTTTGTTTGTTTGTTTGTTTGTTTGTTTGTTTGTTTGTTTTGTGAATTTAAAAAAAAAAAAAAAAAAAGATGTGTTTTATCTGTGGAGGGCCTCATTTTACCGAATATTGTCCAAATTCATCAGAGTATTCCACAGATTACTCTTCTAACTTATATTCACAACCACAACCATTTCAAGACTTTTATTCTTCACCATATCAACCATGCAACGAAAGCAAGTACCCACCTTATTTTCCGACATTTGTGGAATATCAAATCGCTCAAACAACATCATTAATGGAGCAAAACTGCGAAGTACTAGATCAAATGTTAGAAAAGATGAAAAACAGCTATCAAATCAGAAATCCATTTTGTGGGAACTGTGCTGGAACGCACAAGTCTGAAGATTGTCCGAACTCTTTTCGATGGTCAATGCCTTCGGATACAAAGGGGATATATTGGGCCGACAAGGATGATGTAAATCAAGACATGAATGACGAGTCGGTAGATGCCACAGAACTAACCAATATGGAGACAACATTGAAGGATGCTGAGGGAATTGGTGAAGATAATAAGGTAAAGCAGGAAAAGAAAAATGTTAAACTTATAATTGATTTTTCCTGTGATGATGCAGATATAGATGCGAAGTTGGTTGAATATAGGAGACTAATAAAAGAAGAGATGGAAGAGGAGCTACCCGGTCATCCAGAATTATCAGAAAAAGAACCGGAGACGAAAATGGACGTTGAAGTCCCACCTCCGGTTCAACAAGTCGTTAATTCCAATTTTTGGTGTCCCACGCCATGGGATATTGATGATGGCTTTTGGAGTGATGATGAGGGGGTAGTAGAAGAGGCAGAGTTAGAGGTGCCCAACTACACCGCAGTTGAAGAAGTTGAAAAGGAGCCACTTGACAAGATGGAGGATGTGAAAGATCATGAACCATCTTGGGAAGAAGAGTTTGGTGATGAGTTGGTAGGTTTGCCAACTATTGAATTTGAAGAATTTGACCCAATCGGTGATCTTGCCTATTTAGAGAAATTACTTGAAGGTGAACCGATTATGGAAATCAAACAAATACCAAACGAAGAAGAAGAAGAGACAGTGGCCGACGAATCTGACAGCTGGCCCGTGAAAGATTTGGATGTTGTATCGCCATCATATTTAAAATCACGGGAGAAGGCACAAAAACGCTTGGATCGACATAGTGCGAGGATTCAGAGATGGTGCAAACAAAGGCGCAAGGCAAAATTCAAGTGCAAAGATGACCATCCTCCTCACTACATATCTCGTATCAGGTTTGGTCCAGGTAAATTTAAATATTGGTGGCCTGACCCGTTTGAAAATGTTAAAAGGTTTATAAATTCCAACCTTAAAATTTTAATTAATAATAAGGAACGGATAGAATTGAACGGGTTGGACCGGGGTTGGATAAAGGAGAAACCTCCTGATTAAATTCAAGTGTGGGGAGGTTTTGTAAAAATTTGTGTTTTTGAGTCGTTTGTTTTATGTCGAGTCAGTACTGCTTGGGTTGTTGCTTGTTTTTGTTTATGCAGGTTTGGATTGTACCACCCGTACTCAATCTCCATTCGGGTGATTTCGGAGCTGTAAATCAATTTCAAGTAATTTATACCAAGTGTGCTAGTTAGAGTCAAAGCCGATCGCGACCGAAATGCTATACGATCGAGCTGGATTGGACAAAGTTTTGAACTTATACATCATATGACCAGCTAAGTCCTTTCCAATTTGTGTTTATTTTTATATTATGCAAGTGTGTTTAAATCCATTTCTCATTTCCACATTGAGGACAATGTGTCTTTCAAGTGTGGGGATGAGGGATTTTGTATATTATTTAGTATATACATAAAAAAAAATCAGAACCTTCATAAATATTCTAGACTTGTCCCGATCCTTTAAACGCATTAAAAACTTGAACATTTTGCAAAAACGTTTGTTAAAAACAATTTAAATATTGAATTTGCAAAATTTGAAAATATATGTTTCTTTAAGTTGCGGGATAGTAGGTTGTTTAAATCAAGTTTTTGTGAAAATTTTTACGAGATGCTTAACATAATTTTTTTTAACTATACAGTAAATTAACTATGCAATAATAACTTTTAACCCTTACATTACCACATGACAGTGAGATTTGAGCCTAAAAGTGTTCATTACATAAACACTACTTTCGTTTCATGTGTGTTTACCGACGTGTTACATTACTTTAGAACTTGTACGTTTTGATACATTTCAAGACCTTGGTTTAGATATTGATACAAGTATAAAGAGGATTTAGAATCACCTTTTTCTGTAAATTTTCACCATTGCCATTCGATACCACTTTGAGCCTGAAACCATTCGTTTGTTACCTGATAACCGGAATGGATTTTAGATTGATCTTATACGAGAAGATGTAAAAAGGTCAACTATACGTTTCTAATATAGGTAGAGTCTATTAGGCTCAATGCCGAACGATCTATCAGAATTGGAAGTAATATTCGCTACAACATTGAGAAAGACTTGATTTACTTCTTCAATAAAATGGTCTTGACGATCTGACCGTAAAAAGAGTCATTAGGATTAAAGTGGTTGTTGAAAAAAAAAAAAAAAAAAAAAAAAAAACATTTACAACCGCGATATTGTTCATTTCATAGTTTTCATTTGTTTATATGTCCAGGTCTTGCAAGATAAGCTAACTATGAAACTCCATAGACAGTCGCGTCTACCCAAATAAATAACTTACCTTTTAACCCTTACCCATTTTAAGTCCTCTTTATCTGTATTGATTTCTAACAATTAGGTGGAGATTTGATTGACGTACAAGCTTATAGTAGTAATGTTACATAGTCTGGTTTTTGAGAGTTCACTAAAATTTACATACATATTATCCGAGAGAAGAGTGAATTCAGTAAGTGGTATTGTTTTTGCATAATTAATTACTTATAAGTAAAGAAATTTTTGTTTAAGTATTCTCGGTTTCTCGTTTCATTTTCTTGATTTATTAACCTTTTGAACGTTGTAAGTCTTGTGAAACATCTTTATTTAAAAATTTTGTAGTTCATATTTAGATTTGTTTAAAGCATACGTTTCTGCTTAATAATTCAAGTTTGATTTGTGTTTAGGATTTTGCTTAGGGACAAGCAAAAGCTTAAGTGTGGGGATATTTGATATGTATAGAATTATACATATCTTTTATATCAGATAGCCCCTGTTTCAGAAAGATTGTGTGCGTTTTTCCGTTGTTTTCGATACTTATTCGATAAAATTATGAATCTGCAGGAATCGGAGAATTATCTGTAGATTATGCAAGAAAATAGTACAAGATCGAAGAAGGAATCGATGCCTCGGGAAACGTGCCAAAGAAAAGTCAGAATTTGACCTCAATCAACGGTAGCGCACCGCTACCAAATATGTGTAGCGGTGCGCTAGGATCGTGTCGGCAGAATGATTAATAAAGCGGTAGCGCACCGCTACCACAAAACCCTAGCGGTGCGCTACGGTGGAAAGCGACAACAGGAACTGCTAGCACTTAGTGCTAGCACTTTTATAATATTTAAGTGGTAGCGCACCGCTACCACAACATCGTAGCGGTGCGCTACGGGTGTTCAGGCTCCAAATCTTCAACTATAAATACCCGTGCACTTGGTACTCGAAAATATCCCATTCTACACCTCTCCCACACAAAACCTTCGGGTTTGGAGCAATGTAATAGATATTGGAGCACCTTTGGAGGTCTTTGGAGGTCTCGGAAGCTCTCGGTTCGAGTTAAAAGCGCCCCGGTTCTGACAAATGTCCGACAAACGTTAAGTTTTCATATCTTTTACTTTTTATCATGTTATCTTGTGTTTGTAATTGTGTTTACTTTCTGTATTTGTGTAATATGTGTGGCTAAACTTATAAACTGCCTGGGTTATGATGAACTAAAAGATTGTAATGCTTGTTTGATGTAATTTTAGTTATTTTATGTGATGTAAAAGAATTTTATCTTTGAAGTTAATCTTGTTATTGCATGTTGGAATATTTTTATTTAATTATTTATTACTCATAATAATTATCAAAATACTAAAACTTGCAATCCTTACCTTATTAATTGAAAGATATTAGGGTAAGATAGGGTATTAGCTAATCATTGGTGGAGTAAATTCAGTAGTCGATAAAACGAACTTGTTTATTACATCATGATTAATAATTTCCTAAAGATAGTTCAGTAAAAGATTTATTCGCTTTGCGTGTTTAAAAGATCGTCTCACAACTTAGTCTCTGAGGTCTCAACGGTTGGATTCACGTAGGATTTGTTATCGATAATCTCGGACCGATTCGTTCTAGCACTTCATATTTTGTCTTGATCTTTTGTTTAATACATCTCTAACGGGGGGTTAATCAAGGGAAAAAGATATTTAACTGTTATTATTGTCAAATTAGCATTGCATGATTCTAAGGATTCTAAACCAGGTAGTCTGTTTATTATTTTGTTTCTGTGATTGTTATATTGTGTGTTTATTTATTTGTTTCATTTTTCTTGTTTTGCTTTCTTCATTCAAGTAAATTATTATATAAAATATCAAAAATCAATTTAAATCAAACTTTTAAAATTTAACTTTATATTCGATAAAGGTTCATTATCTAAAGTCCGCCCATAGTGTCCACGGATTGATATCCGGTCTTGCCAACGAAACTACACCGCGACCGGTGCACTTGCCGATTATGTGTGGTTTAGTTAGCGATTCCATTTTTAAAACTTGTAAGCAACTCAATCAATGATGTAATTATATCACGCTTTCCAACGCTTAAAACATATTTTGGAAATTATAATTACTATCAAAATTAAGAACACGTTTCGCACACATCAAGTTTTTGGCGCCGTTGCCGGGGACACTGGCAAACTTTAGAGAACTACCCGAGTCGTCTATTAAGTTATTTTGTTTTACTTGTTTTTATAAGATTAAAGTTTGTTTGTTTGTTTGTTTGTTTGTTTGTTTGTTTGTTTTGTGAATTTAAAAAAAAAAAAAAAAAAAAGATGTGTTTTATCTGTGGAGGGCCTCATTTTACCGAATATTGTCCAAATTCATCAGAGTATTCCACAGATTACTCTTCTAACTTATATTCACAACCACAACCATTTCAAGACTTTTATTCTTCACCATATCAACCATGCAACGAAAGCAAGTACCCACCTTATTTTCCGACATTTGTGGAATATCAAATCGCTCAAACAACATCATTAATGGAGCAAAACTGCGAAGTACTAGATCAAATGTTAGAAAAGATGAAAAACAGCTATCAAATCAGAAATCCATTTTGTGGGAACTGTGCTGGAACGCACAAGTCTGAAGATTGTCCAAACTCTTTTCGATGGTCAATGCCTTCGGATACAAAGGGGATATATTGGGCCGACAAGGATGATGTAAATCAAGACATGAATGACGAGTCGGTAGATGCCACAGAACTAACCAATATGGAGACAACATTGAAGGATGCTGAGGGAATTGGTGAAGATAATAAGGTAAAGCAGGAAAAGAAAAATGTTAAACTTATAATTGATTTTTCCTGTGATGATGCAGATATAGATGCGAAGTTGGTTGAATATAGGAGACTAATAAAAGAAGAGATGGAAGAGGAGCTACCCGGTCATCCAGAATTATCAGAAAAAGAACCGGAGACGAAAATGGACGTTGAAGTCCCACCTCCGGTTCAACAAGTCGTTAATTCCAATTTTTGGTGTCCCACGCCATGGGATATTGATGATGGCTTTTGGAGTGATGATGAGGGGGTAGTAGAAGAGGCAGAGTTAGAGGTGCCCAACTACACCGCAGTTGAAGAAGTTGAAAAGGAGCCACTTGACAAGATGGAGGATGTGAAAGATCATGAACCATCTTGGGAAGAAGAGTTTGGTGATGAGTTGGTAGGTTTGCCAACTATTGAATTTGAAGAATTTGACCCAATCGGTGATCTTGCCTATTTAGAGAAATTACTTGAAGGTGAACCGATTATGGAAATCAAACAAATACCAAACGAAGAAGAAGAAGAGACAGTGGCCGACGAATCTGACAGCTGGCCCGTGAAAGATTTGGATGTTGTATCGCCATCATATTTAAAATCACGGGAGAAGGCACAAAAACGCTTGGATCGACATAGTGCGAGGATTCAGAGATGGTGCAAACAAAGGCGCAAGGCAAAATTCAAGTGCAAAGATGACCATCCTCCTCACTACATATCTCGTATCAGGTTTGGTCCAGGTAAATTTAAATATTGGTGGCCTGACCCGTTTGAAAATGTTAAAAGGTTTATAAATTCCAACCTTAAAATTTTAATTAATAATAAGGAACGGATAGAATTGAACGGGTTGGACCGGGGTTGGATAAAGGAGAAACCTCCTGATTAAATTCAAGTGTGGGGAGGTTTTGTAAAAATTTGTGTTTTTGAGTCGTTTGTTTTATGTCGAGTCAGTACTGCTTGGGTTGTTGCTTGTTTTTGTTTATGCAGGTTTGGATTGTACCACCCGTACTCAATCTCCATTCGGGTGATTTCGGAGCTGTAAATCAATTTCAAGTAATTTATACCAAGTGTGCTAGTTAGAGTCAAAGCCGATCGCGACCGAAATGCTATACGATCGAGCTGGATTGGACAAAGTTTTGAACTTATACATCATATGACCAGCTAAGTCCTTTCCAATTTGTGTTTATTTTTATATTATGCAAGTGTGTTTAAATCCATTTCTCATTTCCACATTGAGGACAATGTGTCTTTCAAGTGTGGGGATGAGGGATTTTGTATATTATTTAGTATATACATAAAAAAAAATCAGAACCTTCATAAATATTCTACACTTGTCCCGATCCTTTAAACGCATTAAAAACTTGAACATTTTGCAAAAACGTTTGTTAAAAACAATTTAAATATTGAATTTGCAAAATTTGAAAATATATGTTTCTTTAAGTTGCGGGATAGTAGGTTGTTTAAATCAAGTTTTTGTGAAAATTTTTACGAGATGCTTAACATAATTTTTTTTAACTATACAGTAAATTAACTATGCAATAATAACTTTTAACCCTTACATTACCACATGACAGTGAGATTTGAGCCTAAAAGTGTTCATTACATAAACACTACTTTCGTTTCATGTGTGTTTACCGACGTGTTACATTACTTTAGAACTTGTACGTTTTGATACATTTCAAGACCTTGGTTTAGATATTGATACAAGTATAAAGAGGATTTAGAATCACCTTTTTCTGTAAATTTTCACCATTGCCATTCGATACCACTTTGAGCCTGAAACCATTCGTTTGTTACCTGATAACCGGAATGGATTTTAGATTGATCTTATACGAGAAGATGTAAAAAGGTCAACTATACGTTTCTAATATAGGTAGAGTCTATTAGGCTCAATGCCGAACGATCTATCAGAATTGGAAGTAATATTCGCTACAACATTGAGAAAGACTTGATTTACTTCTTCAATAAAATGGTCTTGACGATCTGACCGTAAAAAGAGTCATTAGGATTAAAGTGGTTGTTGAAAAAAAAAAAAAAAAAAAAAAAAAAAAACATTTACAACCGCGATATTGTTCATTTCATAGTTTTCATTTGTTTATATGTCCAGGTCTTGCAAGATAAGCTAACTATGAAACTCCATAGACAGTCGCGTCTACCCAAATAAATAACTTACCTTTTAACCCTTACCCATTTTAAGTCCTCTTTATCTGTATTGATTTCTAACAATTAGGTGGAGATTTGATTGACGTACAAGCTTATAGTAGTAATGTTACATAGTCTGGTTTTTGAGAGTTCACTAAAATTTACATACATATTATCCGAGAGAAGAGTGAATTCAGTAAGTGGTATTGTTTTTGCATAATTAATTACTTATAAGTAAAGAAATTTTTGTTTAAGTATTCTCGGTTTCTCGTTTCATTTTCTTGATTTATTAACCTTTTGAACGTTGTAAGTCTTGTGAAACATCTTTATTTAAAAATTTTGTAGTTCATATTTAGATTTGTTTAAAGCATACGTTTCTGCTTAATAATTCAAGTTTGATTTGTGTTTAGGATTTTGCTTAGGGACAAGCAAAAGCTTAAGTGTGGGGATATTTGATATGTATAGAATTATACATATCTTTTATATCAGATAGCCCCTGTTTCAGAAAGATTGTGTGCGTTTTTCCGTTGTTTTCGATACTTATTCGATAAAATTATGAATCTGCAGGAATCGGAGAATTATCTGTAGATTATGCAAGAAAATAGTACAAGATCGAAGAAGGAATCGATGCCTCGGGAAACGTGCCAAAGAAAAGTCAGAATTTGACCTCAGTCAACGGTAGCGCACCGCTACCAAATATGTGTAGCGGTGCGCTAGGATCGTGTCGGCAGAATGATTAATAAAGCGGTAGCGCACCGCTACCACAAAACCCTAGCGGTGCGCTACGGTGGAAAGCGACAACAGGAACTGCTAGCACTTAGTGCTAGCACTTTTATAATATTTAAGTGGTAGCGCACCGCTACCACAACATCGTAGCGGTGCGCTACGGGTGTTCAGGCTCCAAATCTTCAACTATAAATACCCGTGCACTTGGTACTCGAAAATATCCCATTCTACACCTCTCCCACACAAAACCTTCGGGTTTGGAGCAATGTAATCGATATTGGAGCACCTTTGGAGGTCTTTGGAGGTCTCGGAAGCTCTCGGTTCGAGTTAAAAGCGCCCCGGTTCTGACAAATGTCCGACAAACGTTAAGTTTTCATATCTTTTACTTTTTATCATGTTATCTTGTGTTTGTAATTGTGTTTACTTTCTGTATTTGTGTAATATGTGTGGCTAAACTTATAAACTGCCTGGGTTATGATGAACTAAAAGATTGTAATGCTTGTTTGATGTAATTTTAGTTATTTTATGTGATGTAAAAGAATTTTATCTTTGAAGTTAATCTTGTTATTGCATGTTGGAATATTTTTATTTAATTATTTGTTACTCATAATAATTATCAAAATACTAAAACTTGCAATCCTTACCTTATTAATTGAAAGATATTAGGGTAAGATAGGGTATTAGCTAATCATTGGTGGAGTAAATTCAGTAGTCGATAAAACGAACTTGTTTATTACATCATGATTAATAATTTCCTAAAGATAGTTCAGTAAAAGATTTATTCGCTTTGCGTGTTTAAAAGATCGTCTCACAACTTAGTCTCTGAGGTCTCAACGGTTGGATTCACGTAGGATTTGTTATCGATAATCTCGGACCGATTCGTTCTAGCACTTCATATTTTGTCTTGATCTTTTGTTTAATACATCTCTAACGGGGGGTTAATCAAGGGAAAAAGATATTTAACTGTTATTATTGTCAAATTAGCATTGCATGATTCTAAGGATTCTAAACCAGGTAGTCTGTTTATTATTTTGTTTCTGTGATTGTTATATTGTGTGTTTATTTATTTGTTTCATTTTTCTTGTTTTGCTTTCTTCATTCAAGTAAATTATTATATAAAATATCAAAAATCAATTTAAATCAAACTTTTAAAATTTAACTTTATATTCGATAAAGGTTCATTATCTAAAGTCCGCCCATAGTGTCCACGGATTGATATCCGGTCTTGCCAACGAAACTACACCGCGACCGGTGCACTTGCCGATTATGTGTGGTTTAGTTAGCGATTCCATTTTTAAAACTTGTAAGCAACTCAATCAATGATGTAATTATATCACGCTTTCCAACGCTTAAAACATATTTTGGAAATTATAATTACTATCAAAATTAAGAACACGTTTCGCACACATCAAAGGCCGAGCTTTGAAGCAGAACCTCAATCAGTAGTTTGCTTTTTAAAAGTGAAAAGTTGGGTCGAAGCGCCGCGCTATGGCCATAGCGCGGCGCTTAGGGTTAACGACAAAACATCATAATCAGCTTTATGTCTGTCAAACAGTGTCGAATGTTTCAAACGTCAATCGAAGCACGTTTTGTCGATCAAAGCGCCGCGCTTTGGCCATAGCGCGGCGCTTTGGGGTGTGAAAATAATTTTGGGCGTGTGCAGCTAGCATGACCCTTAGATTAAGAATTAGTTTTTGGGAACCCAGCTAAATGCTTGTATGTCCCATTTAGCATAGCACATAAATGCAACCCTATAAAATTTTCCCTTTATAATTTAGTTGGCAACCTCTTATCGCACAACAAGCTACTCTCCACCTACACCAGCCAACATGAATAGCATAGGCTATGTCGCTATCGATCTCCCCATCCCTTTTCATAAACTATAGGAAATGATAAAGTATTGTTTCTTAATTATCTCTCCTAGAATTCAAAATAATATATTAATTTTATTGTTAATTTACGTAGATAACCGCTTCTACAAACCCTCGAGCAAACTGTCGATTCCCAATTCAATCGCTTTGATCTATTTCAGTTATATAAACAAAAAAGGACCAAAAGTAAGGATGTATAGTTTGATTGTGTGTTTTTTGATTAATTTATGTTACCTTGTTAGGAAATATATGGATTCTTCCATTTTTTTGACTATAAATATGTAAAACAAAATTAACCTCATGGATTGTGTTTTAAATTGCTATGTATATTCTTCGATAGAGCCTGTTAAAAAATCATGTCCTGTGACTGAAATAAGTTTCAGATTGCACTTCTCCGTCAAAGCTATGGAGACCAACTTTACAGCATTTGCATTTCAGATTTCAAACATCTTTTTATTTGTTCCTGTGTTCTTTTTTTCCAGATTTCACATGCTTCATAAATTATAATACATATTTCCATTTCAAACAATTCAATTGTGCATTTAGTGAAAACAAAATACAGACTATGAACCCAAACATGTTTAAAATCGAAACCGGTTTTGACCTTTTGTTGACCAATATGAACCGGTTTAAGATTACAAACTGATTTGGGCACCTCTATTTGGGATTCTTGTCTGAAATCTTTGGGGAGCATTATCATCCTTTCTTTGTATGGTCCATAACACGATCTCATATTGGAATAAATACAAGGTCATATATTTACTTGCTGTAAACTTGATCCCAACAACCCGACCCAGAACCTCATCAGCCCAGTATGTTTAAGAATACAAATGCAGTACGAGGTTTAGCTGATGTATCCAAACTACCAACGGATTGAATTTTGAAATTAATTTCAAATATTCACAAACCAAATTCAAATTTCGAGTTTTTTTTTTTTTTTTTTTTTTTTTGAGAATTCAAACAATTTAGGAAGTTTAGTTGATGTATAACACAATTAAAAAAAAAAAAAACAAAGGTGCTAGACTGCTAGTAAATCCAACTAACTTAATTAACTGACTTCATCCAATTGTGTTCAATATTTTCCTTTATTCCCAAAATCTTCTTGGGAAATTTCTAAGATGAAACCTTTGTGGTATTATAATTCTTATAATTCTTGATCTGTTTAGATTGTTATCATCTTAATAATATTGAACTATTAATTTCTTCCGGTTCTTCAATTGAACCTACAAATATTTGCAAATTTAACGTGTAGGAGATGGCAGAGGGCTGTGTTTTTGTTATCTTTTCAAGGTTTTTACTCTTCAATCGTTTGCATTATTTTCTTTGAAGTGATTTAGCACTCAACAGTGGAACTCTTCCACATCTAGTCACAGGCGCAGGGATTTCAAACAACTTAGTTGAAGAAAACTGCAATCATCCTCACACTCACACTGTGGGGTAAGCTCTTACTCTATTTAAAACGTTTGTCCAATTATTATTACACTTATAAGTAAATATGTATCTTTTATGATATAACTAGTCTTATTTATATGAACTTGGACATGACTGTTCTTGATTTTTTATGATGTTCATCATGATTATTGCCTTATAACATCTATTCGGTATCAAGATAGAAACCATTTATATATACATATTTCAACCGTTGTTCTTGTTTCGTTGTAAACAGGCTTGATCAATCCATTGACATTAGTGATGAAGAAGGAGGAGGAGGAGGAGGAGGAGGAGAAGAAGGAGTCACCAACAATGATCCAAGCATTTTAGGAATAAGTGACCAACGAACTACAAGGTAAGCTCGGTTACGTTTCACTCATGCCTTCGAAGATTTGAGTTTTTCCTATTTTTGCTTATATATGTCTTTGTTTTATCTAACCAGGTTAGATGCCCCTATAGTTGATTCGCGTGCGCTGTCCATAGTTATAACACTGTTGATGGCTGTTTGCTTCAAGCTTCAACTTGGAATACACAATCCTCTTGGCATTGCAAAGCCCTATATGCTTGTAATAATTGTTGGGCTTGGCATCGCTTACGCTACTTACTGTATCTGGTCTTGGATAAATGACCGTTCAGATTACAAGATGCTAAAAGGCCTTTACTATGTCGCTTGCAACCTGGTATTCATCACACTGTTGGTGGTGTTATTCACCACAACCTAGATTGGGCATCGCTGCATTACACTTTTGGTTTTTTTAAACCACATTTATTTGGACTTAATTATGAACTGTTTTTGTTGTTAGTGTTTTCTCTAAAGACTTGACTTTGTATTTGTGTTGAATCATTGTGAAACTTTTCATGTTGTACATGTTATATGCTTTTACTTGCTATTTTATGGACTTATATTTTTTTATGCCATGTGCTCCTTCATTTACATTTCCTTATATTTTTTTTATGAAATTATATTTTTTATGCCATGAACTTATATTTTTTTTTATGCTACCGGTTCTAGGACTAAACGGAATCCACAGTCACTAATTCCCATTTTCATACACGGTAATTCCAATTGTTGAAGACAACCGGATGGTTTCTGATGCTCAGTTTTAACTTGCGAACAAGTTAAACCCAAATTGTTGAAGATAACCGTAAATGGAAGCCAAGCATTTGTGGCTTACAGTCCGTAAGACACAAAAATTAAGAATGTCAATTCTAGTCCCTTAACTTTCGTATTTAATCCATTGGCAACTTTGATCAGTATCGAGACTCGTGTCGCAATCCGGGTTGATCCGAGGATAACAGTTGTTACATCGAACTACCTCCCAAAGCCATATCGTCTCTCCTTATAGAATTTCTTGCAAATTCAAGGTCAAATTGGCTATGTTTGTTATTCATGTCATAATCTATATTTGGTTAATGGCAATTTTCTAAAAAAAAAAAAAAACTAAAATCCCAATGAATATTATAAATTATAAATTAGCAACTACTTTAAGCTTGGATGGGTTGTACCTAGAGGTGTACAAATCGGTTTTTTTCAAAAACCGGTTTCGGTTATTAACCGAACCGGTTTTTTTCATCCAAAATGAAAACTGGTTTTTTTAAAAACTGGTTTCGGTTACTAACCGGTTTTTCAAGTCCAAAACAATAACCGGTGTAACCGGTTGGGACCGGTTTTTAACCGGTTTTTGCCAAAAAACCGGTTTTTTTACCGGTTTAACCGGTTTTTTTTTTTAAACCGGTTTTTTATACCAAGAATCCTAACCGGTCTACAACCGGCGGTTCGGTTATAAAAAAACCGGTTAAAAAAACCGGTTTCGCTTTTTTTCCCGGTTTTGATTCTAAAACCGGTTTTTTTGTACACCTCTAGTTGTACTTGTACCCTTGGCTTTGGGTACTTTTAAAAAAAAATTGGTTGTGGCTTGTAACTTATGCTTCTTTGATGTACAGGGACTTGAAGCCGGGGCGGTTGTTAGGGCTTTACACGTGTTGTATCATTTGTTCTTCCGTCATAAACCATTCTTTCCTTTCTTTTTCTCTCATCACCTTCTCTGGTTTATGATTTATCTCACCATGAAAGACGCGAATTAATCGTTCTCTGTGTGCTACTACGAAGATGCAAAGGAATCGCCGTTCGTCGGCTTGGATTTGTTCTCCTCTCGGCTTCGGTTGAATTCCGTTTTCAAAGGTTTGGTTTTTCTGATATAGAATCCCGAATCGGTGTTCGGCAGAGGTCTTTTGATGATGATGTCTGCTACAGTTTGATTCTCTTTTCGTTTTGTTTGTTTGGGTTTCTGTTATAAAACCCTAGGTCGATTTATGTTGTTTTCAATGCCTGGAGTTTCTAAGGATTCTATTTGCTTCCATTTTCGACAGTGTGATACAAAACCCCAAACCGGTCTGTTACTATTTGCTTCTCTTTTCGTTGTTGTGGTTTATGATATGAAATCCTAAGTCGTTGGTTGTTGACGACTTCTGATGATGAAATCATCTCTGTTTGAGGTTGTGATGAATGTGTAAGTGTGATATTTAGACTCTATGATGCGTATTGCAAACTGATACAACACATTTTAACCTAAAGAGAAAAAGAAAGACATTTGATTTGGACCATCATTATTACTTCTCGTCTTTAGTTCTAGGCCACTGGGTACAAAAGATGAAGAGAATGTCTTGCTGCCTTTCATTTTCTAATAATCAACTTAGTTATAGATAAGTTCATTAAGGATCAGGGGAGCTCAGATGAGCAGAATTAGTAGGATGTAGGGAAAGAAGGATAGTTAACTTGTCGTGTCAGCAAAAGGTGAACAATTTTGAGTTCCATACAAAAATCTGGATTTAGTTAAACAAGACTCATGGGACAAGAAAGAGTTAAAGACAATATTTTATTGCTTCTGAGTAGACGTGGGAGGCATCAATTAGGTATCAACTACATCGAATGTCATACACATGAGAAAATATGTTTCCGGGTTCAGTCTTGGATTCATAGGTTATAATTTGAGAACAGTTTGTTGTTTCCGAAGGCTATTATGACTGTGGTTAAAGGGTGTTGCTTGGCATGTCATAAACGAGGACAGCAAATGCGATGTTTTTCAGTTGCAGCCCGTGTTGTAGCCAAAACGGTCCAATAGCCAAATCTGAGCGGAATCGTTTTCCCTTTGAGGTTGTTGGTAAATCATATTGTGTTTTATGTATAATGCTACTTTTGTATTCATTCTGCAGTATAACAGAGGGCTTTTGGATAGGAAGCGGAAGGCAACAGTAGTTGATCATCATGTTTGGCAGTCGTCTGCGCTGATGCGGCACAACATAGATAGTGTACCACCACCCGTGCAGCCTGATGTCAATGGACCCGTTTTCGCCTAATGTGAAGTTCATCCTTGTAGGGACACTCGACCTGGTGAGCGACTTATTATTCATTTCTTTATGCAATCAACTTATCAAAGTTTTTGAATTTGCATATCTTGTAATTATACCATCAGTTTATATTATGTGAGCTTTCTACCCATAATCTCTTATTACCTTCTACATTTTACTTGAATTTGTTAGTGATGGCTTGTAGTTATCTCGTTTATTATAGATATTGGTATTAATATGTTGATGTTTGCATAATTATTTTGTTTTAGTGATGACAGTTGCATATACTTGATGTTTGTAGGTTGGGAGCAACATCAAACAGAAGCAAAGATAGTAGGAAGAGTGGCCTTATAACACTATAAAAATTAACACTAATGAAAAAGGAAATGACTAAGGAGATGCTACTTTGGTTTGTGTGGAAGTTCAAATGGATCAGAAAAGTAGGGAAACCTAAGTTTCGCTTCAAAGCGTGTGTAGGGTATTCACTGGGTTGGTTAACTTTTTACATTGGATATATATTTCGGTTATCTAATGAATTGTACAATAATAGACTTATTAGATGGACATATATATATTTTGGTTATCTATGAATTGTAAAATGATAGACTTATGACGTTCTAACTGTTCAGATTATATGATTTACATAAATAGTGATTAACGCCGAGGGCCAAAAAAATTATGCACCACGAAGTTAAGAAGTTCGCTTAATGTCATACTCTATCCCCCTATTTTTATGTTTCGACCTTCGTTGCCCGCCCCGCAACGCGCGCGGGTCGAATTTCTAGTTAACATTTAAAACATAATCCATTTTAAGTGTAGCATTCCTTTCGGACGAAGGAATGAAATTTGTAATCACTTATGTTTAGAGGTTAAATTTTGTGCATGTCATTATTTTTTTGAACGGCCAATGAATCCTCCAAATGGGTTAATGGCGAAATTCACCACATCGGGATACACTCGTCTCTGAACCGGGGAAAACCCTCACCTAGCCCCTAGGGTTGAAGCCCATGAACACTCGCCCGAAGGCACGACAGTGCGGTAAGGTAAAACTCGCTCAGTTCAAGGATTGAACTAGCGATCTCCACCTATTCACCTAGTCTCCCATCATCACCAAGTGCCGCAAAAAATAATGGGAAGGACAATAATCGAACTTGTGTAACTTATTATTGGCAACAAAATGGAAGGATCAATCCGTTTCCTAACACAGTGAGTAACACCTGCTTCCAAACAAAGTAGCATAAATCAACTAAAAACAAACATTCAAACGAATATATTGGTCCTTTTTTGTTTATGAAACTGAAATTGATCAAAGGTATTGAATTGGACATTGAAAATCATGGGAGGCTTTGATGGTGTGCGGGGAGGACTTTCGCACAAGGCCCACGATTTCGAGGGGCATGCGATTTAAAAAAAATTCTGATACGTATATGTTATTTTTTTAAATAGTAAACACATACCACTTCCAATATAGGCCCATTTACAAATCATTTTTTATGGTTTAGAATTTAGCCCACTTGGAATTAGGTTTATTGAACCCAATAATAATTTGATTTTTTTTAAATAATAACAAAACATAACGGAAGGGCACATTTTTTCAAGCTCGAACAGGGTATGCAAATTCTCAGAGACACCTCTGTTGACAATATGCTCGAGGTTTTTTTTGAAGCACTTTGCTAAAGAGCCAACTTGAGCTTGAAGAGTGAAATTTGATCTCGGGCTTGTTTATAAAATAAGCTTATTTGTAGGCTTGGGTTTGTATAAGCTTGGCTCGACTCGATTAAAAAATAACAACTAATTTCTTATAATACTAGGTTTCTTATAAAAATATTTTTGTTTTAAAATTTAATTATTTCGTATGAATTCGTAGGTTATGTATCCAAACCATTTAACTAAATATCAAGAGTTAAATGCTTGGTTGGTCCCTGTGGTTTTCAAAAATTGTAGACTTGGTCCCAATGGTTTACTAATTACACGCGTGGTCCCTGTGGTTTTCAAAAATGCACTCGGTTGGTCCCTAGCCCTAACATCAGTTAAATTTCTCAGTTAAGTCCATGTTAAATGACCAAATTACCCCTGAGATTAAAATAAAGCAATTAAAAAGAAAAAAATAAAACAAAGGGCCCACCCCATCATCTTCTTCATCATCCTGCCTCCTTCTTCTACCCTAAACCACCACCACCATCTCTCCTGCACCACCACCGAACACCCACAATCTTCTTCATCATCCTGCAGGAAATAAAGATAAACAGACGGTGGCCCTGCCGCAGCTCGCCGGAAACACCGTCGCCGTCGCTGCATATCCCTCTTTCTCTCTCTTCTCTCTTCTGTAAATAAGCTTGCGATTATGTCGTTTAATGGCGGTGTGTTTTTTGCGATCGGTAGGGTTACCGGAGCGGTTCTGTTCGGAATTAACTCGGCGATTGGATACTTCCTTATGCTTGCGATTATGTCGTTTAATGGCGGTGTGTTTGTTGCGATCGTTGTTGGATTGGCTGTTGGATACTTGTTGTTTAGGAGTGGTGATGATGAGCAGGTTGTTGTTGTTAATCCGTGTGCCTGTGCTTGATGATGTTGTTGTTGTTCGAGATCCGGTTGATTTGTATATCGATGTGATTGAATGTTGAAACCCTAAGGTGTTGACTATTTCTCTGTATTCTTCTTCTAGGATCAAAACGAAACCCTAGGAATACGTAAGTTTGAATCTACTTCATTGTTCTGTATTATAATAATCAATTTCTTGTTTGAAACTGCAACAATTATGAGAGCATTGATGATGATGTATATCGATATGGATCTTCATTTTCTGATTGAATATGTTTACTGAAAGTTTCTCCGTGTTGAATTAGGATCGAAATGTAAGTTATGAAACCCTAGGTATATGTAAGTTTGAATCTGTTTTCATTGAATCTGTATCATAATAATCGATTTCTGGTTTGAAACTGCAACGATTAAGGAATACTAATGATGATGCATATCGATTTGGATCTGAATTTGATTTTGATTTTCTGATTATGATGATTGGAGGTTTATTGAATTAGGTATAGATTTTGAATTCGATGTTAATCTGTTTCATTGTTCTGTATATCGATTTGGATCTGAATTTTTGATTGAATATGATGATCGAAGGTTTATTGAATTAGGTATAGATTTTGATTTTTGATTTCAGTTTTTGAGTTCAGTGGTGGTGAAGGTTAGATGGTGGTGGGTGTTCGGTGGTGGTGCAGGAGAGATGGTGGTGGTGGTTTAGGGTAGAAGAAGGAGGCAGGATGATGAAGAAGATGATGGGGTGGGCCCTTTGTTTTATTTTTTCCTTTTTAATTGCTTTATTTTAATCTCAGGGGTAATTTGGTCATTTAACATGGACTTACCTGGGAAATTTAACTGATGTTAGGGCTAGGGACCAACCGAGTGCATTTTTGAAAACTACAGGGACCACGCGTGTAATTAGTAAACCATTGGGACCAAGTCTGCAATTTTTGAAAACCACAGGGACCAACCAAGCATTTAACTCAAATATCAATTATATAAACTAGATTTAAGGTAAGCCAGCGCTTTGCGGCGTGCGATGATTTTTCCAGCGATGTTGCGGTGATTCAGTCGATATCATTTCGGTTCGTTATGCATAGAAAACATGATTAGTGTCGTTTCAATTTGTTATGGTTTTCTGATAGTGCCGGCACTCGGTACAGTACCAATAATAATAAGAGAAGGTAATCATGAAGGTAAAAAGTAAAAAAAAAAAAGAAACGTAAAATAGTAAAGAAAAATGTAAAATAATAATAATAATAATAATAATAATAATAATAATAATAATATTAATAGTCTTTCTATACTAATAAACAAAAATTCTTTTTGGACACGTGTCATTCTCTGGTAATTTCTCACCTTTATTTTTTTATTTATCTCTTTTATTAAATAATAATAATATTAAACATCAATTTAACTAAATCTATCTATTTATCTCTTTTGTTTTCATAATCTGAAATTGATTTCTTTTTTAACTCTAAAGTTTAAATCTTTGACAATTTAAGTCTAAAAGTTTCAATCTTTGGTATTTTAACCCCTTTGATTAATTTGATTTTTCACTTCTAATTCAAAAGTTTTCATCTTTTGCAATTTACCCTTTAATTTTTTTTTACTTTCAACCTAAAGCTTTTCATCTTTGCAATTTAATCTTAACATTTTTTTTTACTTTCAACTTTAGTCTCTTATATACTTTTCATCTTTCATAAGTTCTCCGTTTAATGTGTCGTTCTAAATTTTTGAGTTAACACGTCGCAACGTGCGTGTGGGGTTCAATGTTTTTCATCTATTTTTTTCCTGTTTGACATGTCCATCGCAGCGCGCAGGGGCGCAGCTTAGGCTTAGTCCGAGGGGGCGCCCGACCCCTCGAACTTTTCGATGCGTAGTGTTATGAATAGTAATTTCGTATAGAAAATTTTTAGGTATATATGTTTCCACCCCCTGGTTTTGGAAAAATTGGGGGGGGGGGGGGGCGAAGCTTCGCCAATGGCAGCGCGTCTATTTTTCCCGTTTGATAGGTCTGTCACAACATGCGATTAATTATTTTTTTATCGGTTTTACACATAGGCTCGTGGTCATGTGAGAAATATTTGACTTTCATCTAACATAATATATAATTAATGAATCCCCGTCGCGACGGATGGTAATTCTAGTAATAATAATAATAAAATCTTTTTGCACTCACCCAATGGTCATATACGAAACTAATAAACTCGATAAATAAACATCTGGCACAAACTCCTCAATTAAAGAAGGTTACTTTTGGGCTGTTTTTTTTCGCTGAAATATTTACAACATTGATAATAAAGGGACGCTTTTGTGATAAAATATAGTAATTTTATTTTTATAATAATATATAACTTTTTATTAAATTTTTAATATTATAATAGTTTATTATTATATTTATTCTTAATAACGTATTTTTTTTTTTTTTTTTCATTTTTAAACCATATTTTTTTAACCAATTCTTTTTAATATTTTATTTTTCTTTTTTAGAACATATATTAATTTATTAATTAAATTGATATTTCTTTAATAAATTACGTTTATCACTTTTTTCTAAAACTTAAGTACATACTTGTGCTTAATTTTTCCCCTCAACATTTCGTTATAAGTTCGTTAAAAACGAAGTTTTACTCAAAATAAAGTACTTATTTGGTATCATGAAACGGTACGATAATAAACTAAATCGTTCTAATGGTTTGGCTTTTTAAACAACATATTATATATTCAAATCACGTTTGTTTTACATTATCATTTACTTGCTTTCGCCGCACCGCGCGGCATAAAAAAAACTAGTTATATTATATTATTCTATATATTAAAATACATCCTTAGCTAGAGTATTCACTATTCCCTTTTTCTTTTAATTACAAAATTGCCATCAACTCATATGTTTAACTTTTCCTTCTTCATGACATTTTTATAATTAACACCTCTTTGAGTGATATTTTAACCATCTCACAATACTTCTTTTTATTTTTATATTTTAACCACCTAGGTTTTGGTTCTTACCATTTTTACCCTCTCAACTTCTGTTAGTTTTTGTAAGCCCCTTAAACTTACTATATCATTTATGTAATAATTAATACATTTATAAGTCTCTTTAAAAGTAAAACATCGAATTAATGACATTTATATAAGTTTCAAAACTTTACAACGACATTCACCAACGTTTCCAAACATGTTGTTCAAAACCATACATCCTTAACTTTTTAAAACCTGCAAATACATATTTACAAGAGTTGATAACACAACACTAGAGTGTGTTGTGTGACAAAAGTAATAGTTTTCATTTGCGAAAGCTCCTTTATAATGTGTGTTCGGTTCTCTAACAAGGCTTGATCATCATCCGCAAGTCTACCTCTTTACCTATAACCAAAATTTATCAAAACATTAGTTATTTGAGCTTATAATATGGTTTAACAAGTTTATAACGTCAAAACACAGCAAATAAACAAGCTTTTGCAGGTCTGAGCATTGGTCGCGGGGCGCGACAGATGAAGGCCTAGCCTTCGCGGGCCGCGAGGGCCGTTGCGTGTCGCGACGCCTTCCTGGGTCAGCGTCGCGTAGCGCGACAGCATAGTTTTTACAACGGGTTTGTTTTACAAACCTGCATTTTTCCAGCTATGTTCCCTTTTACAAAATTTTTCATAACTTGTTCATTTCTAATCCGAAATAGGTCTCGTTTCTTTCTACGCGACCGTAATCGGACCATCTATAACATGGAATCAAAATCCAACATATGATTAAACAATTTTTTTTACTTTAAACACTTGGTTTATAGGAATTTTCCTAATTATTCGACCCGTTCACATTAATGAGGTATAAAATGTACTTATAAGCTCGAAACTCCCATAAGAACTACATCTCATCATACTTATACGTTACGACACATTATACTAAAAACTCAAGTGCCTATAACAAGGTACATATGTCCTAATTATCCGGTTTAACTTAATTAGCGACATTTATCACTTTAACTTACCAAAGTTTAATACTTGGTGATTTTGACCCGTTTGATTTCACTAGCGAAATCCATCACCCTTTTTGAATCAAACATGTAGTATTCGAGTCAATTTGACCCGTTTAAAATTTTAAGTGGAATCCACCACTTTCATCATTTATTCACTATCGAATCTCTAACCATTTTCTCATCCAATTATTACATACGAATTCCTTCGCTTAGTAATAATCAACATTATGACTAGATCATTATTCTTCAAATAAATAACATAAATAATAACAGTACTTTACGAAGCGTATAGCCACGCAACTTTTCAAAGCTTTCCTTTTATAACAACCTTAAAGAAAACCGACACCCTCGAAATATTTCCGACACCCCAATATATTTTAAAATACCCCAATATGTCCCAAAATACACCCCATACGTGAAAACGGGCCCCGAATACCTTAAATATTATCAAAAACAATAAAAAATTAATATTTTGGGATTGTCGCGGGCCGGCCGCGTAAACCTCTTAAGGGTCTTACGCGGGCCGCTAGAGATCAAAGGTGTGGCGCAGCCCGGTGATGACACGTGTCATCATCGTGGCAGGTCTAGTCGATGACCTGGATCAGCTACAGCGTTGACCGGAGTTGACGCGGGCCGCGTAAAAGTCAAACTCAGCCCCTATATAAGCAGGCATCGGGTCTTCAGTCGAAATCGTTCAAAATTGTCTTTCTTTCTCTCAATTCTACGTAATCTACATTATACACGGGTATTATACCCCCTAAATAGCGGAGTTCTGCTCTGTTGTAAGTATCATAACCCCTGGATACGTATTAGATACTCTGCCCGATTGATCTAGGGTTCCGTAACGGCTGTTGTTGTTCTGCCCGACGTAGTCTTTGGAATGCCGTCTCGGGGAGGGTATTACTAATGTTAAAATGGGTTATTATACTAATACGTGTGCATTTGTGTAAATTATAGATTGTCACCAGGAAACCCTTTAGATTGTCACCAGGAAACCCTAAAGGATAATCTAAGACAGCAATGTGAGTTTGTCCGTTTTTTTAAACCTTTTTGTGAATTGTTTTTACAAAACCTCACATGATTAATTATATATTAAACAGTTATTGAGTATTTGTAAGAATACAATTATCATGAGTATGTTGGGGTTTTGTATACAAAATTTGTTACCACCTGGTCAAGGAGTAACATTTCCACAAGTCGGGTCTGACAGTACCATGGATGTTAATTGATATAACTTGGAAACAAATGTAATTGCGAGATCGCCCTCAATACTGTACAATGGTTTTTATTTAAACTTGATTAAACTGGGATTCACTCACCAGTATTTCCCATTGACAAATGTTTTTAAAACGCGTTTCAGGTAACAAATTGTGAAAGCCAAATAGAAGCCAGCTGGACAGCACTAAAGGCTTGGAAAAGTGGAAATAAAGTTACCTAAAATAAAATAGATGTTTTTATTTAATAAAATAGGATTTATTCCTATGAAAATGTGTGTACTGCAAACTTGGGTTTTATCCCATGTGTTTAATAATATGAAAATGTGGTATTTTACTCTGATCAAATATTTCCTAACTACGGTCCTGATGAAAAATTCCGCTGCCAAATTAGATAAACACGCGATACCACCGAAACTGGCTCGCGGCCGCCCGTTCCCGGGGATTAGGGATCGGGGGTTGTGACAGAAGGTGGTATCAGAGCTAAGCCACTGATTCAGCCACAGAAGTGTTCTGCTGACATAAAATTCAATTTGTTAGGAAATAAATTATGGAAATACGTGCATAATTTTATTTTATTGCTATGTGTTATTTGACTATTTGTTAGTTTACAGTATGAGCGACCAAGGACCATCTGACGCGTACCATCAATTGTCTGGTTCGCCTAGAAGCGAAGGTGCCTCTTCTCAGCCTGCCCTCTCAGGGTACTCTGCTGATACGGAAGAAGGAATATTCATGTTTAAGGCTCAGTCCGAGGAGCCATTCCCTCAGAAAAAGAGAGGATGGTTCAGTCGAGGGGCACACGAGCGTAGGAAGCGTATGAAAAAGTTACAAGACCAGAGAGCACTAGCAGCAGCTAAAAGAGAAACCGATGCCTATGCCCAGGATATGATTAATAGGGGTATAGCCAACATCCACATTTTAGCAACCACTGCAGCTGACCCTAATCTGGAACAAATGATAGCACCCCAACCCCAACCACAACCACCAATTCCTGACCAACCAATGGAAATAGAAAACCCCGAAAATGAAGTAGAAATGCATGACTTCAATCCGGATGAAATACCTAGGGTACCTGCACCAAACCCCTTAGACCCAAATTACGACCCCTGGTGGGATGAAAATAGGGACTATGTGCAACGTTACCCGATACATGAAGATATGCCCATGCCAAACATAGGAGCCTACCCAGGTTTGGATCCTTTAGATCCCTATTACCATGATGAATACATTAGGGAGATTTTAGAGAATCCTTACCAGTTCCAGGCCCCTACACATCCATACCAGGAACCCGCACCCCAGATTCCGAACCCAGTCCTAGAACCTGCACCCCCAATGAGTGCAGAAAACGTAAAAGAACTTAGGACATTTGGTGAGGAAATTTTAGAGAGTAGTGAACGAATGAGACAGGTGGGAGAGCGACTCGTCTGGAAGTACGACGAGCGCAATATTGATTTTTGGATGAATCCATATCCATGAACGTGATGATGGAGACGGTAGTAGTAATAATAATAATAATAAAATAATATAATATGTGTGTGTGTGTATGTGTATGAAAAAAAAAAATACAGATGCCTACTATTATTAGTATAATTTTATTTCAGTTGATATTGTAATTTTAATTTCAGTACTAGTGTGTAATAGATGCATAGTATATGAAAATAGAGTAAGTCGCAATGATCGACGCTTTTGACCAAAATGCGTGTCATGTGATTGGCTATATTAAATATTATTTTGTGATATTAATACATGGTAAATGTTTAAAATTCAGATGGCCGACGAAGGAAATCAAGGAAATCTGAATAACGATAACCAGAGTAACATTAACTTGGTTAATGAGAATCCGAGCATCAATAACAATGGAAACCAAATGGATAATAGTGTTATCCAACACATAGTGGCACAAGGAATTATAGATGCAATGCCATTTATTCTTCAAACTGTTAAGGATGCTGATAATAAAAGTAAACATAGCAGTAAGCGACCAACTGAACCAGAACACAGCATAAACAATGGACCTGTACTTTAAATGCCCATTCCCAAAAGAAGAAGAACCATGCCTTATGGTTGTTCTTACAAAGAATTCTGGTCCTGCAAACCAATAGAATTCTCGGGTAATGAAGGACCCATTGCAGCTCTACGCTGGATAGAAAAGACTGAGGCTGTTTTAAAAATAAGCAAGTGTGCTGAAGAAGACAAGATAATGTTTGCTTCTAATCTGTTTAAAAACTCAGCCTTAGAATGGTGGAACACTATCCTCCAATCAAGAGGAAGTGATAGGGTATACAACATGGAATGAGAAGAATTTAAAAATATGGTAGAAAGGAAATTCTGTCCTCCCAATGAAAAAGAACAGATAGCAAATACGTTTCTAAACTTAAGAATGACCGGGGTAGATAGTAAGGGTTATACTACCACATTCTTTGAATATGCTAGAATAGTACCAACCCTTGCATCACCTGAACCGGTATTAATCTCCCGTTACATCTGGGGATTAATTGGAGAGATTCGACACGTAGTCAAGGCAGCTAGACCACAAACCATAGAAGAAGCTGTAATTAGCAAACACCTTGACAGATGAGTTAATCCGTACTAGAGAAGAAGAACAGAGGAGAAACCTAAAAAATTCGTAAGAATAAGATCCATGAAAGCCGTAGGTGCATTAGTTAATCCGAAAGACATTACTAAAAATTCGTAATGTCCATAACGCGTTCGGAATGCTTTTTTGGGTATGTCTTCTTCTTTTACCTTCAACTGATGATAACCCAACCTTAAGTCGATCTTCGAAAACCAACTCGCGCCTTGTAACTGATCGAACAAGTCGTCGATCCTAGGAAGTGGGTATCGATTCTTTACCGTGAGTTTGTTTAACTCCCGGTAATCAATGCACATCCTCATACTTCCGTCTTTCTTCTTCACAAATAATACTGGCGCTCCCCATGGAGAAACGCTCGGTCGAATAAATCTCTTGTCTAAAAGATCTTGTAATTGAGACAACAATTCTTGTAGTTCCGACGACACTAATCGATAAGGAGCCTTAGCTACCGGTTTCGCGCCCGGAACTAATTCGATGCCAAACTCCACCTCACGCTCAGGTGGTATCCCCGGTAGATCTTCCGGAAAAACATCTTCGAATTCTCGTACAACTGGTACGTCTTTGATTTCTGGAGCTTCTTTAGTAAAATCATGTATGTAAGCCATATACGCCTTACATCCATGTCGAACCAGCTTGCAAGCTTTGATGAAAGAACAGATTATGGGGTTGCAGCTTTTCTTCCCATAAATAGTAACAAGTTTTCCGCTTGGAGACATTAGTTGTATCTCCTTACGGTTGCATATTACTTTCGCGTGATATCGAGCTAGCCAATCCATCCCGATTACCACTTGAAATTCTCCCATTGACATGGGAATTAAGTCGACGAAATATTCTTCATCTTCAATGCTCAGTTTGCAATTCCAACACATATCACAAACAATAAAACTTTTATTATCACCTATTTCTACTTCTAGTGGTATAGGTAATTTTGTTAATGTGAATGTAGGGTGTTGAATAAATCGATGTGATATAAAAGATCTATTTGCACCCGTATCAAATAAAATTCGTGATGGAATTGAATTTACAAGAAATATACCTGAAACAACATCAGGTTCAGTTTTAGCCTCAGCAGCTGTCATGTGGAAAGACCTAGCCTTTGCTTTCTAGGCATCAGGCTTTGCATCAGTGGTGTCTTTGGTTCCAACTATCTACGGGCACTCAGACTTTTTGTACCCCCGTTTATAAAATTTATAGCATACTGACACCTTTCCTGGGTAATTTGCAACTACATGTCCCACTTTGCCACAAGTAGGACATGGTTTGTTTTTAAAATAACATTCACCTTTATAATTCTTTCCACAAATTTTGCATTGAGATATCCCCCCTTTTTCAGCGCCTTTCTTAGGTGCTTCATTCAACTTTTGTTTCTTTGCGGGGATTGGATTTTTATCAAACGCTCTCCTCTCACCCCTATCGATCTGCTTTTTCAACTCAATCTCTCTTTCACGTGCGGCATTCACTATCTCTGTAAGATGCTCATATTTTGAAGGAGTCATAAATTCCCTATACTCCGCACTCAACATGTTGTAGTAATAATATATTTTCTGTTCTTCATTCTGAACCAGCTCATCACGAAACCTGAGCTTATCAAGAAAGATTCCCGTAATCTTCTCTATCGACTCACCACTATGCCTTAGCTGAATAAATTCTTCTTTAATCCTATTGATTACAGATTTCGGGCTATGGTGTCTAAGGAACGGTGTTTTAAATTCTTCCCACGTCATAGTTCTCGTGGCCTCAATTCCCAGTTCCTTCTTCAGTTTATCCCACCAATCCTTAGCTTGACCTCTTAACTGACTGGTTCCGTATGGACGAAATCAATCTCATCATAATGGGTTCTTTCGAATAGCCCTTCAATGTCGCTAATCCATCGTTGATAAACGATCAGATCAACTTCACCATGATAGAACGGGGGTTTGCATCCCATAAATTTAATATATGGGCATGCTTTCTATTTACCCGTATCTTTCTTTTCGTTCATCTTATCATCTATTACCGCTAAGAGCGTAGTTTGTAGTCTATCGATGAACTGCGGTAGACTAGCTTCTAAGGCTTTTTCGACTTCCTCGGAAATTGTAGCTTTCATCTCCTCGGTTACATGAGATGTTGATTCTTTTCCGGTTTCACCGGCCATTTCTTTAACTGAAATGTTCACAATAGTTAATCAATAACTATTTAATTCATTTCCACCTTGTTACATGGAAATTTATATTACACATACTTAATCACAAGTAATGTGTTGTTTCTTTTTAGGTTTGGTCAAGTACATATATTTCCTTACCTTTCTCACTTAGTGTATTTCCCGGGTTCGAACATAATAGTACACTCCTCCCATACACTTTTGTATAATTTACATCATCTAAATCTATAAATCTAGACTCATTTATAAGTAACTCTTACCGGATGTCTTGATCAAGCTTTGAAACGAACACACTTTGTCTTAACGAGGCTCTGATTACCAACTTGTAAGCCGCTTAAACTTACTATATCATTTATGTAATAATTAATACATTTATAAGTCTCTTTAAAAGTAAAACATCGAATTAACTACATTTATATAAGTTTCAAAACTTTACAACGACATTCACCAATGTTTCCAAACATGTTGTTCAAAACCCTACATCCTTAACTTTTTAAAACCTGCAAATACATATTTACAAGAGTTGATAAAACAACACTAGAGTGTGTTGTGTGACAAAAGTAATAGTTTTCATTTGCGGAAGCTCCTTTGTAATGTGTGTTCGGTTCTCTAACAAGGCTTGATCATCATCCGCAAGTCTACCCCTTTACCTATAACCAAAATTTATCAAAACATTAGTTATGAGCTTATAATATGGTTTAACAAGTTTATAACGTCAAAACACAGCAAATAAACAAGTTTTTGCAGGTCTGAGCATTGGTCGCGGGGCGTGACAGATGAAGGCTTAGCCTTCACGGGCCTCGAGGCCGTCGCGTGTCGTGACGCCTTCCTGGGTCACCGTTGCGTAGCGCGACAACATAGTTTTTACAGTGGGTTTTTTTTACAAACCTGCATTTTTCCAGCTATGTTCCCTTTTACAAAAATTTTCATAACTTGTTCATTTCTAATCCGAATTAGGTCATGTTTCTTTCTACGCGACCCTAATCGGACCATCTATAACATGGAATCAAAATCCAACATATGATTAAACAATTTTTCTTACTTTAAACACTTGGTTTATAGGAATTTTCCTAATTATTCGACCCGTTCACATTAATGAGGTATAAAATGTACTTATAAGCTCGAAACTCCCATAAGAACTACATCTCATCATACTTATACGTTACGACACATTATTCTAGAAACTCAAGTGCCGATAACAAGGTACATATGTCCTAATTGTCCGGTTTAACTTAATTAGCGACATTTATCACTTTAACTTACCAAAGTTTAATACTTTGGTGATTTTGACCCGTTTGATTTCACTAGCGAAATCCATCGCCCTTTTTGAATTAAACATGTAGTATTCGAGTCAGTTTGACCAGTTTAAACTTTTAAGTGGAATCCACCAATTTTATCATTTATTCACTATCAATCTCTAACCTTTTTCTCATCCGATTATTACATACGAATTCCTTCGCTTAGTAATAACCAACATTATGACTAGATCATTATTCTTCAAATAAATAACATAAATAATAAAAATACTTTACGAAGCGTATAGCCACGCACCTTTTCAAAGCTTTCCTTTTAAGCGGGTATGCGTTCCGCCTTGCCCACTTGATGAACCACCCAAATCACCTATATAATTTGATTCGAATATATTGTTTAGAACTCATAGTTCAATATCCGATATTTCATTCTTTTAGCTAATCAATTTAGCGATTATTTCATATTGTTCAAGCAATCCAATTCATTTAGACATTTCATCGAACATTTTAAGGGCATAATTATTATAACACCATTATCATGTTCATGATTATCTAATTAACCATATCAAACATCATTTGCATACTAATATGATTATAACACCATAATCAACACTTGAGCTTGCATCATATCATGCAATTAACATCAGTTATCATAATGAATCAAGAAGTCATCAAAAACCCATATAATCCATGTATGATAAATAGTAAGACTCATGAATTATGACATGAATGAATCAATTTATTGTCTAAGACTTGTTCCTAGACTTGTGTTCATCCTAATTTACCCATAACATCCATTAATTCACCACTAATTTCTGTTATGAGAATTCAAAAATCATCACAACATCATCATATCTAAATATTTAACATACCTTGTGACCTACTAAGTATGAGGATCACAATTTAGCCTTGATTCGCCTTCACTTTGGTTTTATTTCTTGGATTTTGAGTGAATTTAGAGGAGTTAGGGTTTTGAAAGAGACAGAGTTCGTCCCTGGGTTTTTGATCAATCTGGACACACACAAGGTGTGTGTCTTTGATGTTTATCCAGGTTTTAACAAAATAACTTTCATAATTTGCACCTTTGGCCCTTCAAATTTCCAAGTTTTATAAGAAAGGTTAAAATACTTTGATTTCCCCATCTTTTCTATTAATATTTTAACTAGGTTAATTATTCTTAGTTTCTATTCCTATTATTTTATTATAAATTTTATAACTTACATATGTACACAAACATATATAGTTTAATAATTTAGGGGTGTTACAGTTTTTTTAAATAACTTACATTCATGCCCTTTAAATTTTAACTAATTTTTTAAGTACCCTGTCAACTTTTGTTAGTTTTTTTAAACAACTTACATTCATACCCCTTGAATTTAAACTAAATTTATTAAGTGTCCCCTCCACTTTTGTTAGTTTTTTTAAAACAAATTACATTCTGACCCCTTGAATTTTAACTAAATTTCTTAAGTGTTCCTTGAACATTAATAAAGTTATTATTACCCCTTTTGCATATAGTGATATGATATGCACAAAATACAACATATAAATCATATCAAATAAGGTATAAAAACAACTCTTTTTTAGTACTAATATTTCTTTGTTTACTTTTGATTATCAGGATTAAAAGAGCTTAAACGAATAAAAGTAACAAATTAACGACGAAAACCAACATAAATACGAAGAAAGGAAAGTTGATACACTATACCGATCCTTCAAGCTTCACCCAAAGGCAAAAACAACAATCCAGAACCCAAGCACGGGGCCGTGCCAGCCGGGCATGGGTCGTGCCCCACTTAAGATTCCCAGAAGATAAAGGCAAACAAAAAACGACAAGGGACACGGGGTCATGTCTCCTAGACACGGGCCGTGGCCAACTCTTAGATTTGAAAATCTGGGTTCGTACAACAAGTACAGAGGCCACGGGGCCGTGTCGTTGACACAAGGGGTCGTGTGTGCAGAAGAGGCGACACCAGCATCAAATGAAGACATAGAAGGATAAGGACATGGGGTCGTGCCTACCAGGAACGGGGCCCAGTAAACTTACTGTTTTCAACTATAAATGGAGATGCTTGGCTCACTTGCAACTCATCTCTTGGCAAACCACTTCTCTCACACTTGTCATCACTCCACCACCATTACCACTATCATCCACCACTTTCATCCATCATCCATCTTTAGAGTGTGTGTAATAGTCTCGGAATCCAAGATCGATAGCAAGAGTTTTTGTGAAACAAATGCCATGCTTGGCTAATCTCTTACATCACTTGGTGAAGACAAAATCATTTATGTTAAACTTTTGATTTCTTAGCTTTGGTAACTTTTTATTTGGGCTTATATTAATGACTTTAATAACTAGTTTTCTTTATATTGAAAGTGAACTTTATTTAACATTCCTTCATGTTTTGTTGATTCACTCATTCGTGTCTTTACGGTCTATATAAAGCGCGTTAACTAACTGGAAGAGGGTTAAAAGGGTGATTGGGTAAAGTTCTTGCCTCGTTCAGTGTATAGATCCTGCGAGGACTTGATTTAAGCTTATTAGGACTTCCCTTGAGGCAGATAACATCAAATCATGGGAAGTAAGAATGGCTTGTAACCCCTTATAAATAAACTACTATTAAAACTTTAAAGCGGCCTTGCGGGATTGTATCCCTGCTGACTCATACCAATATGGCCGAGGGTAGCGTTGCCTCCAAAAGAAGGACATGCCACATTTTGCATTAATAACTTACTTAATCATCTTTCAATAATCCGGCCTTGCGGGACTATATCCCTTCTGACTCATACCAATATGGTTGAGGGTAGCGTTGCCTCCAAAAGAGGGACATGTCACTATAACTAAGATAATTTATTAAAAAACCCAAAGCATAGAAACCATCAAAGGATACATAAATGACGAGTCGGATCCAAGTAATTCTATCTTTTCTATCTGTTTTTATTTAGTTATTTAGTTTCTTTATTTTATTTATTAAAAACAAAAATCTTTTCTTCACAATTTGGTTAAATTAGACGTCGACGATATTTCGGTATTAAAAGCTCTTATGTCCTTGGACGACCTCGGTATCTTACCATCACTATACTACGCCAACGATGGGTGCACTTGCCCTAGCGTGTTGTAGAGAGTGATAGTTTTATATCGTGTTTTATAAATTTAAATCTTGATAAAAGAGTAAAAAAAGTACTAAAAATACATCGAAAAATCCGTACGCTCTGACACACGCCATGCTAGGATATTTTTTAAGTTTCAAATTAATCTCTTACACTTTAAATAATGTAGGTCTTTAAAGCAATAGTTTTTTTCCTCTTATAACTTCCGTTCGTTATTTTTTTACAACTTAATTCGCGATCAAATATTTTTAGAAAACATACCAATCCGGTACCCACCGAAAAAATTTATATACTTACTTTTATGTTATCTAGAATTGATGTTTTGAACGGTCATTATTAATTAGAACAAGTTGATTTTGAATATATATTGTAATGTAATATAACTACTTTAAAAATTGATTTTTACCGTTTGGTTCGTACATGGATTTTTCCTAACAACGCGTGGTGGGGGAATCCTAGTATATATTAAACTACATCATTAGCTACAACGAAGTTTTTAGATTTTTATTTTGACCACGGAAGATTTTGGATTTTTATTTGACCACAAAAGTTTTTGAATTTTTATTTTGACCATGTTTGTATTGATTTTCATTTTATTATTATATAATACAAATGTCGTCGATCCTCACTACTAGAAAAAGGGACAATTTCCTACATAATTTTCCTACACAATTTTTTTCGTCACAAATTACTACACTTTTTTGACGAATTTCCTACAAAAATTTTTTTCAAGATTTTGTTACAAATTTTCGATGCATCCATGACGAAAAATAAGAAAACCCTAATTAATTGACAGTTGCGTAGAAAATCTATCGGAAATAACCTACAAAACAAAAAAATAAGGGAAAATGATATCGTTTCCTACACATTTATGACGAAAAATAAGAAAACCCTAATTAATTGACAGTTGCGTCACAAATCTGTAGGAAATAATCTACAAAAGGTTAATTATTATTTTTTACCGAATAAATATTTATATAAGCAAAAAAAATAAGGGAAAATAATATCGTTTCCTACACATTTATGACGAAATATTTATAACTTAAGCTATCCGTCGGAATTCCGTCACAACTTGTGACAAGTTTCTGACAAAAAATAAGAAAATCCTAATTAATTAACAGTTACGTCACAGATCTGTCACAAATAATCTACAAAAGGTTAAATAATAATAAAACTTGTATATAATAATTATAAAATAAACATATTTCTATACATTTATGACAAAATGCTTATTTTTAAATATAATTGTCACAAAGGCGTAGAAAACAATCCATGTATGAATACAAATTCCTACGCATTTATGACAAAATGCTTAAATCCATTGCACGTTGTGACACGTTTCTTTATATAATGTATTTACTAATTATAACTATATATATTTTAACAACTTTTTAGGCTCAAGTTATGCGAACCCGAATGGTTGATCTTGAAGCTAGGGTTGAAGAAGAAAGAAATCTAATTGTATCTCGTCTTGAAGAAGAAAGGAATCTACTTGCAACTCGTCTTGATGACGAAAGGAAAGCAAGGGAAGAACTTCAAAAACAACTTCAAGAGTTTATGAAGAATTGGCGTCCTCCCTCTAATTAGTTGTAGTTTTTTTTATATCTTTTTGGAATTACGTTGAATTATATTAGCTTACGGTTTAAACATATTGGAACTTGCGTTGTAACGCATGATTTTTGAATTTATGTCATTGTAACTTCGGTGAATTTTGTAAAACAGGTTTTGGTATTGCAGAATATTTCTGAATTTTTTCGCTAGAAATATGCAGAAATATTATTTATTTTTTTGCAGTTTTTTTAATTTAATAAATTTGGTGGTTGGAAATGTGTCACAACATAAATAGCTTTTGTCGGAAAACGGTCAAAAATAGTAGACCTTTTTTCTTTATTTTGTCAGAAATCTGTCACAAAACATACTTAGTTTCCTCGGAAATGTGTAACAACACTTCTTATTTATTTGTTGGAAATGGGTCACAAAAAATACTCAATTTCCTCGGAAATTTGTAACAACACTTCCAATTTATTTGTAGAAAATGAGTCACAAAAAATACTCAGTTTCCTCGGAAATTTGTAACAACACTTCTAATTTATTTGTAGGAAGTGGGTCACAAAAAAACTCAGTTTCCTCGGAAATTTGTAACAACACTTCTAATTTATTTGTAGGAAGTGGGTCACAAAAAATACTCAGTTTCCTAGGAAATTTGTAACAACACTTCTAATCTATTTGTAGGAAGTGGGTCACAAAAAATACTCAGTTTCCTAGGAAATTTGTAACAACACTTCTAATCTTTTTGTAGGAAGTGGGTCACAAATAATGTTGTATTAAAATTTGTTAATTTTTTTGTTTTTTTTATTTTGGTCGAAAATGTGTAGCAAAAAAAAAAAATAATAAATCCTAAAAGATAATAGTTAAATATATTGTAGGAGATTCTTAGCAATTTGCGACGTACTAGTTTCGTAGAAAATGTGTAGGAAGTTGCGTAGGAAATGCGTAGAAAACAGGTTTCCTATGAGCTGTTTTCCTACATCAAGTGTTTGTCATAAATGCGTAGAAAAGCCAGTTTTGTGACGCATTTCCTAGGAAAACTGGTGTAAGAAATTTCAGATTTTCTAGTAGTGCCTTAAATACAGTCACTTTTGTGACTTTTGACTTTGACCAAACAAAGTTTGTTTGGTGATTAAGATTTTACCTTCAACTTTTTTTACTTAACTTTTAAAGTTGTTACTTTTAACCCACTGCTTTCTAAAAACTTTATACGGTATCACTTTGACCCCTTGACTTTAAGTTAATTCGTGTTTTTTAGCGGTTTTGGTCGTTGTTTGGCCCCTCCCCATCGATATAAATTCGAATTCATCTCCGTTTTACGTCATTTAAGTCACTTTGTCTTATAAATTCATGATTTTGATATATGTTTTTTTTTTCTCGATTTTGATCATCGTTTGATTGTTGTTTAGCATGTTTTTACGCCTCTACCATTGGTGCTACGATTTTACGCTCCCGTCCTGCAACGCGGGGGCTCAATTCTAGTTGATAATAAAGTGAGAAGACATTGTCGCCATGGTAGCATTTTTGACTAAGTGGGATCTTTGGATATTTTAGGTCACATCACATGACGTGAGATTTTCATTCTCTAGTGGGATCTTTGGATCTTTTAGCTCACATCACGTGAGATTTCATGCTCGGTTTAGAAAGTTGTACATAGGGAAATCCAAACTGCCTAGTCAACATGCCACATAATTTCAAACCACCACCACCATTCCAAACCCCATTTTTTTCCACAACCCTAAACCATTCCAAACCTCCACATCACACTCCAATTTTTACACTAAAAAGGAGTGTGTGGGGGCCACCATTTCCAAACCAAGGTAGTCCGGTGGAACAAACTGGACCACCAAGGTCAAACCTTCACAACGAGGGGGTGGTCTGGATGAGGTGATTTGCTCTTGGACAAGTGTTCCGGAAAAGAGCGTTGTATATGCTCTACACCCGCCCCATTGCCATCCCTATTCTGGTGTACGCTCGACCCCAACAACTTATCAAATAGTTGTAAGCCCAGCAGCAGCTCTAAAGCCCAGAACCTTATCGGCCCAGTAAGCTTCAGAATGCACAAACACTTGGTTAGAAGTTAGAACACAATATCCAAAAAAAATTATAAAATTGAGTTGATGTAGCTAAAAGCACCACAAGTTATTTGTCTGATTTGTGTTCTAAATTGTCCATTTTAACATCTTTTGGTGAAAAATTCTTATAATTCTTGGTGATGATATTTGTACATTAGTGTAATTCCAGGTCACTAACTAGTGCTATATATGAAATCTCGATTCTGCTTAAAATCTATGATATTGAAATTTATTACAGATCGTCTTACTTGTTAATGAGCATTCATTTCTTCCAATTGAACCTACAAATTTAAGGTGGGGGCTGTGTGTTTTTGTTTTGTTTTCAAGGTTATTAAACCCAGGTTATTTTCATGGTTTTCTTGGAAGGGGTTTAGCACTCAACAACGGAACTCTTCTCGAACCAGGCACAGGGATTTTGAACATCTCAATTGAAGAAAATCGCAATTTTCCTAACAGGGCGAAGTGCGCTTTTACTCTATTTATAACATTTGTCCAATTGCACTTACAAGTAAATCCATACCTATTATGATATAACTGGTTTTATTTATATGAATTTGGCCATGACCTTTTTCATGATGTTCTTCATGATTGCTACATTTTATTATCAAATTCAATATCAAGATTGGAACGATTTGTGTATATACATATTTTAATTGTTATTATTGTTTTGTTAAAACAGGCTTGATCAGTCCATAACCATTAGACATGAAGAAGAACTCCCTGGCGGTGATCCAAACATTTTAGGAATAACTAATGGACTAACTACAAGGTAAGCTTGATAACATTTTACTTGTGGCTATGAAGGTTTGAGTTCTTTCTATCTTTTTATTACATATATTTTTGTTTTGTCTAACCAGGTTAAATGCACCTAGAGTGGCTCCGTATGCACTTACCATGCTTCTATCACTGTTGGGATTGGTTATCCTCGCTCTTAAACAAGGAAAACACACCCATCGCATTTCAAAGCCCTTAATGCTTTTATTTGTTGTGGGTTTTGGCATCGCTTACGCCACGTACAGTATATTCTCTTGGATCAACGACCGTTCTGATTACAACTGCATTATGCTTATGTGTATGTGTTTAAACTTATTTCTTTGGACATGTGAACTTATTTTGGTGTGTTAATATTTGTCTGAGGGGTGACCTACTTAACTTTGTATTTGTGTTGAATCAGTTGTGAAATTTTTCATGTTGTATATGTTGTTTGTTTTCACTTGCTATTTTACAAACTTTCTTCTTTGCAGGTATCTCTTTGTACTTTTAGTTCAGTTACAAGGGCTTCTGCTTCGAACCTTAATTTTGCATCCCAGAGGCTTCACATTGATTTATGACTTGAAACGTCGTTATGGAATTTCTTGCAAATTCAAGGTCATTGTTTGTATTCAGTTATGTTTAAAGGTTAAATATAATGCATTTTATTATCTACAAAATGGAAGTATCAAGCCATTTCCTAACAAGCACGTCCAAAGAAGGTAACGCAAATCAATTAAAAAACAAACATTCAAATGCATATGCCCTTTAAAAAACGACAACAACAATATTAACTAACCCAACTGGTCTTACCCACCTTACAATGACATGTTTTTACTCGTTACCCAACCTACGTGACTCCCATGTTCAAGGCTCCTTTCAAGATAAACTTTGTTCATGGATGTTCTTTGTAGGCACTCAACATCTTTGAGAGCAGTCTTCACAAGGGGGATGCTTGATGAATCACGAGTGTAAGTGTCTAATTTCTAGCCATTATTTTAAGTTAGTTATAGATAACATTGTTGATGATCTATTTGTTGGATATTATGTCCGGTTCGATAAGTCAACGCTGCCGACCGGGTCTTGACCCGTAAGAGTTACACCTTGGGCAACGAATTAAAATCCACTTAACCTGTTTAACTTGTAATTACGAACGATACGCGGGTATTAACTGAGAGACAGGTACATGGACCGAGTGAGACAAGAATACTCACCCTACGCCACTTGTCGCACATGCACCTTTGCTGCGCCACATGTCGTGCATGCGTCCACCTACCGCCACTTGTCATGCACCTACCTTTTGGCCAATTGCAACACATGCATTATGCATGTGTGCCACTTGGCGAGCATGCATAAAGGCTCCATACCTTTTATTCTCTTGGGTCTTGCATTTGTTGAGACTATGGAAATGGAAGAAGTAGAAAATTGCTCTCAACAATCAAGCACCATTCGGTCGCCGGTTCCTCCATCTACGCGAGCCAAACAACCGGCCACCAAGTCATCGCCGCGGGCCGCCGTCGCCGCCCCGCCTCTGCCTTGCCGCCACTGATTTTCGCGGCTGCCGCCGCTTGGCGCCACCTCCTTCGTCGCGTTTCGTTGGTTCGTTTACTAGCACTTGTTCGTTGAACCTCGGTGTCTCGACCGGTTAGTCATTAACCGAGGTATATCTTTCTCATCGGTAGTTAAATATATTTCACTGGGCTTGTATTAGCATGTAACCGGATCCTGTCGGGTTTCGTTTTGTCGATCATTAGTTTATATTTCCGCTGCGTTTTATTAATTAACTTGCTTAATTAATTAACTATTATTTATTGAACCGGGTTTTTGATAAATAAAATTTTAACCGATCACCATGGAAACCCAACAGTGGTATTAGAGCCTTGGTTACAACATACGAGTCGGTACCAGTCCTTTTAACCGGAACTAGAACACAAACTTTATTTATTTAAAGTTTTTGATCTAAGTATTTTTATGGGCACTCTTATTTTGGTCAATATTTTATTTGTTTTGCTTGACCAAAACATTGCCCGGTTTATTTTGTGATTTTTATGTGATGTGTAAATCCGGCCCGACCTATTTTTTGTAGTTGTATATTTTATTCGGTTTTGTAATTAGTATTTTTGGCCACCGAGATGGTTCAAAGTTGTTATAGATTAGTTTATGGTTTTGGCCCGTCTTGTGGTAAAAAATTGTAATAGATAGGCCTTTTGTCTTTGTTGTATTTACTTGTTAAATATTGTTGATACGAAGACCCGAAGCAAACCCGATGCAAAACCGAATGCCAAGTGGAGTCTTGGAGTTAGTGAGAGTTGCTCAAGACAACAAGATGCACTCAAGTCCATCCTTGTGGTTGTTTGTGTGTTGCGACCCCGTGACCCGTTTGATCTTGCTATTAGGCTCTAGCAAGATCGAACAATTTTGGCCATATGGATTTACATATTTATCTTGCTATTGTGGTTGCTTTTATCTTATAAATTGTTATAACGTAACCAACCTAAATACCAACATGATTTTAAAAGAAGTTTTAAAATATTAAAAACAATTACATTAAACAAGTTCTAAATTGTTTTTTTACAACTTGTTAAAGTTTTTGTTATAAAACAAAGGTTGTTTTTGAAACAAATAATAACCAATTAAGTTTTGCAAATTAAATTAGTTTTTATTTTCCAAAACTATTAACTTAATAGTTTTCTATTAACTTAAAATTGGTTATTCCAAGTCGCGACAAACTTAGTTTTATAGGTTATCTAAAACTAATTGTCCCGAGAGGTGAAAGTTATTTTTTGGTTATGTCGCAAATTTAATATCTAAATTAAAACCGATTATAACGACCCTATTTGGTAAAAATTAAAATCAATAGTCTATGCCATCCTACTACTAGTAACCCTTGGGGCATAATGCGAACCATCAGTGTTGGAGCCACAGCACAACACTTGGTGTCTAGTTTATCCTTCCAAGGTGCAAGGGCTTCGTCGACACATCCGACCCTTCCACATGTGACCGTTTTAGGACGACTATTACTTTTCTTCTCGTGTTTACATGCCCCAGCTGTCTCGAGAACAAAAGTGGCATAGATAAGGCCAAACGTATCAATGCAAGGACAATAGGTTATCCTCGCAGCCTCATAAACCTCGGGAGTTGTGCCTTTCTCACAATTGACAATCGTTGTCAGTCCGCTTGAACCTCTTGCTAATGTTGCGTGCCCCAGCCGCCTTTAGAAAGAGCTTCTAACCGGATTCTCATTCCTTATCATCTCACCTCACCTCACGAAATAAGGAGATATACATCGAAAATACTAATTAAAATCACATTGCTTACATAACAGATGTCTAATGAAAACAACTCCTTCATTTTCAAGTCTATACTTGAAAAGGAAAAGAAATAATTTTTTTTAATAACACCAACCTTCTCGAATGGCACCGTAATCTGAGAATAGTTCTCAAGATGGAGGAAAAGCTGTATATCTTAGATGGCCCAGTCCCTAGCGAGCCTAAAAGTAATTCTACTACTGCTCGCAAGGCACTGGAGAAACATAACGAGGATGCCGTTGAGGTAGCCTGCCTTATGAAAGCCACCATGTCTCCTGATCTTCAGAAGAACTTGGAAGATATGGATGCTTATGACATGATCCAGCAACTGAAAGGCATGTTCCAGAAAACAAGCCCGACATGAGCGATATGACACCATGAAACAACTCATAAACTGTAAAATGCTGGAAGGATCATGTATCAGTACTCATGTGCTAAAGACGGAAGGATACATTGACCAAGTGAACAAACTTGGTTATTCCACAAAACCAACCAAGTTCTTATGGTCAAGTCTAGTAAGAAGCCCGATAACAAGAAAAGGAAACATAATAGCAAAGGCAAGAGAAAAGTTGTTGCTGCTGCCAGAAATGCCACTAACAACAAGCATGTTGCAAAACCACACCCTCCTAGGAGCGTCAGTGCTTTGAATGCAACCAAATGGGCACTGGAAGGGAAACTGCCCACAGTATCTAGCCAAGCTGAAGATGAACAAGGCCAATAACATTGGCACTTCTTCTAATATTCTCATTTATGTTATCGAACTTTTCACTGTTTCTAGCAACACATGGGTATTTGATACCGGATGTGGTTACTACATCATTAATGTCTTGCAGGAGCCTGAAAAGTGGAAGAAACTGAAACAAGGCCACCTGGAACTCATAGTTGGTAATGGAAAGAGAGTTCCAGTTCTGGCAACTGGAACATTCTGTTTTTCATGTTCCCCTGGCCTTGTAGTTACTTTAAATAACTGTTTAAATGCACCTGGTTTGACCAGAAACATTATTTCAGTTTCTTCACTGTTTGAACAAGGATTCAAGTACGTTTAATGTTTTTCTATTTTAGCCTACTTGAATGATGTCTTTTATTTTGAGGCTAAACCTTGAAAAGGTATTTGTGATATTGATGTTCAAACAAATAATAACATATATTATCTTTCTAAAGGTAACAAAGTTGGCATAAATGAAATATATTTATGGCATTGCAGACTTGGCCACATAAGTAAGGCACGCATAAAATGGCTCCAGTCCAAGGGGATTCTTGAATCCACTAGACAAGACTCCTTTGATGATTGCGAATCTTGCTTAGCTGGCAAACTCAAAAGCACCCCTTCACCGATGTTGGTGAACGGATCAATGGTTTTCTAGAACTCATTCACATGATGTATATGGCCCTTTCAGAACCATGACTAGAAACCATGACTAAAACCAGCTTGATAGAAAGATAAAAGTAGTTCGATCAGATCGAGGTGGTGAATACCTCAGCTTTGAATTTCTCAATTATCTGAAAGAGTGTGGAATAGTTTCACAACCTTCTCCACCTGGCACATCCCAACTTAAGGGTGTGAGTGAAAGGTGAAATCAAACTCTACTTGATATGATTTGATCGATGATGTGTAGAACTAACTTGCCTCACTCCTTTTGGGACAAGCTCTTATGATCGCTTCCCGCATTGTCAACTTGACTCCGACTAAAAGGTAAACAAAACCGCCATATGAGATATGGCATGGGCGTAAACCCGATTTGGAATACCTTAGAGTATGGTGATGTGATGCATACATCACAAGTGATTCTGATGATAAACTCGATCCTCAAGGAGAAAAGGATGTTTTCGTCGGATACTATAAAAGAAGCGGATATTATTTCTACCATCCTGATGCAAATGTGATTTCCATCAAAAGGAAGAGACACTTTCTCGAGGAAGAACTTCTTAATCGAGAAACTGGAAATAATGTGGTTGATCTTGAAGAAATTCAAGAACCACAAACAACCGCTAATGTAGTCGGACTGTCTGATCAACAAGTAGTTGTTGCCAATGAATCAGACATAAAACACAAGCGTTTGCAGAAGTAGTAAAATTCACAAGAATCTGATAGATATCTATGGCATCTAAAAGGTCTCGAAGTCTTATTAGTAACTGAGTCTAATGACGAACCTACTAACTACAAATCTGCGATCTTAGATTCGGAATCTGTGAAATGGCAAGAAGCCATGAACGTCGAGATGCAGTCTATGCATGACAATCAAGTATGGGACTTGGTTGATCTACCCCCTGAATCTCGGGTAGTAGGGAGCAAGTGGATTTTCAAGAGAAAAACCGATATGCATGGAAATGTACACACCTATAAAGCATGGCTAGTTGCAAAGGGTTTCACTTAAACTCAAGGTATTGATTATGACGAGACCCTATCGCCCGTTGCTATGATTAAATCAATCAGGATATTGCTTGCCATAATTGCGTATTGTGATTACGAAATATGGCATATGGATGTCAAAACCGCCCTTCTTAATAGACATCTCTCTGAAGATGTCTATATGGTTCGGCCTGAAGGTTTCGTTGATCCTAAATATCCAACTAAGGTGTGCAAACCCAATAAGTCCATTTATGGACTCAAGCAAGCATCTCGTAGCTGGAATCTTCATTTTGACCAGAAGATCAAAGAGTTTGGTTTTGTCAAGAATGAAGATGAGGCTTGTGTTTACAGAATGGTTAGTGGGAGCACCATATCATTCCTCATCATGTATGTGGATGATATACGGATCATTAGAAATAACATCCCTGTGCTTAACGAAGTTAAACACTTTTTGGGATCTTGCTTCAAAATGAAAGATCTTGGAGAAGCTACTTAGATTCTAGGAATGAAGATCTATAGGGATAGATCTAAGCGGCTTCTAGGGCTAAGTCAAAGAACGTACATACACAAAATGATGACACGCTTCAAGATGGAAAACTCCAAGAATGGAGGTGTTCCTATGACTAAAGGAACCGTGTTGAACAAATCGCAATCTCCTTCAACGGACATTGAAATTAAGCAAATGGAAGTAGTTCCATATGCTTCAGCGATTGGTTCAATCATGTATGCTATGTACTAGACTTAACATCTCGTAAGCTTTAAGCATAACCAATCGTTTTTAGCATAGTCCTGGCATTGCCCATTGGACTGCAGTAAAGAACATTCTGAGGTACTTGAGAAGAACCAAAGATATGTTCTTGGTGTTTGGAGGAGTGGAAGAGGAGCTCACTGTAAGGTGTTACACTGATGTTGGCTTCCAAAGTGACCAAGATGATTCTCGCTCACAATTAGGATTCGTATTCACTCTCAATGTAGGGGCTGTCTATTGGAAAAGCTCCAAATAGAGTGTAGTGGCAGATTCAGCCACCGAATCTGAATGAATAGCTGCATCAGATGCTGCGAAAGAATCTGCTTGGATGAAGTAGTTCATCAGCGACCTTGATGTGGTTTCAAGAATTCAGAAACCAATCTAGGTGTTCTGTGATAACACAGGAACCATTGCTCAAATCGAGGAGCCTAGATCACAGGGTTAAGCACATTCTAAGAAAGTTCCACTATATATGGGAAATACTGGAACAAGGAGACATCTTGATAAGCAAAATAGACGCAGATCAAAACTTAGCAGACCCGTTCACCAGACCGATGTCTCAGGACAAGCATGGGAATGCTATCGGTCTTAGATTGGATAACCATTTGTTTTGATTTAGTATTTGGATGTACGAACATTCAAACAGTTGTACCTTTTGAATTCACTTTTGATTTACTGGCTAAATGCAAAGTTTGAATCTTACAACTGTGTTCGATTTTGATACATTTAATCCATGAATCTTGTATTCTAAATTATCCGTAGCCGGCCAGACTCGTGGGAACGACTCTGAATTAAGACTATTCTGACTTTGGACTCAAGGAGTTGACTTCCAAACTCACAAACCGCATTATGAATGACGTTGGATGTAACTCGCATCAAATCATCTTCATGGATCATGCTCATAAGATGTATTTGATTTAGGTATACTCATTTAGTATCCTCTGACCTGAGATACATAATAGAACTTTCGTTTACTAAAGACTATTCTTTGATCAGTGTCCAACGCTGTCGCGTAACTGCCAGTCATAAAGGCATTAGTTGGGAGTGGTTCTGAAGTTTAGTGGGAGTTGTATGTAGTCAAGATGGGATTCTGTACTCTTACATTGTAATGTAATAGTTAGACATCTGGGCGCCCTTGTTGATTCAAACTGGTGAAGTCTAAGGCCTTACCCAAACATACTGTGTGTTTGATTGGACCACTTTGATTTTGTGAACGAGAACGATAATGATTGAACGCCATGTGGGATTGAATCTGATCCATGTCTCATTGTTCAATTGATGTCTTTTACAGAAAGGATAGATGACGAGAATTGCCATAAGTCTATTGTCTTCATGTAGCAAACCGTTGTTAAAGAGAAGATACCTTGGTTAATGACTTTAAAGTGTCATGACCTGTTGGGGGCAGCTATGTGTAGCTAGAACACCGATGGCTGTCTATGTTGAGATCTTATCAGAGACCGTCCAAGTGGGATCTGTTGGGTATTATGTCCGGTTCGATAAGTCAACGCTGCCGACCGGGTCTTGACCCGTAAGAGTTACACATTGGGCAACGAACTAAAATCCACTTAACCTGTTTAACTTGTAATTATGAACGATACGGGGGTATTAACTTAGAGACGGGTACATGGACCGAGTGAGACAAGAATACTCACTGATGTGTGCAAGATGCAACTTATAAATTACATCAAATGAGGCATAAAACTAACCCTTTTTTAGTACTAATGTTGGAAAAAGTGTGCTTTTGTCTTCCTTTTGTATTTTCAGGATTAAATGAGCTTAAATGAACAAAAGAAGCAAAAATGCAGCCAAATCTAACAATAATACAAGAAAAGGAATAAACGTGGCATGCCCGACCCCCCGACAGCATCTTCCAAAGCAAAAACAAGAGAACAGAAGGCTGAACACGCCCCGTGCTCAATGAGCACGGGGGCATGCCCAAGTGTCTGCAGAAAAGACAAAGTTGTAGAAGCTTCTATCACCCACCACGGGGGCGTGCCCAGCGGACACGGGGCCGTGGTCAACGCAAAGATTCGCAGAATCTAGGCAAATCTTGATAGTACAGATACGCTTCTGCACACGGGGTCGTGCCCAGCGGACACGGGGGCGTGGTCAACTAATGCAGACAAACTGAATTTAATGAAGAAAGAGAAGATGGGTGGACACGGGGCCGTGTTCGGGCTTCTGTGCAGGCTATAAATAGGGGTGCTTGGCTCACTTGCAAACCACCTCTCTCACACTTCAACCACCCACCACCACCATCACAACCCACATCCACCACCATCATCCATCATAGAGTGTGTGAGTAGTCTCGGGATCCAAGATTGATCGTAAGAGTTCTTGACAATCAAAGGCCATGTTTGCCTAAGTCTCTTACATCACTTGGTGAAGACAAGTGTTTAGTGTAATACTTTTTATTTTTAATCTTTTCGCACTTTTTATTTGGTTATGTATTAATGACTTTAATAACTAGTTTCTTATGTTGAAGGTGAATCTTCCTTATCATTTGTCCGTGGTGTCTTGGCGTTATTTTACTGTCTATATAAAATAAAAGATTTTCACCATTCATATCTCCATGGTCTATATGGAGATATGTTGGCTACCTGGTCGGGGGTTAAAGGAATGGTTTGGTAAGAGTCTTGACTGGTTCAGTGTATAGATCCTGCAAGGACCTGGGTCAACTTTAGTAGGACCTCCTTCAATACCCACTGGTATTGGATGGCGGGGGTCCGAACTCCTTGACCCCCTCATATGTAAACTACTATTAAAACTTTAAGCCGGCTATTTAGGATTGTATCCCTGCTGACTCAAACTACTTAGCCGAGGGTAACGTCGCCTTTAAAAGAGGGGCATACCACATTACGCATTAATAACTTAATTAATTATCTTTCAATAATCCAACCCTTTAGGATTGTATCTCTTGGGATTGAACTCTACCAGAGGAACAGATAATGAAAGCCAAAACTGGTTCACAACAGTGGATTCACAATAAGCAGCTGTTTACACTAAGTCTTCTCCCTTGAAAGTGATTATAACAGCTGATGGTCTTATATCCACTGCCCGGATACAACTACTGCTGTTCTTCAAAACTACTGATGAAGCCCAGAAGACTGCTGAGAACAAAGCACCGCTGGTACAATCTACTGATGACAAAGCACTGCCCAATCAAGGACTGATCAACCTTGAGGAAAGCACTGATGTAAAAAGAGAGCAGTAGTTTAGTATGTCATCTGTTTTATGTATAGTCAGTGGTTAAGATTAGCAGTGTTTGTATAAGAACAGTAGATACAGGTTGTTAGGCTGTTAGACGTCGCTTTCATGGTGACGTCAGCTGAGATGTCTCAGTGGTTTGGATTGTCTATAAATGGAACAGTACTCTGTACTGTTACATTTGATCGTCTTGAGTGAGTTCTTCTCCTCAATTCAATCCTTTCATCTTGTGCAACCAACCATGAAGTATCAGGCTGAGAGGGAGTTTAGTTTGTAAGCTTGCATTGTAATCTTTTGCTTTGAATTGAAATCTTTCGACTCTATGAAAAGCAAATGTTTATCAAAGTATATTCTCCTTTGATTGTGTTTACAAAGTTTGTTATTCATTTCCGCTGCACTTAAACTCTGTTTATTTCTGTTGATTTGTTCAATTTATACAAACTAACACAATCATGAGAGCCTCTGATCCTAACAATTGGTATCAGAGCCTGGACAGTCAAATTCGATCTAACAATCAATTTGACATAACAGTTCGGCTCAAAATTCATTGATACTAAGGTTGGTTGTATTTAGTTGAAAAACAGAGTAACGAGTGATAACGCTTAAAGTTGCTATTCAAATACTCTGTAAAACAACCAAGATGTCATAAGACACACAAATCTCACACAACAAGTGATATCATGCACAAGACACTCATGGTTTTTAGATTTGAAAACATATCTGTTAAACTATGGGATTATTTCTTATTTTCAAAATTGATTTCAACTGTTGTTATGAAACTTGTGATGTCACTATATTAGATGCTAAAGTATGAACCTCATATTAACAAAAGCCTATGTTTATAAAAACATTAGTGTTTTTGCTAACGTAAAAAGAGGGAAATTAAAACTTTAGTCATAAGAACTTATGTGTTGAAAACAGGTTGAGATCCTCAAAAGGAACAAATCAACTCTGTTAAAATACATTAAGAAAACAGGATATTCCTTATCATATGTAATGTGAGATTGGTCAAAAATTTGTACAAATATGGCCAATCCTCTTAAAGCATTACTGCAAAATGATTCTGGATTAAGTATTCCTTCAATAAAGACCTCCCAGTAAGTATTTCATTACTTATGAATGGGAAGGGTAAAAAGGGAAGAAGCAAATTCACAAAAACTCAGAAGTGTGTTTATCTCAAAACTTTTGAAGACAGAAGAAAAGAGTATAAACATAAAACACTTAAGAGTCAAAGTTTGGGGTAACAGTGGTCATTAAGCAACTATGTGCAACCATTGGTTCAGGAAAGTTCAGGTAACAATAGTATTCCCAGTAAATGAATTTAAACGAGGACTAACAAATTTTCAGAATCTTCACATGGTAACAAAGTCTATAACAGGGTTTTCAAAAACTCATGTGAACATGTGTCCTCATTTCTGATGTCAATCAATCAACAAGAAAATGGTACCAAACAGTGGTCAAAATGTATTTACAATTTCATACCACTATTGTCAAACCACTGACCATTTTCATAAACTTGAGACTGATATGATTAGGTGCGTTAGTGGAAATTATACCAGATCCTTTTGGTGCTGTTTTTAGTAAATCTTTTATTTTTTAAAAGGTTTTTCTCAAATAAAGCAGGATATGTTATTCTTTATTTTTTTTAAGAATGATATATTTTGATCTTTTCACTGGTTTTTGATAGTAAAAGTCTCAATCTCCTGGCAGGATATATAACCTTTTTTTTTTTTTTTGTTGGTAATATTATCCTCAAAATGGATCAAAAGGAAGTGGTATATATGTCAAAGTCATGTCAAACTCAAGTTTGTTTTTACACTAAGCAAAAGATTGATTGTTAACAGATCTTAGAATACTTGGGTACTCATGTTTTAATTTAAATATTTTAACAAAAATGAGTTGCCTTAGTAAAAAGTGTACATCATCTGGGGTACTAAACCACTGTCAGGAATTCGTAAGAACTTCAAAATGAAATTGACATGTGGAAAAACCTTGAATGAAAATTCCTTTAAAAAGTTGCTGACAATGAACTTTCAAACCATTGCCATTACTTTAACCCTAACCACTGTTTTGGAAAAAACATATGTTTCCTAAATACAGTCCACTGATGAAAGTCAGCCACTGATCCTTCATTTTGCTTGGCAAGCACTGATGCTCAAAATCAGTGTCTTATCCACTGATATGCTATCCACTGATAGTAAAAATCATTCACTGTTGTCACATTATTACCGTTGTAACCACTGATGCTTGTTTCATCAGTGGCTCTCAAAACAACTGTTCTCCACTCTTCATCCATATCATCAGAGGTTGGCACGTGGTCAGTTTTTAGCCATTAGATCTTAATAACTGCTGCCACATCAGCGATCATTTTTTCTTAATAAAACTCTGCCCTAAACCCCCAAACAGGGTTTTTTACACTGTCGAATTGAATTCTAAAATTCTCTTCTCAAAGCAGTTTTCAACCCTTCATCTCAAATCATCCTCTGTTTTTCTTCTTCTCCAAAATGACGAAATCGAAATCAAAATCAAAACCAAAACACCATCATCCTCCAAAGAGGTCGCTCAAACGGCCGAAGAATCCATTGAAATCCCATACAAATCTCCTCACAACTACTTGGGTCTACTCACAAAACCCACAAACAACCACACCTTTGATTCCATCATCGACACATTATCTGAATCAAAGTACAAAACTTTGTTGATAGCAGATGCTTCCATTTACCAACAAACCCAGAGAGAGTTCTGGAAAAAGGCTACGCTTGAAAAACAAGACGATAAAGTCATAGCCATCAACTCCTCGATACAGGGTAAAGCGATTCAAATTACTCCGCAATCAATCTCATAAGTCTTCAAACTCGATGATCAGAAAGGTAAAACTTCCTTTGATAAAGCCGAGTTGAAAACTGATTTTTTAAAAAGGGGATATGCAGAACAACCAAAGAAGGATACCTTACAAAAAGGTTACTTCCCCTCTGCACCTAGATTTTTATTTCATACACTTTTAATGTGTGTTTCGAATAAAACAACTGCTTTTAACGAAATACCATTGAAGATCCAATGTCTGGGTTATGCTATTTTAAATGACAAAAATTATAACTATTCCCAGGAAATCTTTGATGATTTGGTGAAAAACGTTGATAGCAAAGCATTTTTACTTTTTCCAAGATTTTTAAGCTACTATTTTAAACAAAAATTTGGAAAAGAAAATGAAAATTTGCTCAAACAGGGTGTCTATTTTCAAATAAAAGGGTTAACACCTGAAACATTTTCTAGAATGATGGCACCAATAAAAACAAAAGCAGAGGTGCCTGAGCAGAATTTAGCAGTTACCACTGCTCCTCAGACATCTGCTGCTGAGCCCACTGCTCCAGGTGATCATAGCAGCACAACCACTGCTTTGAAACCCACACCTGACATTACCAAAAAGACCAAAAAGAAAACATCCAGAAAACCCACCAAACCCAAAACAAAGGCAACTCTGGAAGATGAGATCCCAGAGCAACTGCCAGTGACAAAACAAATGTCACCACAAACCACTGCTGCTACTTCCTCACAGCAGTTGGTAGAAAGATCTCCACCATTGCCTCAAACTCCTCCTGCATCCTCACAAAAGGATCAGGTTGTAAGCACAGGGACCCCACATTATGAAGCTCTGGATTCAATTGGATCCATCTTCCTCAGTCCTGATCCCAAGGACATGTCTCTTTCAACACCCATACCCTCACCAATCACATTACCACAATCTATAATACCCTTGTTGCATGCAGTTGATATAGCTCAGACACAAACCAGTTCCTCTCTATCACCTATCACTGAGAGTATACTCCCACAAGTGACTGGGTCTGATGCTTATACCTCTGTTATCCCAGCAACAACTGAGGAGGTTACACCCCTTGAGTTACAAGTAACTCTTGGTGGTAGTTCAAGCGGAGCAGCAACTACAAGTGTTGGATCAACAGATCTACATTTGGACAGTTGTTTCATTAGTCAGACTCCCTTGAAGGCAATTTCTTCTATAGCACCTCTGGTAACCACTAGTGAAACTATGTTGACCACTGGTACAATCAAAGGGTTATCAAGTGCTGAAGAGAGAAGACCCCAGAACCAAGAACAAGGGGCATCAATGGGTGATTTTTGGGACTCAGTTCCTAAGTCACACATTGGTACAACCACTGCTGGTGGGGAATCAGATGATCCTACTAACGTGGGTGGTGATTTAAAATATCAGGAATTGACGGGCAGAGTTGAAAAACTTGAAACATCAGTTGCTGAAATAAAGGATATGGTGCAACAGCTATTAAAAGCTCAAAAAGCACAAACCACTGTTGTTCCACCTCAAGCACTTGCTCCACCACAAGCACTTGCTGCAAATGAGCTCTGGAATCTTTTTCAACCCTTGCTTGAAAAACAAAAACAAATGGCTGATCAGCAGCATGAAATACATGTAAAAATGCTGACAAACATGGTGGAGTCAAGATTTAAAGATACTCAAGCAGACATCAAAGCTATCAAGGCTCATATCCAAAGCACCACTGGAAAAGTTCCTTCCACTATACTCTTCATGGATAACCCCCTTCCAGATAATGCCAAAAAGGGGGAGAAAATCAAGTTGAAGAAGAAGGGAATAGAAGATGGCCTGTATATTGAACCAGAACAAGAAAACAGACATCTAAACCACTTTCAAAAGGTTCCAAACCTCAAACCACAAAATCTCATATTTCCATCCAAACAGCTGATACAACAGTGGTTTCAAAAACTGCTAGCCAAACAGCTGTCATCTCATCAACACACACAACTTCACCACACACCACCAAAACCACTGCCATACCACCATCATCATCTACAATTACATCATCATCATTACCTCCTGCCAAAGCAGAAGACAGCAGATGTTACAACATCTGTTAGTCAGACACTTTCCATCACTCAAACCACTGATCCACCTAAGACATCATCAGCCTCTCCTACAATAAAAAGGAGAAGGATTTTCATACCTGATGATTCACCACCACCATCACCACCATCAAAAACTACCTCACCACCTTCAACCCCTGCTCAAAAGCAGAAGACATCTACTGACAAATCAGTAGTTGTAATGACAACAGAGGTTGAAACACCAGTTGTTTCAACAACTGTTTGTCAATCATCCACCACTGCTCTCATCATTCCTACATCACAACCAAAATTACCTCCATCCATAAAGCTTCACAAAAGAAAAAGAGAAACAACTCAGGCAACTGATGAAAAATATGATCCTGTTGCTGCAAAACATCCACTGGAACTAGATGCTGTAAAAAATGAGATGAGACAATTTTACACCGAGGATGATCCTTCAAAAATAAGATTTCCTTCTCTCATAGGCTTCATAGTCCCAGAAGACATGGATGAATATCTTGAGATGAAAACCAGGCAAGCAAAGATTAGAGCTAAACTCGAATGCAAAGATCAAGGTGATAAAGCCATTTCTGAAAAATTGGAATTTTTACTCACAAAAGTCAAGCTGATGGAAGATTATGCGCGAGATCTGAGCAAAGAAAAGGCAGATCAACGAAAAGAGATGAGAAAAGAATATATTGCATATATCATGAAAGAAAAATTCTATCCAGCTGAAGAAAAACAATTTGAAGAATGGCCAATAGTCGCTTTGAAGCATGAAGCAAACAGGATTGAAAGGATTAAAAATGATCCAAGAAAGAAGAAGACAACTCCAAATTGGAACAAATACAAAAAGCTAATTGCTGATCTTACTTCTGAGTACAAAAAGAAAAAACAGGAACTGGTGGATGCTAAAGTGGATACTGCTGAAGCCATAGCAAAGTTGACGAAGCAGTATACCGACGAAGCTTATGAAAGGCTTAAGAAAAGAAGGATAACAGTCACAGACTCCTCTAACAAGCCAGACTACAACAAGATAGAACAACAGCTGGATGCTCTTAAATCACTGATCACATCAGCAGATAACCCTATCCTTGTGGAAAACCAAGAAAAAGGAAAACTGCTGACCAGTGAAGAAGAAAAAGAAAAGGAAGCTGAGTACTTCACAGAAGCCATCAAGAAAATGGATCTAAAAGAAGAGAGTTCAGTGAGCCTTCAAAACCTTTTCAAAAAGGTATTAACCAAACCTGCAGCAGATATCTCAGACACTGAACTTGAACAAAGAAAAAGGCAAGAGCTGATTGAACAAGAAGCTGCAGAAGACATAGCTGCAGCAAATGAAGTCTTAGAAGAGGCTTTTAAACGAATGTCTGAAGTTCAGGATACTACGTTACAATTTTTCTCAAGGCCAAAATCTCCAAGCTCATCAGAAAATAAATCTCTCCCAAGAAACCCATTGGGTTCAAAAGTACTAAAGTGGCTCTCTGATCAAAAGACCCATGTATTGACCCTGGTCAGATCCAATGGTGAAATGAAGTACATATCAAGGAAAGAAGCACTAGGCCTTAGTGTTGAAGATTTGCAGGATCTCCTTGAACTTTCATTGTGCAGGGATGAGGATGACACAAGTTCCAAAGAATTTGAAGAAGAATTTAAAAGACAAGCAAAGGAACTTCTGATGAGGAATAAAGATCCAAAATAATGAAGTGTTTTGGCATTATCTGTTCCAGGGGGAGATTGTTGGGATTGAACCCTACCAGAGGAACAGATAATGAAAGCCAAAACTGGTTCACAACAGTGGATTCACAATAAGCAGTTGTTTACACTAAGTCTTCTCCCTTGAAAGTGATTATAACAGCTGATGGTCTTATATCCATTGCCCGGATACAACTACTGTTGTTCTTCAAAACTACTGATGAAGCCCAGAAGACTGCTGAGAACTAAGCACTGCTGGTACAATCTACTGATGACAAAGCACTGCCCAATCAAGGACTGATCAACCTTGAGGAAAGCACTGATGTAAAGAGAGAGCAGTAGTTTAGTATGTCATCTGTTTTATGTATAGTCAGTGGTTAAGATTAGCAGTGTTTGTATAAGAACAGTAGACACAGGTTGTTAGGCTGTTAGACGTCGCTTTCATGGTGACGTCAGCTGAGATGTCTCGGTGGTTTGGATTGTCTATAAATGGAACAGTACTCTATACTGTTACACTTGATCGTCTTGAGTGAGTTCTTCTCCTCATTTCAATCCTTTCATCTTGTGCAACCAACCATGAAGTATCAGGCTAAGGGGGAGTTTAGTTTGTAAGCTTGCATTGTAATCTTTTGCTTTGAATTGAAATCTTTCGACTCTATGAAAAGCAAATGTTTATCAAACTATATTCTACTTTGATTATGTTTACAAAGTTTGTTATTCATTTCCGCTGCACTTAAACTCTGTTCACGAGCCGTGTCCATTAAACATGGGTGTAACACCCCGTGTTTCGAAAGTCAAAGTCAAAGTCAAGATTGAAGTCAAAGGAAGAAAAGATTGCTAATTGCGATCTGTCACTCCTTGCTCAAATCCTGTTTTGACTTCTTTGACTTCTAATTAGTCAATTTTATCATTTACGTTGGTTGTATTATGTGGAGTATCTATTAATAATCGATATGTATCGCTATTTATCGCATGTTTGATCGCTTTATCGCTTATCGCATTCGCGCTCGCAACTCGAAATACGCATCTTGATTAACTATATGTGTGTGTGTGCCTTATGTGTTACTTGTGCGTGTTTAGTTATGTTATGTGTGGAAATCAATCGAAACGCAATTGAAACTAAATCGCAAATCGAAATGGTATGATAATTGGTGGAAAAGAGATAGTGCGAGATATGAGTAGTTGGGATTAAAAGTAATTTGAATAGGAAACTCTATCGTATTCGCATCGCTCGCAATCGCAATAGAAACAGCAAAACTCGTCAAACCAAGTAACTAATCGACCAGGCAGCTAACCGATCGACCAGCTGTCCGATCAAACTGCAGTTCGATCGACCAGCCAGTCAGCCAGCCTGCCAACCGATCGACCAGTCCTTTCCACTTTGGGTAACCCTATAAATACCCCTTGTCACCATCATTCTTTCTACTTTTGGCAACTGATGTCCGACCAGCGCTTTCACCTTGCTTTTCTTCAGATTTCTCTCGATTCCGGTAAGATCTCGTCCTAAATCTTGTACTTCCTTAATCTATACGCACTCCTACACCTTTCTATCTTTTGAATCTTAACTTTTAACCGTAAAATCACCAAGATTCAAGGTGTTCTAGAATGACGTCATCATGTGTTCTTGAAGAACTTCATGTTTTGGCCTCAATCCACCAAGAACAACTTAGATCTAACCGATTTCCACATAAATAAACAAAGATCTTTCATAGATCTAAACATATTCACAATGAAAAGGATTGAAAGATGGTTTTTCCAACTTTCTTTCAACTCTTTTACACTCAATGCCTTCAAAACCGATAGAAACGGAGCTTGTGCCGACCTCCTACTCATTCTTGTGGTTATGTGGCCCAAGATCTGGATTCTATCCACGAGGTTCACCGATTTCGGGTTAAACATGGAACACCATCTCGAACAGTTAACTAATCGGATTTGGGTGATTCCAGTCTGATCAGGAGTACCAAGTATTGACGAGGTTTCTATTGTTTAGCACGTTATCACAACACCTCGATAAAAAAAACAAACAATCAAAACAACCAAGTGTAAGATGAACAGGTCGACCAGGACGGAGTGTCGTCCGATCGGGCTGCTGTCCGATCGAACAGCCAATCCGAACGACTGGCCAATCCGAACGACTTGCACCTTTGTAACTGTCACACCCCCAAAATCCACCATGCGGAGTACCACCGCTTGGAGGCGTGACGTGACCAGGATCGAGCCACCAATCATATTGAACAACTCAATTAAATAAAACCAAACATAATACGATTGGTGACCAAAGCTAGTTAACCTTGTTTAGTTAAAACAGCGGAAGCATAAACGTGAGTTCAAAAGCATAAGTCCATAGTTCATAAGTTAAGGTTTCAAAACGCAAGTTTAGTAAGTTCATAAGGATTTAAATATTAAGCACGGAACATAACAGTCCGTACACCACAACGACTCCTTCCCCTTGCAAGCTCCAAGCATTTAGCGACCTGTAAGGCATGTAACAACGAGTCAACAACAAAGTTGAGTGAGTTCACGTTTGGTTGTTTAGTTTTAAGTTGTTTCTGAAAACGTGGTTTGACTTTCGTTGGCTTATTTGCCGTGGGGGTTACCCCATAGTTGAAAGTATGTTTAACCAGTTCCTTTTCTTTACCCAAACCATATCCATAATAAGTGGGGGCTTTCCCCGTTTGAACTACTAGGCGGAATGATATCGACTGCTACGCAAATAAGTTGTGCCCTATATCAGTGTCTATCATCACTGACAGTCTGCCATAGTCCATTAGTACACGCCCGTCCGACTGGCACGGTGTGAGGTTTGTTAAACCTAATAGCGCTATTAACTAATGACCTGCTCGCCATTGGCCTCGGCGATTAAGTCGATATAAATTGAGGGACTTCATGATAGAGTTTTGTCTAGCTAGTTTTAAGGTTGTTGTCCTGCACCAGGAGGACGAACGTACGTATTCTGCACCAGGAGAATTCGTAGGATTAACAATGGCATCCTATTTATGTAGGATGGCCGTACATATCTTCCCAAAGGGATATGTAGATTTAGTTTTAAATTCTTTAACCCATTCCCAAACCACCGGGAATCCCATGCCTTGTAGAAAGTGTGAACTCACCTCGGTTTGCTCGGTTAGATTCTCAATATAGCTAACAGTCAGGGTCGGTCAATCGCGTCCTAGTATGATTTATCAGTTAGTCATTTAGTGGCTTTCAATTAGAGCACAAAGTTCCAACACGTATCTATCACACAACATGCATCACTGTAACGGTTTACACCCATCTAAGTTTCCCATCCATTCCCCACTCAAAATCAAACATACGATAATGCACATAACATATATAACCTGTTAAATCATTCACAGATAGCATACTCGACATTTATACACGCAAGTCACAACTTATGTCAATTCAGCATTAATACTCAAAACCGGCTGTTTTCGGACACTTAAATAAAATAGTTAGATTATTCCAAAAATTCCCAAATTTTTATAGAATGTCATAAACATTCCATATTTTATTGTGTAAAAATATCGGGGTCCGGTTCGTTACCCATATTTTATAAAAATTCATATTCGGGATTGAACTCAGATTTATGTATTTCTGACCACAGTCCACGAAACAATTTATTAAAAATTCATCGTAAGTCCGATTTACGAAATTCCAGTGGGGTAATTACAAATACATAGGTTGTTATCTACTGTACAAATTTCATGGTCCGATTCGTCACAAAACTCAGGTTATGACTGAAAGTACGACACCCATTTATTGCTGTCAAAATTCAGCTTAAGTTGCTGTTACAAATTAACACTTTAAAAATAGTAAACGGAGTCCAAAAATTACGATTCCGGTTCCATTAGAACCGTATTTCATAATAACATATTTTAGATTCAAAATATGGGTTTTTCGTTGAGTTTAAGACCTGTTTACAGCCAACTGAATTTGGCTGTAAAGTATGGACAGATTTCTGTTTTTAGTGTTTAACCTTCTAAATCGTGTTCGATCGATTCCGTTAACAAGTTTAGTGACTACAACAACATGACACATTAATATTAATCAGTAAAACATCAGATAATCAACCAATAATCATAATCACACAAGATCTACATGATTTACACACATATTCATCCATTAACCACCATGTTCATCACTTTAGTAAACTTTTAGTTGGTGATCTTATATGTTAGTGATTTTTAACCGACGAAACTCTTATTAACCACTCTAGACAAGATCAAGAAGGCGTTTAGAGTCACTTACTACTAGCTCGAGGCTAGGGGAGAAACTAGGCGAAAAAGGAGTGGTTAAAAGCAATAGGGTGAGGTCCTTCGCGTTCCGAATGCACCAAGCTTCTTTGTATGAGATCCTCAACACTTGTATGCCCTTGGAATGAGGAGATCAAAACCGAAAAATGGATGGATGGTAGAGGGGTGTTCGGCCGTGAGCTATTAGAGAGGGAGAGGGAGATTTCTCTAAGTGTTGGTGGTTAAGTGTTATGGTGGGTTAAGTGTTGATCTTATAGACAACTCACATGGACATTAACCAAAGGATTATGTGCTAGCTGGATATTAAACACACAAGATTATTAAAATCAAATAAAGGAAAATGTGTCACCATATGGTGACCGAGTTCGGTTGGGGGGGGGGGTAATCCGGTTGGTTTTCAACTAAACAGTTAGACATTAGTTAGTTAAGTGTGAAGGTTAACTCGGTTATTAGTGTGTCATGCATTATGACGGGTGTTAGGGTATTCAGGGACCCTAATTGGCTCAGAGAAAGCTAAACAATGTAAATAGCAATATTTTTATGTTCCGGGTAAAGTCCGGTTGTTCGGTTCGGTGTTGTTCCGTTAAAGTGCTTAATTAATCCGTAAAGTGTCCTACTTATATATTTTGTAACGTTTTTACTTTCTAACACTTAGGAAAATATAACGGACTATTTAGTGACCTATCTGTACACTATTAGTATATTAACAAATACGTGTAAGCATAACACAGATATCAGAAAGCAGTTAAGTAATTCCACACAGTCGTCAAGCACATTAATTATTATTAATAACTGTACGGTTACATGTAAATTCGAGGGTTGTCACATTCTCCCCATGTTAAGAGAATTTCGTCCCGAAATTTAGCGCGTGGTTACTGAGGAAGCTAGTTAAGTTGCGTTGTTTTCCAGATTTTCCTGGGGTGTCACATCATCCCCCCGTTGATTTGGAATTTCGTCCCGAAATTCTGCAGTAGCTTCAGCCTCAGTAGTGGTTGCGTTTTTCTTAAACAGTTGGGGATACTTGAGTTTCATTTGGTCTTCTCGTTCCCAGGTATACTCTGGGCCACGACGAGCATTCCAATGAACTCGAACGAGAGGTATTCTTGTGTGCTTGAGAATCTTAACATCTCGATCAGTAATCTCTACTGGTTCCTCGACGAATCACAGCTGGTCGTCGATTGTGAGTTCCTTGAGAGGAACTATGAGGGTCTCATCTGACAGACACTTTTTCAGATTCGACACATGGAATACGTTGTGAACTCCGTTGAGTTCTTAAGGTAAATTCAACCTGTAGGCGACTTTGCCAATTTTCTCGGTGACTTCGAATGGTCCGACATAACGCGGATTGAGTTTGCCTCGTTTGCCAAAGCGGACTACACCTTTCCAAGGTGAAACTTTGAGTAGCACTCGATCCCCAACCTGGAGCTCGAGTGGTTTTCTTCCCTTATCAGGATAGCTTTTCTGACGGTCACGAGCTGCCGCCATTCGCTGTCGTATCTGAGCAATTCTCTCGGTGGTATCTACCACAAGTTCTGGGCCAGTGATTTGGCTGTCACCAACTTCTGCCCAACAGAGAGGTGATCGGCATTTGCGTCCGTACAAAGCCTCGAATGGAGCGGCTTGGATGCTGGTGTGGTAGCTGTTGTTATATGAGAACTCCACTAGCGGGAGGTGCTTTTCCCAGCCATTACCAAAATCGATTACACATGCCCTAAGCATGTCTTCAAGGGTTTGGATGGTGCGTTCAGATTTCCCATCCGTCTGCGGGTGATATGCGGTGCTCATATCCAAACGTGAGCCAAAAGACTTGTGCATTGCTTGCCATAGTTCAGAAGTAAAACACGCGTCACGATCAGATATAATAGAGGTTGGCACTCCGTGCCTTGATACCACTTCCTTTAGATAAATGTCTGCAAGAGTAGAAAACTTATCCGTTTCTTTGATGGCCAGAAAATGTGCAGACTTGGTCAGTCGATCTACGATCACCCTAATGGTATTGTTTCCGCGTTGAGATCTGGGCAGACCAGTAACGAAATCCATGGAAATTTGCTCCCATTTCCATTTAGGTATCTCTGGTTGTTGAAGTAGGCCTGATGGTTTCTGATGTTCAGTCTTGACTCTCGCACAAGTCAAGCACTTACTGACGTAGGTTGCTATGTGGGCTTTCATGCCAGGCTACCAGTATGTGGTCTTTAAGTCGTGGTACATCTTATCCGAACCAGGATGTACTGAATAACGAGACTTGTGCGCTTCGTCCATCACAAGTTCGCATAAGTCTCCATACAGTGGAACCCAGATGCGTCCGTTAACATAGTAGGCGCCGTCTTCCTTTTGTTCCAGTCGCTGCCTTGATCCTCGTAGGGACTCAGCCCTGGTGTTTTCTGCTTTCAATGCTTCGACCTGAGCATCACGGATCTGAGCGGGAAGGTTAGATTGGATGGTAAGCTGTAACGCATGTACACGCTTAGGTAGAGTATCCTTTCGACTGAGGGCGTCAGCCACAACATTGGCTTTGCCCGGATGATACTTGATAGCGCATTCGTAATCATTCAAGAGTTCGACCCATCGGCGTTGTCGCATGTTTAACTCCTTTTGCTTGAAGATATGCTCGAGACTCCTGTGGTCGGTGTAAATGGTGCACTTTGTACCGTACAGGTAATGTCTCCATATCTTTAGCGCAAATACAACAGCTCCCAGCTCCAGATCGTGAGTAGTGTAATTCCTTTCGTGAACTTTAAGTTGGCGCGATGCGTAGGCAATGACCTTGTCACGTTGCATCAATACGCAACCAAGTCCTTGGATGGAAGCGTCGCAATAAATCACGAAATCATCGGTGCCTTCGGGCAATGAGAGGATAGGCGCGCTACAAAGTCTATCCTTTAGGTGTTGAAATACGGACTCCTGTGCATCTCCCCAACGATAGATGACACCCTTCTGAGTCAGCGAAGTGAGAGGTTGCGCAATCTTGGAGAAATCTTTTATAAACCTTCTGTAATATCCGGCCAAACCCAAGAATTGGCGGATCTCTGTTGGTGTTCGGGGTGCAGGCCAGTTCTTGATCGATTCAACCTTAGATGGATCCACATGAATTCCATCCTTGTTTACCACGTGGCCTAGAAAGTGGACTTCGCGAAGCCAGAAGTCACATTTTGAAAACTTGGCATACAACTGCTCTTTTCGAAGAAGTTCCAGCATAAGTCGTAGATGCTGCTCGTGTTCCTCCTGACTCTTAGAATAGATCAGGATATCGTCGATGAACACAATAACGAACTTATCCAGGTAAGGCTTGCACACTCGGTTCATGAGATCCATGAAGACCGCTGGTGCGTTCGTCAGCCCGAATGGCATAACCAGAAACTCGTAATGGCCGTAACGAGTTCTGAATGCTGTTTTGGAGACGTCCTCATCTCGGACTCTCAGCTGATGGTATCCCGATCTCAAATCAATCTTGGAGTAATAGCTCGACCCTTGCAACTGGTCGAACAAGTCGTCAATACGTGGAAGAGGATAACAATTCTTCACAGTCACCTTGTTGAGTTCGCGGTAGTCAATACACATTCTGAAGGTACCGTCCTTCTTCTTTACGAACAAGACTGGAGCTCCCCAGGGCGAAGAGCTAGGACGTATAAAACCCTTTTCCAAGAGTTCTTGTAGTTGTGTGGACAGTTCTTCGAGTTCTGATGGAGCTAGACGATATGGTGCTCGAGCTACAGGAGCTAGCTCGATTTGAAACTCAACTTGGCGATGAGGCGGAAGACCAGGTAATTCCTCAGGAAATACCTCGGGAAAATCGCGCACAATAGGGTTGTCTTCAATTCTCTTCTCTTCCGTGGATGTGTCAGTAACGAGTGCTAGAATGGCAGTGTGGCCCTTTCGCAAACACTTCTGGGCCTTAAGGAAAGAGATGATGCCTTCGACAGCACCACTCTTGTCGTCGCGAATCATGAGAGGTTCTTCACCAGAACGAGGAATGCGGACGATTTTCTCCTTGCAAACAATTTCCGCTTGATAATGAGATAGCCAATCCATCCCAATAACGACGTCGAAGCTACCCAGTGTGATAGGAATAAGATCGATAGAGGAAGTCTGACCAGCTAAGACGAGGTTACAACCTTTAACTATGTGTGTGGCTTCAAGACTTTTACCGTTAGCTAGTTCTACCGTATGTTTGGTGTTCAGGAGTGTTGGAGTGCGCTTAAGAATTTGGCTAACTTTTACAGACACATAACTAGTATCGGCACCCGAATCGAATAAAACAGTAACAAAGAAATCATCCAGAGGAAACTTACCCATCACAACGTTGGGATTGTTCCTCGCGTCGCCCTCATGGTTTCAGGGAGTGATCACCAAGGATCGAGAGTCGAGCCTTCCAAACTCTCTATGCTAGAGAGTGTTCATTTCAGCGTCTTTGCATGGAGAAGCGAGAACGAAATGTCACTGTGGTAGGAGAATGACGGTTTGGTCTAAGCAAATGGTAGAAATTAGATATAACATAAATCAACAATCATGTGTAGGTACAAAAGCTAGTGTAAAGATTCCGCGTATTTAAGAAGACTGTCATGGAATAATACGATTTCTTATAGTGTAAGGTGGATCAGGTAAGCTTATAGATTATCGTGTTTTCCTGTAGGTTGAGTGATCCATATCTCCGCTTTCGAACGTTCTGAAGACTATCTCATCAGTAAGGGCATCCATTCGCTAGGTTGGGTTTACGAAGGGGGTAAATCAAGTAGAATAAGCATTTACCACCCAACAAGGTAATGGGGGGGGGGGGTAAATCTTGTGATCGGTGGAAATTATGGTATGGTTGTTAGCGTTTCGTTATACTGGCTTCCAATCGCAGAAACAGGGGATTGGTGAGGTTCATGCGAAGAATTGAGCAAAAACAGGGGTCCACCAATAACAGGAGAATTCAACCAAGTAATATGTCGCTTAGAAGCAATTCTAGTAGTGAGGTGTGGCGGCATGACACAAAAAGGGAAGTTCGTTGCATCACGATTCATGGAAGTACATCACTTGTCCAAAATAGAGTTTGGTTGGTAGGGTTGCGAGTTGCAAAATGACAAACGCGTGTAACTGTGGCTGCTTCGTTCCTGGTAACGACGACCAGTGGAGATGATGAGGTCCGTCAACAGGGATGCGTGGGTATAGTTCTCCAACACCCGAGTTCGTTTGAGCCAGGACTGGTCTTCGTGAATGTTGACGTACAAGCCGAATGTACGGAGGGTCAGATGGTGACGTTATGTCGGGTTAAACGTGTAATTAGATAGAATGCATAAACAGTTGTCGTAGAGGGGTGACGAGAAATTAGAAAAAGAATTTGAACATCACTTGTCAAATTTCAAGTAAACAATTGCATATCATAAAGAATGCAGTAGGGCTAATAGACAACATGCTACTACCCTAAATAAACAAACCATAAACACCACACCGGACAAAAGTAATCTAGCAAGTAAGAAATATAGACTTAAATCATACCACTTATGGTGTCGAGTCTTGCACGTGGAGCGAAGCGTCGTTGTGGATCGTTGAGCACTGTACAGGTTATAGTCTGGTTTTATCAAAAAGCTTTTTCCCCTTTTTTAAAACCAAGTTCACTATAACCAATGGCTCTGATACCAATCTGTCACACCCCCAAAATCCACCATGCGGAGTACCACCGCTTGGAGGCGTGACGTAACCAGGATCGAGCCACCAATCATATTGAACAACTCAATTAAATAAAACCAAACATAATACGATTGGTGACCAAAGCTAGTTAACCTTGTTTAGTTTAAACAGCGGAAGCATAAACGTGAGTTCAAAAGCATAAGTCCATAGTTCATAAGTTAAGGTTTCAAAACGCAAGTTTAGTAAGTTCATAAGGATTTAAATATTAAGCACGGAACATAACAGTCCGTACACCACAACGACTCCTTCCCCGTGCAAGCTCCAAGCATTTAGCGACCTGTAAGGCATGTAACAATGAGTCAACAACAAAGTTGAGTGAGTTCACGTTTGGTTGTTTAGTTTTAAGTTGTTTCTGAAAACGTGGTTTGACTTTCGTTGGCTTATTTGCCGTGGGGGTTACCCCATAGTTGAAAGTATGTTTAACCAGTTCCTTTTCTTTACCCAAACCATATCCATAATCAGTGGGGGCTTTCCCCGTTTGAACTACTAGACGGAATGATATCGACTGCTACGCAAATAAGTTGTGCCCTATATCAGTGTCTATCATCACTGACAGTCTGCCATAGTCCATTAGTACACGCCCGTCCGACTGGCACGGTGTGAGGTTTGTTAAACCTAATAGCGCTATTAACTAATGACTCGCTCGCCATTGGCCTCGGCGATTAAGTCGATATAAATTGAGGGACTTCATGATAGAGTTTTGTCTAGCTAGTTTTAAGGTTGTTGTCCTGCACCAGGAGGACGAACGTACGTATTCTGCACCAGGAGAATTCGTAGGATTAACAATGGCATCCTATTTATGTAGGATGGCCGTACATATCTTCCCAAAGGGATATGTAGATTTAGTTTTAAATTCTTTAACCCATTCCCAAACCACCGGGAATCCCATGCCTTGTAGAAAGTGTGAACTCACCTCGGTTTGCTCGGTTAGATTCTCAATATAGCTAACAGTCAGGGTCGGTCAATCGCGTCCTAGTATGATTTATCAGTTAGTCATTTAGTGGCTTTCAATTAGAGCACAAAGTTCCTACACGTATCTATCACACAACATGCATCACTGTAACGGTTTACGCCCATCTAAGTTTCCCGTCCATTCCCCACTCAAAATCAAACATACGATAATGCACATAACATATATAACCTGTTAAATCATTCACAGATAGCATACTCGACATTTATACACGCAAGTCACAACTTATGTCAATTCAGCATTAATACTCAAAACCGGCTGTTTTCGGACATTTAAATAAAATAGTTAGATTATTCCAAAAATTCCCAAATTTTTATAGAATGTCATAAACATTCCATATTTTATTGTGTAAAAATATCGGGGTCCGGTTCGTTACCCATATTTTATAAAAATTCATATTCGGGACTGAACTCAGATTTATGTATTTCTGACCACAGTCCACGAAACAATTTATTAAAAATTCATCGTAAGTCCGATTTACGAAATTCCAGTGGGGTAATTACGAATACATAGGTTGTTATCTATTGTACAAATTTCATGGTCCGATTCGTCACAAAACTTAGGTTATGACTGAAAGTACGACACCCATTTATTGCTGTCAAAATTCAGCTTAAGTTGCTGTTACAAATTAACACTTTAAAAATAGTAAACGGAGTCCAAAAATTACGATTCCAGTGCCATTAGAACCGTATTTCATAATAACATATTTTAGATTCAAAATATCGGTTTTTCGTTGAGTTTAAGACCTGTTTACAGCCAACTGAAGTTGGCTGTAAAGTATGGACAGATTTCTGTTTTTAGTGTTTAACCTTCTAAATCGTGTTCGATCGATTCCGTTAACAAGTTTAGTGACCACAACAACATGACACATTAATATTAATCAGTAAAACATCAGATAATCAACCAATAATCATAATCACACAAGATCTACATGATTTACACACATATTCATCCATTAACCACCATGTTCATCACTTTAGTAAACTTTTAGTTGGTGATCTTATATGTTAGTGATTTTTAACCGACGAAACTCTTATTAACCACTCTAGACAAGATCAAGAAGGCGTTTAGAGTCACTTACTACTAGCTCGAGGCTAGGGGAGAAACTAGGCGAAAAACGAGTGGTTAAAAGCAATAGGGTGAGGTCCTTCGCGTTCCGAATGCACCAAGCTTCTTTGTATGAGATCCTCAACACTTGTATGCCCTTGGAATGAGGAGATCAAAACCGAAAAATGGATGGATGGTAGAGGGGTGTTCGGCCGTGAGCTATTAGAGAGGGAGAGGGAGATTTCTCTAAGTGTTGGTGGTTAAGTGTTATGGTGGGTTAAGTGTTGATCTTATAGACAACTCACATGGACATTAACCAAAGGATTATGTGCTAGCTAGATATTAAACACACAAGATTATTAAAATCAAATAAAGGACAATGTGTCACCATATGGTGACCGAGTTCGGTTGGGGGGGGGGGGTAATCCGGTTGGTTTTCAACTAAACAGTTAGACATTAGTTAGTTAAGTGTGAAGGTTAACTCGGTTATTAGTGTGTCATGCATTATGACGGGTGTTAGGGTATTCAGGGACCCTAATTGGCTCAGAGAAAGCTAAACAATGTAAATAGCAATATTTTTATGTTCCGGGTAAAGTCCAGTTGTTCGGTTCGGTGTTGTTCCGTTAAAGTGCTTAATTAATCCGTAAAGTGTCCTATTTATATATTTTGTAACGTTTTTACTTTCTAACACTTAGGAAAATATAACGGACTATTTAGTGACCTATCTGTACACTATTAGTATATTAACAAATACGTATAAGCATAACACAGATATCAGAAAGCAGTTAAGTAATTCCACACAGTCGTCAAGCACATTAATTATTATTAATAACTGTACGGTTACATGTAAATTCGAGGGTTGTCACATTCTCCCCCTGTTAAGAGAATTTCGTCCCGAAATTTAGTGCGTGGTTACTGAGGAAGCTAGTTAAGTTGCGTTGTTTTCCAGATTTTCCTGGGGTGTCACAGTAACACCTCGTAAATTCTTGTCCCATATGATGAAGACACGTGTCATGGACTATAAACGTGTATAGAATTATGTTAGAAAGACTGAAGTTGACAAACAAAGAAAGTATGTGTGTAAAAGGATTCAAAGTGTCAACGATTGATAATTATACCTTTCAACGACCCTACACGATGTTTGTACCCATAAACGAATGAATTATGAAGCGTATGAAGCCGTTTGTGAAGGAAAGTGAAAGTTTACAAACCGCAAGGGTTAAAAGTGTCAACATGTTTAATTTACACCTCTGAGTGACCTTTTAGCGAACCTGAAGCTTTGTAACGATTAATTATGCTCACTAGAATAAGTGATAAAAATTTCACAAGGTTTCGTTAACGTATGGGAAAGTTATGATAACATTCTTATGCGAGGGGTTAAAAGCGTAAACATTGAAACTTAGGGCTTTTCGGGTGACCATAAAGTTGACCGAGGACTTCATAAAGATTGGTTATGCCTTGGAGTCCTTAGAAATCAATATAGAGGGTTTATAGTGCAAAAAGAAAGGTTAAAACAACTTTTAGAAGGACCAGGGACCAAATATGCAAATCTGGGAAACTTGTTAACCGGAGCTCACCTTGACGCGGGCCGCGTAAGACCAGGCCCAAGTCTTACGCGGGCCGCCTGAGACCTGCAGAAGCAGAAAACATGCACAGATGTCTGTTACAGCCGGTTCCACCGCCTTAACTTATCATTTTTCAATTCTAGGGGCTTGCTTGATGCTTTATACTAGCCTAGGGACACTTGGAATGATCAGGAGTCATCCCATAGACTTGTTTGGCATGATCTTGTGAGAATTCTTAGGCTATATAAGAAAATTGTTTGCTAGTTCATGAACACACTTGCAACAATCATTCGAACTTCTTTTCAGGAACTCAAGACCTCTTCCAAGAGGTCATTAGTCATGCATAGGACTCCGGTAAGTATCCTTAACCTTCCTTAATCATGTTTTACTTAGTTTATATAGCTTAAAGTCAAACCATCGTAATTAAGGTTTGACTTAACGATTAATCACTAATGGTCCAGTGATTAGTCAAATTGAAAGTAGTTATAAGTTGGTAATTATGTGGGTAATAAACCCTTAAAAGGGCACCCTCTGATTCCCGCTCTAACTAGGTCATTTGTCGGGTCAAAGTTAGTTATAAAAAGTCAACAGAAACATAATTTTTGAATTAAAACATAATTAGCAATGTAGAAGCCGTGCAACCTGTTTTGTCACTCATATAACTTAGTAATTAATGTAAGAACATGTCTAAGCATGTTCGATCCGACAATGTTCAGTTTAGGCTTGGTTCGGAACCGAAAGTCGCGAAATTTGACTTTCGCTTTGACTTTCAGTTCTGACCCAATTTAGATTAGTTTAGACATGCTTTAAAGTTTCATTAGGACCAGGTTATATGATAGTATAACCCTCTGTGATTATACTACTTGGTTCGTTGATTGTCCGATTCATTTGCATGTTTCCGTTAATTGCTTAATGTTGACCATAATGCCCATTTGACCTTAAAACGATAATTTTGGAAATGTGAGAGGACAATAATCTTTGTTACTGATTTATAAACATGTCCCTAAAATTTCACATCAGTTTGAGGTCTAGATTAGGAGTTATGCTCAATAGCGTAATTATAAAGCTTTTTATTTAATTAAACGGAGTAATTAGCATAAAGCCTATCTAAACCCAATTTTTGACACCAAACCTTTTACCCACCGATGTAATATAATATTTTGGGATTTGTGAAGATTTTTAATTATTTTTAAACTGATCATAACATAGGGTTATTGCCTTGATTCGGTAATTGCCGATTATACATTTTTTGCTTATAAAATGAGTTTTACATAACATTTTGATACCAAATCTTTTGCTACTGATTTTATATGATAAATAGAGTATTTTGAACTTTATAAACTGATCAGGAAATTCAGATTTCCTATTATAACCCGGAAATCGCTTTAAACGACTTTTTTACGCGTTTTAAACGTATAGTATGGGTTAAAACCATTCTTGTCATATAAGACTTATCACCAACTGATATAACTTATTAAATTAAGTAGTTTTACTGATTATTTCAGACCTAAGCCTCATAATTATATTTAATCTCTTTTATAATCTTTAAAATGACCAAAATACCCCTACGGGGCCTAATTTGAGATTAAACTCGTTTTGGGCATAATGGAAGGTATCCTAACTGATATCACAACATATTTAAAGCATATTAACTTAGGAAACCTGTTCATGACTCATTTGGTTACCGTTATGCGTTTTTCGCGTTCGGATCGGTTTATGTAACTAGTTTGCATAAATTGACCGAAACGGATCAACCCATATCTTTTTCACCTCAAAATCCAGAATGTGTTTAGTTTACCCATATTATACAAGTCTTCAAACTTGTCGGGACTAAATCACATTCTAATCCGGTCTTCGCTTAATCATGCGTTTTGAACCGTATCTTTCTTTAAAACTAACCGGTCTAAGTTACGACTTAAATAAGACCTGTTAGGAATCTAATAGGTTAATAAAACCTTCGTTCCAGATTAAGAGCCCCAGTAAAGGTACTTGTGCTTGCTGATTAGGATATACGGCTGAGTATAAATTTCATTTTTAAGCTCAAGTAAATACTCTTTACTTATTTTCCCTATACGGGCTTGGGATACGGTATTATAATAATACCGCTTGGTCGGGTATTGAATGTTTAATCATATTGTGATTAAATTATTGAGGTAACCCGCTTTAATCTGTATTGTTTGAAATAAAAGCCTTTAGGGGTTAATGACCATGTCTCGGATATCCTTGGCATCATTATAATAAAATGGCCACGTCTTAAGCACGGGGTGTAGGCATACACCTGACAGTTGCATAAGGGAAACGGTATCTCACTCTCTTACGGGCCTATACTTGTGGCGTGTCGGTTAATCTTGACTCGGTTTCTACATCGGGCCCTGAACGTATAACGAACATGTAAATCTGTATACAAGATTACTTTTATATAATTGTCCCAAGTTATAAAAGATATTTTTGTGCCTGGTGCATCTAAATCAATTTTCTTAAACTCTTTTTAAAATGAGTCGGTTAATTGTATTTACCAGTGTAAACTGACGTATTTTCCAAAAAGGTTAAGTGACGGGTACTGAACGTAATTGGCTGGAAGCTCAGGGCGTTAATAAGGAATCTTGCAAGTTCTAGGCGTCTAAAGTCTGTTGAACAATGTTTATGTTTTAAGATCCGCCTGTGGATCCATCTTACAATCCGTTTGTAATAATTGATGTTACTTTTGAATCGGTTTGTAATATATTTATCTTTTACTTCCGCTATGCATTTTAAATTGTGTTGTTTGACTATGATGATATCGACTACGTCACGATACTCCCCACCGGGCCCACCGGTAATACGTGGAAATATCGGGGTGTGACAGGTTGGTATTAGAGCCAACATTGAGTGAATTAAACACCAGCCTTTTTGTGTTTAATCTCAATGACACAGTAGCACATTCCTTGACCTTCTGAGTCTAGACTTAACATAGGAATACTCTCATCCCTAATATGTAAAATATTGTATCCGATTTTACATATTTTGAATATGTCGCCAAGTAAAGGAGCCGTAATGAAAAATTCTCCACATCCGAAGCCTAGAAATGCTGAGCTTCTTACCGCGGCTAGGATAAACGTGCATCCAAGGAGAAAACATTCAGAAATAAAGTGAAGAAGAAAACTCCTTTTGCTGAAATTCGTTTCCTTAATAGTCCTTATAAGGACATATTTATTTTCTAGTCCCTTCATGGACAACATTATTTCTTTTAAGTCCTGCTTAGGGCAATTCTGTACTTCCTTTAAGAATCATTGGATATTTTATCAAAATTTCATTTTTATCATTATATATGAATATAATATATGAAATAAATCAAATTATTATTCCTTTTCATAATTGATCTATCGGTGTATATATTAAAAAGAATCTTAAAGGGTATAACCTAGCTGAAATGTCATTAAAGACCTAGCTATGATGGTAAAACCTGTTTAAAAGAGATTCAGATTCTTGTTAACATCTGAAAACATGTTAACACTCCTGACAACAGTGATACGATAAAATCATACTTGTCATCTTTATATTGGGAAATTCCAACCCCTTATCTAGCCTAGTGATTTAGAAATCATGGCTTAAATCATCAAATAAAGATGATCATATTATAAACATCCATTAGTGATGAAGTGCCTATGGGCTAAACTTGTTGTCCGATAAGACAACGACAGTGGTGGTCTTTGACCCCCTGTCTAAAGATGTTGGACTACGTCCAAGCATAATAGTCTGTATGATCAATGTGATCTTGACTAATATCATCAGATAAGATGATCATGTCATAAACATCCCTAGAGTGATGAAATGCCTACGGGCCATATCTATTGTCCTAAAAGATAAAAGACAGTTACAGTCTTTGACTCTCTCTCAGGAAAGGTAATGAACTACGTTCGAACCTTAATGTCTCGATCCTATAAGATCATGGCTTATAAATCCAAAACTGTCCTCGTGAAAAGGCCTTTTGTGCTATTTCAATATCCTTAATAGCTTATAGCTGGATTGAGTATAATTTAAAATAAACCTGATTATCAAATTAACCAAGAATGGTCTATTAATACCATGGTTAATGAATCATCGAAAATAATGATTCCAAAATAGACTCCCTGTCAAGAAAAGGTAATGAACTATGTTCAAACCTTAATACCTCGATCCTCTAAAAATCATGGCTTATAAATATTAAAACTATCCTTGTGATTAGGCATGTTGTGCCACTTTAATATCCTTAATGATTTATATACTAGGATAAATTATAATGAAAATACTAATATAAGTAACAAATTAACCAATATGGTTTATATTACCATGGTTAATGAATTGTCGAAAATGATGATTTCATAATAGTCTCAGAATAAATCATTGTTAATATTTATGTAGCAATCAAGCTACATGGCTGGATCAGTTGAGGTCAACAGCCACCCAAGGGAGAATAATGATACTACCAGAGTTAATATAGATGGTGTGGAACTGCAGGCATTGATAGACAATGCTGTTGCTCAAGCTCTGGAGAGAAGAGATAATGAATCAAGTGGTACCCATAGTAGGACCCTATCTATACCTCATACAAAGCAACCCTCCAAGACTCATACAGATCGCAAGAGCGATTCTCATCATTCTTCGAATCAGAGGAGTGTTCCGTCTAGACAGGTTGTGCTTCATCAAGAACCACGTGTTAAAACATGTTCATATAAATATTTTGTCTCCTACAAGCCTAGAGACTTCACAGGAGAAAAGGGAGCCATCGATTGCATGACGTGGCTCGATGAGATGGACACCGTTGTTGATATTAGTGGATGTGCAGAGCAAGACATTGTGAAGTTTGTTTCACAATCTTTTAAAGGAGAAGCTCTAGCTTAGTGGAGGTCACTGATCCAAGCTACGGGGAAGATCCCTTTGTACAACTTGGCTTGGGATCAGTTCGTTGCTCTTATCAAAGAAAATTACTGTCCTTAACATGAAGTTGAGAAAATTGAGACTGATTTCTTGGCATTAGTCATGAAGAACTTAGATTGTCAAGCATATCTTACAAGTTTCAATACCATGTCTCGATTGGTTCCTTACTTGATCACACCGGAACCAAAGCGTACAGCTCGCTTTATTGGGGGTCTAGCCCCAGAAATAAAGGCAAGTGTGAAAGCATCGAGACCTACTACATTCAGGTCAGCGGCAAATCTGTCGCTATCTCTCACACTCGATGTGGTCAGAAACAAGGCTGCCGAAGCCTCTGAAGGTGGAAAGCGTAAAAGAGAGGATGAGGATTCTCATCGCTCCGATAAGATGAAAAAGGGGAAATCTGATTATAAGGAGAATTCCGGGTTTAAGAATGACAACCAGCAGTCGGGTGAAAAGACCAGATGCAAAACCTGTAGGAAATACCACCTCGGGAAATGCATATTTGAATCTCAGCCTCTACCTTGTGGAATCTGCAAGTCCAAGGAGCATAAAACCTTGGGATGCAAGAAGTTGGAGGACGCAACTTGTTACGGTTGCAACGAAAAGGGGCACATCAAGACTAACTGCCCTAGGAATCAGAAGAAGGATAAAGAGGCCAAGAAAACAAACGCGTGAGCCCTTCAAATGAACACCCTGGAGATGGTACAGAATGATGACGACATAACAGGTACCTTTCCTTATAAATGATGTGTATGCGAGAATTGTTTGATTATGGCGCAGAAAAGTCTATTGTGGACCATAAATGTTGAAAACGGTTATATCTGCCTAATTAGGACTCTAGACGTATAACGCGAGGTAGAATTAGAAAATACTCCAACAACTTTAGATGGATGCTTTACATCCACTAAGAATCGCTCTTATCCAATGTCCTTATGACAAGTTTTCAAACTATCCAAAATCATCAATATGATCAAGACAGATGTGACATTTGATCCCCTATCAAAAAGGTGATGGACTAGGTCCAAACCCTAATCGCCATTGATGGTCTTTTATGGCCTAGGCTAAGTATAAATTGATATATATACGTATCTAAATAACGTCCATTAAGAATGTTCGTACTATATTAGCCTGTATGGTTTAATGATACCATGGTTAGTATATGTTAGGTCATCAGGATGATTAATAGCGATTGTTAGATTGCAACTAAATAATTGTTTTTATCTGGTGTTAGGAACCAAATATCGAGTATGACAAACTCGGATAAGACAGCCGTTGATCGTGTTATGGACGATGCGACACATGCTAATGATGATACAATTGTGAACCTCAGAATTTTCAAAGATGTTCTTCAAACTATGATAGACGCAGCTGTTGGAAAAGCTGTGAAGAAGGCCGTGAAAAAGTTCAAGGAGCCCAATGCTACTTGCTCCAAATCTCATCCAAGACCACCCTTCATTACTCATGAGAAGGATCTCGTTCATGCCTCTAATGCAAAGGATGAACTAAAAAGGAAAAGGGAGGAAGATAACTCCCAGAGTTCTAAGAAAAAGAACAAACAAAAGTCCAACCAGAAACCTGTATGCAAGACCTGCAAGAAGCGCCATTACGGGAAGTGCAGGTTCAAATCAAAATCCCAATCGCAGCCTAGGGCTTGTGGGGTCTGCAAATCTAATGAGCATAGAACATTAGAATGCCAGAAGATAAGAGACGCGACTTGTTACAACTGTAACGAGAAAGGGCATATCAAGTCAAATTGCCCAAAATATGCAAAGAAGCTTGAAGAAGTTAAGATGGCCAACGCTAAGGTCTTCCAGATGGGTGCAAAAGAAGCCATGCAAGATGACAATGTTATAACTGGTACGTCCTTATCAATGATGTATATACAGGGGTACTGTTTAATTCGGTGCAGATAAATAGTTTGTGGATAGTAAATTTTGTAAGTTATAAATCTTCCTGTTAGAACCCTAAACATAAAATATGAAATAGAATAAACGCTAAGAGTTCTGTTTTGAATAGAGTACCAGTAAATCCTTCATGGATGGTAAGTGTAACAAACTTCTAAAATCTTCCATAAACACCTCGGAGATTAAGTGTAAAGTAAAACCTACAGACAAAAATCATAGGAACCATTTCTTCTGTTCCTGCCAGAAATCTTCATTCGTAAAGTTCTAGAGAACTCTCTCTCCAGATGAAGTACGTCGATATATGTTAGTATTGTTATCCCATTGATTTCTACCAACTGCGAACACCAGATTGCATGATAAAAGCGCCATATGAGGATTGGTGTATCTTAATATGTTCCATAGATTGCTTCCATGCCTGATCAGTATGGAGGTTTAATGCATGGAACCACAAGGATATTCCAATGGTCATATGACATTAAAGTCAGCTAATGGTATTCAAAGAAGATATCTAGAATGGAATTATCCAAGTAAATATCTCTGATTAAGGAATCCGTGGACTCGTAACGTGAATGTGTCACTTATCTGACACAGACAATGATAGATGAACTGGAGACTGAGATTTGGAGAATCTCTGTAACCTCCTTGTGTCTTGGTTATCTTCTCCAAAGATTACCTTGTTTACCTCCTGAGAAAAGTAAAGTCGAGAACTAACATCCCGCTTAGGGCTGCAGTATCGTGAAATCTCCGTGACAATTAGTACCTCCAACTCGGGAATAATAGAAACCCTAATTAGATGAATTTTAAGATAAAAGTTCATAAAGCCTAATTCGTAACTCTAAGAGTTCAGTTAATATTAACTAAGAAAAACGGTTCGTTTTGTTTATGCATTAATTACCGCAACCCTATTTAGGCAACAATTAAGAATCGCCATCAGCTGCCCAGGATCGTCGATTGGTTCGACTAGCTGTAAGAAATAGCTATCCCTTAAGATTAATTTAAGCAGTGGTTGGAATAACCATCTCACCTTAAATAAGCTTTCTATAATAGTCCATATATATATAAGTATCAAGGTTGCTCCTTTGGAGACCTTGTATAGATGAAATATCAAAACGTCCGTTTGATGGACGGGACTTTGGGAAGTCCAATGTCACACCCCGATATTTCAACGTATTACCAGTGGGCCCGGTGGGGAGTATCGTGACGTAGTTGACATCATCATAGTCAAACAACACAATATATAAATGCACAACGGAAGCAAAAGATAGATTTATTTCAACCGAAAAAAATTGTAATATTAAATATCACTAACAGTTGAAACAGATCCACAGGCGGATCAAATAAAAAGGAAACATAGTTCATCAGATTTAACCGCATCCAAGCTTGCGAGACTCTTATTGATGCTAAGGAGAGACCAGCCTATTTCGAGTAGTACCTGCACTTAGTCTTTTTGGGAAAATACGTCAGTTTACACTGGTAAATACAATTAACTGACTTATTTTGAAAAGGTTTAAAAATTGATTTGAATGCACGTGGCACAAAACATTTTATAACTTGGGATAATTATTTAAATATAAACTTGTAAAAGAATTACATGTTTCTTATGCGTTCAGTAGCCCGGATTTGACACCGGGTTAAAGATCAATTGACACACCACATTATTTATTTATGCACTGACGGGTGTACGCCTACACCCCGTGCTTAGGTCGTGGCCATTTCGTAAAATGATGCCAAGGATATCCGGGACATGGTCATTAACCCCCCCAAAGGCATTAAGCAAACAAAACATTTTTCAACGGGACATTTCAATGATCTAACTTCATACAATTAAAGATGCAATGCCCGACCAAGCGGTATTTTATATACTGTACCCCAAGCCCGTATAAGGGAAAATAAGTTAAAAGTATTTACCTTTGCAAGTATTAATCACAAACAGCAAATGCGTGTAGCTTCTACCGGGTCTCCTATTCTGGAACAAAGGTTTTTAATAACCTATTAGATTCCTAACAGGTCTTTTATTAAGCCTAAACTTAGACCGGTTAGTTTTAACGAAAGATACGGTTCAAACGCACGATTAAGCGAAGACCGGAATAAAATGTGATTTAGACCCGACAATTTTGAAGACTTGTATAATATGGGTACATTAAACACATTCTGGATTTTGAGACAAAAATGATAAGGTTTGACCCGTTTCGGCTAAATTATGCAAACTAGTTACAAAAGCCGATACGAACACGAAAAGTGCGTAACGGGTAACCATATGAGTTATATGCAAGTTTCCCAAGTTAATATGCCTTAAATATGTTGTGACATCAGTAAGATATCTTCTATTATGCCCAAAACGGATTTAAACTTGAAATATGCCCCGTAGGGGTATTTTGGTCATTTTAAAGGTTATAAAAGAGTTTAAATGTAAATCTGAGTTACATGTCTGATTTAATCAGTAAAAATATTTATTTTTATAAGTCATAACAGTAGGGTACTACATATATGTGAAATTTATCATTTAAAATCAAACTATGCACCTTAGGGGTATTTTGGTAATTTCACGTAGGCTTAAAAGGTCAAAACTGGAAACCTGAGTTTAAAAACTTTAGCTTACTATTAGAATATGTAAATTTACTAAAAATATCAGTAGGCATCAAACCTTATATGTTTAAAATAGTTTTAATACATACTATGTGTTAAAAACGCTTAGAAAGGCGATTTTGAGCTATTTCCGGGTTTTTAAAAGAAAGCTGATATTTTTATTATTCTAGAAGACTCAAAATGTTTTATTTATTATATTGGATCAGTAGAAAAAAGGTTTGGGGTCAAAAGGATTTGTAAAACTCATTTTATAGCCCAAAAGGGCAAAACTAGTAATTACCGAATCAAGCTTAGAACTCTAAGTTATGCTCAGCCTAAAAATAAATAAAAATCTCCAAAAATCCCAAAATATTATTTTATAACAGTAGGTAAAAAGTTTGATATCAAAAATTGGGTTTAGATATGCTATATGCTAATTATGTCGTTTAATTAATAAAAAGATTTCTAATTACGCTAATGAGCATAACTCCTAATCTAGACCTCAAACTGATGTCAAATTTTAGTGACAACTTTACAAATCAGTAACTAAGGTTTCTACTCTTTTACATTTTCAAAAATCACGTTTTAAGGTCAAAAGGGCATAATAGTCAATATTTAAGCATTTAACGGAAACATGCATATGAATCGGATAACTAATGAACCAAGTTGTATAATCATAGAGGGTTATACTAACATGAAACTTGGTCCAAATAAGGCTCTAAGGCATTTCTAAAACATGCTTAAACGGGTCAGAACTGAAAGTCAAAGCAAAAGTCAAATTATGCGACTTTCGGTTCCGAACCGGGCCTAAACTGAAAATTGTCGGGTTGAACATGTTTAGACATGTTCTTACATTAATTACCAAGTTATATTAATGATAAAACAGGTTGCATGGGTCCTACATTGCTAATTATGCATTAATTTGAAAATAAGCTTTCTGTTGACTTTTTAAGTTTAGCTTTGACCCGACAATTGACCTAGTTAGAGTGGGAATCAGAGGGTGCCCTTTTAAGGGTTTATTACCCACATAATTACCAACTCATAGGTACTTTCAATTCGTGATTTGACTGGACAATTATTGATTAATCACGAAGTCAAACTCTAATTATGACGGTTTGACTTTAAGCTAATTAACTAAGCTAAACTGAATTAAGAAGGGTTAAGGACACTTACAAGGGTCCTAAGCACGACTAGGAAGCCTAAGAAACTTTGGTTGCTGATCAGAGAGCTCCAGAACTTGAGTTGTGAGAGTTTGCAAAAGAATGTGCATCAAAGTTGCAACTAAAGGCTCCTTATATATGGAATTTAATTGCTTGAGATGATGCCATGCAAGTCTATGAATGATGCCTGATCATAACAACTGTCCCTATTGCATGTAAATCCATTTGCACAGCCCCTGGTATCCTTTTACAGGCCTTTAAGTCGGTTACACAGCTTCAACAGGCATCTGTCCAAAGTTTTTGTCGCTGTGCTGTTCTCGCGGGCCGCGTAAGCCCATAGAGCATTCTTACGCGGGCCGCCTGGCCTTCCAGAACCTGCCAAACAAGTTTCATAGTTTGCATTTTTGGTCCTTGGTCCTCCTAAACGTGGTTTTAAGTTTATTTATTGCATTTTCAGCCCTCTAACTTTACTTTTGAGGGTTCCAAGACTTATACAAACTTTGTTAAGTCCTTGGTTAACTTTGTGATTACCCGAAAGGTCATAGATTTCAACGTTGACGCTTTTAACCCCTGGTATACGAATGTTGTCATAACTTTCTCATACGATAACGAAACTTGGTGAAATTTTTACCACATATTCTAGTGAGTATAATTTATTGTTACAAAGCTTCGGGTTCACTAAAAGGTCACTCAGAGGTACACTTTAAACATGTTGACACATTTGACCCCTGTAGTTTGTAATCTCTCACTTTCTTCCACAATTAGCTTTGTATGATCCATGATCCATTCGTTTAAGGGTATAAACATCGTGTAGGGTTATTGAAAAGCATATTTATCCATTGTTGACATTTTGAACCCTTATATTCACATACTTTCTTTGTTTGTCAACTTTAGTCCCTCTAAAGTAATTTTTTACACGTTTAAAGCTTATGACACGTGTCAATACATTATTGGACATAAATTTTTGAGGTGTTACATCCTCACCCTCTTAAAAGAAATCTCGACCTCGAGATTTACTGAAACAAATAAGGGTACTTTTCTTTCATTGTGGATTCTACCTCCCATGTGTACTCGGGACCTCTGCGGGCATCCCATTTGACCTTTACAATAGGTACATGCTTCTTTCGAAGCTTCTTTACCTGTCTATCCTCAATCGACAAAGGTTTTTCAACAAATTTCAAGCTCTTATCTATATGCAAATCCGTATGTGGTATGACTAGCGATTCATCAGCTAGACATTTCTTCAGATTGCAGATGTGGAATACATTGTGAATACCACTGAGCTCTTCAGGTAAGTTTAACTTATAAGCCACTGACCCTACACATTCAATAATCTCGAATGGTCCTATATACCTTGGGCTTAATTTACCTTTCTTACCAAATTGCATCACTCCCTTCCAGGGTGATACCTTAAGCAGAACCTTATCACCAACCTCAAACTTCAGAGGTTTACACTTTAAATCTGCGTAGCTTTTCTGCCTATCCCTGGCAGCTTTCAGGCGATCGCGAATCTGGATAATTTTGTCCGTCGTTTCAAAGACTATTTCGGATCCTGTTAATTGAACTTCTCCTACTTCCGCCCAACAGATAGGCGTTCTACATTTCCTACCATATAGTGCCTCGAAAGGCGCGGCCTTAATGCTTGTATGGTAGCTATTGTTATAGGAGAACTCAGTCAATGGCAGGTGATTATCCCAACTACCACCTAAGTCAATCACACATGCACGAAGCATGTCTTCCAGAGTTTGGATGGTACGCTCACTCTGCCCATCCGTCTATGGATGGTAAGCCGTACTAAAATTTAAGCACGTACCCAAAGATTGTTGGAAACTTTTCCAAAAATGTGATGTGTATCTAGTATCTCTGTTAGAGATAATGGATACTGGTACGCCATGTAGAGATACAATCTTATCTACATATAATTGAGCTAACATGTCGGAGCTATAAGTCTCCTTAATGGGTAGGAAATGTGCTGACTTAGTCAGTCTATCTACTATCACCCATATAGTATCATTTCCCTTCTTTGTTTTTGGTAACTTGGTGATGAAATCCATTGTCACCATTTCCCACTTCCATGTGGGAAGTTCAGGTTGTTGTAGCAAACCTGACGGCTTCTGATGTTCAGCCTTGACTTGCGCGCACGTCAAACATTTAGCTACATAGGCAGCTATAGACTTCTTCAAGCCTATCCACCAATAGTTTGCCTTTAGATCCTGGTACATCTTATCAGCTCCAGGATGAACAGAGTACTTAGAACTGTGGGCTTCCTGGAGGATTACTTCCCTAAGTCCTCCATAAACTGGAACCCAAATTCATCCATTTAATCTCAGAATTCCGTCCTTACCATAGGATAACTGCTCTTCAGTTACTCCTAGCTTTTCATCAGGATAGTTATCTTCCAGTACAACTTCTTTCTGTGCAGCTAACAACCTTTCATTCAAACTATTATTTAATTCAATGCTCTTGGCATTGATCCTTATAGGCTTCACTCTTTCCTTCCTGCTTAAGGCATCGGCAACCACATTTGCCTTGCCTGGATGGTATCTTATTTCACAGTCATAATCATTCAAAGTTTCCATCCAACGTCGCTGCCTCATGTTTAAATCCTTCTGATTAAACAAGTGTTGAAGGCTTTTGTGATCCGAATAGATCACACACTTGGTACCATACAAGTAGTTCCTCCATAGTTTTAGTGCAAATACAACGGCACCCAACTCTAAATCATGGGTGGTGTAATTCTTCTCATGCACCTTTAACTGACGTGAAGCATAGGCAATAACTTTGCCTTTCTGCATAAGCACACATCCCATTCCTGTGTGCGATGCATCACAATATACTACAAATTCCTCTATTCCATCAGGCAATGTCAATACTGGAGCATTGCTTAATTTCTGCTTTAGAAGGTCAAAGGATTCCTGCTGCTTAGGACCCCAGTCAAACTTAATATTCTTCCTAGTCAACGAAGTCAGGGGTGCAGCAATCCTTGAAAAATTTTCAATAAAGCGCCTATAATATCCTGCTAAACCTAGAAAGCTACGAATCTCAGTAGGCGTCTTCGGCTCTTGCCAATTCATAACGGCTTCAACCTTAGCAGAATCTACTTGGATACCACGCTCACTGACAACATGTCCAAGGAACTGGAATTCACGAAGCCAGAATTCACACTTCGAAAACTTGGCATAGAGCTTCTCCTGCTGAAGTAGTTTCAGAATGCATCGAAGATGCTTCTCATGGTCGGTCTGATTCTTTGAATAAATCAAAATGTCGTCAATGAAGACGATAACAAATTTGTCCAAGTATGGCTTGCAGACACGGTTCATGAGATCCAAGAACGCTGCTGGTGCATTAGTGAGCCCGAAAGGCATCACTAAGAACTCGTAGTGACCATATCGAGTCCTAAATGCAGTCTTGTGTATATCTTCATCTTTAACCTTTAGTTGATGATAGCCTGACCTCAAGTCGATATTAGAGAAGTAACTTGCCCCTTGTAACTGATCGAACAGATCGTTGATCCTGGGCAAAGGATACCTATTCTTGATAGTAACCTTGTTGAGCTCACGATAATCGATGCATAGACGCATCGACCCATCCTTCATTTTCACAAACAGGATTGGTGCTCCCCAAGGAGATGAGCTAGGACGAATGAAACCTTTTGCCAATAACTCGTCTAGCTGAGTCCTCAACTCTTTCATCTCTGTTGGTGCCAACCTGTAAGGTGCCCTTGCAACAGGTGCTGCTCCTGGAATAATGTCAATTCTGATTTCTACTTGCCTATCTGGTGGTAAACCAGGTAGCTTTTTGGGGAATATTTCAGAATATTCAGAAATGACTGGGATATCTTCAATCTTAGGCTTGGGCTCATCAATAGTCACTTGTGCCATGTAAATGACACAACCCTTCTTCATACACCTTGATGCCTTGAGCATAGACACTTGCTCAGGCAGTCCATACTGGGTATATCCTTGAATGGTAAGTGGTTCACCAGACGGAGTATTGATCACCACTTGCTTCTTGTTGCAATAGATCTGGGCTTGGTTATGAGATAACCAATCCATGCCTATGACTATATCAAAACCGGCTAATTTCAAAGGAAGTAAGGACAAAGGAAAAGAGTGGTTCCTAATGGATATGAAACATCCATCTAACACGGTTGATGCGGTTTCTATGGTGCCATCGGCTAATTCAACCTCATATTTTATGCTTAGGGTTCTAACAGGTAGGTTTAACAACTTACAAAACTTATTATCAACAAATGACTTATCTGCTCCAGGATCAAATAGTACTCTAGCATAAACGTCATTTATAAGGAAGGTACCTGTTATGACATTATCATTCTGGATCGCCTCCTGTGCGTTCATCTGGAAGACCCTAGCATTGGTCTTCTTCCCATCTTCGGCCTTCTTTGCAAGCTTTGGGCAATTGGACCTAATGTGCCCTTTCTCGTTGCAGTTATAGCATGTCGCATCCTTGATTTTCTTATAGTCTAATGTCTTGTGTTCAGAGGATTTACAAATCCCACAAGGCCTTGGTTGAGACTGGGATTTCGACTCAAATCTACATTTCCCGAAATGGTGCTTCTTACAGATTTTACACTTGGGTTTATCACCCGTCTGTTGACCATCCTTTTTTGTTCCAGAACTCTTCTTGTGGTCATTGTTTCCCTTACGCTTCTTTTCTAAACGCCGTGAGTTGTCATCCTCATACTTCCTCTTCTCAGTGTCTGTGTTTCTCAGCGATCTCTGCCTGACCGCGTCCAAAGTAAGAGACAATGATATATCAGCTGCAGATCGAAAAGTAGCTGGTCTGGAGGCCTTCACGCTGGCCTTGATCTCTGGGGCTAAACCCCCGATAAAACGAGCTATTCTCTTGGGTTCTGGTGTCACAAGATATGGAACCAACCGTGACATTGTGTTGAAGCTTGTAAGGTAGGCTTGGCAATCTAGGTTTTTCATAACCAACGACAAGAAATCAGACTCAATCTTTTCAACCTCATGCTGAGGGCAGTAGTTCTCCTTAATCAATGTCACAAAATGTTCCGAAGACAGATTGTACAATGGGATTTTCCCAGTGGCTTGGATCAAAGATCTCCACCAGGCTAGTGCCTCACCCTTGAACGACTGGGATACAAACTTTACCACATCCTTATCAGCACAACCACTGATATCTACTACGGTGTCCATCTTATCTAACCATGACATGCAGTCAACTGCTCCTTTCTCCCCAGTAAAATCCCTGGGTTTGCAGGAAACAAAGTACTTATAGGTGCAACCTTTAGCACGTGGTTCTTGGTTCAGCACAATTCTCTTAGATGGGACACTCCTCTGGTTTGTTGAGTGATGAGAATCACTTTTGTGAGCGGTATGAGTTCTAGAAGGTGGTTTAGAGTGTGGCACAGACTGGGTTCTTACATGGGTACCACTGGATTCATTGAACTGTCTCTCCAAAGCTCGCGTAACAGCATTATCTATTAACGCTTGTAATTCTGCTCCTGCTACGCTGACCCTGGAGGGGTCATGATTTTCTCTGGGGTGACTGTTGGCTTCGTCTAATCCGGCCATGTAGCTTGCTGGCTACATAAAATAATGATTTAATTCATTCAAAGGTCTATAACAGTTTTATCATTCCAGATGATTTATTAATCATGGTATTTGAGAACTATTTTTGATTAATTTGTTAAACATATATATATATTCAGGATATTATAAGAATCCTTAGTTTAAAATATAATAATGGCAAAAAGGGCCTAGTCACGTGGACAGTTTTAAATCTTTAGTCATGATCTTATAGGGTCATGGTATTGAGGTTTTAATTACTATTTATTACCTCTTCTTAACAGGGGGTCGAAGACCACGACTGTCTTTTGTCTTATATGACAAAGATTATAGCCCGTGGGCATTATATCCCTAGTGGATGTTTTAATTAAATAAATAAATAAAAAAAATCTAATATAAGGATGACTTATGCGATTTTATCGAATCACAGTTTTGTCAGGAATGTTAACGTGTTTAAAGATGTTAACAAGGATTTGAATCTTTTAATTAGGTTTTACCATTTTGGCCATATTTAGAATGACATGTGGCTAGGTTTTACCTTTTAAGATTCTTATTATTTTATTAAAATGGTAGGTTTTGTAAAATGAATATTATTTTTCATTTATTTCGCATATTATATTTATGCATATAATTTAAAAATGAAAATTTAAACTAACCATTTCATTAAAATTTAACAAATACATGTTTGCCCTAAACGGGACTTTTACAAAAATAACATGCCCATGCAGGGGCTAAACTAAAAGACATGCCCACGCAGAGGCAGAATACAGAAACAAATGTCCACGCAGGGACATGATTACAACAGTAAAATAAACAAACAAATAAAGGATTTAGTGATCCTTCTTTCTTTTTCCCTTGATTAAGTCCACCAGATTCTTGAACATCCCTCGGTTATGCCTACGGTCTTCCCGCACCTCCTGCCGCACCTCATTTATCCTTTGAAGGATTTCTTGATGTCGTGGTGGTGACATCACCGGCGGCTGCGGGGGTTGCTGATAAAGCGGGGGTTGAGGAGGCGGCGGTTGCTGATACCCATATGGTGGGTATCCATAGGCCGGGTATCCCGTAGTCTAGGGACCTCCATAGGGACCTTCCGAATGGAGAGCGTTGTAGTTCGTAGCTACCAAGTAAGGGTCCGCCTCGGCATAGTTGTAATTGGTGTGGATCGGCTGCTCGAAGGGATTATACGCCGCCGCACCGGTGTATATAGGTATAGGGTCGCCAAAGCCCAACGGTGGCGGCGCGACAGGCGTTGAGTTTACTTCCGAGACGGGGTTTGAAGATCCTCCCATCTGCGGTTCCTCATGAAGTGGCGAGTAGCGGCTGCCACTTGAAAGTGGATGGGTGTTGATACGCACTCCTCCTCGTGCGGACATCCGTGCGTTCGATCTTCTTCGCCTCGGTGGCTCCGGAGGCTGTTGCTGGACTGGTGGTGGTGGCGGAGTGACCGCGACAAAACGAGAATCCTTGGAAGGATCCTGCTGCTGCTGCTGCGGAGAGTTGTGGTAACTGGGAGTAAACACCCAGTCAATCTGTCTGAACCTCTCCTCATAGCTGTCGGGACCATTATAAGGTGATCCCACAAAAGGTGACCCATCTGAAATTTCGATGGGGTGGTTAGGGGTTCCGGACGGTGGCTCTGCAGGATCGGTGTCCACATCTATATCCATCGCATTGCCACCGGAAAAATGGTCTTCAGGTCCTAGTGGGTTAAAACCCACTGGTTCTCCAAGGTAGTCTGTCGGGTTGAACCGGCCCTGAATGACAGGCGATATGTTGTCGAAATGTGAGATGTGACCCTGGAGAGGTATATAGGATTGGTGGGAATTGTGGGGCTCATTTTCAGAATGAGGCCCAAAAGAGTGTTGAAAAGAAGGGGAGGTACTCAGCGAAACTAAGCACCGTGCTGGTTCAATATAGGTCCTCCAGGGATCTTGAGGACCCGGGTTAAGGGAATCTGAAGGTGTTCGCCGGTGCGAAGGTCCGGCCTCATGGTCATTTGGGGCAACGAGTGGCCCCTTTCCTCTTCCTCTCCCTTTCATTCTTGGTGGCATTTTGTTTAACCTGTCAAAAACAAAAAAGTGATACAACAAGAAAATATAAAAGACAAGGTTAAAAATAAAACAAATTTGGATAAATCCTAAGTCCTTTGTCTAGACTCGAGAATCGAGGAATGTGCAATTGTGTAACTGAGATTAAACACAAAAGGCTAGTGTTTAATTCACTCAGCGTTGGCTCTGATACCAACCTGTCACACCCCGATATTTCCACATATTACCGGTGGGGAGTATCGTGACGTAGTTGATGTTATGGGTCATTTTCTGAGTATATATCCTGACTAATATCCTGCTTTTGGTTGTTTACTTGTGATCAGGATACTGGATTAGGGTATTGCTAACATCCTGGGCGATATCCTGGTGTTAACTAAATTAACCACGTGCAAGTTAGAGGCTGTGTATTACTAACGGTCAGATGGACTTCTTCTCCTCAAGACTTGGGCGTATTTGTTATGTGAGAGACGTTGAACCCGAAAGACCAGGTCTACAACGTTCGAGTGGGGAATATTCGCCGGATCCCAGTTTATTAGGATAGTTTGTTGCATTTCTTTTACTATAAATAGATGGGGGCGGATCAGATTAAGGCACGCAACTTTCACACACACTTTCGAACACTTTTGCTCTCTAGCTCACAGTAAACACTATACACAAACACTTGTATTCGAATTACATTGTAACACCTAGTTGATCCGCATCACATCCTGCACTGTATCCTGATATTTGAAGTAATAGAAGAACAAGGCAGCTGCGATTGTCAGCTCCCGAGGTTTTGTGCCGGCGATCTAGATTGATCAAGGGCTTTCCTCATACATCACGTGTCAACCTTTACTTTTTTGCTCATTGTTTGATCATAGATACAGCTTTATATCCTGAGCCGTATCCTGAAGCTGTTTTTACAATTAAATTGGTTAACATATTTTTCACACATATTTCTAGCACACTACCTCACTTAACTAATTTGATCACTTAATTGCTTCGGTAATTTTTGACCAAAACAATTTGGCGCCCACCGTGGGGCAAGTGGTGCTATTTTTGCTAAAAACTTTAGTAAAATCATTACCCGACTTTCTATTGTCAAAACTTTTTGCTACATTGTTTTCAATGGCCTCGAGATCAAACATGAGCTCTTCCACCATGTCTGCTACAACCTCTGCAACAATTGGTTCGGTGCTTCCACCTCCTCCTCCACGAATGCAAACTTCTTCACATGGAACTGAAAGTCATGTGGCTCGGGATGTTATCCCCGCTCCCACTACTCAGGGATCTGGTCCTGTTTTGGCTTCTAATGATGAAATTCTGAATTTGTTTGGTAGTGTACAGGAACAGATGAGGCAGCAGCAGGAAACTAATCGGATGCTGATGAGAGAGATTCAACTCTTGAAATCCGGCCCAAGTAGACCTGCTGAAGAAACTGTCACTCCTTTGTAGCCTAGAGCTTTGAACTTCAGTTCTGCTGTTTACACTGAAGATAACCGGGGGAATATCATGCCAAGCCATTCTTAGAATCATATTCCTGAGATACCCTCCTCGGTCAGGATGTCAACTGTGAGGAGCTCAGGATATGCTTCAGGATATGGCCAGAATCCTCAGACCGATAACATGTCAAATAATAATACTCTTGCTACTAACAATAATGGGTCTTTGCAGGATGCAGGTATGACGTCAACATTTACTAGGGAACTTCAGAAATTGAAGGACATGATATCCAGTGTGCCTGGAGTGGTCCAGCCAATTCCGGAAGTATCCCAAGACAGCCACAGGATATCCCGCTTTGCATATCCTATCTGTGATGCTGAAATCCCAAAAAGATTTCAGACCCCCAACATGAAACTGTATGATGGGACTACGGATCCTGAAGAGCATGTTGCCCAATATAGAGAAAGAATGGAGATTAACCCTATCCCTCCGGAGCTCAAGGAAGCATGCTTGTGCAAGGGTTTTGGTTCTACCTTGACAGGATCAGCCTTAAAATGGCTGTTAAACATTCCTCCTCACTCAATTACTTCATTTGCTCATTTGGTTAATTTATTTAACATTCAGTTTTCTTGCAGTCGGAGCTTTGAGAAACTAACCAGTGATCTTTACAGGATAACTCATGGACCTCAGGAATCCTTGAGGGATTATGTGAACAAGTTTAGTCGGGAATCCTTGGATATCCCAAATCTTGATGTTGCAACAGCTGTGCAGGCTTTTAAGATGGGGTTACAAAAGGATTCTCAGTTTTATCAGGATCTTGTAATGAATCCCTGCAGGAATCTCGACGAAGCTCGTAACAGGGCTTTGAGATATATCCGCTTGGAAGATGACAAAAAGATGCAAGAGAGGATGAATTCTACCTCAACCTACGAATCAACCAACAGGAAATCAGAATCCTCGTATAAACCATATCGCTCCAAGCCATATGGCAGAAATGATAACAAGAAAGTGAATGCTGTTGAAGACGAGGATCCTGAAGAATATCCTGAATTATCTTAATACTGCTTTTCTGTTAATATACCTGAGTTAATGTATGCTATGCAGGGTTTAGGAGACAAAGCTAGGTGGCCTCAAAAGAATCAGCAGAAAGCTGATTGGAAGGATAAATCCAAATGGTGTGCCTTCCATGAAGATTTCGGACATGTGACCGAGGATTGCATTGCTCTAAGGAAAGAAATAAGCTACCTATTGAGCAAGGGGTATCTGAAGGATTTGCTGGGAAGAAAGAAGAATAAAGGGCAGGATCCTGAGAAGGATCCTGAACGAGCAGCATCACCCCCAGCGGATGCCAAAATAATTAACTTTATTTCAGGAGGATCCGACATTTGTGGGACTTCGTATTCTGCGGCCAAGAGACATGCAAAGGAAGCTAAGACTGAAAGGGGAGACAAACCAGCCAGGATGACTACCCTTACAACCGATAAAGTGATCACTTTCGATAGTGATGACAGGGATAATGTTCAGGATCCTCACCATGATGCTTTCGTAATAACATTATATGTTGCTAACCATTTTGTACGCAGGATATTAGTGGACAATGGTAGTTCTATCAACATAATTCAGCTGGAAACGTTGAAGAGGATGAATGTATCTCCAATGGACATTACTTCGAAGTCCACTGTGCTCATTGGTTTCAGTGGAGAAGCTAGGAATACCGTAGGGGAAATAAAGTTGCCAGTATATGTTGAAGGGGTCAACTCGATACAATGCTTCTGTGTGATGGATTCCCTATCCTGTTATAACATCATACTAGGCAGGCCATGGATCCATGACATGAAGGCTGTGCCATCGACTTATCACCAGTGCATCAAGATCCCTACCCCTTGGGGGGTCGTTAAAGTTGATAGTGATCAGCAGGAGGCGAAGGAATGCTACTCATCCTCAATGAAATCCTCAACCAAGCCCAATGCAGCATAGCAATTAAAGATGCGGGCCCAGGATATCGTGGAGGCTTCAGAGCAGGATATGAAGAAAGTTATCCTGGATCAAGATAATCCCGATATCTCGGTGCTCGTGGGGACCAATATCCCTCAGGATATTGAAGAACAATTAACTAACTTTTTGAAGTGCAGGATGTCAACATTTGCATGGAAGCATGAGGATATCACAGGTATATCCAAAGACATTATTACTCACAAGCTTGGAATTGACAGGTCGTTCAAGCCTGTTCAGCAAAAAAGAAGGAAGTTTGCTCCTGAACGAAATACAATCATACAAGAGGAAGTTGAAAGATTGTTGAAGTCCAAAATGATCAGAGAAGTCAAGTTTCCAAGATGGCTGGCAAATGTAGTCGTGGTACAAAAGAAAAATGGGAAATGGAGAGTCTGTGTAGATTACACAGACTTGAACAAGGCTTGTCCTAAAGACCCATTTCCTCTTCCCCATATTGATGCAATGGTGGATGCTACTGCCGGGCATGAGATGTTAACCTTCATGGATGCATCCTCAGGATTTCAGCAGATTCAAATGGAGACTTCGGACCAGGAGGATACTGCCTTCATGACACCAACAGGTATTTATTGTTATACTGCTATGCCCTTTGGTTTGAAAAATGCAGGTGCAACATACCAGAGGTTGGTAAACATGATGTTTAAAGACAAGCTGGGGGACACCATGGAGGTATATATTAACGATATGGTGGTGAAATCTAAAAAGGCTGAGGATCACCTCCAGGGTATTAAGGGAGCATTTGATATCCTGGATCAGTATAACATGAAACTGAATCCTGCTAAGTGCCATTTCGGAGTGGGGGCAGGAAAGTTTCTAGGATATATGGTGACCAAAAGAGGCATAGAGGCGAGCCCGGAGCAGATTAGAGCTATCCTGGATATAAAATCACCTTCGAATATGAAGGATGTTCAACGGTTAACAGGCCGAGTAGCAGCATTGAACAGATTTATTTCAAGATCCTCGGAAAAATGCAAGGAATTTTATGATATTCTCAAGAAGAATAAGAAGTTAGAATGGGGAGCAAAGCATGAAGCAGCCTTGCAGGATTTGAAGCGATATCTCTCAACTGGACCTCTATTGATGAAGCCTGAAAATGGTGAACCACTATCCCTATACCTCGCTGTATCAGGGAATGTTGTAAGTGCCGTTCTCATAAAGGACCATGAAGGTCAGCAATATCCTGTCTATTATGTTAGTAAAAGTTTACTAGATGCTGAAACTAGATATTCTCATCTAGAGAAATTAATATTAGCCCTAGTTATGGCATCAACAAAACTTAGACATTATTTTGAGACACATAGGATTAATGTTAAAACCAATTATCCTGTTAAAAACGTGCTTAGGAAACCCGAGATGTCAGGTAGGTTGGCTAAGTGGTCAGTAAAACTGAGTGCTTATGATTTAGTATATGAGCCTAGAAATGCCATAAAGTCTCAGGCTTTAGCTGACTTTGTGGCTGATTTCAGTAGTGACATTCAAAATGAAGTAGATTTAGAAGTACAGCAGCTAGGAGAAAACTTAGAATGCTGGACATTGTATACTGATGGTGCATCTAACGTAAGAGGTGTAGGTTTAGGTATACTACTAAAATCGCCACAGGGGGACATATTACCCCAGGCTATTAGGTGTGAATTTCCTGCTACTAATAATGAGGCAGAATATGAGGCTTTAATTGCAGGATTAGAGTTGGCTAAGAATATGAGTATCAAGAATTTGCAAGTATATATTGATTCCTTGTTAATCACTAAACATTTTAATGGATCCTATGCAGTTAAGGGAGAGAAGTTAATTGAGTATCTCGAAATTCTCAAAAAATTAGCAGGATATTTCGATATTTTTACACTTGAACAGGTACCAAGAGAAGATAATGCTGAAGCTGATGCCTTGGAAAATCTGGGATCATCGGTCAGGATACCGGAAGGAACCCGAATACCAATATTACATATCCTATATCCTGCGACGAATCCTCAGGATAAGGAAGTAGTAAGTATTCAGGATCCTGATGATGGGTATCCTGAGGAGGATCCTAAATCCTGGACGGTACCAATTATGAGATATCTCAAGGAAGGACACATCCCAAAGAATGAGAATCCTAAAGCCTTTAGAATGAAGGTATCACGATTCACTATTATAAATGGTGTTTTGTATAAGAAATCTCTTGCAGGACCATATCTGGGGTGCTTGGAGGATCCCGAAACCAAAGAAGTACTTCAGGATATACATGAAGGGGATTGTGGTAACCATACTGGGGGCAGGTCCTTATTCTCAAAAGTATTAAGAACAGGATATTATTGGCCGACGATGTGGAAAGATGCCACAGAATATGCTCGAAGATGTGACGCATGTCAAAGACATAGTAGCATATTACATCAGCCTGCTGAACCGCTATATCATATTGTTTCCCCTTGGCCGTTCATGAAATGGGGTATGGATATAGTGGGAAAGCTTCCAAAGGCTCCAGGAGGAAAGGTTTTCATGTTGGCAATGACGGATTATTTCTCCAAGTGGGTTGAAGCGGAAACATTTGTTCAAGTTAGAGACCAAGAAGTAGTATCCTTTATAAAGAGAAATATCCTGACCAGGTTTGGAGTACCAGCTGAAATCATTTGTGACAATGGATACCAGTTTATAAGCAAGAGGACTACTGACTTTTGCAAAAGTTGGGGAATCAAAATGATCACGTCTACCCCGGTACATCCTTAAGCAAATGGACAAGCTGAATCCTCAAACAAGATAATTGTCAACAACTTGAAGAAGAGATTAGGGGCTAAGAAAGGAAGATGGGCAGAAGAACTACCCTTTGTTTTGTGGGCTGATAGAATGACGGTAAAAAATGCAATAGGCCAAACTCCGTTTTCCTTGGTATTTGGAGCAGAAGCAGTGATTCCAACAGAGATGGTGATACCTACTGCAAGATCTACCCTCCGGAATCCTGAGCAGAATCCTGAAGTCTTATGCCAGGAACTGGATACTATTGATGAGACAAGAGATGTTGCAAGGCTAAGGATGGCAGCATATCAACAGAGGATATCTAAAGCATATAACAAGAATATAAGGACTAGAAGATTTCAGGTTGGAGATTGGGTATTAAGAAAAGCTTTTCAGAATACTACTAATCCTGCTGATGGAAAGTTGGCTCCGAAATGGAAAGGACCCTATGAGGTTGAGTCAGAATCAGGAAAAGGAGCATACCGACTCAAGAATATAGAGGGGGATATGCTACCGAGATCTTGGAATGCTATACATTTAAAGCTCTATTTCAAGTGAGTATGGAATTTAAATTCCAACTCAGGATGGTATGAATTCTGTCTCTTTTATTAAATTTTGATATTATTTTGAATCTATTACTGACTTAAACATCGGAGGGGTGTTAGCCAGGCTAACACCCACCTTAGCTTATAGTGGTTTTGCAGAATATACTTCGGGATATAGCACCAGGATACACACTCAGGATACTTCGGAAGATTAGAGGATTGGCCCCCTCTCTCACGAATAAGGGATCCTGATCCCTTCACAGGTTTGAAGGTATTCACCTTTCTTCCGAATTGGGTTTAAACACCCCACCTGGAGCGCAAGTTATTCGGGAATAGTTCAAGGTGGCGGGACCAGTCCATGTAAAACTGGCTGACAATTTCGTTACTGTTGGCTATATCCTGAATCCTAAAGGTATATGAGGATTGATTACCCTCTCTCACGAAAGGGTATTTTCATACTCTCTAAGGTTTAAAGGTTTTCACCTTTCTAAGTCTTGGAGTTTATACACTCCCGCCTGTAGCGCGCGAAAATTTGGGATTTCCCCCAGGATACGAAGGATTTATCTCCAGTATATTTTGGGTTTTACCCCTGTAACACAAAAATTGTCTATACAATTGCAACTATTGTTCAAAAATTTTCTAAGTGTTTAAGGACTTCATGCACAGGGGACATTCCATCTAAAACAATTGTATGATGCACAAAGGATCAAAGTTGAGCTAAGAGTCTCGAACTGGGGACATCTTAGTAGGAGAAGTCGCAAAAGGGATCGGAGATTAATACTAGGGTTAGACTCAGTTCCTGGTATGATCTTTCCTTTATAAACCTTACATAAATTTTATAATTCAGGTTAAGGTTTAAGTATCCTGAAAATGATATATCTTCAGGATATATCTTCAAAATGTGTTTTTGGGATGCGTTTCAGGATATTTGATTGAAATATTTGGAAGTGATACTAGTTTGAAATTAAAACCTTGATCAAACAAGTATTGTCAAAACAGGTTTTAGAAAGTGGATTGTCTGTTATTCTTTAGGAGTTTTCTCTAAAGTTGATTGAATTTTTAGAAATCCTATTTAATAAAAGTTTTCATAATATATATCACTGAGTATATTGATCAGGATATTTTCAAAAGATAGTTGTACAAAATTTTGCAAAGCTAAAATCTACATTAAGAAATGCATGACAGAAATTAAAAGGCAACAACGAATAAGTCAAAAGGAAGTTATATTTTTAACATGTCAAAAGTTGTGCTTTTGGTTTCACCTCAAACCGAGGCCCATCCACCAAAAGCACAATTAGTCTTTACCATACTTACGTAACGGTTGAAGGTTCTATTTTAAAACGGGACCTGTCCACCTTCAACCGTTACGACATTCAAAACGGGTTATACTAACCGATGACCAAGGGCTTCATCCTGAAACCCAGGACCCATCCACCTTTGGTTATCGTATTGTTCTAGTGTAGGAAATATAAATTGTTCAACGACAGGAAAAGTAAATTGTTTGTACAAACCACAACCATGAAATTTAAAAAAGTGGGCTCCGGCCTTGGCACGTATATCCATCATCGCCCACTTCGCCGCCTAAGGGGCAGCACCTTCTTGATCAGCAACTTCTTTCCCAGCATCTGCACCAGCATCCCCCTCAGGATTCTTCTCGGCATCATCACCAGCATTGGCCACTTCCTCTGCCGCCTTAGAGGGCTCTTCACCAGCATGCTTTACGGGATGAGCGACGAGATGACCTCCAAGATCCTGTAGTTTCGCTTCCCAAGCCTTTACATTCCAGGAGGGGCATTCGAAGCCCAAGCTCTTGGCCTCATAAGCCATCCTTAACCTGGCTTGGAGAAGGGAGATAACAACGGATGCTTTGAGACTGTCCCGATATGAACTCATATCCTGTTGATATTGGAGAAGAGCGGCATCTACTTTGGCTTGAGCATCCTCATTGGCTTTATGGAGGGCAGCTTGGTGTTCCTGGGTCATTGCCTTGTATTTGTCTTCATAATGCTGGGACTTGGCAGCCGCAATTGTTCCTTGATCAGCTATAGTGGTTTCAGCTTTTTCGAGCTTAATCTCCAGCATCTTATTAAGACCACAGGCGTCTTTATACAAGTGCATGAGACGTTCCAAGCCCTGCAGTTAAAGATACAGGTATCTGTTAGGGGAGGATTTGCCAATGATCAGTGATCCTCAATTACTGTTGGGTTTAGTGATCCTCACTTCTATTTGAATTGGTGATCCTCAGAAGTGTTGCAGGATCAGGATCATGGATCATCTTAAGGATCCTTATACTAACGATTGTCTACTTTGAATATGACGTTGTTTTGCAGGAGTACGAGGTTGGACTTGGTCTTGGCGATATTCCTGGAGCATATTCCATATTTATTCCGCACGTGCATGGCTAAAATGGACGTTATGGAGGTCGTGGAGGACTTGCACCAAATGCGGAATGTTTGTTAGCTTAGATATTTTCCATTTTTAAACGGGATAGCGAGCTAAATAGAAACACTTGGCTATTTTTAGCTTAACACACACACTCGCAACTGCTCTTACTAGCTCTTGACAATTCACTTGGCGATTGCACACTTTTTTGAACTTTACACTATAGTGATCCTTGTAATTAGCTCGCTATCATCCGAAGTTGTAATACATTTTTTGTTTAATCTGAGTTGGTGATCGGTAGTTTCCATCACCCGAGGTTTTTTATGCCAGAGATCATTCATTGATCAAGGGCTTTTTCCTCGTATAAATCTTTGTGTCACTTGTTCATTCCATTTCTGAGTGATCCTTAGTGTTGTTCATTGATTCAAGCATCATACCTCACAACAGAAAGTTTGGTTGCATTATCATTGCTTGATTTTTGACCAAAACAGTTTGGCGCCCACCGTGGGGCAATTGGTGCTTCGTTCCTAAGAAGATTCATACTTTTGTGGTCATTTCGGTTCATTACGACCAAGCAGATGGCTTCCTCAACAAAGAATACATCAAGTTCTATGCCGGCAATTAGTTCTTCACAAGGCGTTCCGCCTTTGCCTCCACCACCTTCTGGATCCCAGAAGAATGCCGAGAATGCCGCGAAGAGACAAACCCCCATTTTCACAAAACCACCAACTTCTTCTGTTTCTTCTAATCCTACTACTAATGATCTTTACGCTCTGATTTTGCAGATGAGGAATCACGCACAAGAGCAGGACAAAACCAACGAAAGGATCCTCCGGGAGATCGCCGAGATCAAGAAACAGAAGAAATCAGTGGAGGATCACTCTCCTCTGATGCCAAGGTCGCTGAACTTCGACACTCCAGTCATAACTTCCCAGCACTCAGCAGCTCCGGACGTGTAATACTTGGGTGAATTACCAGGAAGGCGTTATGGAACAGCAACTATGAGTCAGGCATTTGGCTCTCACTTCCAGCCTCAAGGATCCTCTTCTCAACCATCTGGATCCTCTTTTCAGCATCATGGATACTTCACGTCAGGAGGATATTTGGGAATGCATGTAGTTCAAGGATCCTCCCAGGTCCAAGGATCCTCTCAGGTCCAAGGATCCTCCCAGGTCCAAGGATCCTCCCAGGTCCAAGGATCCTCCCAGGTCCAAGGATCCTTCCCGGTCCAAGGATCCTCCCAGGTCCAAGGATCCTTCCCGGTCCAAGGATCCTCTCTGGTTCCAGGATCCTTTCAGGTTCAAGGATCATCTCAACTTCAAGGATCCAACGTCTTTCAGGATCAAGGATTCTTAAGAAGTATGCAGCCACAAAGCTCGGATGTTCATCAAGGAGACTTCATACCAATGCAAACCATCGCTTCATCTGGTCCTTCGATCATACCAGAATCTCGTCAATATGGATTCACATCTGGAATTCCAAACACGAATCCTGTGGGAGGTAACACTTTTAATAATTCATATAACACTAACCATGGCTTAATGCAGGATACAGGTATCAATCAGGCTATGGCTAGGGAACTACATAAACTTAAGGATATGATATCCAGTGTTCCAGGAGTGGTTAAACCCATTCCTGAAATTGCAGATGGTAGCCATAGGATATCTCGTTTTGCACCACCCTTATATGATGCTGAGATACCCAAAAGATTCCAGATACCATCCATGAAGCTATATGATGGTTCAACGGATCCAGAGGAGCATGTAGCTCAATACAGGGAGAGGATGGATATCAATCCAATCCCGGAGAGGTTAAAAGAAATATGTCTATGCAAGGAGTTTGGATCCACACTTACAGGATCTGCTCTTAAATGGCTGCTAAGTCTTCCCCCTTACTCTATTACTTCATTTGCTAATCTAGTTAATTTGTTTAATAGTCAATTCTCTTGTAGTAGAAAATTTGAACGATTAACTAGTGATCTATATAGGGTAACACAAGGTCAAAATGAATCACTTAGAGATTACATCACTAAGTTTAGTAAAGAATCCTTAGATATTCCTAATTTGGATATTGCTACGGCTGTAGAAGCCTTTAAAATGGGATTGCTTAGGGATTCATTATTCTATGATGATCTTATGATGACACCATGCAGAAATCTTGATGAAGTAAGAACCAGGGCCCTTAGGTTCATCCGCCTAGAGGATGACAAAAGGATCCAGGATAGATTGACAGGATCCTCAAAACAGGAGAAACAAGGATCCTACTTCAGGAACAACAAATCAAAGTCCTACAACAGATCTGATAACCAGAACGTGCATGCAGTGGAACAAGAAGAGGATGATGAGGATTATCCTCCTATTTCTGAATACTGTTTTTCTGTTGATAACAATGAACTAATCCTTGCAATGCAGAATCTAGGTGAGGAAGCTAGGTGGCCAAGAAAAAGTGATAAACCAGCTGCTACAAAGGATAAGTCCAAGTGGTGTGCATATCATGAGGATTTCGGGCATCTCACTGAAGAGTGTATTGCACTAAGAAAGGAAATTGGTTACTTGTTGAGCAAGGGGCATTTGAAGGAACTTTTGGGACGGAAGAAGTCAAGGATCCAGGATCCTGAAAGGATCCCGGAGAAGGCTCCTGCTCCTCCAGCAGATGCACAAGTTATAAACTTCATATCCGGTGGATCAGACATTTGTGGTACTTCCTTTTCAGCAGCAAAAAGGCATGCTAAGGAAACCAAGATGGATAATGGAGACAGACCCGTCCGGACCTCCGTTGTTACCCAGGATAAAGTCATAACTTTTGATGAGGATGATCGTGTTGATGTCCAGGATCCTCATCATGATGGTCTTGTAATCACATTGTTTATTTCTAACCACTTTGTTCGCAGGATCCTTATAGATGGAGGAAGCTCTGTGAACATCATTCAGCTTGATGTCCTCAAGAAGATGAATATACCGGAGTCTGATATTGTCCCAAGATCCTCAGTACTTGTGGGATTCAGTGGGGAAACCAAGAACACATTGGGGGACATCAAACTCCCAATATATATTGAAGGATTGCATTCTTATCAAAAATTTTGTGTTATAGATTGCTTATCTTGTTGCAATGTTATCCTTGGTAGGCCATGGATACATGATATGAAGCCAGTCCCATCCACCTATCATCAGTGTGTAAAGCTTCCAAGTCCATGGGGAGTGGTGAAAATTGAAAGTGATCAACAAGAGGCTAAGAATTGTTATACATCATCAATGAAGCCAGCCTCAAGACCAAGGGAGCAATAGCAATTAAAGTATCCTTCAAGAGATATCTTGGAGGCAAGAGAACAGGATTTAAAAGAAATCCTCATGGATCCTGATGATCCTGAATCCAAGATCTTCATAGGATCAGGGATCCTTAGCGACATTGAACATGAGCTAGTATCCTTCCTTAAAAGAAGGAAAACTACCTTTGCCTGGAAGCATGAAGATATGACAGGTATATCTAAAGATATAATTACTCATAAACTTGGCATTGACAGGTCATTCAAACCAATTCATCAAAAGAGGAGGAAGTTTGCACCTGAAAGGAATGCTATTATCCAGGAAGAGGTAGATAAACTACTTCGGGCAGGTATGATAAGAGAGGTTAAGTATCCAAGATGGTTAGCCAATGTGGTGGTTGTTCAAAATAAAAATGGAAAGTGGAGGGTATGTGTCGATTTTACTGATTTAAACAAGGCATGTCCCAAGGATCCTTTCCCATTACCCCACATCGACTCCATGGTGGATGCTACCGCGGGTCATGAGTTGTTGACTTTTATGGATGCTTCATCTGGATTTCAACAAATTCAGATGGAACCATCTGATCAAGAGGATACAGCCTTTATGACCCCAACTGGTATATATTGTTATATTGCTTTGCCATTTGGACTAAGGAATGCAGGTGCTACTTACCAAAGGCTAGTCAATATGATGTTCAAGGAACAAATTGGACACACTATGGAAGTCTATATTGATAACATGGTGGTTAAGTCCAAGAAAGCTGAGGATCACCTTAAAGACTTGGAGGAAGCATTCAATATCCTTGATAAATTTAATATGAAACTAAATCCTTCCAAGTGTCATTTTGGTGTTAAGGCAGGTAAATTCTTAGGCTATATGGTGACAAAGAGGGGCATTGAAGCAAGTCCAGAGCAAATTAAGGCTATTGTGAATATCAAATCTCCTGCCAATGCTAAGGATGTGCAAAGATTGACAGGCAGGATCGCAGCCTTGAACAGGTTCATATCCAAATCCTCAGAAAAGTGCAAGGAATTCTATGACATCCTGAGGAAGAACAAGAAATTTGAATGGACTGAGAAGCATGAAAGTGCCCTCAAAACTCTTAAGGATTACCTATCCTCAGCCCCTGCCTTGATGAAACCAGAAAAGGGGGATGTATTATCCTTATACCTAGCAGTATCCTCAAAAGCAGTAAGTACGGTCCTTGTTAAGGATCACGAAGGTACACAACATCCTGTCTATTATGTAAGTAAGAGTTTGCTTGATGCTGAATCCAGGTATTCACATTTAGAAAAACTTATCCTTGCATTAATTATGGCATCTACTAAATTAAGACATTATTTTGAAACTCATGCCATTATTGTTAAAACTAATTTTCCAATTAAGAATGTCCTCAGGAAACCTGAAATGTCAGGAAGGATGGCTAAGTGGGCAGTGAAGCTGAGTGCATATGATATAAGATATGAACCAAGGACTGCCATCAAATCCCAAGCCTTAGCTGACTTTGTGGCAGATTTTAGTAGTGATTTGCAAAGGAAGGCTAAGTTAGAAGTCCAACAGCTTGAAGAAACCAAGGATCCTTGGATACTATTCACTGATGGAGCCTCCAATGTAAAAGGAACAGGACTTGGAATACTACTAAAATCGCCACAGGGGGACATAATACCCCACTCCATAGCATGTGAATTTCAAACTACCAACAATGAGGCTGAGTATGAAGCCTTGATAGCTGGTTTGCAAATTGCTAAGCATATGAGGATCAGGTATCTTAAGGTACATGTAGATTCATTATTAATCACTAATCACTTTAATGGATCCTATGCTGTTAAAGGTGAAAAGCTAATCAAATATTTAGAGATAGTCAAAGAATTGGCACTCTCTTTTGTTTCCTTTAGTTTGACACAGGTACCAAGGGAAGAGAATGCAGAGGCTGATGCATTAGCCAATCTAGGATCATCCTTGAAGATCTCGGAGGATATAAGGATCCCTATTATCCATATCCTGACCCCTGCTATCGAGGATCATGTAGCTATGGAGATAGGAGAAGATTCTGCAATCATCCCTAGTGATGATACTCAATCTCATTCAGGATCATGGATCCTCCCAATCATGAGATACATACAACACGGAGAGATTCCTACAGGAGAAAACCCTAGGGCTTTCAAAATCAAGGTATCTTAATTTACAATATTGAATAACATGTTATATAAACGATCTCTTGCAGGTCCATATCTAAGATGCATTGAGGATCCTGAAATCCAAGAAGTCCTAAAGGATTTCCATGAAGGAGATTACGGAAACCACACTGGGGGCAGAGCATTATTCTCAAGGATCCTGAGGACAGGATACTATTGGCCTACTATGAAGAAGGATGCTGTGGAATATGCCAAGAAATGTGATTCTTGTCAGAGACACAGTAATATCCTTCACCAACCAGCAGAACTTTTGCATCCTATATCCTCTTCTTGGCCATTTATGAGATGGGGAATGGATATAGTTGGTAAGCTTCCTAAGGCACCTGGTGGAAAAGTATTCATGCTTGCTATGACTGATTACTTCTCCAAGTGGATAGAGGCTGAGGCCTTTGCTCAAGTCAGAGAAAAGGAAGTTATATCCTTTATTAAAAGAAACATTATTACTAGATTTGGTATTCCTTCTGAAATTATTTGTGATAATGGATCCCAATTTATTGGGAATAGAACTACTGACTTTTGTGATAGCTGGGGGATTAAGATGATAACATCAACACCAGTCCACCCACAAGCTAATGGTCAGGCAGAATCATCCAACAAGATCATCATCAACAATTTGAAGAAGAAGCTTGGATCCAAGAAAGGAAAATGGGCAGAAGAACTACCTTATGTGCTTTGGGCTGATAGGACAACTCCCAAGAATGCTACTGGCCAAACTCCATTTTCTTTGGTATTTGGAGCAGAATCAGTGATCCCTACAGAGATGGTGGTTCCAACTGCAAGAACAAGCATTCGTGATCCTGGAGAAAATGCCGAAAACTTGGTTCAAGACTTGGATACTATAGAAGAAATCAGGGATTTGGCAAGGATAAGGATGGCTAGTTATCAACAAAAGATGGCTGGAGCCTACAACAAAAATGTCAAGATCAGGAAGTTCCAAGTTGGTGATATGGTATTGAGGAAAGCATTTCAGAATACCACCAATCCTGCTGATGGAAAATTGGCACCAAAGTGGGAAGGCCCTTATTTGATTGAAGCCGAGGCAGGAAAGAGGGCATATCGATTGCTAACAATGGAAGGTGATTTGCTGCCAAGAGCTTGGAATGCTGTCCATTTGAAGAAATATTTCATGTGATCAGGATCCATGATCCTTACATGACAAGTATCCTTGAAGGATCCTTACAAGACAGATGATTCTCATTTTGGTAATGATCTAATCTCAAACTATTTCATTTTTTAATTATCTTATCTAAGGGTAAGGATCCTATATCCTTTATCCTTTTTTCACTTGATTATGAGTTTTAAGGTTTAGGTATCCTTAGCAAAGGAATGATTATCCACATAAGTATCCAGTTATTTGGGCTTGACCCCAGTTATTTAGGCTAGTCCCCAGTTTGGGCCTGTCCCCAGTTTCGCCAGTAGCGCACGATGATCCTGGTATAGTTCATGGCAATGGGACCAGTACTCGCTTTAGGGGCTGACAATTTCATTATACTGGCTATATTCAGGATCCTACGTATAATGGTAGACGTACCATACATCCGTTCCTAAGGTTTCTAACATTCTCACGTTAGCTAAGGTTTTGGCATTTTCATGTCACTAAGTTTGGATAGTCGCCAGTGAGGGCCATACTCCAGTTTACACACGATCCTTTGGGCTTGTCCCCAGTTATCCTTTGGGCTTGTCCCCAGTATATTGGGCTTGTCCCCAGAATTGTTGGGCTTGTCCCCAGTTACTAACTCTTATCTTATATTGGCTTAGTCCCAAGTTGTATCCTATTTCAGGTTTTTGGAGATAAACGACCAAGGATCCTTGATCCTTACCTTCTACTAAGGTTTGTCTTTTGGTTATCCTGATTATGAGCGTTAAAGGTTAGGATCCTAACTTGGATCCTCAGGTATGATCCTTAACTATTTCGATTTTATTCATTATTCATCTGAGTTACCCTTATCCTTTGACAACTGAACTTATGATCCTTAAAATGTATTACTTTTCAGAACTAACCAACTAAAGGATATGTGATCCTTGACCATATCCTAAACTTTTTGAGGATATTTATTAAATTTTTTCTTTACTTGATAAGTTTAGACAAAATGAATATCACAACAATTAAAAAGTAAAGTACTAACAAGGATAGTAACATGGGAGATAGCCAAAAAGTTAAAGTTATTTTATTCACAAAAGATTAAACCCTTTAAGGTTGTCAAAATTGCCAACCCACGTTTCTACCAGCAAAACGTGGCCCGTCCACATGGGTTGGCAAAGGGTGTCCATTGTTTACGGGTCTTTGTAGTGCAGGAAATAAAAGACGGAAGGATAACGAGTGGCTTCATCCCCCAAACAGAGGATCCATCCACCACCCATTATCCTGCCTATTGTTCAAGGATCCATGATCCTTCATCCTAGAAACTATTGTCTAAAGTTACTACAACCCATCATTGTACAACAAAAACATCATAACCAAAATACCAAATTCTAAAAAAAAATGGGCTCCGGCTACGTCTAGAAATGTCCTTCATCGCCCATTCCTGCAGCTTACACCTTCGCTGCATCACCATCTCCTCCAGCTCCAGAATCCTTCACATGATCCTTGCCACTGCCACCAGCCTCAATTGCCAGAACCTCATCAGTCTCTTCTTCATCCTCCAACTCAGCCAGCCTAGCCTTCCAGCCCTCCATGTCCCAGTTGCTCCTGTCAAAATTAGGATCCTGAGCTTCTTGGGCCATCTGCAACTTGGTCCTGTACATGGCAATGGCAGCGGAGACTTTAGCATCCTCCGTGATCTCGTGCTTCTCATAGTCAGCATTGATCTGAGCTGCAACCGCCTGAGTTTTGGCATCATTGAGGTCCTTTTCGAGGGAGGCAATCTTGTGATCCTTGAGCACCGCCACTTTTTGGAGATCAGAGTATTTCTCCTCAAGCTCTTCGACGTTCCCAACATAGTCCTCGATTTCAGCAAATTTCTGCAAAGAAGACAATGTAAAGTTTAGGATCACATGATCCTCAAGTGGGTAGGATAACTAAGCTAAGTCAGTGATCCTTACATCAGCAAAGTACTCGAGGAACTGATGGCGGATCAGAGGTAAGCCTTCTAGGTTGTCAGCTTCAGAGGTCTTCCTTTTCTTTCCACCTCTTCCCTTTGAAGTGGTTGCCTTGGAGACTATGATGGAGGGGCTAGCAGCAGACTTTTTCTTTGAGGATCGGACAGTGTCAAGATCAGTGACACTGAATTTGGAGGCAGATCTTGAAGATTTTCCAGCGCCTACACACCCAAAGCAGATAAGTATCCTTATCCTATTTCTATTTAACTATTTATTTAAACATTTAATTATGCAAAAAACAGGATACTTACTCGACATAGTGACGGAACCTGAGGATACTTCTTGAGAATCCTGGGTATTTGTTTTAAATGATCTTCTTGCAGGATTAAGTCTCCGGAAAGCGGCAAGCCTTTCCTTTGTTGCAGGTGTTGTGATGAGGTGTGCAACAGTAATAGCTGCAAAATAGAAACAAAAGGACGTTAGTGATCCTAAAACAAAAACAAGGTCATCTGGTGATCCTTATAAGGATCCTCTATCCTACCATGGGTGGTCCACTTCCTTGGCAGATCCTTTCCATCAGGGATAGAATCCCTTCTGACAAAGAAGAATCACCGTTTCCAGTTGGTGTCATTCTTAGTGGCTTTGAAGATGGGGTGTTCTTCACCAGGTTTATGTTTGAGTGGATACCGATGGGATCCATGGCTAATGAGGTCATACATCTCTGCAAACTCCGACATTCCCAGATCAATTCCTTCATGTTCAATGATCCTTTCAAGGGTATATAAGACCCTCCAGATTATTGGCATCGCTTGAATGTAGGAGATGCCGGTGAGAGAGAAGAAGGATTGGGTGAAATCTGGAAAAGGATATGAGTATCCTATTGTGAATGGTGTAACCGGAAAAGCTACCCAGGTTTCAGAAACATAATCACTTAGAATGGTGGGATCAAATGGTTTGAAATCGGTGTTTGCCGGAAAACAATGGCGGATTCTGTCTATCTGTGGATCAGTGAAGCAGCATCGCTCTTTTGCAGGATCTTTTATGATCCCTTGGCTTTTCAAGGGGCTGTCCTTCTTGTGATCCTTAGCCAGTGAGGATCTTAGTGTTAGGGGAGGATTTTCTAACAATTAGTGATCCTTATTCGTTATCCTAATTAGTGATCCTTACTTCTGTGACAGGTGGTGATCCTCAGAGGGGCTTAAGGATCAGGATCATGGATCACTTCAAGGATCCTCATACTGACGATTGTTCACTTATGTTTTATAGCATCTCGCAGGTATAACAAGCTTGACCAAGTCCTAGCGACATTCTTGGAGAATATTCCCGAAGTATTCTGCACGTGCTAGACCAAAACTAGACGTTATGGAGAACGTGGAGGCTTGGCCCGAAAGTCGGAGAGTTTGTTAGCTAGATATTTTTCTTATTTTAAAGGGGTAACGAGCTAGTAGAACACACTTAGTCATTTTTCAGTTACACACACTCATACAAGCGCTCATACAAGCTCTCGTTCAAACACTTAGCAATTTCATACACTTTTTACACATTCCACCATAGTGATCCTTGTACCTAGCTCGTTACTATCCGAAGTTGTAAACATTCATTCATTTATTTGAGCTTGGTGATCGGTAGTTTCCATCACCCGGGGTTTTTTGTGCCGGAGATCAACTTTTGATCAAGGGCTTTTTCCCCGTATAAACCCTTGTGTTGTTTGTGCAATTTTACATTAAAGTGATCCTCATCATTGTTACACATTTCAAGCATCATATCCCGTAATCCAGAGTTTGGTTGCAATATTCTTAACAGATTTTTTGACCAAAACAGTTTGGCGCCCACCGTGGGGCAATTGGTGCTTTGTCCTTAGAAGAATTCACATTTCTGTGCTCATTCCGGTTCATTACAACCAAGCAAATGGCTTCCTCAGCGAAGAATACTTCAAACTTGATGCCTTCATTCACTTCTTCACAAGGCGTCCCTCCTTTGCCTCCACCACCTTCTGGATCCCAGAAAAATACTGAGAACGCCGCGAAGAAGCCAACTCCCATTTTCTCAAAACCACCTACTTCTTCTGTTTCAACTAATCCTACTACTAATGATCTCTATGCCTTGATTTTGCAGATGAGGAATCATGCACAAGAGCAGGATAAGACCAACGAAAGGATCCTCCGGGAGATTGATGAAATTAAGAAACAGAAGAAAACGGCAGAGGATCGCTCCCCACTGATGCCCAGATCTTTGAATTTTGATACTCCGGTGATTACTTCTCAGCCATCAGTGGTTCCAGACATCCAATATGTGGGTGGACCAAGAGGAGTGCACTACGGAACAACAACAACGACCCAGGCATCAGGTTCATATTTCCAACCAGCGGGATCCTATCCTCAGCATATGGGATCCCTCACGAGCTCAGGAGGATATTCAGGAATGCAGCAGTTTCAAGGATCTTCCTTTGTTCCAGGATCATCCCAGGTTCAAGGATCCTCCTTCGTTCCAGGATCATCCCAGGTTCAAGGATCCTCCTTCATTCCAGGATCATCCCAGGTTCAAGGATCCTCCTTCGTTCCAGGATCATCCCAGGTTCAAGGATCCTCCTTCGTTCCAGGATCATCCCAGGTTCAAGGATCCTCCTTCGTTCCAGGATCATCCCAGTTTCAGGGATCCTTCCAGATGCCAGGATCCTTGAGGAGTTTGCAAACAGGAAGTTCAGATGTCCATCAGGGAGATTTTATTCCAATGCAGACCAATTCCTCTACTGGTCCCTCGATCATTCCAGAGTCTCAACAATATGGATTAACATCCATTCTTCCTAACTTGAATCCGATGGGAGGTAACACTTTTAATAATTCTCATACTACTAACCATGGTCTTATGCAGGATCCAGGTATCAATCATGCCATGGCCAGAGAATTGCAAAAGCTAAAGGATATGATATCGAGTGTTCCGGGAGTAGTTAAACCTATTCCAGAGATTGCAGATGGGAGCCACAAGATATCTCATTTTGCACCACCAATCTGTGATGCTGAGATACCCAAGAGGTTCCATGTGCCTACAATGAAACTGTATGATGGTTCGACGGATCCTGAAGAACACATAGCACAATACAGGGAGAGGATGGAGATCAATCCAATCCCAGAAAGGTTAAAGGAAGCATGCTTGTGCAAAGGATTCGGATCCACTCTTACTGGATCAGCTCTCAAATGGCTGCTAAGTCTTCCTCCCTATTCTATTACCTCATTTGCTAACCTAGTTAACTTGTTTAATAATCAGTTTTCTTGTAGTAGAAAATTTGAACGATTAACTAGTGATTTATATAGGATAAACCAGGGTCATAATGAATCATTAAGGGATTACATTACCAAATTCAGTAAAGAATCCTTAGACATTCCCAACTTAGATATAGCTACGGCTGTTGAGGCCTTCAAAATGGGATTACTTAGGGATTCGTCTTTCTATGATGATCTTGTTATGACACCATGCAGGAACTTAGATGAGGTGAGAACCCGAGCACTTAGGTTCATTCGGCTAGAAGACGACAAGAGGATCCAGGAGAGGTTAACAGGATCCTCAAAGCAGGATAAGCAAGGATCCTCATTCAGGAACAACAAGTTCAGATCCTACAATAGATCTGATAATCAGAACGTGCATTCTGTTGATCAAGAAGAGGATGATGAGGATTATCCTCCAATTTCTTAATATTGCTTTAGTGTTGATAACAATGAACTAATCCTTGCTATGCAGAACCTAGGTGATAAAGCTAGATGGCCAAGAAAGAATGATAGGCCAGCTGCAACTAAGGATAAATCGAAGTGGTGTGCATATCATGAAGATTTTGGGCACCTTACAGAAGAATGCATTGCATTAAGAAAGGAGATTGGATACTTGTTGAGCAAGGGGCATCTAAAAGAGTTGTTGGGAAGAAAAAAGTCAAGGACTCAGGATCCTGAAAGGATCCCTGAGAAGGCCCCAGCTCCTCCGCCAGATGCACAAGTGATAAACTTTATTTCTGGAGGATCCGACATTTGTGGCACATCCTTCTCAGCAGCTAAAAGGCATGCAAAGGAAACTAAAATGGATAATGGAGAAAGACCAGTTCGAACATCAAGTGTCTCCGAAGGAAAAGTCATAACCTTCGACGAAGAGGATCGTGTTGATATCCAGGATCCTCATCACGATGGTTTAGTTATTACTCTTTTCATATCTAACCATTTTGTCCGCATGATCCTTATAGACGGAGGAAGTTCAGTGAACATTATCCAGCTTGATGTTCTAAAGAAGATGGGTATCCCTGAATCAGAGATCATACCAAGATCCTCCGTGCTCGTGGGATTTAGTGGCGAAACTAAGAACACCTTGGGGGACATTAAACTCCCAATATATATTGAAGGCTTACACTCTTATCAAAAATTTTGTGTCATTGACTGTTTATCTTGTTGTAATGTTATCCTTGGCAGGCCCTGGATACACGATATGAAAACAGTCCCGTCTACTTACCATCAATGTGTGAAGCTCCCTAGTCCTTGGGGAATAGTGAAGATTGATAGTGATCAGCAGGAGGCTAAGAATTGCTACACTTCATCGATGAAACCAGCCTCGAAGTCCAGGGAGCAATAGCAATCAAGGTATCCTCCAAGGAATGTCTTGGAGGCCAGAGAACAGGATGTGGTAGAAATCCTCATGGATCCCGATGATCCTGAATCCAAAATCTATATCGGGTCAGGGATCCTTGGCGAAATGAAAGAAGACCTCGTATCCTTCCTCAAAAGGAGAAAGACTACCTTTGCATGGAAACACGAAGACATGACTGGTATATCCAAAGATGTTATCACCCATAAACTCGGCATCGACAGATCCTTCAGACCAATCCATCAAAGGAGAAGGAAGTTTGCACCGGAAAGGAATGCCATCATACAAGAAGAGGTAGAGAAATTGCTCCGGGCAGGTATGATTAGAGAGGTCAAGTATCCAAGATGGTTGGCCAATGTGGTTGTTGTCCAAAAGAAAAACGGAAAGTGGAGGGTATGTGTCGATTTTACCGATTTAAATAAGGCATGTCCCAAGGATCCTTTCCCTTTACCCCACATTGACTCCATGGTGGATGCAACTGCGGGTCATGAATTGTTAACTTTTATGGATGCTTCATCTGGATTCCAACAAATCCAAATGGAACCATCCGACCAAGAGGATACAGCCTTCATGACTCCAACTGGTATATATTGCTATATTGCAATGCCGTTCGGATTGAGAAATGCAGGTGCAACGTACCAAAGGCTGGTGAATATGATGTTCAAGGATCAGATCGGACAAACTATGGAGGTTTACATAGATGATATGGTGGTAAAATCCTTAAAGGCTGAGGATCACCTAAGAGACTTGGAGGAAGCATTCGATATCCTTGATAAATATAACATGAAACTTAATCCTTCAAAATGTCACTTTGGTGTTAAAGCAGGTAAATTCTTAGGATATATGGTGACAAAGAGAGGCATTGAAGCTAGCCCGGAACAAATCAAAGCAATAGTGAACATCAAGTCTCTGGCAAATGCTAAGGATGTTCAAAGGCTAACAGGAAGGATAGCAGCCTTGAACAGATTTATATCCAAGTCCTCCGAGAAGTGTAAAGAATTTTACGATATCCTAAGGAAGAACAAGAAATTTGAGTGGACGGAGAAGCATGAAAATGCTTTAAAAGCCCTCAAAGATTACTTATCCTCGGCCCCGGCTTTAATGAAACCAGAAAAAGGTGAAGTGTTATCTTTGTATCTCGCAGTATCCTCAAAAGCAGTAAGTGCGGTCCTTGTTAAGGATCATCAAGGTACACAACATCCTGTTTATTATGTAAGTAAAAGTTTACTTGATGCCGAATCCAGGTACTCACACCTTGAAAAGCTTATCCTTGCATTAATCATGGCATCTACCAAGTTAAGACATTATTTTGAAACTCATGTTATCATTGTTAAAACTAATTTTCCAATTAAGAATGTCCTTAGGAAACCAGAGATGTCAGGAAGGATGGCTAAGTGGGCAGTGAAGCTGAGTGCATATGATATAAGATATGAGCCTAGGACAGCCGTCAAATCCCAAGCATTAGCTGACTTTATGGCTGATTTCAGTAGTGATTTACAAGAAGAAGCTGAGTTAGAAGTCCAGCAGCTAGAGGAGACCAAGGATCCTTGGATACTCCACACTGATGGATCCTCAAATGTCAAAGGCACAGGGCTTGGAATACTACTAAAATCGCCACAGGGGGACATAATACCCCATTCCATAGTTTGTGAGTTCCAAACCACTAATAATGAGGCTGAATATGAAGCCTTAATTGCTGGTTTGCAAATTGCAAAGCATATGGGGATCAGGTATCTTGAGGTACACGTGGATTCTTTGTTAATTACAAATCACTTTAATGGATCATATGCTGTTAAAGGTGAAAAGCTAACCAAATATTTGGAGATAGTCAAAAGTTTGGCACTCTCTTTTGTTTTCTTTAGTTTGTCACAGGTACCAAGGGAAGAAAATACAGAAGCTGATGCATTGGCTAACTTAGGATCATCTTTGAAGATCCCAGAGGATATCAAGATCCCTATTATCCATATCCTGACCCCAGCTATTGAGGATCATGTGGCTATGGAGATAGGGAATAATTCTGCAATGATCCCTAGTGAGGATACTCGATCACATCCAGGATCAGGATCATGGATCTCACCAATTATGAGATACTTACAACATGGAGAGATTCCTACAGGAGAAAACCCTAGGGCTTTCAAATCTAAGGTATCTCAATTCACAATTTTAAATAATATGTTGTATAGACGATCCCTTGCAGGACCATACTTGAGATGCATTGAGGATCCTGAAGTTCAAGAAGTTTTAAAAGACTTCCATGAAGGAGATTGTGGAAACCATACTGGGGGCAGGGCATTATTCTCAAGGATCCTGAGGACAGGATACTATTGGCCAACCATGAAGAAGGATGTTGTGGAGTATGCTAGAAGATGTGATCCTTGCCAGAGACACAGCAATATCCTTCATCAACCAGCTGAATTATTGCACCCTATTTCCTCCTCCTGGCCATTTATGAGATGGGGTATGGATATAGTTGGTAAGCTCCCTAAGGCACCTGGTGGAAAAGTATTCATGCTTGCTATGACTGATTACTTCTCCAAGTGGATAGAGGCTGAAGCTTTTGCCCAAGTTAGAGAAAAGGAAGTTATATCCTTCATTAAAAGAAATATTATAACTAGATTTGGAATTCCTTCTGAGATTATATGTGATAATGGTTCCCAATTTATTGGGGGCAGAACCACTAACTTTTGTGACAGCTGGGGGATTAGGATGATAACTTCAACACCAGTCCACCCACAAGCTAATGGCCAAGCAGAATCATCCAACAAGATCATCATCAATAATTTGAAGAAGAAGCTTGGATCCAAGAAAGGGAAATGGGCAGAAGAACTACCTTATGTGCTTTGGGCTGATAGGACAACCCCTAAGAATGCAACTGGTCAAACACCATTCTCTTTGGTGTTTGGGGCAGAATCAGTAATCCCAACAGAAATGGTGGTTCCAACTACTAGAACAAGTACTCGTGATCCTGAGGAGAATGATGAAAACTTAGCTCAAGACCTGGATACTATTGAAGAAATCAGGGATATGGCTAGGATAAGGATGGCCAGTTATCAACAAAGAATGGCTGGTGCTTACAACAAAAATGTCAGGATCAGGAGGTTTCAAATTGGAGATAAGGTATTAAGGAAAGCATTTCAGAATACCACCAATCCTGCTGATGGAAAATTGGCTCCAAAATGGGAAGGCCCCTATTTGATTGAAGCTGAAGCAGGAAAGGGGGCATATAGATTGCTAACCATGGAAGGTGAATTGCTACCAAGAGCTTGGAATGCTGTCCACTTGAAGAAATATTTCATGTAAGCAGGATCCTTATGGCATAGGTGATCCTCATGATAGGGATATCCTTAAAGGATCCTCAAAGTATCGGTGATCCTTACTCAGGTAATATCCTAATCTTGAACTATTTCATTTCTTTATTTTCTCATATAAGGATAAGGATCATGTATCCTTTATCCATCTCTCACGTGAGTTCAAGTTTTGAAAGTTCAGGTATCTTTAGCACAACGTTGGTTATCCACAGAAGCAATCCGCCTTTTGGGTTTAACCCCAGTTATTTGGGCTTGTCCCCAGATTCCGCCTGTAGCGCACGATGATCCTAGTGTAGTTCAAGGCTTTGGGACCAGTACTTGTTCTAGGGGCTGATAATTCCATTGTTCTGGCTATGCTTAGGATCCTACGTATAATGGTAGACGTACCATACATCCGTTCATAAGGTTTCTAACGTTTTCACGTTAGCTAAGGTTTCTAACGTTTTCACGTTAGCTAAGGTTTTGGCATCTTCATGTCACCAAGTTTGGATAGTCACCAGTTAGGGCCATACTCCAGTTTACATACGATCCTTGGGCTTGTCCCCAGTTATCCTTGGGCTTGTCCCCAGTTATCCTTGGGCTTGTCCCCAGTTATCCTTGGGCTTGTCCCCAGTTATCCTTGGGCTTGTCCCCAGTTGCTAACTCTTTTCTTATATCGGCTTAGTCCCAAGTTATGCTCTATTTCAGGTCCTTGAAGATAGGCAGCTAGGGATCCTTGATCCTTATTTCACTCTAAGGTTTATCTTATAGTTATCCTTATTATGGTTAGGATTCTAACTTGGATCCTCAGGTATGATCCTTAACTCTTTTGGTTTTATTCATTATTCATTTGAATAACCCCTATACTTGACAACTGAACTTGTGTTTCTTAAACTATACCACTTTTTAGAATTTATCGGTTATGGGATATGTGATTCTTAATCATATCCTAAACTTTCTGGATATCTTTTCTAAATTTTCAAGGCTTGTTAAATATAAACAGAATGAACATTACAACAGTTGGAAAGTAACATATTAAAAAGGATAACAACACAAGATAAGCGACAAAAGGTTAAGTTTTTTTATTTATTAACATAAGTCTAACCCTTTAAAGGTTGTCAAAATTACCTACCCGAGCTTCTACCAGCAAAACGTGGCCCGTCCGCTGGGGTAGGTAAAGGGTGTCCATGATAATAAGTTCAAGGATAGTGCAGGAATATAAAGGCGGCAGGATCACAATGGCTTCAACCCCCAAACAGAGGATCCCTCCACCAATTGCAATCCTGCCTATTGTCCAAAGGATCATACATGACCCTTAATCCTAAAATCTATTGTTCAGTACAGACCATCATTGTTCAACAAAAAACACCATCATCAAAACAAACTATCAAACTTAAAAATGGGCTCCGGCTACGTCTAGAAATGTCCTTCATCGCCCATTCATGCAGCTCACACCTTGGCTGCATCACCACCAGCATCATCACCACCAGCCTAATCCTTCCCACTGCCACTTGCTTCAATTGCCAGGACATCAGCTGCATCCTCCTCATCATCCTCAAGATCAGCCAACCTTGCCTTCCAGCCTTCAACATCCCAGCTGTTTTTGTCAAAAGTAGGATCTTGAGCTTCCTGGGCCATCTTCAACTTAGTCTGATACATCGTGATGGCAGCAGAGAGCTTGGCATTTTCGATGAGGTCATGCTTTTCATAATCAAAGTTAACCAGCACCTTGGCCATTTCCTGCTTGGTATCCTGGAGTTCCTTCCGAGCATCAGCAAGTGCAAGATCTTTAAGCACGGCAACCTGTTGGAGATCAGCTATTTTCTTGTCCAGCTCCTCAACATTGCCCACGTAATCCTCGATCTCAGCAAATTTCTGCAAAAAGAAGATAAGGCAGTTCAAGGTCAAGTGATCCTCATAAGAGCAGGATACCTAGGCAAAGTTAAGGATCCTTACATCATTGAAGTATTCAAGGAATTGGTGGCGGATCAGTGGCAGGCCTTGAAGATCCTCAGCATCAGAAGTTTTCCTCTTCTTGACACCCTTTCCTTTGGTGGGTGCCCTTGGGATGGAGATGCTAGGGCTGGTAGTGGACCTCTTCTTCCTGGGTCGTACGAGATCAAGGTCATCTGTGTTGAATTGGGAAACAGGCTTGACAGATTTTCCAGCACCTACACAATTAAAATAAGATAAGTATCTTTTCTTAATTCATATTTCACTGTTTATTTAAATTTTAGACAAGGATACTTACTTGACATTGTGACAGAGCCTGAGGATACCTCCTGTGAATCTTGGGTTATTGTCTTAAAAGTTCTTGTCTCAGCGTCAAGTTTCTTGAAGGCAAGGAGCCTTTCCTTAGCAGCAGGGGACAGTTTAAGGTGTGAGACGGTGATAGCTGCATAACAAGAAAGCAAAAATATCAGTTATCCTTACATCAAAAGAAAAATCCTGGTGATCCTTCTCAGGATCCTCCATCCTACCATGGGTAGCCCATTTTTTAGGAAGATCCTTTCCATCCTGGATAGAATCTCTCTTGACAAAGAAAAAACGTCGCTTCCAATTAGTATCATTCTTGGTGGCTTTCAAGATCGGGTGTTCTTCACCAGGTTTACGTTTGAGCAGATAACGGTGAGAGCCAAAGGTGGTAAGATCGTACAGTTCTCCCAGCTCTGCCATTCCTAGATCTATTCTCTCCTGATCGATGATCCTTTCAAGGGTGTGCAAAACCCTCCAAATCATCGGCATGGCTTGGATATAAGAGATGCCGGTTAGGGAGAAGAAAGATTGGGTGAAGGCTGGAAAAGGATATGTATAGCCTATGGTGAAAGGAGTGACGGGGAAAGCAACCCACTTATCGGAGATATGATCGCTCAAGGCATTGGGGTCAAAAGGCCTGAATTCGGTGTTCGCCGGAAAGCAGTGGCGAATCCTATCTATCTGAGCATCATTGAAGCAGCAGCGTTCTTTAATGGAATCTTCAATGATCCCCTGGCTTTTCGGAGGACTGTTCTTTGGGTGATCCTTGCCCGGTGAACTTCGGAGCAACATTTTCGAAGTGACGGAGATAAAGATAGAGAAACAGAGTAAGAAGGAAGGAAGAAGAGAAGGAATTACCTGGTTGTTCGTCGACTGAGAATTTAAAGGGAGTCTCTTTCGAATTTGAATGCATAATGATCCTATCTATATCTCTATTTATAATTATGATTCTGCAGGATTGTCACTTCCGTGACATCATCATCGCAACGGCTAGTTCTATTTTAACGGCTATATATCCGTTAGTTTGTTACGGATAAGATCAAGAAAACATAACTCGCTAATTTTACAATTTCACTCCTTATATTTTGGGGGCAATTGTTAGGGGAGGATTTTCTAACAATTAGTGATCCTTATTCGTTATCCTAATTAGTGATCCTTACTTCTGTGACAGGTGGTGATCCTCAGAGGGGCTTAAGGATCAGGATCATGGATCACTTCAAGGATCCTCATACTGACGATTGTTCACTTATGTTTTATAGCATCTCGCAGGTATAACAAGCTTGACCAAGTCCTAGCGACATTCTTGGAGAATATTCCCGAAGTATTCTGCACGTGCTAGACCAAAACTAGACGTTATGGAGAACGTGGAGGCTTGGCCCGAAAGTCGGAGAGTTTGTTAGCTAGATATTTTTCTTATTTTAAAGGGGTAACGAGCTAGTAGAACACACTTAGTCATTTTTCAGTTACACACACTCATACAAGCGCTCATACAAGCTCTCGTTCAAACACTTAGCAATTTCATACACTTTTTACACATTCCACCATAGTGATCCTTGTACCTAGCTCGTTACTATCCGAAGTTGTAAACATTCATTCATTTATTTGAGCTTGGTGATCGGTAGTTTCCATCACCCGGGGTTTTTTGTGCCGGAGATCAACTTTTGATCAAGGGCTTTTTCCCCGTATAAACCCTTGTGTTGTTTGTGCAATTTTACATTAAAGTGATCCTCATCATTGTTACACATTTCAAGCATCATATCCCGTAATCCAGAGTTTGGTTGCAATATTCTTAACAGATTTTTTGACCAAAACACTTAGCATCATCTCAATTATGACGGTGGTAAAGAAAAGAAACAGAGAAAGAAGATGAAGAGAGAAAGGAAAGAGAAATACCTGATCAAGTCTTCGAATGAAGATTTAAAGAAGGAAACGAACGAATTTAAATGCTCTCTAACCCTTATCTCTAACTTCAATTTATAATGATGATCTTGCAGGCTAGTCACCTCAGTGACGTCAGGATGGTAACGGCTAGTCCGACTACAACAGCTAGTTATCTGTTGATTCGTTGCAGATAAGAACGAGAAAATATAACTCGTTAATTTACAAATTACTCCTTATATTTTGGGGGCAATTGTTAGGGGAGGATTTTCCAATGATCAATGATCCTCAATTACTGTTGGGTTTAGTGATCCTCACTTCTGTTTGAATTGGTGATCCTCAGAAGTGTTGCAGGATCAGGATCATGGATCATCTTAAGGATCCTTATACTAACTATTGTCTACTTTGAATATGATGTTTTGCAGGAGTACGAGCTTGGACTTGAATATGATGTTGTTTTGCAGGAGTACGAGCTTGGACTTGGTCTTGGCGATATTCCTGGAGCATATTCCATATTTATTCCGCACGTGCATGGCTAAAATGGACGTTATGGAGGTCGTGGAGGACTTGCACCAAATGCGGAATGTTTGTTAGCTTAGATATTTTCCATTTTTAAACGGGATAGCGAGCTAAATAGAAACACTTGGCTATTTTTAGCTTAACACACACACTCGCAACTGCTCTTACTAGCTCTTGACAATTCACTTGGCGATTGCACACTTTTTTGCACTTTACACTATAGTGATCCTTGTAATTAGCTCGCTATCATCCGAAGTTGTAATACATTTTTTGTTTAATCTGAGTTGGTGATCGGTAGTTTCCATCACCCGAGGTTTTTTATGCCGGAGATCATTCATTGATCAAGGGATTTTTCCTCGTATAAATCTTTGTGTCACTTGTTCATTCCATTTCTGAGTGATCCTTAGTGTTGTTCATTGATTCAAGCATCATACCTCACAACAGAAAGTTTGGTTGCATTATCATTGCTTGATTTTTGGCCAAAACAGTATCAATGTAAAATGAGCAGGATAATGACTAACATGCATGTTCAGGATATTGGAAGGGAATTTTTACCTGCTTGAGGAATGAAGTGGCTTCACTAAATCCATGATTCTCGAGAGAGAATGTTTGGGAGGCGGCTGGAGAATCCATTTCTTTTCTCTTCCGGGAGCTAGAGGCCCGGGTCCTGGATGCCGGAGGAGCCTTAGGAGCGGTAGTGGTCTTTGAAGTGGTAGGCTTCGGTGTGGCAGACGACTTCGGCTTAGATTCTTGTTTGACAGGTACAAGGATGGAGTAACTATCCAACTCGTCAAGTTGGAAGCCTTCGAGGTTGACAACTGGTGCTGCACAAGGGAAGATATTTTTAAACTCATAATACCTCTGAAAGATAATCGGTTTAATAAATAAAGATAATCACTGAGAATATGCTTACTAGACATCTCTGAACTTGATTTTTGGCTTGAATCTGTGAGAGACATGGAGAAAGTTCTTTCACTAGCAGGAAGTTGGTAGATTTCTTTGATCCTGGACTTGGATTCCGCACTTGGGGGCGCTAAATCTCTGAAGTTCGCTGCATAAAAACATCAAGATATAAGTTTAGGATATAGTTTAAGGATACACTTGGGGATATTCCTAAAACCCTAGATCCTACCCTTGGTTAACCATCTAACCGGCAGATCGAAACCCTTGTCAATAGAGTCTCTTTTCACGAAAAAGAACTTTCGCCGCCATCGGTCTTCGTTCTTGGTGGCCTTAAGGACTAAAGGGCTTTTGGAGGTGGAAAACAAAAGAAAACGACTATCGCCATGGGACCTCAACCGGTATGCTATAGGGAGGTCTTCAATACACAGGTCAGGGCAATGGCGAGATCTGATTTGATCTAGCACCATCAAAATTCGCCAGACCATTGGCATAGTTTGAGCATAACTAAGGCCGGTGAGGTCGAAGAAACGAGAGATAAAGGGTGGAAATGGGTACCGGAGTCCCAGAGAAAAGGGGTAGGCGAAAAAACAGACCCACTCGTCTGATGACACGTCTGATCAGACCTCCCGATCAAAAGGGCGAATGACAGTTCCAGCGGGAAAGGCGCCGGAATTCTTGAGGGCAGCGATATCGGCATTGTTGAAGCAGCAGATCTCTTTTTCTGGTTCTCGTATGAGGTTTTGACTCACGAGGGTTGGGACTGGTTCATCCAAACGAGATCTTGTCCGTGATGCCATGAAGGGTATTAAGCAAACTAAAAGAAAACTCTGGGAAAAGAACAGAGGATGAAGGAAAAGATGGTTACCTGAAAATCGCTTGAAGAGTAATGATAAACAAAAAGAAATATCTCAGCTAATTATAGGCTGAATATAGGGGGTAAAGAGTAAATATTGCATTGAAAATGGCACAATGTCACCTCAACCATCGTTTCGTTTTAATTGCCTTGATTTACGAGACAGAATTTTTAAAATATATCCATTGGATTGGTATACCAACAGATATATTTGGGGACAATTGTTATGGGTCATTTTCTGAGTATATATCCTGACTAATATCCTGCTTTTGGTTGTTTACTTGTGATTAGGATACTGGATTAGGGTATTGCTAACATCCTAGGCGATATCCTGGTGTTAACTAAATTAACCACGTGCAGGTTAGAGGCTGTGTATTACTAACGGTCAGATGGACTTCTTCTCCTCAAGACTCGGGCGTATTTGTTATGTGAGAGGCGTTGAATCCGAAAGACCAGGTCTACAACGTTCAAGTGGGGAATATTCGCCGGACCCCAGTTTATTAGGATAGTTTGTTGCATTTCTTTTACTATAAATAGATGGGGGCGGATCAGATTAAGGCACGCAACTTTCACACACACTTTCGAACACTTTTGCTCTCTAGCTCACAGTAAACACTATACACAAACACTTGTATTCGAATTACATTGTAACACCTAGTTGATCCGCATCACATCCTGCACTGTATCCTGATATTTGAAATAATAGAAGAACAAGGCAGCTGCGATTGTCAGCTCCCGAGGTTTTGTGCCGGCGATCTAGATTGATCAAGGGCTTTCCTCGTACATCACGTGTCAACCTTTACTTTTTTGCTCATTGTTTGATCATAGATACAACTTTATATCCTGAGCCGTATCCTGAAGATGTTTTTACAATTAAATTGGTTAACATATTTTTCACACATATTTCTAGCACACTACCTCACTTAACTAATTTGATCACTTAATTGCTTCGGTAATTTTTTACCAAAACAGTTGATATCATCATAGTCAAACAACACAATATATAAATGCACAGCGGAAGCAAAAGATAGATTTATTTCAACCAAATAAAATTGTAATATTAAATATCACAAACAGTTGAAACAGATCCACAGGCGGATCAAATAAAAAGGAAACGTAGTTCATCAGATTTAACTGCATCCAAGCTTGCGAGACTCTTATTGATGCTAAGGAGAGACCAGCCTATTTCGAGTAGTACATGCACTTAGTCTTTTTGGGAAAATACGTCAGTTTACACTGGTAAATACAATTAACTGACTCATTTTGAAAAGGTTTAAAAATTGATTTGAATGCACGTGGCACAAAATATTTTATAACTTGGGATAATTATTTAAATATAAACTTGTAAAAGAATTACATGTTTCTTATGCATTCAGTAGCCCGGATTTGACACCGCGTTCAAGATCAATTGACACACCACATTATTTATTTATGCACTGACGGGTGTACGCCTACACCCCGTGCTTAGGTCGTGGCCATTTCGTAAAATGATGCCAAGGATATCCGGGACATGGTCATTAACCCCCCAAAGGCTTTAAGCAAACAAAACATTTTTCAACGGGACATTTCAATGATTTAACTTCATACAATTAAAGATGCAATGCCCGACCAAGCGGTATTTTATATACCGTACCCCAAGCCCGTATAAGGGAAAATAAGTTAAAAGTATTTACCTTTGCAAGTATTAATCACAAACAGCAAATGCGGGTAGCTTTTACCGGGTCTCCTATTCTGGAACAAAGGTTTTTAATAACCTATTAGATTCCTAACAGGTCTTTTATTAAGCCTAAACTTAGACCGGTTAGTTTTAACGAAAGATACGGTTCAAACGCACGATTAAGCGAAGACCGGAATAAAATGTGATTTAGACCCGACAAGTTTGAAGACTTGTATAATATGGGTAAACTAAACACATTCTGGATTTTGAGACAAAAATGATAAGGTTTGACCCGTTTCGGCTAAATTATGCAAACTAGTTACATAAGCCGATACGAACACAAAAAGTGCGTAACGGGTAACCATATGAGTTATATGCAAGTTTCCCAAGTTAATATGCCTTAAATATGTTGTGACATCAGTAAGATATCTTCTATTATGCCCAAAACGGATTTAAACTTGAAATACGCCCCGTAGGGGTATTTTGGTCATTTTAAAGGTTATAAAAGAGTTTAAATGTAAATCTGAGTTACAGGTCTGATTTAATCAGTAAAAATATTTATTTTTATAAGTCATAACAGTAGGGTACTACATATATGTGAAATTTATCATTTAAAATCAAATTATGCACCTTAGGGGTATTTTGGTAATTTCACGTAGGCTTAAAAGGTCAAAACTGGAAACCTGAGTTTAAAAACTTTAGCTTACTGTTAGAATATGTAAATTTACTAAAAATATCAGTAGGCATCAAACCTTATATGTTTAAAATAGTTTTAATACATACTATGTGTTAAAAACGCTTAGAAAGGCAATTTTGAGCTATTTCCGGGTTTTTAAAAGAAAGCTGATATTTTTATTATTCCAGAAGGCTCAAAATGTTTTATTTATTATATTGGATCAGTAGAAAAAAGGTTTGGAGTCAAAAGGATTTGTAAAACTCATTTTATAGCCCAAAAGGGCAAAACCGGTAATTACCGAATCAAGCTTAGAACTCTAAGTTATGCTTAGCCTAAAAATAAATAAAAATCTCCAAAAATCCCAAAATATTATTTTATAGCAGTAGGTAAAAATTTTGATATCAAAAATTGGGTTTAGATAGGCTATATGCTAATTATTCCGTTTAATTAATAAAAAGCTTTCTAATTACGCTAATGAGCATAACTCCTAATCTAGACCTCAAACTGATGTCAAATTTTAGTGACAACTTTATAAATCAGTAACTAAGGTTTCTACTCTTTTACATTTTCAAAAATCACATTTTAAGGTCAAAAGGGCATAATAGTCAATATTTAAGCATTTAACGGAAACATGCATATGAATCGGATAACTAATGAACCAAGTTGTATAATCATAGAGAGTTATACTAACATGAAAATTGGTCCAAATAAGGCTCTAAGGCATTTCTAAAACATGCTTAAACGGGTCAGAACTGAAAGTCAAAGCAAAAGTCAAATTATGCGACTTTCGGTTCCGAACCGGGCCTAAACTGAAAATTATCGGGTTGAACATGTTTAGACATGTTCTTACATTAATTACCAAGTTATATTAATGATAAAACAGGTTGCATGGGTCCTACATTGCTAATTATGCATTAATTTGAAAATAAGCTTTCTGTTGACTTTTTAAGTTTAGCTTTGACCCGACAATTGACCTAGTTAGAGTGGGAATCAGAGAGTGCCCTTTTAAGGGTTTATTACCCACATAATTACCAACTCATAGGTACTTTCAATTCGTGATTTGACTGGACAATTATTGATTAATCACGAAGTCAAACTCTAATTATGACGGTTTGACTTTAAGCTAATTAACTAAGCTAAACTGAATTAAGAAGGGTTAAGGACACTTACAAGGGTCCTAAGCACGACTAGGAAGCCTAAGAAACTTTGGTTGCTGATCAGAGAGCTCCAGAACTTGAGTTGTGAGAGTTTGCAAAAGAATGTGCATCAAAGTTGCAACTAAAGGCTCCTTATATATGGAATTTAATTGCTTGAGATGATGCCATGCAAGTCTATGAATGATGCCTGATCATAACAACTGTCCCTATTGCATGTAAATCCATTTGCACAGCCCTTGGTATCCTTTTACAGGCCTTTAAGTCGGTTACACAGCTTCAACAGACATCTGTCCAAAGTTTTTGTCGCTGTGCTGTTCTCGCGGGCCGCGTAAGCTCATAGAGCATTCTTACGCGGGCCGCCTGGCCTTCCAGAACCTGCCAAACAAGTTTCATAGTTTGCATTTTTGGTCCTTGGTCCTCCTAAACGTGGTTTTAAGTTTATTTATTGCATTTTCAGCCCTCTAACTTTACCTTTGAGGGTTCCAAGACTTATACAAACTTTATTAAGTCCTTGGTTAACTTTGTGATTACCCGAAAGGTCATAGATTTCAACGTTGACGCTTTTAACCCCTCGTATACGAATGTTGTCATAACTTTCTGATACGATAACGAAACTTGGTGAAATTTTTACCACATATTCTAGTGAGTATAATTTATTGTTACAAAGCTTCGGGTTCACTAAAAGGTCACTCAGAGGTACACTTTAAACATGTTGACACATTTGACCCCTGTAGTTTGTAATCTCTCACTTTCTTCCACAATTAGCTTCGTATGATCCATGATCCATTCGTTTAAGGGTATAAACATCGTGTAGGGTTATTGAAAAGCATATTTATCCATTGTTGACATTTTGAACCCTTATATTCACATACTTTCATTGTTTGTCAACTTTAGTCCCTCTAAAGTAATTTTTTACACGTTTAAAGCTTATGACACGTGTCAATACATTATTGGACATAAATTTTCGAGGTGTTACATCCAATTATCAGGATCTGAAAATTTCCTAGGAAATGATGAATAAGATCATACAATCCGTTATCGTCTAGTTGCCAGTAATCGGAGGGGAATCAAGGAGTGATGAAAGTCGCAACCTTCTTAAGCCCTTAATAAGGAATAAGGTTCAATTGAAAGTAGCATCCTAAGAAGGGTGTACTGAATCTTTATATACATCGGGCTAGTTAAGCTCTGGATATATAGAATCATTTCAAGGAAATCAAGTATATCAAGATTTGTAACCTATAAGCTAAAACTTACTTGAGGAGCTTGATGGAAATCAATGTGTCCCACGCTAGTGCTTTAGGGAGACGTTCGCCGATAAGTCGAGAACATTGTCACATAGTGATATGCAGACTAATGAAAATTTTAGGTTTGATAAGAAACCTGTATAGATTAAGGATCGACAAGTTAAGAAGCTCCAAAAGATACATGTACCTAATATAAAGGTCACCTTGGGTACTTGGAGAGGCCCCAAATATGCTATGGAGGTTAAGTTCATAATACGTCAGAAATTACTTCCATTTTTTTTACAAATCTCGAGGTCGAGATTTCTTTTAAGGGGGTGAGGATGTAACACCTCGTAAATTCATGTCCCATATGATGAAGACACGTGTCATGGACTATAAACGTGTATAGAATTATGTTAGAAAGACTGAAGTTGACAAACAAAGAAAGTATGTGTGTAAAAGGATTCAAAGTGTCAAAGATTGATAATTATACCTTTCAACAACCCTACACGATGTTTGTACCCTTAAACGAATGAATTATGAAGCGTATGAAGCCGTTTGTGAAGGAAAGTGAAAGTTTACAAACCGCAAGGGTTAAAAGTGTCAACATGTTTAATTTACACCTCTGAGTGACCTTTTAGCAAACCCGAAGCTTTGTAACGATTAATTATGCTCACTAGAATAAGTGATAAAAATTTCACAAGGTTTCATTAACGTATGGGAAAGTTATGATAACATTCGTATACGAGGGGTTAAAAGCGTAAACGTTGAAACTTAGGGCTTTTCGGGTGACCATAAAGTTGACCGAGGACTTCACAAAGATTGGTTATGCCTTGGAGTCCTTCGAAATCAATATAGAGGGTTTATAGTGCAAAAAGAAAGGTTAAAACAACTTTTAGAAGGACCAGGGACCAAATATGCAAATCTGGGAAACTTGTTAACCGGAGCTCACCTTGACGCGGGCCGCGTAAGACCAGGCCCAAGTCTTACGCGGGCCGCCTGAGACCTACAGAAGCAGAAAACATGCACAGATGTCTGTTACAGCCGGTTCCACCGCCTTAACTTACCATTTTTCAATTCTAGGGGCTTGCTTGATGCTTTATACTAGCCTAGGGACACTTGGAATGATCAGGAATCATCCCATAGACTTGTTTGGCATGATCTTGTGAGAATTCTTGGGCTATATAAGAAAATTGTTTGCTAGTTCATGAACACACTTGCAACAATCATTCTAACTTCTTTTCTGGAACTCAAGACCTCTTCCAAGAGGTCATTAGTCGTGCATAGGACTCCGGTAAGTATCCTTAACCTTCCTTAATCATGTTTTACTTAGTTTATTTAGCTTAAAGTCAAACCATCATAATTAAGGTTTGACTTAACGATTAATCACTAATGGTCCAGTGATTAGTCAAATTGAAAGTGGTTATAAGTTGGTAATTATGTGGGCAATAAACCCTTAAAAGGGCACCCTCTGATTCCCGCTCTAACTAGGTCATTTGTCGGGTCAAAGTTAGTTATAAAAAGTCAACAGAAACATAATTTTCGAATTAAAACATAATTAGCAATGTAGAAGCCGTGCAACCTGTTTTATCACTCATATAACTTAGTAATTAATGTAAGAACATGTCTAAGCATGTTCGATCCGACAATTTTCAGTTTAGGCTTGGTTCGGAACCGAAAGTCGCGAAATTTGACTTTCGCTTTGACTTTCAGTTCTGACCCGATTTAGATTAGTTTAGACATGCTTTAAAGTTCCATTGGGACCAGGTTATATGATAGTATAACCCTCTGTGATTATACTACTTGGTTCGTTGATTGTCCGATTCATTTGCATGTTTCCGTTAATTGCTTAATGTTGACCATAATGCCCATTTGACCTTAAAACGAGAATTTTGGAAATGTGAGAGGACAATAATCTTTGTTACTGATTTATAAACATGTCCCTAAAATTTCACATCAGTTTGAGGTCTAGATTAGGAGTTATGCTCAATAGCGTAATTAGAAAGCTTTTTTATTTAATTAAACGGCGTAATTAGCATAAAGCCTATCTAAACCCAATTTTTGACACCAAACCTTTTACCCTATGATCTAATATAATATTTTGGGATTTTTGAAGATTTTTGATTATTTTTAAACTGATCATAACATAGGGTTATTGCCTTGATTCGGTAATTGCCGATTATACCCTTTTTGCTTATAAAATGAGTTTACATAACATTTTGATACCAAATCTTTTGCTACTGATTTTATATGATAAATGGAGTATTTTGAACTTTATAAACTGATCAGGAAATTCAGATTTCCTATTATAACCTGGAAATCGCTTTAAACGACTTTTTACGCGTTTTAAACGTATAGTATGGGTTAAAACCATTCTTGTCATATAAGACTTATCACCAACTGATATAACTTATTAAATTAAGTAGTTTTACTGATTATTTCAGACCTAAACCTCAGAATTATATTTAATCTCTTTTATAATCTTTAAAATGACCAAAATACCCCTACGGGGCTTAATTTGAGATTAAACTCGTTTTGGGCGTAATGGAAGGTATCCTAACTGATATCACAACATATTTAAAGCATATTAACTTAGGAAACCTGTTCATGACTCATTTGGTTACCCGTTATGCGTTTTTCGCGTTCGGTTCGGTTTATGTAACTAGTTTGCATAAATTGACCGAAACGGATCAACCCTTATCTTTTTCACCTCAAAATCCAGAATGTGTTTAGTTTACCCATATTATACAAGTCTTCAAACTTTTCGGGACTAAATCACATTCTAATCCGGTCTTCGCTTAATCATGCGTTTTGAACCGTATCTTTCTTTAAAACTAACCGGTCTAAGTTACGACTTAAATAAGACCTGTTAGGAATCTAATAGGTTAATAAAACCTTCATTCCAGATTAAGAGCCCCAGTAAAGGTACTTGTGCTTGATGATTAGGATATACGGCTGAGTATAAATTTCATTTTTAAGCTCAGGTAAATACTCTTAACTTATTTTCCCTATACGGGCTTGGGATACGGTATTATAATAATACCGCTTGGTCGGGTATTGAATGTTTAATCGTATTGTGATTAAATTATTGAGGTAACCCGTTTTAATCTGTATTGTTTGAAATAAAATCCTTTAGGGGTTAATGACCATGTCCTGGATATCCTTGGCGTCATTATAATAAAATGGCCACGTCTTAAGCACGGGGTGTATGCATACACCTGACAGTTGCATAAGGGAAACGCTATCTCACTCTCTTGTGGACCTATACTTGTGGCGTGTCGGTTAATCTTGACTCGGTTTCTACATCGGGCCCTGAACGTATAACGAAAATGTAAATATGTATACAAGATTACTTTTATATAATTGTCCCAAGTTATAAAAGATATTTTTGTGCCTGGTGCATCTAAATCAATTTTCTTAAACTCTTTTTAAAATGAGTCGGTTAATTGTATTTACCAGTGTAAATTGACGTATTTTCTAAAAAGGTTGACGTATTTTCTAAAAAGGTTAAGTGACAGGTACTGAACGTAATTGGCTGGAAGCTCAGGGTGTTAATAAGGAATCTTGCAAGTTCTAGGCGTCTAAAGTCTGTTGAACAATGTTTATGTTTTAAGATCTGCCTGTGGATCCATCTTACAATCCGTTTGTAATAATTGATGTTACTTTTGAATCGGTTTGTAATATATTTATCTTTTGCTTCCGCTGTGCATTTTAAATTGTGTTGTTTGACTATGATGATATCGACTACGTCACGATACTTCCCATCGGACCTACCGGTAATACGTGGAAATATCGGGGTGTGACAACCTTGGGTCCCATACTTAAACTATTCACCAACATTTGAAGTCTGATCGTTGAACGAGTTGTTGTCCGATCGGACTACCATCTGACCGGGTTAACCACTCGAACATGTGACAATTAAACTTCGACACTTAAACAATTTTCAACATGTTCAATGCACTAGGGATGCCACCCGAACAAACTGTTGTCCGATCGAGTGACAACCTGCTGTGAACTTGTTCTCACTGAAGTGCCCAACCAATCGGGTTGCCGGCCGATCGAACGACCGTCCGATCGACCGACCTGAAAGGTAGTGATACTTCAATGTTTTGAAAATGCTACAACAAAAACTTCAAAAGTCAAGCCATCATACACAAACACATCTTTCCCAAAGGAAGTAATAATCCACTCGAACGGCCATCCAACCGGACGACCGTCCGAACGGACTGTCACTCGCACGATCAGCTATCCAATCGGACTACCATCCGATCGAACTGCTGTCCGACCCACTCGCACTTTGCATCGTTTTGCGCGCCACTCATTTTATCGTTCTTATCAGGCTAACCATACTCTCAAGCGCTCCCTTCAATCCATCCAACCACTGTGAGTATACTCGAACCCTTTTTGCTTTCGCACTTTTAGGTGTTACATACGTTACTTATACTAAATCACAAATCGAACACACTACGCAATACTTTTAACGCTAACCGTTACCGCATGTTATACGTGACTTAATGAATGCTTGTTTGTTATGTTTACACATAGAATGTTGTCTACCTGCCTTAGCAACGATAGTACTATTGGTTTGGACTCAGCACCCGTTCACTCGGGGTTTGTTAAGGACAATTACCTACATGGCTCACAGTGGTGAGAATGTATCGCGAACTGCCTTGGGCAGTCAACCCGCAGTCATTGGTATCGATAGGTTCATGTCGATAACTAACATGCCTCATTTTACACTGTGTACGTGCTGGTAATGCGTAACGCTTTCGAACTCTATATGCTATTATCAAACTTGTATGCTCACCTTTACACTATGTGTATTGACTTTTACTTTAACGTATGTGACAGGTGCTTAGGATGCTTAATTGCTATCTTTGGTGTGAAATCGAGGCTAGGGAAGACCTAGGTCAACAATAAACAATTGTCTGTAATAAAAATCTGAGTTGTCGGAACAGAACAATTTGACTAGATCTTTTGTGTAATAATTGTATTATCATTTATGACATGGTATGGGACATGTTGCTTTAAATAACTGGTAAATTGATGTGCTCGAAGTGGTCTAATTAAACTAACTAATTTTTACCCTAAACTAGACACTCAAAGTTTTAAATTTATAAACTAAGACTCGATCTAAAACTAAAACCACACAACCGACAAGTGTACCAGTCAATGTAGCATAGCCTAAGTAAGTACGAGTATCGAACCCAAGAGACTCTCTAATTACGTTAACTAGAATCTATCTAGAAAAAGACTGACACACTTAACTAATTGTTTATTGATTGGGGGGTTTCTAAAAATCCTAAATATTAAACTAAAATAATACTAAAAAAACTAGACACGAACTTGGATGAAGACTAGAACCAGTGGTGATGAAGACTACCTAGGCTAGACGCAAGTTTAACTCAGAATGGATTTCTATTCGATAGTTTTGTGGTATGGAACCGGGATCTTTGGATACTAAACCTATTAAGACACCACTAAGCCCCTCAAACACTCTCAAGGCGATTCTTGTGGCACTACCTAGGCTGTTAAGCTTACCGGTTTTCTAGATTTCCTCACAGTCCTCTAGTTTCTTGAAAGTGCCTATATAAGACGATCTACCTCACAGCGCGAAAGTCTAAGGCAACTACGGGTTTTAATCTTGGTTTAATAAACAATGGAATGTTTAAGGACTTATAAACCAAACCGAGACCTATTAATAACCTCGAGCCTCACAGCGACAAGATTAGCTGAACACTTGATTTTATTAAATTACCGAATATTACTTCTAAGGTTACTTCACGTGATTTTCACCCTAAAGGATTAATGACTTATTATGTGATATAGACACTCACCTAAATCAAGAACCCTAGCACAACCCTATTATGTGATATAGACCGTCACCAAGGATTATACGAAGCAATAAACAGTGATAAAACAATTGTCAAGCACGCATATACACCAAGTTAAATTCCCAAAGCTTTTACAATACAAGAAAAATCCATAACCACGCCAAAAATCGAATAAAGATCCAAACTTTATTTAACTCATGTCATTAGCCTAGGTAGTTTATGAAGTTTAGCCGGAAAACATGATCAAGAACATAATAATCAATGTAATCAAATCTGAATTCATCTTGTAACAAAGTAAAACGAATGAAAAACAAAGAAACAGGAAGTTTAAACCCGTAATCTCTACTCCCGAGCGCTCCAAAGTGTTACCCGATGATTCCTTGCTTCCCAAGGTGCTCCAAAACCTTCAATCAGCCTTCAATGGTGGTTTCAAGCTCCAAAATTCGTGTATGTATGCGGCTGTTTTCGTGCGTCTGACTTAAAAAATCCCAGTCGTCCCCCTAGTATGATGTATATATATTTGCGTCTTTTCTCCTGTTTGCCGCCTCTCCTTAATATATATATTCTTTTTTTTCTTGTTCCTTACGTCACCCCAAAAAGAACCCCCCATTCCATAATAATAATAAGTAGAGGTGCACAAACCGGTTAATTTTAATAACCGGTTCGGTTAACTAGTTATACCGGTTAATTTGACTTTTAACCGGTTATTACTTTAACCGGTTAACTACTTTAACCGGTTATTACTTTAACCGGTTATTTTTTTAACTGGTCCGGTTAATTACTTTAACCGGTTCGGTTAATTAACCGGTTATTTTCGGTTATTAACCGGTTTTTTTGCCTTTTTTTTGAATTTTTCGGTTATTTTTTCGGTTAACCAGTCTATCGGTTAAAAAACCGGTTAATAACCGGTTATTATACTAAACACTTATAACCGGTTACTAACTTGCGGTTAAATAACCTATTGAACCGGTTATTCCTAAATCGGTTATTAACCGGTTACGATTTCGGTTAATAACCAGTAACGGTTAATTAACCGGTTATTTTGTGCACCTCTAAATTAATAAGTGGCGCCTCCCTTTACAATTTGCATGGCCCAGCCCCCACTTGTCGATGTTGAAAAATAATAATATTCGTGGTCTCCTGTCTTTCAACCGTATAAATGGCCCAAAATACATTTAACTTAGTTTACTTACATTTAGCCAAATTGTGAATCAAGTAAATTTGATTTCTATTGCCAGCCCACATACGAAAGTCAACTCCAAAGCCCATTAAATTCTTTGATGTACTTTCACAAATGTCAAATTCATAATTCACGTGTGTATATGGTATATGTTAGTTGTGGGAATTAATTCCATGTTTCACCAATTGTACATTTATGGTCCCTCATATTTTGTGAGCTATTTATAAACAGCTTTTAGCCTTTTGCACTTCAGCCCTTCAAGTAGTTGTTTCCTTTTTTTTTAGAAAATAGCTGCAATTTTACTTCGGTCACTGGCGTTCCACACTGGCCAACTGGCTGGTTATTTCTATATTATTCGTTTTTGCTCTATTTGCACCAGAACCTGGCCCAACACAAAATAATGTGATATAATACTAAAACTAAATAAAAACAAATAAAACCTATACATAAATTATACAATTTACACGGGACAAATATGCGTATTTTACCCCACATCAAATATCCCTACACTTAACCTTTTTTCGTCCTCAAAAAAAGAATTGTCCAAACGGAATCATAGACGGGATAATCATTCGGGACAAAAGCTTAAATTACTTATTAAAACCGAAACTTGTGTTAGCCGCGATTGCAAGTATTTTGATCCTCTTAAACCCAACCCGGTTCCAAGCCCTTATCATGCGATTTTAGTTCAAGTGCGGTCAATCTACTTAGGGTCTCACGCTAAGAATTGCATGTCCACCTACTCCCCCCTCAAGCTTATAGGACAAAAGGAATAACCACTGGGCTATTTCCTAACCGCCTTATACCAAGATCAAGAGAGTTTAAAATCAAATCTATTCTTATTATTTTTTTTTTCTCATTTTTTTTCTTTTCATCACTTTTTCTTTTTTTTTTCTTTTTTCGAGCGTAGACGTTGCTTTCCCTAACCCAGAGGCATTCCGGCTGTAGAGTCGCTATCCCCAACTCGGATTACTTAGGCTTCGGTACTTTTTATTTATTTTGCAAGATCGATTTCACACACCCTAGAGGTAATCCGGCTGTAGAGTCGCTATCCCCAACCACAGACTACATAGAAATGCGCTACTTTCATTTAGTTTCTAGCTCTTTTTTTTTTTCATTTTTTTCTTTCTCAACGAGATAATGACAAGAAACTCTAACGGTCTTAGCTTATAACGGCATCCCTTATACTATTTTTGGCGGTTTCAGTTTCTCCACTCTCCCTAGATGAGAACCCACTAGTAAACCGACAATTAGGTATATTTTAGATCAAAGGAACCCAGAACCGAATCGAGCCTACCCGCACATCCCAAACTAGACACAAGCTCAATTATTTTATCTCATATTATTATTATTTGAACCCGAACAAAAACCTGACTTTTCTATCATTTTCCGTTTTATATTTTGCAAACTTCTTATTTCAAAAGACATTTTCTAATTTTTTTAATTTTTTTGGATTTTTTAATTTTTAATTTTTTGTATTTTTCGACTTTTATGACTCAAGACTCACTAAACTAACGACACTAAACGATAGTTTCTCATCCCCACACTTAAACTCTACATTGCCCTCAATGTAGGATGGAAACCGACTAAAAAAACTAAAAAATAAATAAGAAATAAAAAACCAAGGGCAAAACGGAAAGGACTTAGCTGGTTTAATTCGTGCGTAAGCTCCAAAATCTCGTCCAATCCAGCTCGATCGTATAGCATTTCGTTCGCGATCGGCTTTGACACTGACACTGGTACGCTCGATAAATGCCTGGAATTTGATAAGCAGCTCCGAAATCACCCGAATGGAGATTGAGTACGGGTGGTACATATTCAAACCTGCATAAACAAAAACAAGCAAAAACCAAAGCAGTACCGACTAAAAAAAAACGACTCAAAAACTACTAATTTAGACTCATGGTACAAAATAAACGACTCAACGCCACAAACTACCGAAATTATACAGAATATATAAAATTACAAAACTCTACAAAACCTCCCCACACTTGAATTTAATCAGGAGGCTTCTCTTTGATTTGGACCCTATCTAACCCGTTTAATTCCACCAGATCCTCAAAAATATTTAAAAATTTAATGGTGGAATTATAAAATATTTTAAAAATTTCAAACGGGTCAGACCACCAAAACTTAAACTTACCTGGAAGAAACCGAATGCATGACATGTAGCGAGAGGACTGATCATGTATGAATTTTAATGTCTTCTTCTTTACCATCTCGCCCCAACCTTCGATCCTCTTCCTGTTTAGATCCTTTCTCTTCCTTTTCTTTGCCCTCTCCCGTGGTGTTGTTGATTTTTCAGTTTCACTTATTACTAACACTAGGGGCCAACTGTGGTGTTCTTCTTCTTCCACCACTTTCAAAAAACGATCCCCACACTTAGTTTCTTCGTCTGGTGTAGGGTTGCTCACCTCTGTCAGTTCACCTTCAAATAGGGCATCAAAGTATGCTATGTCCCCATTAGGGTCCAACACCCCTACCTCTTCATGGACCGGTAAACCCTCTAATTCTAACTCTAAAAACTCATCCTCCCCAGATGACTTAATTTCTACCTCTTCAATTTCTTCCTCTGCACCAAACATTAACCCAAGGGAGTCTCCTAAATCCACTTCCTCCTCCATCACTTTTTCTTTTTCCACTTCATCAAACATCCAACCAGTGGAATCCCCTAATTCCACTTCTTCTTCAATTACTTCTTTCTTAACTAACGACCTCTGATACGCCGCCCATTCTTCTTCGTCTATTTCATCATCAGAGTCACTCCAGTAATTAATAATTGGAACCTGTGGAACCGGAGGTGGGACTTCAGCGTCCATTTTCGTCTCCGTGACTAAAGTAATCTATTCATCTGACCATTCTTCATATGACAGCTTTTTCCCTTCCGCATCATATGTATAACCAGTCTTTGGCTATTCTGATATAACAAACTCTTGATCTAATATAGCAGACTGTTGATTTCTCAGAATAGACTGTTGATTTCTCAGAATATTATCGAACTCTGCTAGGGTTTTCTGATTATGCGCCATCATCTGGGCGAACATCTCCTCCATCCTACTCAAACTACCCTCTAAACCTCTATCGCTAGTCTGACCCTGGTTATGTTGTGGCTGCTGATACGGATCATCGTAATATAGCCGATCAACATAAAAATGTAAAGAATACCCCTGTGAAAAATATGGCTGCGGCTGCACAAAAGGGTTAGCATAATAATCTGTAGAGTACCCCGGTGAATTTGGACAATGAATAGTGAAATGGGGCCCTCCACAAATCTCACACATATTTACTAAAATCAAAATAAATAAATAAAAGATACGGACAATTAGACTCCTACGACTCAAACAAACGAACAAATAGCACGTATAATGTCAAACAAGCCCAAACAAAGTAATTAACGCAATCGCCAAAGAGTCCCCGGCAACGGCGCCAAAAACTTGATGTGCTCGAAGTGGTCTAATTAAACTAACTAATTTTTACCCTAAACTAGACACTCAAAGTTTTAAATTTATAAACTAAGACTCGATCTAAAACTAAAACCACACAACCGGCAAGTGTACCAGTCAATGTAGTATAGCCTAAGTAAGTACGAGTATCGAACCCAAGAGACTCTCTAATTACGTTAACTAGACTCTATCTAGACAAAGACTGACACACTTAACTAATTGTTTATTGATTGGGGGGTTTCTAAAAATCCTAAATATTAAACTAAAATAATACTAAAAAAACTAGACACGAACTTGGACGAAGACTAGAACCAGTGGTGATGAAGACTACCTAGGCTAGACGCAAGTTTAACTCAGAATGGATTTCTATTCGATAGTTTTGTGGTATGGAACCGGGATCTTTGGATACTAAACCTATTAAGACACCACTAAGCCCCTCAAACACTCTCAAGGCGATTCTTGTGGCACTACCTAGGCTGTTAAGCTTACCGGTTTTCTAGATTTCCTCACAGTCCTCTAGTTTCTTGAAAGTGCCTATATAAGACGATCTACCTCACAGCGCGAAAGTCTAAGGCAACTACGGGTTTTAATCTTGGTTTAATAAACAATGGAATGTTTAAGGACTTATAAACCAAACCGAGACCTATTAATAACCTCGAGCCTCACAGCGACAAGATTAGCTGAACACTTGATTTTATTAAATTACCGAATATTACTTCTAAGGTTACTTCACGTGATTTTCACCCTAAAGGATTAATGACTTATTATGTGATATAGACACTCACCTAAATCAAGAACCCTAGCACAACCCTGTTATGTGATATAGACCGTCACCAAGGATTATACGAAGCAATAAACAGTGATAAAACAATTGTCAAGCACGCATATACACCAAGTTAAATTCCCAAAGCTTTTACAATACAAGAAAAATCCATAACCACGCCAAAAATCGAATAAAGATCCAAACTTTATTTAACTCTTGTCATTAGCCTAGGTAGTTTATGAAGTTTAGCCGGAAAACATGATCAAGAACATAATAATCAATGTAATCAAATCTGAATTCATCTTGTAACAAAGTAAAACGAATGAAAAACAAAGAAACAAGAAGTTTAAACCCGTAATCTCTACTCCCGAGCGCTCCAAAGTGTTACCCGATGATTCCTTGCTTCCCAAGGTGCTCCAAAACCTTCAATCAGCCTTCAATGGTGGTTTCAAGCTCCAAAATTCGTGTATGTATGCGGCTGTTTTCGTGCGTCTGACTTAAAAAATCCCAGCCGTCCCCCTAGTATGATGTATATATATTTGCGTCTTTTCTCCTCTTTGCCGCCTCTCCTTAATATATATATTCTTTTTTTTCTTGTTCCTTACGTCACCCCAAAAAGAACCCCCCATTCCATAATAATAATAAGTGGCGCCTCCCTTTACAATTTGCATGGCCCAGCCCCCACTTGTCTGATGTTGAAAAATAATAATATTCGTGGTCTCCTGTCTTTCAACCGTATAAATGGCCCAAAATACATTTAACTTAGTTTACTTACATTTAGCCAAATTGTGAATCAAGTAAACTCCAAAGCCCATTAAATTCTTTGATGTACTTTCACAAATGTCAAATTCATAATTCACGTGTGTATATGGTATATATTAGTTGTGGGAATTAATTCCATGTTTCACCAATTGTACATTTATGGTCCCTCATATTTTGTGAGCTATTTATAAACAGCTTTTAGCCTTTTGCACTTCAGCCCTTCAAGTAATTGTTTCCTTTTTTTTTTAGAAAATAGCTGCAATTTTACTTCGGTCACTGGTGTTCCACACTGGCCAACTGGCTGGTTATTTCTATATTATTCGTTTTTGCTCCATTTGCACCAGAACCTGGCCCAACACAAAATAATGTGATATAATACTAAAACTAAATAAAAACAAATAAAACCTATACATAAATTATACAATTTACACGGGACAAATATGTGTATTTTACCCCACATCATAAATAGAAACTTCTGGACAATCTGTTTCGCTCAGTGCCACGCCCCGATGTTTCCGCCATAGGTTGGGGTGTGACAGATTGGTATCAGAGCCATAACTATAGGGAATTAGGCCAGACTCGACCTAGTCCGGGTCCACGTCTTAGAAATGACCTAGTCTATAGTTAGGTACCAACAGACCGACTTGTACGAATCCTTAGGGGTTAGTACGGGCTTACGTGCTATATCTCGCTATTCTCGCTTGCACTGTACTATCACTGCACAATTATTTGAAACCAAACGAGTGATTTGATCGAGATTAGGTGTGAAAACCGCAAACTCTCTATTAAATTGCTTATTGATCTGTATTTATCTATAAAACGCGAGAATTCGCGCTGAATCAGGAGTGAAATCCATACTTTAACGCGGATTTTCGTCGCTCTTTCTATCAAAAACCCAGAACAATGTTGTTAAGCCAGGGGTGAAACCCGAACCTTGACAGCCTATTTTGCTCGATTTTGTTTTACAAAACTCTCACCAAAGTCTCGACGGACTCCAACGACTTGAAGTCGCACCATAACTGGAAGGATGCGTGCCATTCGCCCATATTCGAGGCTAGAGCACAGTCCCGATGGCCAAAGTGTGCACTAAAGGTCCTTGTGAATAGTCGAATCACTTTGGATAGTCAATGTCTAATAGCCGCAGACAATCTATTCCTCGATTTTCATGCGTTTCGATTCTGAGCCCGCAACTGCCGACTCTGATATTTGCTGATTTTATGTGTGTTTTATGAATTTATGTGTTTATGTGATCCTATGTATTACGATTCTAAGAGCGAGGGCAAAAAGCTGGAAGTCACCAACTCACCATACTCCTTCTCGCTTCAATCAACACACACAAACTATACCACATCTATCTCGAATCGATGATCGCTTATGCTATACTATACGCTATGTAATCGCAATCGCTATCCTCGAACGCTCGCTTGATTTTGAATGGTAGGTTTCTGTATTCTGACTGCATCTGTGTGCTTCTAGGAGAACTATGTGCTTCTGTGATTCTGTGGTTACATGCCTACGTGTTTCTGTGCTTATATGCCTCTGTGATTATGTGCCTATGTGACTATTTGATTGAATGTGTTCCTGAGCTTTAGTAAGTATTAGACGTGTGAGGTGAGATTCGATTATGATGTGTCTGAGACCTATGACGATGTCAGTTGCAGACAATGTTAACTGGACCATCATCTGGACCCCGTCACCCACGACTCTCTCGTCAAGAACAGAGGGACAAACGCCTTGCTGCCATCCTCGCTAAACAAGTAGAAAAGGTTGTGCCTCAGATCGTGAGTGAGATTTACGAGAATGTTAGCAAATCGTCTGAGGAATCCAGAACCGACGCTCCTAAAGCTACTCCTAAGACTGCTTTCAGCTTCAAGCAGTTCAAGGCTTGCGGTCCAAAGGAATTCACTGGAGAAGATGGCCCAACGGCTATGTTTCAATGGTTCGATTCCATCGAAGTCACTCTGCGTCAGAGCGGATGTCCTGAAAATCTCCGTACCCTAAACGCTACCGGCGTCTTCCAGTCCCGCGCATTAGACTGGTGGACGACCGAGAGAAACAAACGCGGGAATGATGCAGCTTATGAGCTGACCTGGGAAGAGTTGAAGGCCATCATGATGGATGAATTATGCCCTCCCCATGAACGCCAAAAGCTAGAGGACGAATTCTGGAACATTAAGCAGAAGGAGGGTGACAACGATGCCCTGACTGCTCGCTTTAAGCAGCTCAACATCATCTGCCCCGATCAAGTGAAGACGCCCGACATGGCAATCAAGAAGTACATCCGAGCTCTACCCGACTGTGTTGCGGATTTTGTGCATGCCGCGAAGACAGCAAAGATCGAAGAAACTTACTTGCTTGCCGCTGAAATCAACGACAAGCGAGTAAAAGCTGGTTTTTGGGATAAGCCTTCAAAGTCCCTGCACCAAGTCACCGCCGCACCAACAGCTGAAACCACTGCCGCTCAACCGTCAAAGTCCTCACGCCGCAAGAAGAAGAACAACAGCAGCTCCAGCGACAAGAACTGTGTTGTCACCACCATTGCTGCTCCACTTCAAGCCGTACTGGCCCAGTAGCAGCCCCATCATCGACCAGCGCCAGTTACATATGCATCGCCTGCAAAGCATGCATACACAGGCCCCCACCCTGCTTGTCCAACATGCTCTTATCATCATCCGGTGGGTATCGCCTGTCGTTTCTGTGCCCACTGCAATATGTACAGCCACTTCACTGCTAACTGCCGAACTAGTCCCCGTCAAGCACCAGCTCAAGCCACTGCTCATCAAGCTCTGCTCCCAGCCCCACAAGGCCAACAAGCAACTTAGGCACCCGCGATCAACGCCCGAGTCTGCTTCGCATGTGGTGATCCCAACCACTTTGCGAACATGTGCCCGAATAGGGTTGTGAAACAAGAGCCCCAGCAGCAGCAGCAACAGCCTCAGCAACAGCAGCAAGCCGCACGTGCCAGAACTTTCAACATCAATGTGCACCAAGCCCTGACTGATAACAACGTGGTCAATGGTACGTTCCTTGTGAATGGTATTTATTCTTCATGTTTGTTTGATATTAGAGCCGATAACTGCTTTGTATCGTTTGAATTCGAGAAGCTTCTTAGTCATAGGCGCCCCTATCTCCCCTCGACGTTCGATGTTGAATTCGCCACCGGAAGAACTATCGCCGTTAATTCTGTTCTCCATGATTGTACTCTTGAGCTCAACAATTACATCTTCCCAATCGACCTTATTCCGATGCAACTCGGAAGTTTTGACGTCATAGTAGGCATGGACTTTCTTCACGAAAACCATGCTGAAGTTGTGTGCTTCGATAAGATGATTCGATTCTCGCTCGCAAATGGTGATTTATTATGTGTTTATGGTGAAACTGCTTCTAAAGGCCTCAAGCTCATGTCATGTGTCCAAGCTAGCAAGTATCTCCGCAAGGAATGCAGAGCTTTCTTGGCCAACATTGTAGTAGAGGAGAAGGAAAAGAAAGGAAGACCGGATGTAACCGATGTCCCCGTTGTGTGTGAATTCCCGAATGTATTCCCCGAAGACCTTCCAGGTCTCCCGCCAAGTCGTGATATCGACTTTCGTATCGACCTCATTCCTGGAGCCAACCCTGTTGCCAAATCTCCTTACCGACTCGCACCGTCCGAAATGCGTGAACTTTCGAGTCAGCTTCAGGAACTACTTGAGAAAGGCTTCATTCGCCCGAGCACCTCTCCATGGGGCGCGCCAGTCCTTTTCATTAAAAAGAAGGATGGGTCGTTCAGGATGTGCATCGACTATCGGGAATTGAATAAGTTAACCATCAAGAACCGCTATCCCCTGCCTCGAATTGATGATTTGTTTGACCAGCTACAAGGTGCTACGTGTTTCTCAAAGATCGATCTACGCTCAGGCTATCACCAACTACGCATTCAAGAGGAAGATATACCCAAAATCGCGTTTCGCACCCGTTATGGCCATTATGAATTCGTTGTTATGCCTTTTGGTTTGACCAACACACCCACGGTTTTCATGGATCTGATGAATCGCGTGTGTAAACCATATCTCGACCGTTTCGTCAACGTGTTCATCGATGATGTCTTGATCTATTCCAAGTCGAAGGCCGAACGTGCGCAACATCTACGTTTGGTTCTCGAGCTACTCCAGGGGAATCAACTCTATGCCAAATTCTCCAAGTGTGAATTTTGGCTGGAGGAGGTCCAGTTTCTGGGTCACATTGTCAATAGTCAAGGTATCCACGTCGATCCAGCGAAGATTGAAGCAGTTAAGAGTTGGATTACACCTAAGAACCCGTCTGAAGTCCGTTCTTTTCTCGGACTAGCAGGCTATTACCGACGATTTATCGAAGGATTCTCCAAGATCGCTGTGCCGCTTACCGCCCTTACGCATAAAGACAAGCCTTTTGTTTGGAGAACTGAACAAGAGTCTGCTTTCCAAACCCTCAAGCACATGCTTTGCAATGCTCCTGTTCTCACGTTGCCCGACGGAAACGACGACTTCATTGTCTACTATGATGCATCCAACCTTGGTCTCGGTTGTGTCCTTATGCAGCGGGACAAGGTTATAGCTTACGCGTCTCGACAGCTCAAAATCCACGAGAAGAACTATACAACCCATGATCTCGAGCTAGGCGCAGTTGTTTTTGCGTTAAAGATTTGGCGACACTGCCTGTATGGTACCAAGTGTACGATCTTCACCGATCATAGGAGCCTACAACATATCTTTGATCAGAATGAACTTAATATGCGTCAACACCGATGGGTAGAAGTCCTCAGCGATTACGACTATGAGATTCGTTATCATCCAGGCAAAGCAAATGTCGTTGCCTACGCCCTCAGCAGACGGAGCTATCTGCTCAGCATTCGTAACGTCCAAGCCCAATACGACCTCAAAACCCTTATCCGCGAAGCCCAGCATGCCTGTTTTAGTGAACGCACCTTGAAGAAGGAAAGAATCTATCACGATGGAGCTCAACTTGTGAATAAGTCGAATGGGATCTTCTACTTCCTGGACCAAATTTGGATCCCTAAACGGACCGATTTGCGAAAGATTTTGATGGACGAAGCCCACAAATCCCGTTATTCCATTCATCCCGGTGCCGATAAAATGTACCAGGACCTTCGCTATAAGTACTGGTGGCCGGGCATGAAGAGGGATATTGCTCTCTACGTTGGGAAGTGCCTGACTTGCTCAAAGGTCAAGGCTGAACACCAAAGACCCTCTGGCTTACTCGAACAACCCCCAATCCCTATGTGGAAGTGGGAGAGTATAGCTATGGAATTCATAACAAAGCTTCCGCACACGTCATCAGGTCACGACAGCATCTGGGTTGTTGTTGACCGATTGACCCAATCAGCTCACTTTTTGCCAATACGAGAAGACTACAAGGTAGAACAATTAGCCCGAATCTACACCGATGAGATCATTTGTAATCATGGGACGCCTCGCGACATCATCTCTGACCGTGATGCTCGGTTTACCTCGCGACCGTGGGAAGCGTTTCAAGCGGCTCTCGGTACTACGCTTAATCTAAGTACCGCATTCCACCCTCAAACTGACGGTAAGACTGAGAGAACGATCCGTACTCTTGAAGACATGCTCCGTTCGTGTGTCATAGATCTCGGTGGTAATTGGGACAAGTACCTGCCGTTAGTCGAATTCTCGTATAACAACAGTCATCATTCCAGCATTCAAATGGCACCATTCGAGGCTTTATACGGAAGAAGATGTCGATCGCCTATTGTGTGGCACGAGATCGGCCACTCGCAATTAACCAGTCCTGAGCTATTGCAAGAAACGACTAACAAAGTCCTCCAAATTCGAGACAACTTGTTGAAAGCTCGAAGTCGACAGAAAAGTTACGCCGATAGACGACGCAAGCCCCTTGAATTTGACGTTGGCGACTACGTACTCTTAAAGGTATCACCTTGGAAGGGTGTGGTCAGATTCGGCAAGAAAGGGAAACTAGCGCCTCGATATGTTGGACCTTTTAAGATTCTGGAAAGGACCGGAAAAGTCGCCTACAGACTTGAACTACCAGAGGAACTTAGTAATGTCCACCCGACTTTCCATGTGTCAAACCTCCGAAAGTGCCTGGCTGAGCATGATTTAATTATGCCACTCGACGATCTCCAAGTAAACGAGACACTGCACTTCGTGGAGAAGCCTGTCGAAATCATGGATCGCCAAACCAAGCAACTCAGATGCTCGCGCATTCCCATTGTGAAGGTTCGATGGGAGGGCAAACAAGGCGCAGAGTTCACTTGGGAACTCGAAAGCGACATGAAGGCGAAGTACCCGCAGTTGTTTGTTACGGCTGAATCCTAATTTCAGGACATAATTCCCTAAACAAGGGGAGGCTGTAACACCCCGTGTTTCGAAAGTCAAAGTCAAGATTGAAGTCAAAGGAAGAAAAGATTGCTAATTGCGAGCTGTTACTCCTTGCTCAAATCCTTTTTTGACTTCTTTGACTTCTAATTAGTCTATTTTATCATTTACGTTGGTTGTATTATGTTGAGTATCTATTAATAATCGATATGTATCGCTATTTATCGCATGTTTGATCGCTTTATAGCTTATCGCAATCGCGCTCGCAACTCGAAATACGCATCTTGGTTAACTATATGTGTGTGTGTGCCTTATGTGTTACTTGTGCGTGTTTAATTATGTTATGTGTGGAAATCAATCGAAACGCAATCGAAACTCAATCGTAAATCGAAATGGTATGATAATTGGTGGAAAAGAGATAGTGCGAGATATGAGTAGTTGGGATTAAAAGTAATCTGAATAGGAAACTCTATCGTATTCGCATCGCTCGCAATAGCAATAGAAACGGCAAAACTCGTCAAACCAAGTGACTGATCGACCAGGCAGCTAACTAATCGACTAGCTGTCCGATCGAACTGCAGTTCGATCGACCAGCCAGTCGGCCGGCCTGCCAACCGATCGACCAGTCCTTTCCACTTTGGGTAACCCTATAAATACCCCTTGTCACCATCATTCTTTCTACTTTTGGCAACTGACGTCCGACCAGCGCTTTCACCTTGCTTTTCTTCAGATTTCTCTCGATTCCGGTAAGATCTCGTCCTAAATCTTGTACTTCCTTAATCTACACGCACTCCTACACCTTTCTATCTTTTGAATCTTAACTTTTAACCGTGAAATCACCAAGATTCAAGGTGTTCTAGAATGACGCCATCATGTGTTCTTGAAGAACTTCATGTTTTGGCCTCAATCCACCAAGAACAACTTAGATCTAACTGATTTCCACATAAATAAACAAAGATCTTTCATAGATCTAAACATATTCACAATGAAAAGGATTGAAAGATGGTTTTTCCAACTTTCTTTCAACTCTTTTACACTCAATGCCTTCAAAACCGATAGAAACAGAGGTTGTGCCGACCTCCTACTCATTCTTGTGGTTGTGTGGCCCAAGATCTGGATTCTATCCACGAGGTTCACTGATTTCGGGTTAAACATGGAACACCGTCTCGAACAGTTAACTAATCGGATTTGGGTGATTCCTGTCCGATCAGGAGTACCAAGTATTGATGAGGTTTCTGTTGTTTAGCACGTTATCACAACACCTCGATAAAAACGATAAACAATCAAAACAACCAAGTGTAAGACGAACAGGTCGACCAGGACGGAGTGCCGTCCGATCGGGCTGTTGTCCGATCGAACAGCCAATCTGAACGACGGGCCAATCCGAACGACTTGCACCTTGGGTCCCACACTTAAACTATTCACCAACATTTGAAGTCTGATCGTTGAACGAGTTGTTGTCCGATCGGACTACCATCCGACCGGGTTAACCACTCGAACATGTGACAATTAAACTTCAACATTTAAACAATTTTTAACATGTTCAATGCACTAGGGATGCCACCCGAACGAACTGTTGTCCGATTGAGTGACAACCTGCTATGAACTTGTTCTCACTGAAGTGCCCAACCAATCGGGTTGCCGGCCGATCGAACGACCGTCCGATCGACCGACCTGAAAGGTAGTGATACTTCAATGTTTTCAAAATGCTACAACAAAAGCTTCAAAAGTCAAGCCATCATACACAAACACATCTTTCCCAAAGGAAGTAACAATCCACTCGAACGGCCATCCGACCGGACGACCATCCGAACGGACTGTCACTCGCACGATCAGCTATCCGATCGGACTACCATCCGATCGAACTGCTATCCGACCCACTCGCACTTTGCATCGTTTTGCGTGCCACTCATTTTATCATTCTGATCAGGCTAACCATACTCTCAAGCGCTCCCTTCAATCCATCCAACCGCTGTGAGTATACTCGAACCCTTTTTGCTTTCGCACTTTTGGGTGTTACATACGTTACTTATACTAAATCACAAATCGAACACACTACGTAATACTTTTAACGCTACCGTTACCGCATGTTATACGTGACTTAATGAATGCTTGTTTGTTATGTTTACACATGGAATGCTGTCTACCTGCCTTAGCAACGATAGTACTATTAGTTTGGACTCAGCACCCGTTCACTCGGGGGTTATTAAGGACAATTACCTACATGGCTCACAGTGGTGAGAATGTATCACGAACTGCCTTGGGCAGTCAACCCGCAGTCATTGGTATCGATAGGTTCATGTCGATAACTAACATGCCTCATTTTACACTGTGTACGTGCTGGTTATGCGTAACGCTTTCGAACTCTATATGCAATTATCAAACTTGTATGCACACCTTTACACTATGTGTATTGACTTTTACTTTAACGTATGTGACAAGTGCTTAGGATGCTTAATTGCTATCTTTGGTGTGAAATCGAGGCTAGGAAAGACCTAGGTCAATAATAAACAATTGTCTGTAATAAAATTCTGAGTTGTCGGAACAGAACAATTTGACTAGATCTTTTCTGCAATAATTGTATTATCATTTATGACATGGTATGGGACGTGTTACTTTAAATATCTGGTAAATATAGTTGTTATGGAAACTTCTGGACAATCTGTTTCGCTCAGTGCCACGCCCCGATGTTTCCGCCATCGGTTGGGGTGTGACAACGGGGTCGTGTCCAGCCTCTGTTTTCGTTTTTATTTTTGTTTTCTGGTCTCGAGACTCTGTTGTGGTCTGCTGAGTGATTCTTATGGATCAATACTCAGGAGATTACAACTACACCTATGTGGAGGATGATTATAGGGAAGACTATTGCACCATTTGTGGTAACCCTCACTCGGTACAATATTATGACCTCTTTGAACCATCCACTTCATACAACTACTATGAGGAGCCCAGGTACGAGCCGTCCACTTCATATACATCCTATGAAGACCCAAGGTATGAGCCTTCATACTTATGCTTTGAGGAACCAAGATATGAGCCTCCACCTTCGTATGCTTACTATGAGAAGCCATGGCGTGAATAACCCACATCATATGAGTATTATGAAGAACAGAGTTACGACCCTTATCCATCATATACTTACAATGAGGAACAATGGTATGAACCATCTACCTCATATGAGCATTATGAGGAACCAAGGACCGAACTTTCGAATTCAAGCTTTGAGGATCCAGATCCTTATTCTATCACCCACATAGCCGATAAGATAATAGAACACATTAAAACTATCGAGCGCTGCATAAAAGAATCCCGCGCAAGGGAAGAGGAGTCCCGCGCAAGGGAAGAATTAACTTGTAATAAAGAAGAAATAGTTGAAAATGTAAAAATGGAAGAACAAGCAAGTGAAAAACCGACACATGAGTTAAACAACGAAAAAGGTGAGTCCAACAATGTTAAAATTCAAGAAGAGTCTAATTTTAAAGAAATTAATCTCTTGTCACCTTCTTTCGAAAATCATTGTTTAGTACCCACTCATGCTAAGTTTTTAAAAGAGTTAAACACTAACACTAAAATTGACAAAACAGTAAGCATTAAGTTAACAAATGATCAAACTACGCTAATAAAAGAAGATCCATTTGAAATTAACATTACACCGGTTCCATGTTTTTTTCAAAATTCCTTTATTAGTAATATTACAATTGATAAAGATCTTTGTGTTAATATAATGGCAAACTACATTTTCAAAAAATTAAGTATTGGTGATTTTTCTCAACTTTAAATACCCATTTTTCTATCTAATCGGAAAACAATAAAATCAATAGGGATAATTGAGGAGGTGTTGGTCCAGTCCAATCAACTGGTAATCCCAACCGACTTCGTCATCCTTGATGACGCTCCATTAGTGTTGGGACGACCTTTTGTTTGGACCCACGAAGCTTTGAAAAATCGGAAGTATAACAATCTACCCATTCAATTAGGGGCATTCAAAAGAAGTGTCAATCTTGAGCAATCAATGAAATATCCAATTGGCAATGACGACCCCCTAATTGAAGATGAGCCAGAACCACCCGATAAGGTGGGTCTAGCCAAGGAGCCTTATAAACGTGGCGCACCACGGAGGCATTCCGCGGAAGTATCCTTTGTTTTAGTTTAGATTAACTTTTATGTTTTCTAGTTTAGTTTTACTTTTCAGGAATAAAACACACTCGCAATGGTGGAGGTTACTAAGGGAAACTTGAACCAGCACCCCATGCACAAAAAACAGAGCCTCCCGAAAAATTTTCTTCATTACAGCAAGTTCGGCACGGGCCGTGTCCCGCCAACACGGCCCCGTGCTGAACCATCTGCAGATGATCGCCCAGTTCAGGTAACTGGACACGGGGCGTGTTCGCTGAACACGCCCCCGTGCCCAGGCTTCTGTTACTTTTTACTAATTTTTGTTACTTGCAACCTGAACACGGGGCCGTGCCCGGACACCACGGGCCCGTGTCCAGATGCCCAGTAACATAAAAAATTGTTTTTAACACACTTTTACACATTCAATCAACCTAAAAACTTATTTTTGGGACACAATGAGGACAATGTGTAATTTAAGTGTGGGGGGATGCTAAAACCTTGAATTTTGCAAGTCCTAATTACAAGCCTTGCACAAAACTCTATTGGAACCGCTAAACACCCCAAATTTTTTCAAAAAACTTTTCATTTTTTTTACTTGTCTTTGTTTAATTTGGGAATTACAAGATCTAAAAAGGTTATATTTTTACAAATTTAAAACCGATAGCGTCGTGATAAAAAGAACCAACATAAGAAAATTATGAAATGGCATGACAAATCTAGTTAAAATTTGATTATATATACTTGATCACATAAAAACCCATTCCCACAAAAAGTGAGTTTTGAGCCTTTATTGAGCATACAAATATACATCTTTAAACTAAATGCTCATTTTCCGTTTCTTGTGTGAATAGCCGCTTGGTTCTTATGACTCTAGAACTTGCCATGACGATACATTCCCTGTCCTTACCAACTTAAACCCAAGTAAGTAAATGATGGAGGCATTAGGACTAACCCTTTTTATTTCAACACCATTATTTTTCTTTTTTTTTACCACCTACCCAAAATCCCCCTAGTTAACCCCTTTGAGCCTAAACCTTTTCATTTCTTAACCCAAAACAAACACCCTTTTTACCCACCAAAACCCTTTTTCATTTTAAACCCTTTATTTTAGTAACAAAACTCGGTTTTCTTGTGACTTCCTTATCATAAAAAAAATATATAAAAAAAGAGAAAAGAAAAATGAAGTTAGCAATAAAAGCCAATCAAAAGAAGGCTTGTTTGAATAATGCTTCATTGAAATAAAAAGTCACTAAAACAAAATGTTTTACGAAAACCGACGCTTTTTACGCCTTTCGCCCTTTTCTACTAACCACTAACCCAACCACCTACCTTTAACCCAAGCCTAACCCTTCCCCAAAAGTCCTCTTAATATTTACAAAGGTTTATAGTTAAAAAGAAGGAGGATTGATTGCTTGGCAAGCTTATGGTAGAAGTAAGTTCCATGCCGCTCTCGAGTGCTACACAAAAATACACCTTCGGCCGAGTGTTGAGTGATCCCCCGTGAGGTATGTGAACTTGTATATAAATGGAATTTTAAAAAGGCATGTTATGCCCTAATAAATAATTTATCTTATGTAATGTTCTAAATAAATCACGACGAATAGGATTGTAAATAAAATAAAAATAATACCTAATAAAGAATCTTGGAATCCCGACACTCTATGACAAGCCCAAAAACCTTCTCTTCTACCCATTCCATTTGGGAGTGTAAGCAACATTATAAAGAGTTTTGCTTGAGGACAAGTAAAGATTCAAGTGTGGGGGTATTTGAAGTGTGCAAAATGCAACAATAAATTACATCAAATGAGGCATAAAACTAACCATTTTTTAGTACTAATGTTGGAAAAAGTGTGCTTTTGTTTTCCTTTTGTATTTTCAGGATTAAATGAGCTCAAATAAACAAAAGAAGCAAAAAATGCAGCCAAATCTAACAATAATACAAGAAAAGGAATAAACGTGGCATGCCCGACCCCCCGACAGCATCTTCCCAAGCAAAAACAAGAGAACGGAAGGCTGAACACGCCCCGTGCTCAATGAGCACGGGGGCGTGCCCAAGTGTCTGCAAAAAGGACAAAGTTGTAGAAGCTTCTATCACCCACCACGGGGGCGTGCCCAGCGGACACGGGGGCGTGCCCAGAGGACACGGGGCTGTGGTCAACGCAAAGATTCGCAGAATCTAGGCAAATCTTGATAGTACAGATACGCTTCTGCACACGGGGTCGTGCCCAGCGGACACGGGGGTGTGTTCAACTAATGTAGACAAACTGAATTTAATGAAGAAAGAGAAGATGGGTGGACACGGGGCCATGCCCAATGGACACGGGGCCGTGTCCGGGCTTCTGTGCAGGTGATGTGTAAATGTTCAGTATATTTTTAAAACACCAAATTAAATGGTCAAACTAGCTTAATTACACACAATCGGCAAGTGCACCGGTCGTTATGTAGTCAAGTCGGTAAGACCGAGTATCAATCCGTGGACACAATGGCGCGACTCTCGATACTAAACTTTTGTCGAGTCCTAGTCTAGCAATTTTTTAATGAGTGTTTGTATTTATATTAACTACTAAAATTAAATAAGAGAGCAAATACGAAAGCAAAGCAAACAGAGAACGAATTTAGGTGAATTCAGATGATGGAAAAGTAGCTACCTAGGCAAGATGCATGTCAATTCACTCACGGTTCTCGGAATGGAATAACTAAGTTTTGGCTACCGGGATCTTAAGGTTCACTAAACAAGACCTAAACTGGCTGGCAGATCATTCTCCAAACAGGTCGCAATCTAGGGTCATGAAAAGTGTATAAACTCACCGGTTAATGTCAGATCACCTCTCGGTCTCTCTAACTAGGTTATGGTACCCAAAATTTAGATTACCTCTCGGTCTCACTAGAAACGGTACATCCGGGAAGTGTAAGGGATGTACGGGGTGGTGACTCTAATTAGGTTCTAACACGGTTTGCTAAAATCACAAGAAAACCTAGGGAAATTCACTCTCGTGCAATTAACACCTAACCCGTCTAGTATTAAGACAACCCGACATCTAATCTCCTCTCGGTCTCAAAGATGGCAGAATATTTAATTACCAAATAGTTTATTAATTTGCTCCTAGGGTTTACTACGTCTAGCAACCACAAGATTTAATAGAAAACACAAAGTTAACGAAATCACCTAACTCAAGCTTTAATTAATACGCAATTAATTTTTAACCAAGAAAAGGTGGAACAAATGTAAACCATCAATTATTAAATATGCATAAACATTAGAACCATGACAAGAGCACTTTTACCATAACAATTAGCCAAAACATTAATTAACCAAACCAAGAAACCGTAAATAAATTAACAATTATTCATAGCCTAGGTAGCACAAAGAAATTTAGCCAAGCATGGTCAAGAACGAAGCATAAATAAAATCAAAGCAAACGGGTTCAGAAAACATTGTCATGAGATTCAAGTTCAATCAAAAACTAAAGTAATAAACAAAAGTTCTCTAACCGAAAGCGATAAACTTTATCGTACTAGTCTTCAACTCAAAGCTTCCAATAGTATTGCTCTAAATTGTCCCTGCCTTTGCTCCTCTGTTCGTTCCTTCTCGAATCCCTCTGCGGTCTGCTCTTGTCTGACGTCCCAATTGCCGTCAAAGGATATATGTATATATACTAAAAAAACCATTCAAAAGTTGCCCTGTTTCTTGCGATACGGGCTCTACACAAATCATTAAACAACATGTGGGCCTACCCTGCCGGTGCATGAAAACAGCCCAAAGCAATTAATGTCAAAAGATTTTATTATTTGCGTCCAATTCCTTTTAGTGTTATCCAATTAATTCCACCCTCTTTAATTGTAGTCAATCCCCTTTGAAGTTCTCATCTTTGACGTCACCTACTCATCTTCATTAAGCCATTTACTCCGAGTCAATTAATCTAGAACACAACACATAAATGAGTGCATATTTCTCTACATCTTAAATTACAATGACGGTGGAATTTTCCACTATCATCCCCTTAACTTTGGGTGATTTTTCACTATCATCCTTTCACTTTGAAACTTTTCATTTTTAACATATACCTTTATAATTTACATTTTTGCCATACAGAATTTTTCTTTTGACTTCTACTTTTGTAACTTACATTTTTGGTCCATGCTTTCGTAATTAATTTTTTTGCCCATATGCTTTACACCGACCTTTCAACTTTTAAACTTTGCATTTTTTTTCGACATAAATTTGGTATACGCTTTCGTGCTTTATTTTGTATGTTTTCTACATACGAATCGGGTAACATATAATACGTTTTGACTTTATAGTATAAATTCGGGTTAGTCAGGTTGCATATAATACGTTATGATTGTACGGTATAAACTCGATTAACTTTACGTTTTGATCCAATCGTAATGCAACTATAGGTTACATTGAGTTCAATTGGGTACGCCGAAACGTGTGTTTTCATATGATTAACACTTTGTATAATGCTTGGACTAATTCGTTCGACGTTTGCGATGTACCTGCATCCCTACTTTTTAAAGCTTTTACAAAAATGGACCCTTTTGTTTTCCCACTGATCATACAAATCCTTAACTTTTGAAAAATGTAGTTTTAAGCCCTACGCTATTACTCAATTTTACAACCCGCTAAACAACTATTTTTATATACGTTTCGATATAAATTCAAGCTGGTCTACGTTTCGACGTAAACACTTTAACAGGAATCAAGTCAGGTCAAATATAATACGTTTTCGTTAAATAAAACATTTTACGTGCATATTATTATGTACGTGATGGTATAAATTCGAGTTGGTCTACATTTCAACGTAAATATTTTTGTAAAATGAGTTAGGTCAAATATAATACGTTTTTATGCTTATTTTTATACGTTTCGTAAATTTTGTTCTCAATCGAGTGAAGTCAGATTGTGATTTCTTTTTCTTCCTTCGTTTTTTTAAAAACTCTAATTAATCCATATTGATTACACGTGTTTGTTTTTCCTTTATATCCATGATGTTTTATATGTATGTGTCGGGTCACATATAATACACTATAATAGTACGACATAAATTCTGTTTACTTTATGTTTTAATTCAATCGCAATACGCGTTTCATACGTTTAACACATCACATAACGCTTGAACTAATCCATTCGATGTTTGCGATGAACCCACGCCGCAACGCGCGTGGGCATTATTACTAGTTAATTTATTAAAAGGAACACACGAATGAGAAACAATAATTCAATTAATGTCTCATTTACTTTTATTAATGATAGTGAACACAAAATAATATAATTGTTATTCAGTTAAAAGAATTTTTATCAATTCAATATAATTTTATTTGAGATGAAACACGCCGTTTTAGCTCGTTATCTTTTGAAACCTTTAAAATCTTAATATGAACCATAAACGAGTAGAAGTTAATAAAAACAACCCAAAAGCTACTCTAAAGTATAGGAAATATATATAAAAATATGCATATTTTAGACCATATCAAATATCCCCACACTTAAACATTTTTCGTCCCGAAAAATACTTATGCAAACGGAATCAGAATCAAATTAATGTTTGGGCACAAAAGCTAGTTTACTTTATTAAAATTAAAACCCGTGTTAACCGCGATTGCAAGTATTTTGATCCTCTTAAACCCAAACCCGGTTCCAAGCCCTTATCATGTAGATTAATTCAAGTTCGGTCAACTTACCTAGGGTCTCACACTAGAAGCTACGGTCCACCTAATCCCGCCTCAAGCTTATAGAACAAAAGGAACGATCACTGGACCAATTCCCAACCGTCTTATATCAAAACCAAGAGAAATAAAAATCAAATTTTTTTTTTCATCATTTTTTTTCTTTCTTTTCAATCTTCACTTTTTTCCTTTTTTTTTAATGAGCGTAGACGTTGCTTTCCCTAACCCAGAGGCATTCCGGCTGCAGAGTCGCTATCCCCAACTCGGATTACTTAGGCTTCGGTACTTTTTATTTGCATGTTCGATTTCACACATCCTAGAGGTATTCCGGTTGTAGAGTCGCTATCCCCAACCAAGATTACATAGGCCTGCGCTACTTTCATTCGGTTTCTTGCTCATTTTTTTTCTATTTTTTTTTTCATGATTAAAAATTCTAATGGTTTTAACTTATAACGGCATTCCTTATACTCTTATTGGCGGTTTCAGTTTCTCATATTCCCTAGATGAGAACCCACTAGTAAATCAACAATTAGGTATATTTAGCTCAAAGGAACCTAAAACCGGGCCGAGCCTACTCACACATCCCAAATTAGACACGGGCTTAATTTATTAATTCTTATATTATTATTATTATATGAAACCCGAATAAAAACTGATTTTTCTATCATTTTCCGTTTTTATTTTGCAAACATCTAAAACAGGAACATTTTCTGATTTTTTTTTTCAAATTTTTTTTTTTTGGATTTTTAAAGTTTTTTTTTTTTTGTTATTTTAAAAATTTTTTATGACTCAAGACTCACTAACTAAGACCTAAACGACAGTTTCCCATCCCCACACTTAAACTCTACATTGCCCTCAATGTAGGATGGAAACCGACTCAAAAGACTAAAAATAAATAAGAAATAAAAAGACTAAGGGCAAATTGAAAAGGACTTAGCTGGTTTAATAACGCATAAGCTTTAGAACTCTCGTCCAATCCAGCTCGATCGTATAGCATTTCACTCGCGATCGGCTTTGACTCTAACTAGTACACTTGGTAAATGCCTTGAAATTTGAAAAGCAGCTCCAAAATCACCCGAATAGAGATTGAGTACGGGTGGTACATATCCAAACCTGCATTAACAAAAACAATCAAGACCAAAGCAGAACCGACTCTAAAAAAAACGACTCAAAACTACTAAGTTAGACTCATGGTACAAAATAAATGACTAAATATACAAACTCTACAAACTACCGAATATATAAAATTACAAAACTTTACAAAACCTCCCCACACTTGAATTTAATCAGGAGGTTTCTCCTTTATCCAACCTCGGTCTAACCCGTTCAATTCCACCCTTTTTCCAGTTTTCAATAAAAAATCATTTGTGAAATTGAAAAACAATCTAGAAAACTCAAACGGATCAACCCACCAATATTTAAACTTACCTGGACCAAACTTGATTCGTGGCATGTAATGAGGAGAATGGTGTTGTGCAAACTTAAGTGGTTCCTCCTTCTTTTTATACCATCTCTGCACCCTTACAGCATGTTGATCCAAGCTTCTTTGTGCCTTCTCCCGTGGTCTTGTTGGTGTGAGTGGGAATCCAACATCTACTTCCTTCACGGGCCAGCTATCAAACTCCTTCAACGCTAGGGGTGGGGGTACCTCGACAGACGGTCTCTCCTTCGGAATCTCCGCTTCCTCGATGACCTCAAACACCTCAAATCTAGGGGAAGGGTCGGTAGCCTGCGGCAGAGGGTCCTGCTTAACATCCAACTTAGTGACCCCACTCCCCTGATCATCCACACTCGCAACCTGTGTATCAGACGCATCTCTCCCGCAAATCTCGCTGAGGAGGCTACCCACATGTGACATAAGAGTATCGATAAAAAAATAGAGTGTCATCATGCTGCTGGGTATGCCTCATGGAATGCTGAATGTCGAATGTGACCTCATCCTCATCAACTCGAAGAGTCAACTTGCCGTCGTACACGTCAATGAGTGCTCGTGCAGTGGCAAGGAATGGACGACCTAAAATCAGCGGGACCTCAGAGTCCTCGTCCATGTCAAGGATTACGAAGTCAACTGGAAATACGAATTTGTCGACCTTCACTAGCATATTCTCTACAATCCCTCTTGGGAACTTCACTGATCGATCAGCCAACTGAAGACTCATGCGTGTAGGATATGGCTTCCCTAGATTGAGCTTAGCAAAGATGGAATACGGCATAAGATTTATGCTAGCCCCTAGGTCTGCCAGCGCATTGCTGACGATGAGATTTTCGATCAGACATGGAATGGTGAAGCTACCAGGATCAGAAACCTTCTTCGGTAACTTGTTCTACAAGACGGCAGAACACTCCTCGCTTAATGTGACAGTAGAAAGGTCCTCCAGCTTCTTCTTATTCGTGAGCAAGTCCTTGAGAAACTTCGCGTACTTCGGCATTTTCGATAAGGCCTCTACGAATGGAATATTCACGTGCAGCTTCTTCAACATCTCGAGGAACTTTCCGTACTACTCTGCATCCTTACCCTTTATTAACCTACCAGGGTAAGGGGGTGTCGGCTTATACACCCTCATCGGCTCCTTCTATGCCTCCTTCTCTCCTGAAGACCCGCTAGACTGTGTTGTACTTACTGGGCGTAGCCTAGGGTGCAATTTGCCAGCAGGGGTCTCCATCTCAATCTCCTCGTTGACCGGGTCCTCATCCACTATCGGTTCGACCTCAACAGCTCCTCGACCACTTCTCGTAGTAACGGCCTTTGCAGTGGCGTTCGGGTTCCCAACAGTGCTACTAGGGAGACCACCCGGAGGTCTCTGGTTCAGCTGATCGGCCAGCGAACCTACTGTCCTCTCAAGGTTTTGGAAAGCTGTGTTCTGACTCTTAATGAAAGCCTCGTGCTCCAATAACCTCGCCTGTGTCTCCTGATGTCGAGTATCCTCTCGCGTGATGAACTGTGTAAGCAACTGTGTCTGCTTAGCTAATGTCTCCTGGTTTTGCCTCAGCATCTCCTCTAACATGGGGTTTTTATCCCCACCACTCGATCCTGTACCTGCGTCCTGGAACAAGTTCTGACGCGCCTGAAACCCTGACAGGTTGCTGTTCTTCCAACTGAAGTTCGGGTGGTTCCTCCAATCGGAATTGTAGTTATTTCTGAAGTTATTTTGATTCCGGTTGCCCACATACTCTACCTTCTCCTCAAAGTCCTCGGGAGCTATAGGACACGCAGCCGTGTCGTGCCTCCCCGTGCAGATCTCACATAGTTGTTCCTTCTTCGCTTGAACATCCCTCAGCTGCTTCGCCAATTGGTCAATTTGAGCCTGCATAGCGGTGATAGAATCGACCTTGTGTATGCCTCTCTGTGCTGAAGTCGTTTCTCTAGAATCAGGGAACTCATAACTGTTCATCGCGATGTCCTCAAACATATCCGTGCACTCCTCTGGTGTCTTGGCGGTCATCAGATTGCCACCAGCAGTGGTGTTCAGCATATTCCTCGTAGCGGGGGTCACTCCATAATAGAACTTCTCAACTAACGACCAATCCTCGAATCCGTGATGAGGACACTTGAGTAACAACTCCTTGAATCGCTCCCATGTCTCGTAGAAAGACTCTCCCTCCTTTTGGCGAAACTCTTGGATCATGCTCCTCAGACGAGCAGTTTTGGCAGGAGGAAAGTACTTGCCCAAGAACTTGTCTTTCCTCCCGGCCCAAGTGGTGATGGATCCCGCAGGAAGGGATTCCAACCAAGCATGAGCACGGTCAGCAAGTGAGAATGGGAATAGACGTAGCTTGCAGGCGTCTTCGGTGACGCCCTGCTCCTGAAACGTATCGTAGATAGCTGAAAAGCGAGAAAGATGGACATTCGGGTCCTTAGAAGGTAATCCATGGAACTGGATGGTGTTCGTAACCATCGTGATGATCTGAGGCGGAATCTGCCAGCGATTAACTCCGATAGTGGGTCGGGTGATGCTGGATCGAGCATTGGCCGCGTTCGGCCGGGCGTAGTCTGCGACGACTCTCCTAATTGGAGGATCAGCGTCACCCATAGCAAAAGCAGAAGATGAAATGTGTACCTGACTCGCTCGGAAGGTGCGAAGGCGCTCGTGGAAATCTTGCTAGGGCTCAGACGAAGCAACAAACGAAGGTGGCCCCTGTGAGCGAGTATGGTGCTTACAATGAAAAGATTACTTAACTAAATACTAAAGCAAATCTAACGCTAAAGGCACAAATTGCAAGCAAAAGGCACCTAAAGGCAATGGAAATCTAACAAAGCAAGTAAACAACTAATTTTTTTTTATTTTTATTTTTTGGTTTTTTATTATTTTATTATTTTTATTTTTATTTATTTATTTTATTTTTTTACCAAGGAAAAACAAAACTAATCTAAGAAAGCAGCAAAATGGCTAAGTCCCCGACTCGGGTCGTCCTCAAAAGCGCACTGTGTCCCCGGCAACGGCGCCAAAAACTTAATGTGTAAAATGTTCAGTATATTTTTAAAACACCAAATTAAATGGTCAAACTAGCTTAATTACACACAATCGGCAAGTGCACCGGTCGTTATGTAGTCAAGTCGGTAAGACCGAGTATCAATCCGTGGACACAATGGCGTCGTTATGTAGTCAAGTCGGTAAGACCGAGTATCAATCCGTGGACACAATGGCGCGACTCTCGATACTAAACTTTTGTCGAGTCCTAGTCTAGCAATTTTTTAATAAGTGTTTGTATTTATATTAACTACTAAAATTAAATAAGAGAGCAAATACGAAAGCAGAGCAAACAGAGAACGAATTTAGGTGAATTCAGATGATGGAAAAGTAGCTACCTAGGCAAGATGCATGTCAATTCACTCACGGTTCTCGGAATGGAATAACTGAGTTTTGGCTACCGGGATCTTAAGGTTCACTAAACAAGACCTAAACTGGCTGGCAGATCATTCTCCAAACAGGTCGCAATCTAGGGTCATGAAAAGTGTATAAACTCACCGGTTAATGTCAGATCACCTCTCGGTCTCTATAACTAGGTTATGGTACCCAAAATTTAGATTACCTCTCGGTCTCACTAGAAACGGTACATCCGGGAAGTGTAAGGGATGTACGGGGTGGTGACTCTAATTAGGTTCTAACACGGTTTGCTAAAATCACAAGAAAACCTAGGGAAATTCACTCTCGTGCAATTAACACCTAACCCGTCTAGTATTAAGACAACCCGACATCTAATCTCCTCTCGGTCTCAAAGATGGCAGAATATTTAATTACCAAATAGTTTATTAATTTGCTCCTAGGGTTTACTACGTCTAGCAACCACAAGATTTAATAGAAAACATAAAGTTAACGAAATCACCTAACTCAAGCTTTAATTAATACGCAATTAATTTTTAACCAAGAAAAGGTGGAACAAATGTAAACCATCAATTATTAAATACGCATAAACATTAGAACCATGACAAGAGCACTTTTACCATAACAATTAGCCAAAACATTAATTAACCAAACCAAGAAACCGTAAATAAATTAACAATTATTCATAGCCTAGGTAGCACAAAGAAATTTAGCCAAGCATGGTCAAGAACGAAGCATAAATAAAATCAAAGCAAACGGGTTCAGAAAACATTGTCATGAGATTCAAGTTCAATCAAAAACTAAAGTAATAAACAAAAGTTCTCTAACCGAAAGCGATAAACTTTATCGTACTAGTCTTCAACTCAAAGCTTCCAATAGTATTGCTCTAAATTGCCCTGCCTTTGCTCCTCTGTTCGTTCCTTCTCGAATCCCTCTGCGGTCTGCTCTTGTCTGACGTCCCAATTGCCGTCAAAGGATATATGTATATATACTAAAAAAACCATTCAAAAGTTGCCCTGTTTCTTGCGATACGGGCTCTACACAAATCATTAAACAACATGTGGGCCTACCCTGCCGGTGCATGAAAACAGCCCAAAGCAATGAATGTCAAAAGATTTTATTATTTGCGTCCAATTCCTTTTAGTGTTATCCAATTAATTCCACCCTCTTTAATTGTAGTCAATCCCCTTTGAAGTTCTCATCTTTGACATCACCTACTCATCTTCATTAAGCCATTTACTCCGAGTCAATTAATCTAGAACACAACACATAAATGAGTGCATATTTCTCTACATCTTAAAGTACAATGACGGTGGAATTTTCCACTATCATCCCCTTAACTTTGGGTGATTTTTCACTATCATCCTTTCACTTTGAAACTTTTCATTTTTAACATATACCTTTATAATTTACATTTTTGCCATATAGAATTTTTCTTTTGACCTTCTACATTTGTAACTTACATTTTTGGTCCATGCTTTCGTAATTAATTTTTTGGCCCATATGCTTTACACCGACCTTTCAACTTTTAAACTTTGCATTTTTTTTTCGACGTAAATTTGGTATACGCTTTCGTGCTTTATTTTGTATGTTTTCTACATACGAATCGGGTAACATATAATACGTTTTGACTTTATAGTATAAATTCGGGTTAGTCGGGTTGCATATAATACATTATGATTGTACGGTATAAACTCGATTTACTTTACGTTTTGATCCAATCGTAATGCAACTATAGGTTACATTGAGTTCAATCGGGTACGCCGAAACGTGTGTTTTCATATGATTAACACTTTGTATAATGCTTGGACTAATTCGTTCGACGTTTGCGATGTACCTGCGTCCCTACTTTTTAAAGCTTTTACAAAAATGGACCCTTTTGATTTCCCACTGATCATACAAATCCTTAACTTTTGAAAAATGTAGTTTTAACCCCTACGCTATTACTCAATTTTACAACCCGCTAAACAACTATTTTTATATACGTTTCGATATAAATTCAAGTTGGTCTACGTTTCGACGTAAACACTTTAACAGGAATCAAGTCAGGTCAAATATAATACGTTTTCGTTAAATAAAACATTTTACGTGCATATTATTATGTACGTGACGGTATAAATTCGAGTTGGTCTACATTTCAACGTAAATATTTTTGTAAAACGAGTTAGGTCAAATATAATACATTTTTATGCTTATTTTTGTACGTTTCGTAAATTTTGTTCTCAATCGAGTGAAGTCAGATTGTGATTTCTTTTTCTTCCTTCGTTTTTTTAAAAACTCTAATTAATCCAGCTTGATTACACGTGTTTTTTTTCCTTTATATCCATGATGTTTTATATGTATGTGTTGGGTCACATATAATACACTATAATAGTCCGACATAAATCCTGTTTACTTTATGTTTTAATTCAATCGCAATACGCGTTTCATACGTTTAACACATCACATAACGCTTGAACTAATCCATTCGATGTTTGCGATGAACCCACGCCGCAACGCGCGTGGGCATTATTACTAGTTAATTTATTAAAAGGAACACACGAATGGGAAACAATAATTCAATTAATGTCTCATTTACTTTTATTAATGATAGTGAACACAAAATAATATAATTGTTATTCAGTTAAAAGAATTTTTATCAATTCTGTATAATTTTATTTGAGATGAAACACGCCGTTTTAGCTCGTTATCTTTTGAAACCTTTAAAATCTTAATATGAACCATAAACGAGTAGAAGTTAATAAAAACAACCCAAAAGCTACTCTAAAGTGTAGGAAATATATATAAAAATATGCATATTTTAGACCATATCAGCAGGCTATAAATAGGGGTGCTTGGCTCACTTGCAAACCATCCCTTGGCAAACAACCTCTCTCACACTTCAACCACCCACCACCACCATCACAACCCACATCCACCACCATCATCCATCATAGAGTGTGTGAGTAGTCTCGGGATCCAAGATTGATCGTAAGAGTTCTTGACAATCAAAGGCCATGTTTGCCTAAGTCTCTTATATCACTTGGTGAAGACAAGTGTTTAGTGTAATACTTTTTATTTTTAATCTTTTCACACTTTTTATTTGGTTATGTATTAATGACTTTAATAACTAGTTTCTTATGTTGAAGGTGAATCTTTCTTATCATTTGTCCGTGGTGTCTTGGCGTTATTTTACTGTCTATATAAAATAAAAGATTTTCACCATTCATATCTCCACGGTCTATATGGAGATATGTTGGCTACCTGGTCGGGGGTTAAGGGAATGGTTGGGTAAGAGTCTTGCCTTGTTCAGTGTATAGATCCTGCAAGGACCTGGGTCAACTTTAGTAGGACCTCCTTCAATACCCACTGGTATTGGATGGCGGGGGTCCGAACTCCTTGACCCCCTCATATGTAAACTACTATTAAAACTTTAACCCGGCTATTTAGGATTGTATCCCTGCTGACTCAAACTACTTAGCCGAGGGTAACGTCACCTTCAAAAGAGGGGCCTACCACATTACGCATTAATAACTTAATTAATTATCTTTCAATAATCCAACCCTTTAGGATTGGATCCTTGCTGACTCAAACTACTGGGCTGAGGGTAACGTCACCTTCAAAAGAGGGGCCTACTACTATAACTAAGATAATCTCTTTAAAAGTGCAAAAGTGCGGAAATAATCAAAGGTTACACTAAAGGCGAGTCGGATCCAAGTGATTCATCTTGTCTATCTGTTTTATTTTTATTTTTACCTTTCAGCATTTTTAGTTTTTATTTTCTAGTTTAAAAACCTTTTTCTAAATTTTTGATTTGATTAGACGTTGAGGATAAACCGGTACTAAAAACTCTTGTGTCCTTGGACGACCTCGGTATCTTACCAACACTATACTATGCTCACGATGGGTGCACTTACCCATATATGTGTTTGGTGTTAGTAAAATATCGTGTTTTATAAATTTAAAACTTGACTAAAGTGTAAAAAGGGCTAAAAAATATACATAAAATATATAACCACCACACACGCATCGCTCACCCTACGCCACTTGTCGCGCATGCACCTTTGCTGCGCCATATGTCGTACATGCGTCCACCTACCACCACTTGTCATGCACCTACCTTTTGGCCAATTGCAACACATGCATTATGCATGTGTGCCACTTGGTTAGCATGCATAAAGGCTCCATACATTTTATTCTCTTGGATCTTGCATTTGTTGAGACTATGGAAATGGAAGAAGTAGAAAATTGCTCTCAACAATCAAGCACCATTCGGTCGCCGGTTCCTCCGCCTACGCGAGACAAACAACCGGCCAACAAGTCATCGCCGCGGGCCGCCGTCGCCGCCCCGCCTCTACACTGCCGCCACTGATTGCCACAGCTGCCGCCGCGGTTGGCCGCCTCTTGGCGCCACCTCCTTCGTCTTGTTTAGTTGGTTCGTTTACTAGCACTTGTTCGTTGAACCTCGGTGTCTCGACCGATTAGTCATTAACCGAGGTATATCTTTCTCATCGGTAGTTAAATATATTTCACTGTGCTCGTATTTGTATGTAACCGGATCATGTCGGGGTTTCGTTTTGTCGATCATTGTTTATATTTCCGCTGCGTTTTATTAATTAACTTGCTTAATTAATTAACTATTATTTATTGAACCGGGTTTTTGATAAATAAAATTTTAACCGATCACCACGGAACCCCAACACTATTGACCATTGGGTGCATTTTGTTGTTTTAGGTTAGTACATGGGTCTTCGATGGAAATCACTAAAGTGTATCCTTTGGATGCAGTTTATGACTCTCCTAAAGACGTACACTGTCACACCCCTTTCTAAGGTGGAAGCACGAGGTGTGATCCTGAAAGGTTCTCGTTGCATACGAATGGTAAACATACTACATGCTCATAAATAACTCCAAAATGCCATTAACATTACATATTCAAAACATAGTTTAAGATAAAGGTTTACATCACACGACTAATAATTGTCTGAAAAGTTTGCAACTTTATTTAAAAGACGAACATCAAGGTTTTGATCCTTATATCACCACACAGGGTGGAATATAATAACCAAATCCCACAAAATAGGCATAGGGGTCTTGACACGACATGACTAAATACATAAACGACATCCAGGAGCAAGAGTGAGACAACACGTATATCCACTTTAGTTACCTGAAATACATGTAAGTTTTGGAAAATCGTCAACATAATGTTGGTGTGAATTCATGCAGTTTTGTGTAAACATTTAAGCATTCTTTGTAGAAAACATGGTATGTAATTGTATTGAAACAAGTATTTCTGTAAATGTAAGGAATACGAGATCGCTAATGGTTCGCGAGGCCACTAACATATGTAACGACATAGGAAGCATCCAAACCATAGGCATTTTTACTTGTCGATTCACGACTAGAGACACAAAAGCACTGCTTGGTAAAAGTGTGGCCAAGAGTGTGGTTGCCTGAAACCCATTAGATCTAACCTTTTGTTCCGCGGTCTTGGTATGTAATTGATTAATGGTGCTTATGGCACCCTATACGTCACATGATCTATGTATCATTCCTTAGTTTTTGTATTCTACATACCACAGTACATGTATTTTCCCCAAGTTTAGAAAACAAGTAAAAGTTTAAAGTGGGGACATGAACTCACAATTTTGCGTATCCTGCGTACCGGGTTTGCTTAGAGCGTCGTATCACTACCTACACACGTACTATGTTTTATTAGACGTTTAGGTCGTGTAACGACTATTAGTCTTAGTTGTTTATTAAGACTTATTTTGGAATCATTGGTATATTTTGAGTTACATCCTTGTTGTATTATATAATTCCAAGGTATAATTATTAGTTAAAATAATAAAATTTTAACTTAAATTATATTCATCTCAGTATTTGGAATATTGTTAATGTGATATATTTCCAACTTGGTTTATTTAATATACTCTACACATGTATAATTTCCAAGCATAGGTATACTTGTATTTTTGAGTATTCATACTTGTGTATTTTGTCAAGTATTGGTGGTGTATTCCGGTATGTATTTATACGTATGTGGATACGTATTTTCTTGTATTCATTAGAGTTAAATGCTTGGTTGGTCCCTATGGTTTGCAAAAATTTCATACTTGATTCCTAGTGGTTTACTAATTACAGGCGTGGTCCCAAAAGTTGTCAAAAATAAACTCGGTTGGTCCCCTGACCTAACCTCTGTTAAATTTCTTAGTTAAGTTGATGTTAAATGACCAAATTGCCCTCAACAATTAAAAAAATAAAAGTAAAAATAAGAAACAAAATGAGATGGGCCCACCCATCATCTTCTTCTTCTTTCTTCTCTCTCTATCCCCCTCTCTCTCTCTCTCTCTCTCTCTCTAAACCACTACCATCACACTCTTGCCACCACCACCAGAAAGATCAAGAAACTCATTTTTTATCAAAAATATCAAACCTCTTCAACACAGAAATCTAGAAATACCAAAAAGACTTCAAATTTGTAGGAAACACCTGCATGTATAATGGTTTTATGCACCAAATCCAAAAAAAAATCTTTGTTGAACTCAAAACCACTGACGGTACCACCATCTTCTTCAGCGAGCAACCTCTTGGCACCACTTTCTTCTTCGGTCATTACCAAACCAGATGTGTACCATCTCCGGCAACTTCGTTTTTCAGATCTAAACCATCTCATGCTTCGATTGAACATGGCAGTTATGATTAAAGACCAAATCCTTGCCGGCTTTATTTTTCAGATTTGAGCTCGACCCTATGCCATGAATCTGATGTAACCACCGGACAACAATGGCTTCCTTTTTTAAGTTAGATCGATACAGATGGATCAGAGAGGGAATGGGGGTGTTTGGTGGTGGTGGGTGTTCGGTGTTGGAGGGGAGACGGTGGTGGTGGGTGTTCAGTGCCGGTGGTTGTTCGGCGGTGAAGGAGGGATGTTGGCGGTGGGTGTTCAATGGTGGTGATGGTGTTGGTCTTGGGTAGAAGAAGAAGAAGTGGTGGAGAGAGAATTATGATTTTAATTGTTGAGGGCAATTTGGTCATTTAACATCAACTTAACTGAGAAATTTAATAGAGGTTAGGTCAGGGGACCAACCGAGTTCATTTTTGACAAATTTTGGGACCACGCGTGTAATTAGTAAACCACTAGGACCAAGTATGAAATTTTTGCAAACCACAGGGACCAACCAAGCATTTAACTCTATTCATTAAGTATTTTATACTTAAATTTGTGATTATTTTTCAGGAATATTATTTTTAGACAACTAAAATCACCAATTTATATTCCCAAAATATACATATTTTGAGAGGATTTTTATAGAAAATATCTATAAATTTATTCGGCAAAAATAAGTATATTTCCTTATAAATCTCAAAAATCGTATATATTTTTAAGATTAGCCTTAGAAAATATATTTTCCTAGTTTCACCCAAAATAATATATTTTTAACTTGTTTAAAAATATATATTATTCTCCATCCAGATAATACATTTTCTTTTTTACAAAAATATGATATATTTCATAATACTTGTAAAAATTAATATTTTGCCATTCCCTTGGTTTCAAAAAATACCGTTCGTCACATCTGTTAAGTACGGATTTATTTCTGGAATATATTTGCTTATAGTCCGTAAGTTCATTTGTCCAATTGTCCGGTATTCGGGTATAATTCATATATGAGTTTTCTTGTAATTTTGGTAGTATTTTATTCCAAATTTTTGGTATATTTGTGTGTTATATTATTTCCAAGTTCCTAAAATATATAACTAATACACATAATATACAAGTAACACACAAATTGTGACATCTAAATATATTTTCCTAAATATATACTTAGTCACTTTTATTTAACAAAAATCAACCTCCAATGTTTGTAATTTTTGTAATAAAAATTATGGCAAACTTTTATATGAAAACCATGTTCAAAAATTACTTATAAACACTTGTTTAAAAATATTTTTCTAAGTGTTTAATTTCTACAAAAATTTTGCCATAGTTTCCCCTTAAAAATGGAGGTTTCCATGCTTTCAAAGCATATCATTTTCTTTTAAAATCATCATCAATCATCAACAACTCAATCAAGACTTATCATGAGCCAAGATCATGTAAATTACACTACATCATGAACTTGAAATTTTGTAAAAACTTGTAGTAACTTACTATGTTATTTAGTAGGTTTAGTTACCCTTTAAAACATGGTTATTTGTTTGTAAATCACATTATTGAAAGATTTAGTCATTTACAACTTGTAAGATGATTTTTCCAAAAATGATTCTTTTTTATTTTTCTTTTTACCATCATGTTTCTAGTCTTGATTTAACACCAAAAATATGATTAGTTTCCTTAGAAATCATGACTTTGTGAATCTTGTAAATAAACTTGGTTTCTTGAGAAAATTATTTTTGTAATCATCCATTTACAAGACTTATAACATGTATTAATCATCATCATACTCTAAAACAACTTCATTTTCTTCACATAAATGATGAGCATTATGATTTCTTTAAGATCCATCCTTATACTTGCTAGATCATGTGTTTAATCATCATCTAGCAAGGTTATTATGATGATCAACATCATAAACACAAGAAATCCATAAAAAAGTTTCATACATACACTTAATCAACTTAGATTTCATGTTATTTAGCTTTATGTTAACGATCATCTTCATATTTCTTTATGATTTTTGAGTTTAACCACTTACATAACACTTTAACCATTATGATTAGAAGTAAAAACAAGATCAAGAAGCTTACTACTAGCTCTAATGGCTAGGGAAGTGGCACAAGAATGGTGAAGATGATTATGGAAGAAAATAAGTGGTTAAAGGCTCCACAAAGAGGTCCTTCAAGTTTCTACACTTCAAGCCTTCTTAGATGATCTCCTTACACCTTGAAGTGGCCTTCGAATGGTTGTTTGAAGCTTGAAAATGGAGGTTGTAGTGTGGTGTGGGTGAGCCGAGACCAAGAAGGAGAAGAAGGAGGTGTGATGGTAAGTTAGAAGATGAAGAATGATGGTGTGGTATTATTTTATGGTTTTTATAAAATTCTTCCAAATATTTCGGGTATATATGTTGGAATATTCTCAACAATGGGATCTAAAATAATCAAATAAAATCCCATGTGGGACCCTTGTCCCTAACCGTCCAAAAGGGAGGGGGTATTAGTTTCATTTCAATGGTAAGTTGCTTGATTTAGTTGGAAAGTAAAGGTGTTAGTTAGGTATTTTATGTGTTTAGTGTTTATGAGATGTAATATGATGTTCGGTGACAATAGCTAGCTTCGTAACACTAAAACAATGCTTCTAGTGAAAATATGGTGTTTCGGGTAGTGTCCGGTTGTTCATTTCGTTACGGTTCGTTAAAGTGCTAAATTGCGCAGTTTCACTAAGTATGAAGCACCTTTTGTGGCAGTTTCGATTCCCGACACTTTGTAAGTTATTCTGGACACTAATTCATGAATTCTGCATGTTATTTTGGCGTAAAAAGCTGAATTATTGCTGATTTATGCAGAATTCTGCATTTAAAGTGAGTTTCGGGTGTCTTTTAGTGCATAGTTTAGCTTCCGGGAAGTTTATATGCTAACCCTCATATCCATACTTGGGTTTTAATGTATTTTAGATGCTGGACCTACTCCTAGGCCCTAATTCTATTGTCTGACTACTTTCTGCAGAAATGCTGACACAAAGTGTCTTACCGGTGAGTTTACTAGTCATTCTGACGCAACGCTTAAAGTGCTGGACAAAGCAATATTTGAAGTACAAAACATGCATGAATTCATATGTATAGCAAGTAATCAGACAATGTTGACGCTTAAGCACATAATTGCAGATATTAAATAATAATTAAAACTGTACGAAAATTACCGGTTTTGTGCCAGTTGTCACAGTCTCCCCCCCCCTCGTTAAAAGAATTTCGTCCCGAAATTCAGGCTGAGTTATCTCCCGTAGGAGCTTTCTCGAATAGGTGGGGTACTTGGCTTTGAATCGGTCTTCACGTTCCCACGTGTACTCGGGTCCGTGCTTAGAGTTCCAACGTACTTTGACAAGCTTAATGCGACTACTCCTTGTTTTATGGATCTTCCAATCCGTTACCTCAACAGGTTGTTCTGTAAATCGGAGTGTGTTGTCAATATGCACCTCATCCGCAGGGATGATAACTGTTTCTTGGGTTGGACTCTTTTTAAGGTTTGACACATGGAACGTATCATGAACACCATTAAGTTCTTCCAGTAACTCTAATTTGTACGCCACGCTACCAATTCTTTCCAAGATCTTGAATGGCCCAATGTATCGTGGATTCAGCTTTCCACGTTTTCCGAATCTTGCGACACCTTTCCAAGGTGAGACCTTCAACAGAACTTTGTCTCCCACCTCAAATTCTAAGGGTTTTCATCTTCGATCAGCGTAGCTCTTTTGTCGATCACGAGCCGCCTTAATGCGATCTCGGATCTGCATAATCTTGTCTCTTGTCTCTTGGACAAGTTCAGGACCAATCAACTGCTTATCCCCAGCGTCTGCCCAACACAACGGTGAGCGGCACTTGCGGCCATAAAGAGCTTCAAACGGTGCGGCTTTTATGCTTGTATGGTAGCTGTTATTATAGGAAAAATCAACCAAAGGTAGATGGGTATCCCAGCTGCCGCCTAGATCCATAACACATGCGCGAAGCATATCTTCCAGTGTTTGTATGGTCCATTCGCTCTGACCGTCTGTTTGTGGACGGAAGGCCGTGCTTAGATCTAGTTGAGATCCAAAGGCCTCCTGGAAGGATTGCCAGATCCTTGATACGAAACGTCCATCTCTGTCTGAGATAATCGAAATAGGCACTCCATGACGTGCCATAATTTCTTTATGATACAGCTCAGCAAGCTTTCTAGTGCTATCCTTTTCTCGGATTGGTAGGAAATGCGCAGACTTCGTTAATCGATCAACTATCACCCATATCATATCATGCCCTCGAGGGGTCCTGGGTAATTTGGTTATGAAGTCCATTGAGATTTGCTCCCACTTTCACATGGGTATCTCGGGTTGTTGCAGTAGACCAGACGGTTTCTGATATTCGGCCTTAACCTTAGCATAGGTTAGACACTTTCAGACGTAGACAGTAACATCACTTTTAAGCTTCGGCCACCAGTAGTATTCTTTCAAGTCTTGATACATCTTGTCTGATCCTGGGTGGATCTAGTATCTCGACTTGTGAGCTTCGTCAAAGATTGACTTCTCGAATACTGCCATAGAGCGGAACCCAAATGCGTCCCATAAAGTATAAGGTTCCCTCTTCGTTTGGCACCAATTTCTTCTCCATACCTCGGAGATATTCAGCTCTACGATTTTCCTTCTTGAGGGCATCTTGTTGGGCGTCATGAATGCGTGCAGTGAGGTTCGTCCGAATAGTCATTTCCAATGCTCGAACCCTTAGGGTCTTAACCCTTTCTTTCTGACTTAACACATCTGCTACTACGTTTGCCTTTCCAGGATGGTACTTAATCTCATAATCATAATCGTTTAGCAACTCAACCCACCGTCGCTGACGCATATTTAATTCTTTCTGATCAAATATGTGCTGTAGGCTTTTGTGATCTGTGAAGATTGTACATCGAGTACCATATAAATAATGTCGCTAGATCTTCAAGGCGAATACCACCGCGCCTAGCTCTAGGTCGTGAGTGGCGTAATTCCTTTCATGAACTTTCAGCTGTCTTGAAGCATAAGCGATGACCTTTTGGCATTGCATAAGCACGCAACCCAATACTTGACGCGAAGCATCGCAGTATACCACGAAGTCATCAGTGTCTTCGGGTAAAGATAGTATTGGTGCATCGCATAGCTTGCTTTTGAGAAGTTGGAAGGCTTCTTCCTGCTTATCACCCCAGTCGTACTTCTTGTCTTTCTGCGTAAGAGAAGTCAGCGGTTGAGCTATTTTGGAGAATTTCTCGATAAGTCGGCAGTAATAGCCCGCTAATCCCAAAAATTGTCGAACTTCAGTTGGTGTCTTGGGGGCTTCCCAATTCTTTATCGCTTCAATCTTTGCGGGGTCTACATGAATACCCTTCTCGTTCACGACATGACCAAGGAACTGTACTTCGCGAATCCAAAATTCGCACTTTGAGAACTTTGCATAAAGCTTCTCTTTCTTCAGTAGTTCCAAAATGGTCCTGAGGTGTTGCTCGTGCTCTTCTTTTGTTCGTGAATAAATCAGAATATCATCGATAAATACAATCATGGACTTATCGAAATATGGTTTGCAAACACGATTCATCAGATCCATTAACATTGCTGGGGCATTCGTTAATCCAAATGGCATCACAAGGAACTCGTAATGCCCATAACGTGTCCTGAACGCGGTCTTCAGTATACTCTCTTCTTGGATCCTTAACTGATGATAGCCAGACCGAAGGTAGATCTTGGAGTAGTAACTCGATCCTTGCAACTGATCGAATAAGTCGTCAATCGTCGGTAGTGGATACCAATTCTTGACAGTGAGCTTATTCAATTCTCTATAATCGATACACATTCGCAGTGTTCCATACTTCTTCTTCACGAACAAAACTGGAGCTCCCCAAGGCGAGAAGCTCGGCCTTATGAATCCTTTATCCAACAACTCCTGGAGTTGTGTAGATAATTCTTGCATCTCGGATGGCGCAAGTCGATAGGGTGCCTTGGCTACAGGAGTGGCTCCTGGAACCAAGTCAATATGGAATTCGACTTGTCTTTGCGGAGGTAGTCCTGGCAAATCTTCGGGAAAAACATCAGGAAATTCCTTCACCACAGGAATGTCTTCGAGTTTCGGCTCCTCAGCCTTCTTATCTACTATGTGTGCCAGGAATGCAACACATCCTTTTCGTAGGCACTTCTGCGCCTTCATACAGTTGATGATTCGCAGATGTGTGTCTTTTTTCTCTCCATGCACGATGAGTGTTTCATCATTCGCAATAGGGATGCGAATGATTTTCTCGTGACAAACAACTTCAGCCTTATTCTTGGACAGCCAGTCCATCCCAACCACCACATCGAAGCTACCCAATTGAACAGGTAAGAGGTCGATACTAAATCTTCGCTCACCAAGTTCTAATGTACAACCCCTAACAACTTCACCCGATTCAACAAGTTTACCATAGGCTAGTTCTATGGAATAAGGAATGTCTAATCTACTAGATTCTATTCCAAGCATACGTTTAAATTCCACAGACATGAAACTATAATCGGCACCAGTGTCAAATAGTATGGATGCAAAGTGATTGTTAACGAGAAACGTACCGGTGACCACATTAGGGTCCTCGCGTGCGTTCCTTGCTCCAATCACAAATGCTCTAGCTTGAACGTTGTTTTCCCTTGGGCAATCTTTCTTGAAATGTTCTTTGCTACCACATCAAAAGCATCCTTGGTTCTGCCCAGTTCCATTACCGTTCATTTTACCATTACCATTGCCATTTCCATTACCGTTCCCATTACCAGCACCATTTCGGTTTCCATTTTCGTTCCTATTACCATTTCCATTTCCTTTTTCCCAACAGTTCTCGGTGCGGTGACCCAGTTTTCCGCACTTGTAACATTTTGGAATGCGACAAACTCCTTCGTGGTGACGCTTGCACTGATTGTATTTGGGCAGAGTGCCCTGGTATCCTCTGGTAGTAGCATCATTCGCAGCTGCAAGTGTTTTCGCCTCCTTAGGTGGGTTAGGGTCATGTTTCTTATTGTTGGAACCCTTGTTGTTGTTACGTGTTGCTTGACTCAGATTCGAATGCTTCCTCTTCTTGTCACCAGACGACACAGCATGCATCTCGGTTTTCTTAGTAGGTTTCAACGATAACTTCTTCATACGGACCGCATCTTCAGTAAGGCTGACAGCCAGAGTTACAGCCTGAGTGATCATTGTGGGTTTTGCCGCAGTCACCATGCTGCGAAATTCCGGAGCCAATCCCCAGATGTAGCGCTCAATGCGCTTAAATTCGGGAGTCACCAGATAGGGGATCACTCTTGACAGATCATGGAACCTTCGAGTATAACCAACAATGTCCGCACCTTCCATGGACAGGTTCCAAAACTCAGTCTCCAACCTTTGGAGTTCAGCACGAGAGAAATACTTTTCCCTCATTCTTTCCTTCAACTCATCCCAAGTCATACCATACGTAGCATCATCGCCCAGAGTTTGGACTTGTAAATTCCAGTAAGTCAAAGCTTCATCAACGAACAACCCAGTAACAAAAGTGACTTGCTGGTCCGTGGTGCACTTGCTCATGCGGATAGTGGAATTAGTTTTCTCCGTCCAGTGCACAAAAGCCACTGCACCTCTAGTGCTGTCGTAATTCAGTGGCTTGCAGTCGAGAAACTGCTTGAAGGTGCAGCCTGGAATTGATCCAACCAATTCACACGTGAGCAATTAATGAAACAATGAATCAAAGACCGTTCATAAATTCCATCATGTTTTAGCAAATCAGCTTAAGGTTACCTTGAGTTGTGTTTCCTCCAAATGAATCTCCATGTCCATTACGTCTAGTACCGCCTGATCCTCCACTGTGTTTAGTACGGTTCGCCTCGTACTGGGCGATAGCTTCGGAGATCCTTTCTTCCAGCAGGGAGTTCAGTTCTTCAGCAGTCCTCGGCATCGGATGAGGAGGGGGTTGATCAGAATCATGAGCGTTCACTGCTCTCCTGGGTGCCATGTTCTTCCAAAACACAACAAAACAGAGTTAGACATTTGTTTGATATCATCTTACGAGATAGTAGTAGTATATACACATGCATATACCCACATATCAAACAATCCGCCAAACATATAAATCAATTCATACAGCAACAAGCATGCATAAACAGATAAATACTGATGTGTCATAAGATATTCACCGAGTCTTTATACATATTAGGACAACTTGTTACATCATTGTTTGCGAAGAAAACAAAATGCATAAGGGTTACATCACCCCATAGTACAAGTTTAATACATATAAAGGACAAAATATCTTTCTTCACATTGGCGGTTCTTGTCTTCAAGTTGTTCCCAAGGCTCGGTTGCAGTCTTCATACCCGAAATACTACTACAACAGAGTACCTGCAAGGAAAACCTAATGGGCTGGGGGAAAGGGTGGGGGTGTAGAGAAGATCAAACTATGAAGAAGGATCACTTCATCCTCGAGCTCACGAATTTGACGGATGAGGGAGCTGATCTGAGCAGGAGTGTGGGGAGGTGTAGAGACACGGGTAGGAGTGGATGGCACAACAGGCATAGTGTCATCATCATCACCAGTCGAGTAAACTCTCAGCCCGGCAGCAAAAAGTGCCAAAGATATCACTGAATCGAAGGAATAGCCATCAGACACAAGGTCAGAATCGGAAGGAATATCGATAACGAACATAACAGGAGAGACCACACTATAATCCAGGTCATCAACGAAAGACCAGTCCTCGTCAGGGATGGCGGCAAAAGGAATAGCATGAATGGGAAAAGGCTCAACGAGGTGCTCCCCATTGGGATGTCCTATAATAAGCTGGCCATGGAGAGGTAAAGGCAAAGCTAAGACATCGTCAAGATCATCATCATCGGTTATCATCTCAGGGTCAGCCTCGAAGTTAGACGTGAACGTCTCCTGTGCTGAAGAAATCTCGTTGTCAGGGACAATCATCATCGGGTCACGTTCTTCGAAAAGGTTACTGCTTTCAGACGAAGACATGTGTACCTGTAATATTTTATCCATGGTATATGTATATATTAATTATTACTTAATTAATATACAAATAATTATACACATTGGTGCAAGTAATAACTAGTTTTAAAGATAGGTGTTACCCCTATGCACCCTAAGTCTCGTAGTGTCCTTACTTGACTCTTTGAAAACAGTTTCAGGTAGTGGATGTCGCGGAAAAGTTTTATGCAATGAAAACTTTTGGAAGAATTGTTTTCGTGAGAGGATCCTAAAGATTGTAGTCTAGACTCGAGAAGGAATCCTGGTTCACTACAATCGTAGCTCTGATACTAATCTGTCACACCCCTTTCTAAGGCGGAAGCACGAGGTGTGATCCTGAAAGGTTCTCATTGCATACGAATGGTAAACATACTACATGGTCATAAAATAACTCCAAAATGCCATTAACATTACATATTCAAAACATAATTTAAGATAAGGGTTTACATCACACGACTAATAATTGTCTGAAAAGTTTGAAACTTTATTTAAAAGACGAACATCAAGGTTTTGATCCTTATATCACCACACAGGGTGGAATATAATAACCAAATCCCACAAAATAGGCATAGGGGTCTTGACACGACATGACTAAATACATAAACGACATCCATGAGCAAGAGTGAGACAGCACGTATATCCACTTTAGTTACCTGAAATACATGTAAGTTTTGGAAAATCGTCAACATAATGTTGGTGTGAATTCATGCAGTTTTGTGTAAACATTTAAGCATTTGTTGTAGAAAACATGGTATGTAATTGTATTGAAACAAGTATTTCTGTAAATGTAAGGAATACGAGATCGCTAATGGTTCGCGAGGCCATTAACATATGTAACGACATAGAAAGCATCCAAACCATAGGCATTTTTACTTGTCGATTCACGACTAGAGACACAAAAGCACTGCTTGGTAAAAGTGTGGCCAAGAGTGTGGTTGCCAGAAACCCATTAGATCTAACCTTTTGTTCCGCGGTCTTGGTATGTAATCGATTAATGGTGCTTATGGCACCCTATACGTCACATGATCTATGTATCGTTCCTTAGTTTTTATATTCTACATACCACAGTACATGTATTTTCCCCAAGTTTAGAAAACAAGTAAAAGTTTAAAGTGGGACATGAACTCACAATTTTGCGTATCATGCGTCGTAAACTTCACCGGGTTTGCTTAGAGCGTCGTATCACTACCTACACACGTACTATGTTTTATTAGACGTTTAGGTTGTGTAACGACTATTAGTCTTAATTGTTTATTAAGACTTATTTTGGAATCATTGGTATATTTTGAGTTACATCCTTGATGTATTATATAATTCCAAGGTATAATTATTAGTTAAAATAATAATATTTTAACTTAAATTATATTCATCTCATTATTTGGAATATTGTTAAAGTGATATATTTCCAACTTGGTTTATTTAATATACTCTACACATGTATGATTTCCAAGCATAGGTATACTTGTATTTGTGTGTATTCATACTTGTGTATTTTGTCAAGTATCGGTGGTGTATTCCGGTATGTATTTATACGTATGAGGATACGTATTTTCTTGTATTCATTAAGTATTTTATACTTAAATTTGTGATTATTTTTCTGGAATATTATTTTTAGACAACTAAAATCACCAATTTATATTCCCAAAATATACATATTTTGAGAGGATTTTTATAGAAAATATCTATAAATTTATTCGGCAAAAATAAGTATATTTCCTTATAAATCTCAAAAATCATATATATTTTTAAGATTAGCCTTAGAAAATATATTTTCCTAGTTTTACCCAAAATAATATATTTTTAACTTGTTTAAAAATATATATTATTCTCCATCCAGATAATACATTTTCTTTTTTACAAAAATATGATATATTTCATAATACTTGTAAAAATTCATATTTTGCCATTCCCTTGGTTTCAAAAAATACCGTTCGTCACATTTGTTAAGTTACGGATTTATTTCCGGAATATATTTACTTATAGTCCATAAGTCCGTTTGTCCAATTGTCCGGTATTCGGGTATAATTCATATATGAGTTTTCTTGTAATTTTGGTAGTATTTTGTATTCCAAATTTTTGGTATATTTGTGTGTTATATTATTTCCAAGTTCCTAAAATAATATAACTAATACACATAATATACAAGTAACACACAAATTGTGACATCTAAATATATTTTCCTAAATATATACTTAGTCACTTTCATTTAACAAAAATCAACCTCCAATATTTGTAATTTTTGTATTAAAAATTATGGCAAACTTTTATATGAAAACCATGTTCAAAAATTACTTATAAACACTTGTTTAAAAATATTTTTCTAAGATGAATCTCCATGTCCGAGATGATGTATTCTTCTTGTCCGAGATGATCCGGGATGGGATCTTCTTGTCCAAGATCATCCGAGATGGGATTTCCTTGTCCGAGATCATCCGATATGGTAGTCTCCTTGTCCGGGATGATGTACCTTGAGTTCGAGATGGTTCGAGATCGATTGTCCGAAAGAGAATCTTCAAATAATCTGGGATGCTTCTGTTCAGGCTTGGTTTGAGATTTGTGTCTCGAACCATGTCTGATGGATATTTATATACTCATCTCGAATGGGCCATTGGGCCAGGCCCATCTCGGATGACTGATCCAAGATGATGGGCCTGTCCAAACTTTGACTTTGTCAAAACAAGTGGGTCCCATCTGAGATAGTGGGCCATGCCAGATCATTATTTTAATAATATTTTTCAAGACAGAACATACCCCTTTCAAAATCAGCGATTCAACCCACCGAGCAACTATTTGTTATCAATATTATAATAATAATATAATAATATAATAATACTAACACAGGGGTATTTTGGGGAGACTGCTATGGGATCAAATCGTTCTCGAACTGATTAAGGAACACTTTTCAGCTCACGCTTACTTAGACTGGTCCACGCGATTATTAATATACTTGTCCTCTTAAATCTAACGCTCAACCTTCAACTCCCAACCTTGTGATACGCTTAGGGTAGAATTATACTGTGACATCCGTGTATCCCATTCCAAGGCATACCCCCGCGATCAAGGTAAGCATAACTGTTCATCGTAGCAGGTGAGTATACTGAGTCCATCCTTTGTTTTTGCAACGCCAGACTTTCTGGTGAACAGGTCAATACTTTCATACAACAGTGTGACCAGAGAAGTCTGGCGAGGGTTGGGCAGATACCTTTAATGGTACGAATTTAGCTTTTATAAGCTCACGGAATTCTCTTTATGAGATTTTCTTCCGTTTTAAGGTTTTGGCCATCTTTGCGGCTCTTTTTCAAGATATCCTGACTGTGTCTAGGTCTGCATATAATCTGGATGCAACAGAAGGGCAGTCCTGATATCCCGGAAGACTCATCAGTATAAAGACCCGAAACCTCAGTTGTTGGCTATCTATCAACGCAAGATTTAAGACCATGAAATCATACGTCGTTGGTCTGTTACCCACGCGATGTCCAGTCCGTTAGATTTATATCACTTGGTATCTCTTTGCTTTTTGAGCGTTAGATCTATCAACACATCGCAGTAGATCCTAGCCTTTTCAGTTCGAAACATTACATGTGTTAATCAAATTCTTTAGCACGAAAATTTATTTCACTTCCCAGCAACTATTTCTCCCCCTAAATTTGTGCAAAAGTAGAATACTTTATGCCCAAATTTATCAGATGAGATACCTTTATTCTTAAAACCCCCCTTTTTTTAATGCTCAGTCGGTGAAGCGCATTATTTTCAAAAGGTCTTCAAGCACAATGAACCTCGAGATGCTGACATGTTTTGTAAAAAGATTCGTTGTATTAGCATCAGTATGGGTTTGTTCAAGTTTAGTTAAGCCTCTGTCAAATCAATCTCGAATGAAGTGCGCCTTGATATCAATGTGCTTAGTTTTAGAGTGAAAGACAGGGTTTTTAGTGATCTGGATAGCGGCATCATTATCACAATAAATAGTGGTGTCAAGATAAGTCAAACTGTAATCCTCCAGCTGATGTTGCATCCAAAGAACCTGGGAGCAACAGGCAGATGCTGCAACATATTCTGCTTCCGCTGTGGAAAGAGATACAGTTTGCTGCTTCTTGCATTGCCATGAGATAAGTCTATCTCCCAAGAATTGGCATCCAGCTGATGTAAATTTTCTATCCCTGTCCGTCCCTCCAAAGATGCTGTCTAAAAAAGCAAACAGATCAAAGTTCGAATCTCTGGGATACCAGAGTCCGAGTTTAGGAGCTCCATTCAAATATCTAAAAATTCTTTTAACAGTGGTTAGATGAGAGAGTTTAGGATTAGCCTGATAACGAGCACACTGACAGACGGTAAACATGATGTCTGGCCTGCTTGCAGTTAAGTACATCAGTGAACCGATCATTGATTGATACAAAGTCTAGCTAACAGGGCTTCCTTCAGGATCCCCAGTCAACAACGACCATTCTGCAATTGGGGAGTCTATCGGCTTTGAATCTGTCATGCTGAATTTTGCAAGAACGTCGTGAACGTATTTACTTTGATGAATCAAGATTCCTTGATTGTTCTGACGAACTTGCAAGCCCAAAAACATTGTCATTTCTCTTAAAGAACTCATCTCGAACTTCCTTTTCATCACCTCTTCAAACTCTTTACAAAGCACATCATTTGTTGACCCGAAAATGATGTCGTCAACATATATCTGAATAAGGATGATATCTTTGTCAACACATTTGATGAACAATGTTTGATCGATTGTCCCCTGAGTGTATCCATGAGCAAGCAGATGTTCTGTTAAGGTAGCGTACCATGCACTGGGTGCTTGGTGCAACCCATACAGAGCCTTGTCCAACTTGTAGGAATATCCTTCCTTCTCTTTATCAACAAACCCCGGGGGTTGAGCGACATAAATCTCCTCATTGACCTTCCCGTATAGGAATGTTGTCTTGACATCCATCTAATATACTGTAAAGCCCATGAAAGATGCATATGCCAAGAAAATGCAGATGGCTTCAAGACGTGCTACTAGAGTATATACTTCATCATAATATAAGCCTTCAACTTGACTGAAACCTTGCACCACTAATCGAGCCTTGTTCCTAACGATCACTCCAGTATCATCTTGTTTGTTTCGAAACACCCATCATGTGCCAAGAGCATGTTTTCCTTGAGGTAGCTTTTCAAGCTTCCATACTCCTAGTCTTTTAAACAGATTGAGCTCTTCATGCATGGTATCAACCCATCCAGGTTCCTGTAAAGCAACATTAATGTTTTTAGGCTCAATTTGTGATATGAAGCATGAGTATAGGCATGAGTTGATGTCTCCCGATTTGCTGCGGGTCTGGACACCAGCAGTTACAGGGCCAATTATATTCGAAATTGGGTGACTTCTCTGAACACGCTGTTGAATTACTGCAGCAGGGGCTTGCAAGTTTGATTGTAGATTTGAGAAACTTCTTGATGCTATTCCAGATTACTCCCCCTCATCTGGTGCAGTAGCGTTGTTGATCACCGGTGGATCTATAGTTCAGTCTGAGGGAATTGATCCCGGAAACAGAGAAGTTCCTTGAACATTTAAGGGTCATGAGGAGGCTTTAGTGTTGTGGACTTCATCATCAGGGATAGCTACAGCAGGTTCAAAAATCGGCTCCTGAACTGTCGAAGAATGAAGTTGCGCTGGAGTATCCTTGTGAAATCCTGATGGATCCACAGTGAGTTTCTTGAGCATGTTTTGCAAAGGCACATCTTCATCTTCATCTTTAATGGGAATAGGCATCTCTGAACTCGAAGCACTTGCATTAACGACTTCATCAGATAAAAATGGAAACGATTTAAACAAAGAGGAATAATCATATAGCCAATCAGGTCCAATGCGCGCATCTTTTGGATTTTCTTCCAACCAATCCACATGATATGCTTCCACGATCTACTTCTTGACCTTGTTATACACACGATAGGAGTGACCTTGTTATACACACGATAGGAGGTATTCTTAGCATAGCCAATAAAATAGCAAGGATCTCCTCAAGCTTCAAATTTTCCTCTGGAATCCATGAGAAGAAGCACACACGGATAACCAAAAGTGCGAAAGTGTTGCACCGAGGGTTTTTTACCTTCTATAATTTCATAGGGAGTCTTCATGTGACGATTATTGATCAAGGCATGATTCTAAACATAGCAGGCTATATTCACTGCTTCTGCCCAAAATATTAGTGGAAGACCTGAATCTATCAGCATTGTGCGAGCAACTTCAATGAGAGTTCGATTGCGTCTTTCTGCTACTCCATTCTGCTGAGGAGATCTAGCTGTATTATACTGACGATCGATTCCTATTAAGGCACAAAATTCATTTAGGTCATCATCCTTGAATTCCGTCCCATTATCACAACAAATAATCTTCACTCACACATTTACTTGACACTCCATAAGAGTCACAAATTTCTTGATTAAGCCAGTTGTCTCGCTCTTCTGCTCCAGGAAAAACACCCAAGTGAAACGAGAAAAATCATCGATAATGACCAAACAGTCAGCCTTTCCTTTAATACTAAGTACATTGACAGGACTAAATAAATCTATATGCAGCAGCTCCAGAACTTTTGAGGTCGTGTGCACAGGTTTGGACTTATGAGGCCTGCGATGTTGCTTTCCATGAGCACATGCTTCACATTTTCTATCTACATGAAATCCTTGATTAGCAAGTTCCTGACTAGACCACCCTTGGCTAATTGATTGAGATTTTTCGTGTTCAGATGACCCAATCGACGGTGCCACAACATAGCATCATGTTCAGCTATCTCAGAGAGCAAACAAGTAACTTGATCAGTGGGAGCTTTGTTCATATCAATCACATAAGCGTTTCCCTGGTGCTCAACTTCAATTAAAAACCAATATTCATGTATGATAATTCCTGGTTTCAGAATGACGCAGCCACTCTTGGTGAAGAGAACCTCCATTCCTTTGTTGCACATCTGAGATACGCTCAGTAGGTTGTGCTTCAGCTCAGGGACAAAATTGACGTCTGAAAAGGTGAGAACTCCATTTTTGACCGTGCCCTTCATGGTGATTCTACCAGATTCTCCTCCCACGAAGTTGACACATCCCTCGTCGAATATTTTTATGTTATTCAACTGGGATATGTCTCCTGTCATGTGCCTAGAACAACCACTATCAATAAACCAAAGTCTAAAGATAGCCCTCCATAGTTGTTCCTGCACAATCAGTGGAATCAGTTAGAAACTGGAACCCAGGCCATAGTGGACCTGAGTTGACCATCGCTATCTGTGTAAAAGACCTTGCGAAAGATCATATGATTCTTAGCATCGTTTGAGATTTTAGGCGATGAAGTAGATGTTGACGGTTGCGAGCACAGAGATTGGGATCTAGTAGGGACTTTGGGTTTCCAAATTTTGGTGTCTGAAGTTTTTCAAACATTTCCTTTAAGAGGTGTACCTTTTGACTTCATTTGAAACCTGTTTGTATTTACCAATTTTTTATTTTCCCTCTTTGCTAGATTCTAGTCTCTATAAGAAGGCTTAGCTTTATGAGGTCGATTTTTGACTGAGTGAGAATGCATAGCCTTCTGATGATACGTGCTGCCAGAGTAGTAGGGACAATGAACACAGTTTCTTGCAATGTGTCCCGGAATTCCACAATTAAAACACGTTTGCCTTTTGAGAAAAAGGCATTTAGTTCTGCTTGTGTTATTCTCAAGAACTAATCAAGTTTTTTTTTTTCTTTTCATTTGACGCTGATTGCTTGTGTGCATGTTTGATCTTGGATGAACCCTGCTCACAGTTATCAGCACAAGAGTAAGTATCCGCAACTTTACCCTTAAGTTTTGATTAAGTTTGCTTGAGATTCGGGTTTTCCTTTTGAACTTTCTTTTTCCGTGGTCTTCTATTTTTACGTGATCATTTCTTCTTTGAAGGAACAAATTCAGTAGATTTTGCTTTATTAGAAACACTTTCTTCAGAATCTGATCCTTTTGGATCAAGAGCTGAATTATCTGTTGAATTGACTTCCACAGATTCCTTTTCCTCAGAAACTATGTTCCCATGAGTTTTTGTAGAGAAGGCTTCCACAAAAATTTCTTTTTCAGTTTCATCAGTTGACTCAACTGTTGAATTGATTTCCATGGATCCCTTCTCTTCAGGCTTCGAGATCTCATGAGTTTCTTCAGAATAAGATTCTACGGATATCTCTTCTTCAGATTCATCAACCTCTGAGTCCTTGACATCAAACAACTCTGGTTTGTCAGATGATGAGCAGTCTACGTCTGAAACCGTTTGACTCTCTTCTGTTGCAGCGCTGCGAGATTCTAATTGTTCATCACAATCAGAATCTTTAGAAGAACTATGCTCATTACCTGATGTTCATGAATCTTCTGTTTGATTATCAAGTTCATCAAATGACCCGTGTTTATCATAATAAAAAAACATCAAGTTTTTCATCTTTATCATGAGCTTTTAATGTATCATTCGATGTTTCAGGCGCTCCAGAACAGTTGCCCAAATCATCAGAATTAATTTCTGTGTCACTTAAAACAGATGTCTCAAGTTTATCAGTCGATACATCAGGTTTTCTTGTCAAAACAATATCAACACAACCATTTTTATCACAACCATAGTCTAAAATAACAGCACCAGATTCATCAATTTTAAGGGAACACCCCAAGTCTCAGCAAACTAAGAAAAAACATAGTTCCAAGCATAAAGGTCATTTTTATTAGAAATAACATTATCAGCAACACTTTGATGTGATTCATCATCCGCTTTAGACTTCTCCTCTGTTCTTACTGACTCTGCACATACCACCCTGGACCACTGTTCATCTCGAACCCTCCATCTCAGATTAACCATCTCAAATTAACCATCTCGAATCACTATTCAGTCTCCAGACTCCTCATCTCGAACACTATTTTGAACCCAAACAGTGTTATGAACGGCGTTGTGACTGCTGCTGATCTCGCCAATGCTACCCTTGCTGCTATTCAGACTCAGTCTCTAGCTTTCCATCAAGAACTCGATCAAGTCATTGGCACATCTACCAAGGTTCCAAGGTTTCTGTACGGAGACGACTACTATGAGTGGAAGTTCAGGTTTGAACAATACTGTAAGGCGAAGGAGCCTCATGTTTGGAGGAGCATTAACAATGGATCACGTACTATCATGTACGCTACAGAAGATGACCCTCAGACCCAGATTCCAAAACCCGAAGGCATTTTTACTGTCACACCCCCAAAATCCACACGCGAAGTATCACCGCTTGGAGGCGTGACTGACCAGGATCAAGCCACCAATCATATTGAACATAACAAATAATAAGTAAAATTCAACCACACAATATGAAAGGTGTTTCAAATCAAAACGTAGTTAAGTGTTTAGCGGAAGCATACTTGTAAAACCCAATGTAAGTATTAAGTACGAAATAAAGTAATGTTTTTAGCATGGCACACACTGCCATGTCCCACAACGACTGCGCCTCCCTGTGCAAGCTCCATGAGTACCTAACGACCTGCAAGGCATGTAACAACGAGTCAACAACAAATTTGAGCGAGTTCACAGTTGGTTGTTTAGTTATAGCATTCGTTTCGTAAACCATATGTTTGTTTTGTAACCCATGTATCGTATTTATTCGTATCGCGGTCTCCCAGACATGTTTGCGAAGATAAGTGGGGGCTTCCCATGTGTTACTAGACCGTGCGTATCGACTACTACGAAAATGTAAGTGGTGCCCTAAGTCAATGTCTATCAGCATTGACCCTTTGCCCATAGTCCATTAGTACACGCCCGTCCGACTGGCACGGTGTGAGGTTTGTTAAACCTAATAGCGCTATTAACTAATGACCCGCTCGCCATAGGCCTCGGCGATTAAGTCGATATAAATGAGGGACTTAATGATAGAGGTTTGGTCCAGTGTGTAATCTTGGCATCCTACCCACGGAGGATGGTTGTAGTTACTGTTTAAATCATTAACCCATTCCCAACCCTCGGGAATCCCATGCCTTGGAAAGAGTGTGAACTCACCTTGGTTTGCTCGGTATGCTAAACTACGTGCTCACAAGTAATCAGTCAAGTCCTATAGTTATGCACGTATATACAATCAGTACATGTTTGTAAGGTTTCACAAACAATCTATGTCACAAAGTGTTTGACATTTAACATCACGTAACACATAAACAATTAGTAAATCCATACAAGGTTCCAAGTTACTTGCAAGTTCCTTAACTGAGTTATCATGCTCAACCGAGTTAACATATTTTAATGAGGATATTAAACTTAACAGAAATAACATACTTAACAAAGTTGGCAAGCTTAACTGGATTGACATATTTAACAGGGTTACATATTTAACGGAGTCTCATGCAAAACTTAACAGAGTTAACCACTTAACAGAGTTAGTGAACTAATAGAGTTAACAAACTGACAGATCATTGGACGAAAACACTTAGTGGGCGAAAACCCTCAATGGCGAAATCACATTTGACGAAAACCCAAGGGTTTTCGTCGACATAAGGTTTGGCGAAAACACCTTGTGTTTTCGTTGGGAACATCATCATCATCAGTAACAGTTACATAATCCCACAACCCTTATGCATTCTAACAGTCACATGATTAAATCATCAACGAAACCAGTCAATCAGATCATTAATATGCACAAAAGGTAATACATAATCACCCACACTCAATTAACATGATCATTAAGCATTAGACTAACATGATTAATGACCTAATAACCTCAGATCTATTCTAAACAATTCATGTTCGAACATCAGGTTCCATCTATCAACCAGCGCATCAACAACGATCTAACCTTGTCATACATAACCGAAATTGCTAATCTAGCAACCTATAAGTTTTTATGCTAGCATCCAAACTTAATATCCACAAACAATTATTTCAATTGTACAACTAACAGGGATATCAATCAAGCAATCATGTAAAGGTTAACACTAACCGTGATGGGTAAAACAGTAACTAATCGTTCTAGAGAGCTTCACAGGCACAAGGTTGCTGTCACACACAAAGGGAACTCTAGGGTTTTGCTAACTAATCATCTACGCGACCTACTGGGTTATAAAAGAAGATTATAACATGTTGGGCCTTACTGGGCTTCGGCGAACTCCAAGCCGACGAAATCACTGATTTCATCAAAGGTTTATGGGGAAATCACCTTGGTTTTCGTCGAGCATGTTTATGTCTAAAACCTTTTTGGTTTTTGTCATGCACAGTGAATTCTATTAATTTAAATAGTGGCCCAATAGGATTATAATATGAACCGATTATGTCGGCCATTACATAAGTTCCATCCATCACATAATTCAAACAATTCAAACCAATTCACATGATGACATCAGTCCATGTGTAATAGATTGTCAGATCCATTAATGTTTTTTTGTTGTTAGTCAAGAGGCTTTATTCAAATGTTTGTGATCGGCCCAAGGCTTATCAGATTTGCATGTGATTTCACAAAATCCATGTTTGTCATTTAACCAATTAACACAAATAGAAAAATTTACAATCAAGTAATCGGGTGCACATAAAAGAACACAACGAATTAAGAGAACGTAGTTGTGAGGTAAGACCTTGAGAACTCGGGTTGTCACATTATCCCCAACTGATTGGTATCAGAGCCATTGGTTATAGTGAACTTGGTTTTAATAAGGGAAAAAGGGTTTTTATTTAAACCAGACTATAACCTGTACAGTGCTCAACGATCCACAACGACGCTTCACTCCACGTGCAAGACTCGACATTCTAGGTAATATGGTTTATGTTTGTATTGCCTACTTGCTAGTTACATAGAACTTTGCTCATGGTATGCTTAGATGAACGTAATAACTGTTGTTTGAAAACACACGTGTGCTTACTCTCTTCTGTCATCGCACTTTCGCGAACATCTCTCACTCATGTTTCCCTTGATATGAAGATCATGAGTGGACGCGTTAACCTAACTCAAGCCCAGCTGACGACTCTGATCAATGAACAAGTTACTGCAGCACTCGCAGCCGCTCAGGCAGGAGGTCAACCTCTTCAACCTCCTGTGGGCGCTTTCAAAACTTTTATGAACGGCCGACCTACTACTTTCAACGGCACTGGGGGAGCTGAAGGCCTCCTCTACTGGTTCGAGAAACTCGAATCTGACTTCGAGATGTGTGAATGCCCTGAGGCTCGTAGGGTGAAGTATGCTACTGGAACACTGGAAGGCATTGCGTTAACTTGGTGGAAGGCGCAAGTCCAAATGCTAGGGTTGGCAGCTGCTAATGCCACCCCATGGAACGACTTCAAGGAACTGATTAAGGAAGAGTATTGTAGCCGCGACGACATCCACAAGCTAGAGGTGGAGTTTTTCAACTTAAAGATGACGGGGTCAGAAATCGAGGCATATACGAAAAGATCAAACGAGCTGGCAATATTGTGTCCCACTATGGTAGACCCTCCCATCAAACGAATCGAGCTGTATCTCAAGGGTCTTGTGCCAGAAATTCAGAGCCATGTGACTGCGGCTAATTTGGGCACCATCCAGCAAGTCACTCGACTTGCTCACCGTCTCACTGATCAGGCGGTGGAGCAGAACAAACTGCCAAAATGTGTTAATGCTGCTACGGCCATTTCGGATACTCCTAGTGACAACAAACGTAAGTGGGATGGAAATTCGGGCAAGGGTCCCACTTCGGTCCAGTCTCAATCCCAGCAGCGAAAGACGGAGGAGTACATGAGTCCCAGTCAGCAATCTTTTGGTAATCGAAGTCAGGGTGGGTACCGTGGGGTACCACCCTAAGTGTAGTCGATGTAAATTGCACCACAGCGGGCCGTGTAACAAAGGCCGTTGTCAGAAGTGTAACAAGCTTGGCCATAAAGCCAAAGATTGCAGGAGCTCACGTCCTGCAAACCAGAATCGACAACAGCAGCCACAAGCCCCACAGAACCAGCGACAGCAACAACAGGATAGTAAGAGGTGTTTTCAGTGCGGTGCTGAAGATCATTACAAGAGGCACTGTCCACAGCTGAACCAGGGTCAGAATAATAACCAAGGGAACGGAAGCAATAATGGGGGAAACAATGGTGACAACGGTGCCAGGAGTCGAGCTTTCGTGATTGGTCAAGGTGACGCAAGGAATGATCCTAACGAAGTGATGGGTAAGTTCCTTCTTGACGACTTTTATGTTACTGTCTTATTTGATTCGGGTGCCGATACCAGTTATGTGTCTCTAAAAGTTAGTCAAATGCTCAAGCGCACACCAACACTTTTGAACACCAAGCATGTCGTAGAATTAGCGAATGGTAAAAGTCTAGAGGCCACACACATAGTTCAGGGTTGTAATCTTATCCTCGTTGGTCAGACTTTCTCTATCGATCTCATTCCTATAGTTCTGGGTAGTTTTGACATCATCATTGGGATGGATTGGTTATCCTAACAGCAAGCAGAGATCCTTTGCAAAGAGAAGATTGTTCGTATTCCCCGTTCTGGCAAAGAACCTCTCGAAATTCAAGGCGACAAGAGTGGTGCTGTGGTAGGCATCATCTCCTTTCTTAAGGCCCAGAAGTGTTTGCGAAAGGGTCACACCGCTATTTTAGCACTCATTACTGACTCATCAACGAAAGAGAAGAAGATTGAGGATATTCCAGTAGTACGCGACTTTTCTCAAGTGTTTCCTGAAGATTTAGCTGAGCTACCGCCTAATCGCCAGGTCGAATTTCAGATCGAGCTAGCTCCTGGAGCAGCACCCATAGCTCGAGCACCTTATCGCTTAGCTCCAACCGAACTGGAAGAACTATCCAAGCAATTACAAGAACTCTTGGATAAGGGTTTCATTCGTCCTAACTCTTCGCCCTGGGGAGCTCCCGTGTTGTTCGTGAAGAAGAAAGACGGTACCTTCCGTATGTGCATAGATTACCACGAACTAAACAAGGTGACCGTAAAGAATCGCTATCCTCTTCCACGCATTGACGACTTGTTCAACCAGCTGCAAGGGTCGAGCTACTATTCAAAGATTGATCTGAGGTCACGCTACCATCAACTGAGAGTCCGGGACGAGGACGTCTCCAAAACAGCATTCAGAACACGCTACGGCCATTACGAGTTTCTGGTCATGCCATTCGGGTTAACGAACGCGCCTGCAGTCTTCATGGATCTTATGAACAGAGTGTGCAAGCCTTACTTGGATAAGTTTGTGATTGTATTCATCAACGACATTCTGATTTACTCTAAGAGTCGAGAGGAACACGAGCAGCATCTACGACTTATTTTGGAACTCCTTCGAGCAGAACAGCTGTACGCCAAGTTTTCAAAATGCGACTTTTGGCTTCGTGAAGTCCACTTTCTAGGCCACGTGGTAAACAAGGATGGGATTCATGTTGATCCATCTAAGGTAGACTCGATCAAGGACTGGCCTGCACCCCGTACACCAACAGAATTCCGCCAATTCTTGGGTTTGGCGGGCTACTATAGAAGGTTCATTAAAGACTTCTCCAAGATTACACAACCCCTTACCTCGCTAACTCAGAAAGGTGTTATTTATCGTTGGGGAAATGCACAGGAATCAGCATTTCAGCACTTAAAGGATAGACTTTGTAGCGCACCTATCCTCTCATTGCCTGAGGGCACAGATGACTTTGTAGTTTATTGTGACGCATCCATTCAGGGTCTTGGGTGTGTGTTGATGCAATGTGACAAGGTTATTGCTTATGCGTCACGTCAACTTAAGGTTCACGAATGGAATTACACTACACATGATCTAGAGCTGGGAGCTGTTATCTTCGCGCTCAAGATATGGAGACATTACCTGTACGGTACCAAGTGCACCATCTACACCGATCACAGGAGTCTCGAGCATATCTTCAAACAGAAGGAGTTGAACATGCGACAACATCGATGGGTCGAGCTACTGAATGATTACGAATGTGCCATCAAGTACCATCTGGGCAAAGCCAATGTCGTGGTCGACGCCCTCAGTCGAAAGGATACTACACCTAGACGCGTACGTGCTTTACAACTCACTATCCAATCTAGTCTTCCTGTACAGATACGAGACGCTCAGGTAGAAGCATTGAAACCAGAAAACATCAGGGCTGAAGCCCTACGCGGCTCAAGGCAACGGTTAGAACAAAAGGAAGACGGTGCCTACTACGTGGCAGGACGCATCTGGGTCCCGCACTATGGAAACTTACGCGAGCTTTTGATGGATGAAGCGCATAAGTCTCGTTACTCGGTACACCCTGGTTCGGATAAGATGTACCACGATCTCAGAACTACGTATTGGTGGCCTAGCATGAAAGCACACATAGCAACTTACGTTAGCAAATGTTTGACTTGTCCGAGAGTCAAGACCGAATACCAGAAACCATCGGGCCTACTCCAACAACCAGAGATACCACAATGGAAATGGGAGCAAATTTCCATGGATTTTGTTACTGGCCTGCCTAGATCTCAACGTGGGAATGATACTATTTGGGTGATCGTGGATCGACTCACAAAATCTGCACACTTTTTGGCTATCAAGGAAACGGATAAGTTCTCCACTTTAGCAGACGTTTATTTAAAGGAAGTGGTTTCGAGGCACGGGGTGCCGACCTCTATTATCTCTGATCGTGATGCACGTTTTACTTCTGAACTGTGGAAAACAATGCACAAGTCCTTTGGCTCATGATTAGACATGAGCACAGCTTACCATCCGCAAACAGATGGGCAGTCTGAACGCACCATCCAAACTCTAGAAGACATGCTTCGTGCATGTGTAATCGACTTCGGCAATGGCTGGGAAAAACATCTCCCATTAGTGGAGTTTTCGTATAATAACAGCTACCACACTAGCATTCAAGCCACTCCATTTGAGGCACTGTACGGGCGTAAGTGCCGATCACCTCTTTGCTGGGCAGAAGTTGGCGACAGCCAAATCACTGGCCCAGAACTCGTAGTTGATACTACAGAAAGGATTGCTCAGATACGACAACGCATGGCGGCAGCTCTTGACCGTCAGAAAAGCTACGCTAATAAGCGCAGGAAACCACTCGAGTTCCAGGTTGGGGATCGAGTGCTACTCAAAGTCTCACCTTGGAAAGGTGTTGTCCGTTTTGGCAAACGAGGCAAACTTAACCCGCGTTACGTCGGACCGTTCGAAATCATTAAGAAAATAGGCAAGGTGGCCTACAAACTGAACCTACCAACAGAACTCAGTGGAGTTCACAACGTTTTTCATGTGTCGAATCTGAAGAAGTGTATGTCCGATGAGACCCTCATAGTTCCTTTGAAGGAGCTCACTATTGACGATCAGTTGCGATTCATCGAGGAACCAGTTGAAATTACGGACCAAGACGTTAAGGTCCTCAAGCACACCAGAATACCTCTTGTTCGAGTTCGTTGGAACTCCCGTCATGGCCCAGAGTTTACCTGGGAACGAGAAGATCAAATGAAACTCAGGTATCCCCAGTTGTTTGGAAACAGCGCAACCACCACTGAAGCTGAAGCTACTGCGGAATTTCGGGACGAAATTCCAAACCAACGGGGGGATGATGTGACACCCCAGGAAAACCAGGGAACAACGCAACACAACTAGCTTCCTCAGTAACCACGTGCTAAATTTCGGGACGAAATTTCTTTCAAGTTGGGATTAATGTGACAACCCGAGTTCTCAAGGTCTTACCTCACAACTACGTTCTCTTAATTTGTTGTGTTCTTTTATGTGCACCCGATTACTTGATTGTAAATTTTTCTATTTGTGTTAATTGGTTAAATGACAAACATGGATTTTGTGAAATCACATGCAAATCTGATAAGCCTTGGGCCGATCACAAACATTTGAATAAAGCCTCTTGACTAATAACAAACAAACATTAATGGATCTGACAATCTATTACACATGGACCGATGTCATCATGTGAATTGGTTTGAATTGTTTGAATTATGTGATGGATGGAACTTATGTAATGGCCGACATAATCGGTTCATATTATAATCCTATTGGGCCACTATTTAAATTAATAGAATTTACTGTGCATGACAAAAACCAAAAAGGTTTTAGACATAAACATGCTCGACGAAAACCAAGGTGATTTCGCCATAAGCCTTCGATGAAATCAGTGATTTCGTCGGCTTGGAGTTCGCCGAAGCCCAGTAAGGCCCAACATGTTATAATCTTCTTTTATAACCCAGTAGGTCGCGTAGATGATTAGTTAGCAAAACCCTAGCGTTCCCTTTGTGTGTGACGGCAACCTTGTGCCTGTGAAGCTCTCTAGAACGATCAGTTACGGTTTTACCCATCACGGTTAGTGTTAACCTTTACATGATTGCTTGATTGATATCCCTGTTAGTTGTACAATTGAAATCATTATTTGTGGATATTAAGTTTGGATGCTAGGATAAAAAATTATAGGTTGCTAGATTAGCAATTTCGGTTATGTATGACAAGGTTAGATCGTTGTTGATGCGCTGGTTGATAGATGGAACCTGATGTTCGAACATGAATTGTTTAGAATAGATCTGAGGTTATTAGGTCATTAATCATGTTAGTCTAATGCTTGATGATCATGTTAATTGAGTGTGGGTGATTATGTATTACCTTTTGTGCATATTAATGATCTGATTGACTGGTTTCGTTGATGATTTAATTATGTGACTGTTAGAATGCATTAGGGTGTTGGGATTATGTAACTGTTACTGATGATGATGATGTTCCCGACGAAAACACAAGGTGTTTTCGTCAAATGTGATTTCGCCATTGAGGGTTTTCGCCCACTAAGTGTTTTCGTCCAATGATCTGTCAGTTTGTTAACTCTATTAGTTCACTAACTCTGTTAAGTGGTTAACTCTGTTAAGTTATGCATGTGACTCCGTTAAATATGTAACCCTGTTAAATATGTCAATCCAGTTAAGCTTGCCAACTTTGTTAAGTATGTTATTTCTGTTAAGTTTAATATCCTCATTAAAATATGTTAACTCGGTTGAGCATGATAACTCAGTTAAGGAACTTGCAAGTAACTTGGAACCTTGTATGGATTTACTAATTGTTTATGTGTTACGTGATGTTAAATGTCAAACACTTTGTGACATAGATTGTATGTGAAACCTTACAAACATGTACTGATTGTATATACGTGCATAACTATAGGACTTGACTGATTACTTGTGAGCACGTAGTTTAGCATACCGAGCAAACCAAGGTGAGTTCACACTCTTTCCAAGGCATGGGATTCCCGAGGGTTGGGAATGGGTTAATGATTTAAACGGTAACTACAACCATCCTCCGTGGGCAGGATGCCAAGATTACACACTGGACCAAACCTCTATCATTAAGTCCCTCATTTATATCGACTTAATCGCCGAGGCCTATGGCGAGCGGGTCATTAGTTAATAGCGCTATTAGGTTTAACAAACCTCACACCGTGCCAGTCGGACGGGCGTGTACTAATGGACTATGGGCAAAGGGTCAATGCTGATAGACATTGACTTAGGGCACCACTTACATTTTCGTAGTAGTCGATACGCACGGTCTAGTAACACATGGGAAGCCCCCACTTATCTTCGCAAACATGTCTGGGAGACCGCGATACGAATAAATACGATACATGGGTTACAAAACGAACATATGGTTTACGAAACGAATGCTATAACTAAACAACCAACTGTGAACTCGCTCAACTTTGTTGTTGACTCGTTGTTACATGCCTTGCAGGTCGTTAGGTACTCATGGAGCTTGTACAAGGAGGCGCAGTCGTTGTGGGACATGGCAGTGTGTGCCATGCTAAAAACATTACTTTATTTCGTACTTAATACTTACATTGGGTTTTACAATTATGCTTCCGCTAAACACTTAACTACGTTTTGATTTGAAACACCTTTCATATTGTGTGGTTGAATTTTACTTATTATTTGTTATGTTCAATATGATTGGTGGCTTGATCCTGGTCAGTCACGCCTCCAAGTGGTGATACTCCGCGTGTGGATTTTGGGGGTGTGACAGTAAAAATGCCTTCGGGTTTTGGAATCTGGGTCTGAGGGTCATCTTCTGTAGCGTACATGATAGTACGTGATCCATTGTTAATGCTCCTCCAAACATGAGGCTCCTTCGCCTTACAGTATTGTTCAAACCTGAACTTCCACTCATTGTAGTCGTCTCCGTACAGAAACCTTGGAACCTTGGTAGATGTGCCAATGACTTGATCGAGTTCTTGATGGAAAGCTAGAGACTGAGTCTGAATAGCAGCAAGGGTAGCATTGGCGAGATCAGCAGCAGTCACAACGCCGTTCATAACACTGTTTGGGTTCAAAATAGTGTTCGAGATGAGGAGTCTGGAGACTGAATAGTGATTCGAGATGGTTAATTTGAGATGGTTAATCTGAGATGGAGGGTTCGAGATGAACAGTGGTCCAGGGTGGTATGTGCAGAGTCAGTAAGAACAGAGGAGAAGTCTAAAGCGGATGATGAATCACATCAAAGTGTTGCTGATAATGTTATTTCTAATAAAAATGACCTTTATGCTTGGAACTATGTTTTTTCTTAGTTTGCTGAGACTTGGGGTGTTCCCTTAAAATTGATGAATCTGGTGCTGTTATTTTAGACTATGGTTGTGATAAAAATGGTTGTGTTGATATTGTTTTGACAAGAAAACCTGATGTATCGACTGATAAACTTGAGACATCTATTTTAAGTGACACAGAAATTAATTCTGATGATTTGGGCAACTGTTCTGGAGCGCCTGAAACATCGAATGATACATTAAAAGCTCATGATAAAGATGAAAAACTTGATGTTTTTTATTATGATAAACACGGGTCATTTGATGAACTTGATAATCAAACAGAAGATTCATGAACATCAGGTAATGAGCATAGTTCTTCTAAAGAATCTGATTGTGATGAACAATTAGAATCTCGCAGCGCTGCAACAGAAGAGAGTCAAACGGTTTCAGACGTAGACTGCTCATCATCTGACAAACCAGAGTTGTTTGATGTCAAGGACTTAGAGGTTGATGAATCTGCAGAAGAGATATCCGTAGAATCTAATTCTGAAGAAACTCATGAGATCTCGAAGCCTGAAGAGAAGGGATCCATGGAAATCAATTCAACAGTTGAGTCAACTGATGAAACTGAAAAAGAAATTTTTGTGGAAGCCTTCTCTACAAAAACTCATGGGAACATAGTTTCTGAGGAAAAGGAATCTGTGGAAGTCAATTCAACAGATAATTCAGCTCTTGATCCAAAAGGATCAGATTCTGAAGAAAGTGTTTCTAATAAAGCAAAATCTACTGAATCTGTTCCTTCAAAGAAGAAATGATCACGTAAAAATAGAAGACCACGGAAAAAGAAAGTTCAAAAGGAAAACCCGAATCTCAAGCAAACTTAATCAAAACTTAAGGGTAAAGTTGCGGATACTTACTCTTGTGCTGATAACTGTGAGCAGGGTTCATCCAAGATCAAACATGCACACAAGCAATCAGCGTCAAATGAAAAGAAAAAAAAACTTGATTAGTTCTCGAGAATAACACAAGCAGAACTAAATGCCTTTTTCTCAAAAGGCAAACGTGTTTTAATTGCCGAGGCCTATGGCGAGCGGGTCATTAGTTAATAGCGCTATTAGGTTTAACAAACCTCACACCGTGCCAGTCGGACGGGCGTGTACTAATGGACTATGGGCAAAGGGTCAATGCTGATAGACATTGACTTAGGGCACCACTTACATTTTCGTAGTAGTCGATACACACAGTCTAGTAACACATGGGAAGCCCCCACTTATCTTCGCAAACATGTATGGGAGACCGCGATACGAATAAATACGATACATGGGTTACAAAACGAACATATGGTTTACGAAACGAATGCTATAACTAAACAACCAACTGTGAACTCGCTTAACTTTGTTGTTGACTCGTTGTTACATGCCTTGCAGGTCGTTAGGTACTCATGGAGCTTGCACAGGGAGGCGCAGTCATTGTGGGACATGGCAGTGTGTGCCATGCTAAAAACATTACTTTATTTCGTACTTAATACTTACATTGGGTTTTACAATTATGCTTCCGCTAAACACTTAACTACGTTTTGATTTGAAACACCTTTCATATTGTGTAGTTGAATTTTACTTATTATTTGTTATGTTCAATATGATTGGTGGCTTGATCCTGGTCAGTCACGCCTCCAAGCGGTGATACTTCGCGTGTGGATTTTGGGGGTGTGACAGTAAAAATGCCTTCGGGTTTTGGAATCTGGGTCTGAGAGTCATCTTCTGTAGCGTACATGATAGTACGTGATCCATTGTTAATGCTCCTCCAAACATGAGGCTCCTTCGCCTTACAGTATTGTTCAAACATGAACTTCCACTCATAGTAGTCGTCTCCGTACAGAAACCTTGGAACCTTGGTAGATGTGCCAATGACTTGATCGAGTTCTTGATGGAAAGCTAGAGACTGAGTCTGAATAGCAGCAAGGGTAGCATTGGCGAGATCAGCAGCAGTCACAACGCCGTTCAAAACACTGTTTGGGTTCAAAATAGTGTTCGAGATGAGGAGTCTGAAGACTGAACAGTGATTCGAGATGGTTAATTTGAGATGGTTAATCCGAGATGGAGGGTTCGAGATGAACAGTGGTCCAGGGTGGTATGTTTGTCCGAGATGTGGTGTTTATCCGAGATGAAAGACAAAGACAATCTTCAAACAGTTGATCCGAGATGCTTTGATGATTATCCGAGATGCTTTGATGATTATCCGAGATGATGACTATCTTCAACAGGTGCTATCCGAGATGACTTGATGATGATCCGAGATGACTTGATGATGGTCCGAGATGACTTTATGATGGTCCGAGATGACTTAATGATGGTCCGAGATGGTTTGATGATTATCCAAGATGAAGGCAATCTTCAAGTCCTAGATGTTTGATGTCTATCCGAGATCGTCCGAGATATGATGAAGATGATCCGAGATGCACAGAAACTTGTCCGAGATGAGCAGTTTACCAGTAGACACAAACAGAAACAGTACCAGGTCGAACAGTCCGAGATCAGAATCGTTGTGATATCATATCCGAGCCTGGAAACAGGTTCCACAGGCTCTGATACCAATTGTAAGTCCCGAAACGAGATCATAATGATATCACACAAGCTTGTTTGGTGGCGGAATCACACAAACAAGCAATGATTCAAGAAAGGAGATAAAGTAGAAAGATTCTTTGATTGATAATTATAGATCTTGCATACAAAAGAGAATTGTCTAATACAAGATTTTGCTTGAGTCACCAACACTAATGACATAATAATGACTTACTATTTATAGAAAGTGTTTAGGGTGGATGTTCCCTAAACCCTAAGCCCATTACCATAAATAGCCCATTCCATATCCATTACCCACAAAGCCACTAAACCACTTAGCTACTAATCCATAAACCTAATAAGGGTCTAACAGAAGCTCAAATATTTATACATTTATGATCTAATAATACTAATAATATAGCACCTAATTTCAACCACTAAAATTGAGTAAAAACACAAATTCAATTTGTAACATCATTTGATCATCTGCAACATTAAAATTCGCTTGAAACACATTAATTTCCGTCTGAACACTTAACTTTGTTCCAAAACACTTAATTTATTTGTTCATACGAAACTTCATAGTTCGTACAAAGGGCATTGTCATGAATGTTCGGAGAGATTTACAAATCATCAGTTAGCTATTACGGTATGTTATTCTAATATTATATTTTTTCTATGTTTATTGCTATAACGTTAATCATCGTTATAAAAAACCAGTTTATATAATTCATTACGGTACAAGGGCCTTTTTCTTCTGGCTCGGCCGAGGCACTTGAATCCATCAGGACCGGTCCTGATTGGGAGGATAGGTCATGGTTGTCTGATGAAAGAGCCCATGTGTTGGTTAATGCATAAATGGTTTAATGTTGGGAGGTAGATAGTAATATTGAGATTGCTGAATAAAACAATTGGAATCAAGAAGGATGTAGATCGATGGAAGTCATGTGCTGCATGGGGAGTTATTTAAGAATTGACCAAGAACACATTGAGGCGTGTATGCTTTTACACATGAAGTAGAAATGAGGTGTGTGCTTTGAGATGTAACAGAAGTTGAGAGTTAAGCATGCTAGCATGCTCCTTTAATTAATGTTAGCATGCATGCCTCTCAATTCTCTCATACTTAACATAGTTTAATTGTTAAATTTGTGGATGGAGTAGTCGATAAACGTTGTTATGGCGGATTACTGGGAGTTGTTAGTGATGTATGCGTATGTATGAACGGGCTGTTGTTCTTTTTGGGATTCGAGCTTCTTTACAATTTTCTAGCTTCTGTAAGCTCCAACATTGCTATAAGGTGAGTTCTTTTGCCCAATCTTTTTAACCGTTTTTAAACTTTGTGCTAATGTACATGCTAAACGTATTATTAATTTTACGAATAAAGTTATAAGTCTTTTAATGTATGTAGTACAATTTCATGTTTACTCGTATGATTTTTAGGTATGAAACGTAAGTAGGGTTAAAAACCTTTATGAACCCAACCCTATATATATAGGGTGAAAATCATTTCAGAACCCTAAATATTTACAAAATTCGCAGAAGTCCTAATAAACAATGTTTTTATTTGTAAATTTAGTACTAAGGATAAATTTATCATTTATTATATGTATTTTTATGATTATATACATGTGAAGAGTAACTTTATCATTTTTTATATGTAATTAGTTATTACACACATATATAATTTGGCTATTACACATATGTAAAGTACTTTTAACATGTATGTAATCATAAAAACACACATAATAAATGATAAAAATACCCTATACATATATATATATATATATATATATATATATATATATAGGAGAAGGATCCGTTAGGAACTACCCTTTATTGCGAGAACCGCGAGAACCAATGTGAACACAACCAAAAATACCTAAAAATAGCTAAAAAACACAAAAAAAAAATTAATAGTTTTTACCTCAAAAAAATTGTTTTTTGCTACTAAAAGTAGCGATTTTGAGGTAAAAATATTAAAAAAAATTGTGTGTTTTTTAGCTATTTTTAGATTTTTTTAGGTTTTTTTTGGGGTTTAGTTTTTAGCATTTTAGCTTGGGTGGGGTGGGGTTAGGTTTTTTTTTGGGGGGGGGGGGGGGGGGGGCGGGGGGTTAGGTTTTTTTTTTTGTGTTCACATTAGTTTTCATGGTTTTACAATAAAGGTAATTCTCAAATGAACCTTACCTTATATATAGGGCTGTAAACGAACCGAACGTTCAGCAAACAATTCATGAACCGTTCGGCGGGAAGTTCGTCTATGTTCGTTCGTTTAATAAACGAACGAACATGAACAATAAATTTCGTTCGACTAGTTAAATGAACGAACATGAACAGAGGTCTCGTTCGTTTGTGTTCGTGAACGTTCGGTAAGGTGTTCGTGAACATTCGTTGATTTGCGTTCGTTTATCTTCGTATGTTTGTGTTTTAATTCAAGATCTTTGTACTTTCTTATATATTATTTGTACTTTTTATATTATTAAACTTTTATTTATTTTATTACCCTAACAATTAAACTAGGAAACCCACTTTCACCTTATTTATGCATCATTTCCCTTTCATTTCTCATTATTTACATCGTCGAATACGATCGACCTCCGTTCCACAATGAGGGATTCAAGTTCGAGTGCTACTCTCTGGGCCATCTATCTTTATCCGTCGTTGCGTTCGCCAAATTTATTTGTGTTCGCTTGTGTTCATGAACCGTTCGCGAACACGCTCATTTCCTTAATGAACGAACACGAACATAAAATCTCGTTCGGTAAGTGTTCATGAACCGTTCGTGAAAACATTTATTTCCTTAACGAACGAACACGAACAAGGCCTTGTTCGTGTTCGTTCGATTCGTTTACAACCCTACTTATATATATATATATATAGAGAGAGAGAGAGAGAGAGAGAGTTAATTACATAGTTAGTCCCTATGGTTTGCACAAAATAACATACTTAGGTACTAATAGTTTAAAATCACCTTCTAGGGTATTAATTTTTCATTTTGTAACGTTTGGAGGTATTAACTTCTAGGGTATTAACATAGTTAGTCCATGTGGTTTGCACAAAATAACATACTTAGGTACTAATAGAATGTGATTTTAAACCTACAAATAACGTTAATACCTTCAAACGTTACAAAATGAAAAGTTAATACCCTAGAATGTGATTTTAAACTATTAGTACCTAAGTATGTTACTTTGTGCAAACCACAGGGACTAACTATGTAATTAACTCATATATATATATATATATGGGACCGCTAAAATGAAAACCATCTCCAGTTGTAAGAACCGCGGGAACCACTTTCTGGCCATTAGATTTTCAAAATGGATGGATGAGATTAAAAGTAGTTAAAAGTAATATTAAATTCTTTTTGTCTTATTATGTCTTTAATATTTTAATCTAAAAGGGTATTTAAGTAATTTTGTTTTTTTGTCTTATTAATTTTATAGTTTTTTATTACATTTTTGTCCTATTTGCATTAATTGTTTTTTTCTAAATCAGATTTTTTTTATTAAACAACATTTTGAAATCAGATTTTTTGATAAAAAAATTTTACGCGCGTTTTTTATGATCCGTTTTTACGCGCGTTTTTTTTACGACCCGTTTTACGCTCCGTTTTTTCACGCAGTTTTTGCGACCAGGTTTTTAAGTGCCGTTTTTTATGCCCGGTTTTACACACCGTTTTTTGCCGCGCCGTTTTTTACGTCACGTTTTTTACAAGCCGTTGTTACGCCCCATTTTTTACGTCCCGTTTTTAATGTCCCGTTTTTACGCGCCATTTATACGACCCGTTTTAATGTCCCGTTTTACGCACCGTTTTTTAGCGTCCCGTTTTTACAATTGACATAAAAAAGTTTTACGTTTTACATAGAAGTTTACGTTTTACGTTTTACGTTTAAAGTTTACGTTTTACATTATACGTTTTACAGGTTACATAAATTTTTTTTTACGTTTTACGTTAAAAAGTTTTTACGTAAAAAAGTTTTACGTTTTGCGTTAAAAAGTTTTTACATAAAAGTTTTCGTTTTACGTTTTACGTTAAAAAGTTTACATTTTACGTTTTACGTTAAAAAGTTTACGCTTTACGTTTTACGTTTTATGTTAAAAAGTTTACGTTTTACATTAAAAAGTTTACGTTTTACGTTTTATGTTTTAATTTAAAAAGTTTACGTTTTAAGTTTACGTTTTACGTTAAAAAGTTTTTACATAAAAGTTTACGTTTTACGTAAAAAATTTATAGTTTTACGTTTTACGTTAAAATTTTTACGTTTTATGTTTTAAGTTTACGTTTTACGTTAAAAAAGTTTACGTTTCAAAATACAACAATAAACCAATCACAATTATCAATTATCAAACAACCTCAAACCCACATAATCGCCGTCATCGAACCGAGTTGACCGGGTCTGGTTTTGCCCCGACATCGAACCTAGTTGACCGAGTTTGACTAGTTGACCCAAATTGTCACGAACCACAATCTGACCCGTCGAACCACACCCCCGAACCGCGGCTGGCCAGCTTTGACCGAGACCCGAAACCGAGCCGAAAACCTGATAAAATCTGAAGTGAACCCGAACCTAACCCAAACCAAAACTCAAACCATCACTGTCTTCATCATCTCATCGGTTATCAACTATTAAACATCATCATGGATCTGGAAAAAAAACCTTAAAGAAAAAAAAAAACAAAGAAACATGGATCTGGGAACCGGCCAAAAAAAACCCTGAACCAAAACGACACCGCCTGAATCGATTAGTACCGGCAAAAAAAAACAAAGAAACATGGATCTGAGAAATTTCTTAAAGAAACGAGGAAGTCAAAAAGATTTACCCGGTTACACAGCTGCCGGATCTTCGACCCACCTCTGCCGCTGCTCCGATCGGCGAACCAACGCTGCCGTCCGCCGATCTATCCCCCCCTCCAACTCGTCTCTCTCTCTCTCTCTTTCTCTCTCGAATCGGGTGGGTGTGCTTGTCTCCGTCATCACTACCCCCAAATCGGAGCGGTGATGATGACGGCGGTGGTGATGTCGCCGGACGGGAAACGAGACGGGATAAGAAAGGGGGCAGCGAATGGGGGCGGCGGTCACCATCACACCTCCGCGACCACCACCATACACCCAAAACCCATGCTTCTCTCACTACGAAACACACACTAAGTGGGTCTTCTTAAAAACTTATGAACAACAAAAACAAAGGCAAATCCCACATTTAGAGAGGGGTTGTTCTAAATCTAATTTAACTATTTCTCAATATATTGTTTATTGAAAAAAAAAAGTCTGGGATTTTGAATGTGGGAATAAAACAGAGAGAGAGAAAGAATGAGATCTAGAAATTGTGAACACGGGAGAGACGATGAGAATGGGATTTTATTTTATTTGGAGAGATGGTTTAAAAAGGTGGAGAGAGAGTCTGACCATTATAAATGAAGAGAGAAGTAGAGAAAAGACATTTGGTGGTAAAATGACTAAACTACCCCTTTGAGTGGCAGAATCTAATTGGTTGAGAGTGGTTCTCGTAGTTCTTACAACTGGGGGTGGTTCTTATTTTAGCGGCTCCCTATATATATATATATATATATAGGGGGCTGCTAAAATGAAAATCACCCCCAGTTGCGAGTACCACGAGAAGCACTCTTCACCAATCAGATAATGACAACAAAAAAGGTAATATAGTCATTTAATCAAAACCATTAAATCATCTCTCTCTCCTCATTAAAGTCTCTTTTTAAAGTCTTTTCAATTTCTCTCTATTCACATTTCTCTCTCCTCTTTTTGTTATTTTGTAAAAAAGTTTTTGTAAAAAAAATTGTAGAAAAGTTTTTGTAAAAAAAAAAGTTTAAAACCGTAAAAAAAGTTTTCGTAAAAAATGTAAAAAAAAGTTTAAAAACGTGTGAGTAAAAAAAGGTTTTTGTAAAAAAAAGGCTAAAACCGTAAAAAAGTTATCGTATAAATTTTTGTCTTTTGTAAAAAAAAACGTTTTTATGAAAAAAAAAATTGTAAAAAATTTTTGTAAAAAAAAAGCTTAAAACCGTAAAAAACGTTTTCGTAAAAAAAACGTAAAAAAGTTCAAAAAAACATGTGTGTAAAAAAAAAGTTTGTAAAAAAAAATGTTAAAAGCGTAAAAATATTTCGTATAAATTTTTGTTCTTTGTTAAAATGTTTTCGTAACAAAAAAAATTATTAAAAAGTTTTTTTGTAAGAAAGTTTAAAACCGTAAAAAAAGTTTTCGTAAAAAAAAGTTAAAACCGTAAAAAAGTTTAAAAATGTGTGTGTAAAAAAACGGCGCCTAAATATGGGGCGAAAAAAATGAGGCGTAAAAAACGGCTCGTAAAGAAAACAGCACGTAAAAAACGGGGTGTAAAAAACGGTGCTTAAAAACGGCTCGTAAAAAACCGGGTGATAAAACGACGCGTAAATACGGGGCGTAAAACGGCGCGTAAAAAAGGCGTGTAAAAAACGGCTCGTAAAAACGTTTTTTGTAAAAAAAATCCTGACAAAAATTGTTTTTTTGTAAAAAATACAGATTTTAAAATGTTTTTTAATTAAAAAATCTTATTTTAATAAAAAAAATTAATTTAATAAGACAAAAAAGTAATAAAAACAATATATACAATAAGACAAAACAAGTAAATTTACTAAACTGCCCTTTTGACATTATAATATTAAAAACATAATAAGACAAAAAGAATTTAATATTGTTTTTATAACTTTTAATCTCATCCATCAATCTTTAAAGATCAATGATTGGAAAGTGGTTCTCATGGTTCTCTTAACTGGGGGTGGTTTTTCATTTTAGCGGCCCCCTATATATATAGTTCACAAATACACTAGTGTTCACTCTCGAACCCCACCTTATATATATATGGTTGAGTTCATTTATGAACAACCCCCTTTATTGTGAACACTAGGGAAGTAATCTTAGTCTTTGATTATTAATACACAAGTGTAAATTAATGGTCAAGATTTGATAATGAAAATACAATAGTGTATTTTACGATTTGATAATGTAAATTAAAAGCATGATCTGTTCACTCAGTTCACAAATACACTAGTGTTCACTCTAGAACCTCACCAACAACCCCCTTTATTGTGAACACTAGGGAAGTAATCTTAGTCTTTGATTATTAATACACAAGTGTAAATTAATGGTCAAGATTTGATAATGAAAATACAATAGTGTATTTTACGATTTGATAATGTAAATTAAAAGCATGATCTGTTCACTCAGTTCACAAATACACTAGTGTTCACTCTAGAACCTCACCCTATATATATATAGTGGGGATCTTGCGGAAAGTGTGTTTTTCCTAGAAAGTGTTGGAAGCGATCTGGGCCATCAGATGAGTGTGTTTAATGGCTTAGATCAAATGGATGGCATTTTCGTAATATCTGTGTTATATAATTAGAGACTTTTAATATAGTAAGGGTATGTTGGTAATTGGACGTGTTTTAAATCAGTCAAGAAATCGTCATATCAATAACCAATCCCTCATTTCACGCGATTTCCCCTCTCTCTCTCTCTTTAAACCCACCTCCGAAAACCTCAATCTCATCCAAAATTAGATACGAATCATGGATCATCAGAACAGATTCGCTAAAAAAAATACAAGCGTAAGTGGGTTTTAAGTTGATTATTTTCTTGTGCAATTCCTTGTTTCTTCATCGGTGTGTTTTTTGGTTAACAGGGGAACAATTCAAGAATATCAACCCATTGGAGAAGATGAACACCCTTGTCAAAGTTACCAAACATTCTACGAAGCAGATTAAACCCGAGGTGTGTTTTTTTATGTATATTCTTATGTTAGGCTTTCAAAATTCTTATCGATTGATAGTTCAAGTAGATGAAAGGTGTTTCTAAAGATCAATGGGTTCGTAATGGGTGTTTTTCTAAGGGATCAATGGGTTCGTATGGGTATTGGATCATAAAATGTGTGTTAGGGTTCGTAATGTGTAACTACTATTTCTATTGGATTAATGGGTGTTTTTAATGTTAATGTGTTTTACCATTTTAAGGTTGATGATGACAGTGTGTTTTGAAATGACACCTGAATATGTTGTGTTATAAAGGTTGATGTGTTTTACCATTTTAAGGTTGATAATGACAGTGTGTTTTAAAATGATACCTGAATATGTTGTGTTATAAAGGTTTTTATTGTGAGGAATTTGTAATGATACCTATAGTTATAGTGTGTCTTATGTGTTATTATTGATTTCGTATGTATGGTGTGTCTTAAAATTTGTATTTATTATAAAAGTGATGTTTTACCGTATTATGGTCTATGGTTTGATGTGTTGTAGCTTGCTTTGGGTTAGAGCATGCATTTGAAGTATTCAGTGAGTTGTGTTGAAGACGAAGACACTGATTGGTGTGGTTGTTATTTTTTTTTCTCTGGATGTTATGTTCAAAGTAGTGTGTTTTATGTTATATTTCTTTGTTTGCATTCCTTTTTTATGGTTGTTGGGCAAACTGAGTATGTATTTTAATATAAATGATCTGAATTGTTTGTTTGAAATGGATACAAATATGTTAGATAGTAGATGTACCATTAGTGTGTTCAAAAAGTGATCAGTTATCAAGTGTTTACATCTGTTGTGTTATATACACTATCAAACATCGTGAAGAACCCAATATTTATAAAAACACAATTTCGAGATAAAATACAAAAAACATGTCATTCATGAATCATAACCGGTATAACACATTGTGATGAAACTAGTAATTGATAAAACACGTTGTGATGAAACAGTAACTAAAACTAGTAACTGATAAAACACATTGTGATGAAACCAGTAACTGATAAAACACAACATCAAGAATGCCAAAATCACATCAACCAGTAACTGATAAAACACATTGTGATAAAACAATAACTGAAACCAGTAACTGATAAAACACATTGTGATGAAACCAGTAACTGATAAAACACAACGTGAAGAAATTGTTAATGATTTAAACTTCGTAATTTAAAGTAACTGCCAATTTTTGAATTGATATGAGATATCAAAGAGATATGAGTTTCCATAAATTTCTGGTTAGTTAGTTTAAGATATATAATATTCCAAAATTAATTTAATAATCAATTTACCATCATGCCCTTTTGAATAAAAAAACTAAATGACACATGTCACATCCCTATTGCTTCCTAGACTTTCTAGGAAACTTAGGCTTTCTAGCCAACTCCCACTCTCACTCTCTCTATATATATATGTGTGTGTGTGCGCGCGCGCGCGTGTGAATTCATGTTGCCCCTTTTTAAAGTGTTTTAACGTTTTCGGGCTAATATGCATGTTACAAAGTTTTTATTAGATGATAAAGCCTTATTGAATGTTGTGTAGTATTATGTGTGAATGTTACCTTTTATTGGCGGTTACCTTCGGGGTCGTACTTACATACGGTTACCTCTGGGGCCGTATTTCAGGTGGTTACCTTCGCGCTCGTATTTCAGGCGGTTACCTTTGGGTCCGTACTTACAGGCGGTTACCTCTGGGGCCAGACGGTTACCTTCGGAGCCGTATATGATGTCAACGCATTTGTTGCTTGCTAGTAGTGTACGTTGATCAAGTACGTAGAACATAGTGTGCGTGTTATAGTTATAGCGTAGAATAACATTTATGATATAGTTCCATGTTCATTACTTAGCTTACGATTATATGTGTTGGGTGATTAACTTGTTTGAAGGAAGTTAAATTATATATTTTTTTTCAAGAATGACAAGTAAATGGTTTACAAATGTTTAATTGTATTACGTCAATTGAAACTTAAACTCATTCAGCCTAAGTGACTTTGGCATGCACATTAGGACGTGAGACACCTTGGATGTTGCTTTAGCTACCTGGATCTAGAAGATGGCATTTCTAGTTGAAGACTTTATTTATTTATTAAATAAATAAATACTTAGATATTTGATATGATAACCTTCACTTGTATGTTTCACGCGTTTTGATAATTTTATTTGAACGTTTTAGCTGCCTTAATGTGAATTTTTAATAAAAGGTTTTCGATGCAAGTTTCTGTTGCATACATTTTGAGTTTAGTTGAAGTTTTAAGTATTTTAGAATTATTTAAACAGTGGTGATTCAACTACGAGACGCTCGGTTTTAGAGTCTTATAAGTTGGTTTCAGAGCCATAGTTTGAGGGACCCGGGCATCAATGCCTGGACTTGAACTAAGAATAGGACCAAACTAGAAATACCAATACAGGCCAGGGCAGACTCTGGATCGGCTCGACTCAGATTTGAACCGAGCTGAAATAGGTCGGCTTGGTTTTAAACCGAGCTAACTCGGTTCGGCTTGGTTTGGCTTGATTTTGAAAAGAAAAATTAATAAATTGCTCTCAAAATTCAGTAGTCTAAAATATTGTTAAATTGTTCAAAAGAACATATCCATAATAAGTTCAACCTAATACGTTATTAGCCAAAATTAAGTTCAACAACACAAATAACTTTTAAATTTTAACAAAATACAATATTAGTTCATTAGTATAGTAATCAACCTTCATATATGCCATAAATATCAAATTACACTCCAAAATACATGTAAATACTAATATTTTTGTAATATATCATAATGTATATAAAAATAAAATATATTACAGGTAAAATCATTCGAGCTAAGCTGAGCCGAGTTACCAAGGGAACCAATCCGGCTCGTTACGAGCCGAGCTGAGCTTGCTCACTCTCTCAACGAGCCGAGCCGGCTCGGCTCAGTTTCAAACTAAGCTATATCGAGCGAGTTTTTTCTAAGCTAAATCCGAGCGAGCTTTGAGCAAGTTCCAAGCAATGAGCTTCTGGACAGCCCTATCTGAAAGGTTATGAGGAGTGTAGTTTGTAGAGGACTAAAAGGGAATTGTTGTAGACTTGTAGGTGCTCGCTTTAGACATGTACTTTTGTAGTTTGTAGAGGACATGGAGGATAGTAGTTTGACTAACATCGAAGGCAAACGTAGTTTGTAGAGGACATGGAGGATAGTAGTTTGACTAACATGGAGGATAGTAGTTTGATGGAGGATAGTAGTTTGACTAACATGGAGGATAGTAGTTTGACTAACATCGAAGGCCAACCCACCATGATGTGAAATAATACACTGTAGAGTTGTTAGTCCAAGATGCATGTCTACATCATGCAATGAGTTCACAAATTAATGTTGGCCGAATACATCATGCAACGAGTTCAACGGGATAATATTGGACTAATTGTACGTGCTCGCTTTAGGAGTTGTACAATCATGCCCCTTTTTATACATCGAGAAACAACAACCTTGAAACGTCCACTCCCTTTGAACGTGAGTTAAGTTTCCTGCAATTCTCCGGCGAAACATGGACTACAGCGTTAGCGCATTTACTCTTTGAAATCCCGTCGGAGCACTGCGTCATTATCCGGCCCATAATCCTCCGCTTCCACACAGTGGCGGATCCAGCCGGAGAAATCACTGGGTTCCTTTTTCCAAATCATACAAGGTTTACACTACAAAAAAACGTTTTTTTCCAAATCATACAAGATTTACACTACAAAAAAACGTTTTTTTCCAAAAAGACTGGGTTCCTGGGAACCCGGTAAACATGTCTAAATCCGCCCCTGCTTCCACAGTAAGCCTTCAGTTTTTTTTCTTCTTTAAACTTGCAGAGGTTTTAACCCAATATGTTTTTATCATTGTCTCTCAAGTTTTTCAGCCCTGCTTAACCGGAATTACCCTGAAACAATGGTAAACATACCGAATTCAGATGAAACAGAGCGTAATCACCCCACCAATACGTAAGCTATTTGATCTTTAGATTTATATTCAATTCAACTAATGACTATATCTCGTATCCTAATCAAGTTGGATCATTCATTTTTATTATTTTATATTTTTATTTAGTTGTAACTTAAACAGAGGATCTTGGTTAGAATACATGGAAGATGCATGCAATAATTAACATACGGATTGTAATAAGATTTACAATAAACTAATGGCAATCTATTTGTCGTTCCTAATCAAATTGCAATCTCTACTTTGATTTGACTCACTTTTGTTGGATTGTAATTAGTTGGATGATTAGTAATAGGAGTCCATGAAACAGGGGACCAATCTTTGGTAATTAATGAATATTCTTCTATTTTAGGTTTGGAACTCCATATGGCCAGAACGACATTGAATCGTCATCGATTGTCACTGAAACTCCCAACAGCTGGGATGAACAAGTTATAGGGTAACGAATTTGTACCCCTGTTTCATCATTTTTCATGCGTTTCTTACACTGACATACGTATTTCCATTTCAAGCAATTCAGTTTGTTGGATATATATATATATATATATATATATATATAGGGGAGGGTTATCTTGAGAACGCTAAATATTGCGAGAACCGTGAGAACAAATGAGAACACCAATCAAAACCAAATTTTTAATACAAACCTCATTGTAATTAAGATACAACATCAAAAAAAAAAAAAAGAATTTACAACATCAAATAATCCATATCTCCTTTCAAAATCACTCTTTTTAGATTTTTTACACATGTGTAAATATAACAGATTTACACATGTGTAGATGGCAAACTTACACATGTGTAAATTTTCTTTATTTACGAATTCACGTAAATTTAAACGTGTAAATTAAATTTCTAACATTGTATTCGAATAATAATGATAAGTATAGAAAAATTTTTGAATTTGATTCGTTTTTGATCAAGTTCTCGCGGTTTTTTCATTTGTTCTCACGGTTCTCACAATATTTAGCGTTCTCATTTAAACCCTCCCCTATATATACATATATATATATATATATAGGCTAGGAGTTGGCTAGAAAGTCCAAATTTCCTAAAAAGTGTAAAAAGTCATAAAACACCATAATGTCAACCATAAAACACACCAAAAACCCACAAATAACATAATGAAGATTACTAAAACATCATGTATGTGAGTTTTGTGTTGTGTTTAGATGTTAAGGCTCTGATTATGGAATGACAAATATTATTGTGTTTTATGTTGTTTAGCATTTTGTGTTTTATATTCATAGTTCTACGATGGTGTGTTTGAAGTTTTTATGGACTATTAGAGTTTGAATATGGTGTTTTAGTAATCTTCATTCTATTATTTATGAGTTTTAGGTGTGTTTTATGTTTGAAATTATTGTGTTTTATGACTTTTTACACTTTTTAGGAAAAACACACTTTCCGTAGGATCCCCACTCTATATATATATATATATATAAACGGGATCAGGAGAAAACGGCAAAAAGTGTGAGAACGGTGAGAACGCATGCTGGCCGAACACGTGGCGTGGGGCTTGATCAGGGAGCGAGGGGTTTTTTTTGTCTTTTTAGTATTCTTCTCCTTTCACGATTTTCGCGTTTGACATGCTTCTTTATTTTTTGCGTGCAAGATAATTTTGGCGTTTTGTAGATTTATTAATTATTTGGCGTTTATTGTTTTTTTCTCAGATTTCTTCTCTTTGAGTTAATTCTTTTTGTGTCACATAGTTAATATTTTGGCGTTATGGCTTTTTCCATGTTATTTTTGGCGTTTTGTATCTTTTTGTTAATAATTCATTACCATAGATTAATATTTTAAAAAATTACAATAACTCGAAAATCAAAATAATCTAATAGTCTTCCGTAGCTGGGATTACATCGGAGATGTACCCATCGCTTTGTTCTTCACTTTCTTCAGATTCTTCATCATCAAATTTCATTTTTGCGTATAACGCCATTAGTTCGTCTCTTCTTTGCTGCAGCCTATTCAAGAATATTACTGCATCCTTGAATTTTGGATCATTCGAAGGTGTTAAATCACAGAGTTGTTCAATGATAGATAGCAACCCTGTCTTCAACATTTCTTCCATTAGTCTTGAATATTGCACCCCGTTTTTATAAGTTACTTCAAGTGTTCCTTCTTCCCCATGCAATATCCAACTGCGAAGTTTTGGTATTTGTGTATCTTCAATTTCATCATCATCTTCATCATCTTCTGATGGAAACTTTCTCTCCAGTCTTCTTATTACAGTTCTTGTTCTTTCACAATCGTTGTCTCTTGGAACCCCAAGGGCCAAGATATCCTTTTGAATATTTTCATTCATTCCCATCATGGCTTTTATTGTTCTTACCTTAACCCTTCTCCTGACAGTGAACTTTATGATGAATCTTTTTTCTTTCCTTTCAAACCTTCATGCAATAACCTTAGCCGTTTTTAAATTTTTTGGTGTTTTGTAGAATATGTGTCGTTTTAGTTTTTTTGGCGTGTTTGAACTTGGGTTCTGATGGTCTTCTTTTATATTGACTTTTTTATTCCCGCGTATGTCAGGTAATTATGGCTTTTTGAAAAAGATAAATAAATTTAATATAATAAATGTTAGTAATTATGTTTTCCGTCGTTTCATTTTACTGTTTTTTGCAGTTTACCGTGTTTTGTTTTCAGACTCAATTGTTTTAATGGTGTAACACGTCAAATCTTTTGACGGCTGTAATTATGCCGTTTTGTTTTCCAATGGCGGTTAGATAACTATTGGACTTCTTTTGTTTTATATTCTTTTGCATATTTTTTCACTCTTTTTTTATAATATTAGTTGTTCAAATTAATTTTATTATAGTTTGGTAGTTTATTGGGGGGCTTTTGTATGGCATTATGGCGTTTTACACGTATTTGCTAATTTTGGCGTTTTATTATATTTTTCGTTATAGCATTAATATTATTTTGTTGTTTATTAACTGACATTACAAAACAAACAATAGACAAAGAAAATTAAAAAAAAAAATAACAAAGTAGAAGCAATTTATTATTTTAAATCTTCAGTGTCATCAGTCTCTTTTTTTTCTTTTGAAACTACAAGAAATGTGACAAATAAATGGCGTTTTGGGTTTGGCGTTGTTTATTTTCTTTGTTCATGTGTTGAATTGTCTTTGTTGATGTTTGAGTCATAGAGTGACCCCCTGTGGGTGGATGCTATTTGCCTCTGTTATAGGTCTCTTCTTATCATCCAAACCTTCTTCAGGAACAAAGATGACAGTATGACATATGGGTGTCATCAGTCTCTCGTTTTTCAATTTTGTCAATCTCATGCAGCAAAATCTTTTCTTCACTCGCATAAAAAATCATTAAATGAAGCTTCATGCAGAACTTTACTGAGGATCAAAGAAAAAGATGTTTGCTGTCGTTGTATTTTTTGGCGTTTTACATTGAGTTGTAAATTTTTTTAGCAACCACTGTGTGTTTTTTTGTGTTTTTTTGGTGTGATAAACGGAGGGTGGTGAGGCGTTTCTATTTATAGAATTTTTTTGGCGCGTAGGTTAGGCGGAATGTTATTTTTATAACACAAAATGTAAATAACATTTATTCGGATGTAAAGTTTGGCGTTATATATAATGGCGTTTCATATTTTATGGCGTTTTTGTAGCCAGAGAACTTAAATAAAATCACAGAAAAAAAGTACCCAGTGATAAAATTGGCGTTTTGTATTTATTTGGCGTTTTATTTTCAATGGCGTTTTATTTGAGGAATAGTTTTTTACTTTTTTACCCTTAATGACGCGCGTCCACATAATAAAATTGGTGTTATTTACTAAAATGCCACCGCGCCAATATAGTCCATAGATTGTTTTGATCGGGCGATCCATAAGCGTTCTCTCCGTTCTCTCCGTTCTCACACTTTTGAGCGTTTTCTCTAAATCCTGACCCTATATATATATATATATATAGAAAAAGTATATCGTACATTATGGCTTAAAGCACTTCACGTACAACAACGTGCGTGATTTGTTATATAACATGCGTGATTAATGTTTTCAATATGCGTGATTATTGTGTTTCAACATGCGTGATTTTGGATTTTTGAGTTATAACGTGCGTGATTTTAAAATGAACGTGCGTAATTACCTGTCGTACGTGATGTACGTTAAGCCGTAATGTACGTTGAATATATATATATATATATATATATATATATATATATATATATATATATATATATATATATATATATATATTCACATGTCCACCCACGCCGCTCCCACACCCCACTTTTTTTCGGTGGCCTGGTGGAGCCTATCTCTCTGCCACATATTAACCCAAACCCCCAAACCCCCAACCCAAACCCCACTCCCAGCAGTCTAATTAGTGGGCATGGGAGGCTTTGATGGTGTGCTGGGAGGACCTTTGCACAAGGCCCGCGATTTCGAGGGGCATGCGATTTAAAAAAAAATCCGATACGTATATATTATTTTTCTAAAAATCCAATACTTATTTGATTTTTTTTAAATAATAACAAAACATAACAGAAGGGCACATTTTTCAAGCTCGAACAGGGTATGTGAATTCTCAGAGACGCCTCCGTTTGTGGGTACCCGTTAAACAAACAGAGGATCACGCTTTGTAATTAGATTCTATTTTAGATGATGATGATGATTGGTATATATTTTATTTGTAGGTTTGGATCTGTGAATGTTGAAAACCAACTTGAGTTGCCTATCAATGTCACTGAAAATCCCAACGACCAGGATGAACACATCACAGGGTATAAGTTTGTTCCCCTGTTTTATCATGCGTTTCTTAAATTCCTATACATACATATTCCCATTTCAAACAGTTGGAAATATTTGAAAAATATACATACAATAACTTCTTTCCTATATTTATTTATCTACAGTCAGTCTGTTTATGTTTTTGGGATTCTTGCCTTAAAATATGAGTGGTATCTTTGGTATCATCGCGTTCAAAGCCGACATCTCCAAAACCCTTATGATCTTCTTGATTTGCATGCAAAGAAGGCTGCTACACCTTCCCGTTCGTCCAAAGTCCTGTTGTGCCCTGCGACCAGGGCCGGCTCAATCTTTTCAGAGGCCTAAAACGAACTAAAAATTTGGGCCCTTTATGAACTTCATTGTCGTCCAATGTCAAAACTGACAAAACATGGGACAAGGCTTCTTTCTTAAGTTTTTTTTGACTTTTTTTCAAAGAAACACCAAAAAAAACTCAATTTTTTTTCAAAGAAACACAAAAAAAAAAAAAAAAAACTCAAATAAAGTAGCATTTTACTCTTAAACCAACGTCATCTCATAAAAAATAATACATTCCCTTTCTTGAACAGTTTACACAATTGCTACAAAGATTTAGTTGTGTTTATGCAAAAAACATATAAAACAATTGAACATAACTGTATATTAAAATCAAATCTCTAACAACATTCTTCATAAGCAAATTAGTCAACTAACTTATGTTCTAAGCATCCCTACATAACCGAGTAAAAATCAAATAGAATGGAATCTTTTTGGACAAGGAAAAATTTAATATGCAACAATCAAAAATCAAATAGAAAGAACTGGGTTACCTGATATCCAATAGTCCAACGAATTCTTTTGGGGTTCCATTAAAAATATTGGAAAACAAAAACTTATTGAAAAAATGGCATAATCATCGCTTCAGTTGCACCATCTAAACCCTGTCCTTTCAGTTCCATGACTTCCATCTAACCTTATTTACCTTTTTAATAACATTTAATTAATACCGTGTGCGTTCATGTTTACAGTTATGAGGGCGGCCCAATCAACTCTCAAAGCCAGCCCATTTAGTTTTTAAACACAAGAGTCGCAAACAGCAATATACAAGCATTTTTTTTTTTTTTTCTGGAGGCCCTAATAAGATGGTGGCCCAAAGCCCTAGCTTGACTATAATGGCCCATGGGCCGGCCCTGCCTGCGACCCCCAAATACCATTGCCATCTGATCCTTTCAATTCCTTATGTTGGATCGCTAGACACCAAAGCCCATTTAACTTATTTATTTCATTGCAGCCTAAACACAAATACTAAATCAAAGCCACATGACTTTCCAAAAAATATATTTGCCTAGTTCAATTTAGTTGTACATCACATCAAAGTCAAAACCTTTTAAATTGTGATCTCCAAACACCTGTACAAATATCAAAACACAGTTTTATTTTTCTTTTAATTTCCCTAACATAACTAGATGTAATAAATATATGTATTTCTTTTATTAAGCTAAATTTATGTAGCCTGATTATGAATACATATTTTTATATCTAATTTGATCATTCTAGCTCGTTTTAATCTTAACCCGTATGATAATAAAACCACACTCAAAGACCGTATTTTCTAATATTATCAATGCATTTATAGCATAATTGATATAAAATATACTCTACCTAAAATGCACCGATCACCACTACCCTAACTAGCTCCTTTTCACATGAACAAACCATCTCAATCTCATCCTTTATCATGTCCGCTATACTACATTACCCTAAAAACCTCATTTTTCTAACCTTGTGAGGCCACACATCCACCTAAGCACTCTCATCTCTGCTACCTTCATCTTGCACACATGTGTCTTCTTGATGACCCTGCTAATTGCTTGTATGTCCCATATAGCATAGCACATCTAAATGCAACCCTATAAGATTTTCCCTTTATAATTTAGTTGACCCTGCTATCCTTATGTAATTTGCCCTAAAAAAAAAAAAAAAAAAATTTGTTGGCAACCTCTTATCGCACAACGAGCTACTCTCCACCTACACCAGCCAACATGAATAGCATAGGCTATGTCACTATCGATCTCCCCATCCCTTTTCACAAACTATAGGAAATGATAAAGTATTGTTTCTTAGTTATCTCTCCTAGAATTCAAAATAATATATTAATTTTATTGTTCATTTAGGTAGATAACTGCTTCTACAAACCCTCGAGCAAACTGTTGATTCCCAATTCAATCGCTTTGATCCGTTTCAGTTATATAAACAAAAAAGGACCAAAAGTAAGGATGTATAGTTTGATTGTGTGTTTTTTGATTAATTTGTGTTACCTTGTTAGGAAATATATGGATTCTTCCATTTTTTTACGATAAATATGTAAAAAAAATTAACCTCTATTTGGGATTCTTGTCTGAAATCTTTGGGGAGCATTATCATCCTTTCTTTGTATGGTCCATAACACGATCTCATATTGGAATAAATACAAGGTCATATATTTACTTGCTGTAAACTTGATCCCAACAACCCGACCCAGAACCTCATCAGCCCAGTATGTTTAAGAATACAAATGCAGTAGGAGGTTTAGCTGATGTATCCAAACTACCAACGGATTGAATTTTGAAATTAATTTCAAATATTCACAAACCAAATTCAAATTTCGAGTTTTTTGAGAATTCAAACAATTTAGGAAGTTTAGTTGATGTATAACACAATAAAAAAAAAAAAAAACAAAGGTGCTATTAAATCCAACTAACTTAATTAAATGACTTCATAACACTAAAATCATCAACGAGTTATTCATCCGATTGTGTTCCATATTTTCCTTTTTTTCCCAAGATCTTCTTGGGAAATTTCTAAGATGAAACCTTTGTGGTAAAATTCTTATAATTCTGGATCTGTTTAGATTCTTATCATCTTAATTAATAATATTGAACTATTAATTTCTTCCGGTTCTTCAATTGAACCTACAAATATTTGCAAATTTAAGGTGTAGGAGATGGCAGAGGGCTGTGTTTTTGTTTACTTTTCAAGGTTTTTACTCCCCAATTGTTTGCATGATTTTCTTTGAAGTGATTTAGCACTCAACAGCAGAACTCTTCCACATCTAGTCACAGGCGCAGGGATTTCAAACAACTCGATTGAAGAAAATCGCAATCGTCCTCACACTGTGGGGTAAGCTCTTCCACATCTTGTTACACTTATAAGAAACTATGTATCTTTTATTATATAACTAGTTTTATTTATATGAACTTCAGTGGCGGATCTAGGATTCCGACCAAGGGGTAACGTTTTATAAATAAGGCGTAACGAAATCGAAAAAACGTCAAATTTTTCCAAAATTTACACTAATTTTTCCAAATTTTTTCTGACCAAGGGGTAGCGGGGGTTACCCCTACCAAAGAGGTAGGTTCGCCCCTGATGAACTTGGACATGACTGTTCTTGATTTTTTATTGTCACGGCCCTGACCCATTTTGCCCGGTTCAGAAGCCGCGAGACAGAAACCCGTGGTATCGGTATTTAACTGGCAGCGGAAATTTCAACGGGACTGTTTGTCATAAAAATAATATCAGAGTTTTAAAAACACCGATTTATTTTATTATTAATTTTGGGACAAACCCCATATTTACAGGAAAGGAATTTCACTGGGAAATTTTTTGATTACAGAAGACATGTTTATTTCTATTTACTGAGCCACTTTATTTAAGCTGGAGTGCTACGCGACACTTTTCCTTTTCTTCACAGTAAATTACCTAAAACATGTTTTAAAAAGATTTGATCATCGAAAAATACTGGCGATTGCATTCAATTTATACAAAAGACACATTGTTATAATATACAGTATTAAGAGCTATTACAATGTTTATATCCCCACTCGACCGGATCTGTGACTATGGTCATATCACACATTGGCTAACCCGTTGTCCAATGGTGAAGCTTATCAAGTAGTGTATACAAAACCCCACATACCGGCAGTAACTGTAGATTACAAAGATTTAATCACTGTAATTATAACTTTGAAAACAAGTAGGGTTTTGAAAGCAATTTGGTAAAAAGAGAATTACTCACATTGCAAGTTTAAACGGTCAAAGCTTGCCTACTGGTTAAGCTGGTAAACCTAGTTAAATATACAATACAAACGAAACCAGGTTAGTAACTTAATTCAACATTTACGATAATCACGAGATCGAAACCCTCACGACGAATGACAAAGTATAGCCCAAATTTAGGCAGCACTGAAAAATCCATCGGATCGGTTTTAATCGATCGGATATTGTACCGTAGCAGTGATCGAGTTATTACCCCGTTATCGTAGCAGAGTGTTGGTACTTTGATCTATTAAATTGAGCAGAATTATAAGAGACAGAAGAAATTTGTCGAGCAACTTTGAAATGTCACAGAAAGCTCAATTTATAGCTGTTTCGCCAGTCCCTCGCGCCCCGCGACTCCCTCAGCAAAGATCTTCACGGCCCGCGAGCGCCCATCTAGCTACGGCTAGGGCTTCCGTGTCATACCCTAGGTTTGACACGTGGTTGACACGTGTCAATCAACATGTCCGGATCATCATCAGTCTCTCGCGGCCCGCGAGAGACTTCTCCTTACTGGGTCGCGGTCCGCGACAGCAAAAAATTTCACTTTTATTTGATTTTTATATAGAATAAGGTTATAGGGGTTCGGTTTTACACTTACAGAGCATTTAGGGCGTTTTTGTGAGTTGTTACATTTATGATGTTCATAATGATTATTTCCTTATAACATCTACTCAGTATCAAGATAGAAACCATTTATCTATACATATTTCAATCTTCCTCCCCGCAATTGTAGCAGATCGTGGATTTCTTCCTGCAATATTCCTCTCGGTGCCCCCGTATTTTGCAGAAATTGTAGTATTCCTTACATTTTCCAAAATGCTTTCTTTTACAGTTTCTGCAAAATGGCGGGGCGAAAGACTGCCCGGCTCCCTTTTTCTTATAGTTACTATTATTACCCGAACGAAGACCTTGGGTAATTTTCTGAGCCAATTCCTTCTTCATATTCTCGTCTCTCGTACGAACCAATCCGTTAGTCAAGGTATTGGCCAATTCGACTGCATCGTCGATAATCCGAGGTCTAGCAGCCTTGACTATATCGCAGATTTCACTAATCAATCCCCAAATATAGCGAGAAATAAGTACAGGTTTTGGCGAGGCCAGAGTCGGTACTATTCTTGCATACTCGAAAAATTTTGATGTATACTCAAGACATTTAACATCCACCATCTTGTGGTTCAGGATCTGGTTTGCCATTTGTTCCTTTTCGTAGGAAGGACATAATTTCCGTTCTATCAATTCCTTGAATTCTTCCCAACTCATGGCATAAGCCATGTCGCTTCCTTTGGCTTGTAGAACCATATTCCACCATTCTAATGCCTCATTCTTGAACAGGTTGGAAGCATACATCACCTTGTCTTCGTCTACACACTTACTTATTTTGATAACAGCTTCTGTCTTTTCTAGCTAGCGTAGTGCAGCAGTTGCTCCTTCATTGCCCGCGAATTCGGTTGGCTTACAGGCTAGGAATTCCTTATAAGTACAACCAGTTGTCGCAACTTTCATCTTTTTAGGTAATGGGGCTTGAATTATATTATTATTGACTCCATTCACGCTATAACTGAAATTATCATCACGGGTGCGTTTGCTATTGTCGGCTTTGGAAGGTTCGACTGGATTTTTAACGGCTGCTATGATTGCTGGGATAGCATTGGCTATACCCTGAGCAACTATGTTTTCTATATCCTCTCTGTTTAGGGAGTTATTCTGTTCTGAGTGATTTACTTCGTTTGCCGATTGATTTACTGTGTTTGCCATCTGAATTATTAATAATATAAACTGATTAATATCACAAAAATAGATAGCAAATAAACACAATATTGCAATCACAAACACAGACTGAGTCAGCACATATAGCCAAAATTGTCGATCATTGCGACGTTTAGATATATATATATATATATATATGCATCCGTACAAACCACATATTTATAGATGTTTTATTTTGTTTGGTGATATTTATATTATTATTATACATTATTTTATTTTATATATATATATATATATTCACATATTATTATTACAAAACACCTAAACTATAGTTAACCGGCTTCAAAAGTGAAATTCCCGTTCATCATACTTCCAGGAGATGTTTTCACCCACAGATCGAATTCTGTTTCCCGCGTCCACCAACTCTTCGCTGTAGCGGCGTAGCTCAGCAACATTTTCTGGGTTCATAGGTGGAAAAGTGACGGGGGCAGGTTCAAATTGTGGGTAGTACGGGTTTGGATTATTCATAAGATTCTGCAAATGCCAATCATTTGTCCATCACTCCTCAATTGGATCAGGAAGGGGTAGTGGGTTGACAATAGGTTTAGCGATGGCAGGTTCCAGGTTTATAGGAAGTTCAGTTTGGACGGGAACATTCACAAGGTTTTCATCAGCTGGGCCGAAAATATCGCAGTTTGCTAATTTCCTGTCTAGTTCATCCCAGGGTGGTAAAGCCGGAGCCTGGCTAGAGCTTTCTCCTAACAGATCTTTTCCCTTTGATTCGACTGTTTTCTTCACTTTTTGAGCTGCTGGTTTCTTCTTCCTTCCCCTCTCCCAATCCAGAAGCCTCCTTCTTTTCTTTGGCTTGGGTTTCTCTTGGGCTTGGAACACTATCGGTTCATCTGGCTCAGCTTGGTACCGGGTCTGGTTCTCGGTGGTTTCCATGTCAGTGGAATGTATCGAGAAGTTTTGGAGAGCCTCCGATAACTCATTCATACTGTTAGTCACACATAAGGAAACACAAAATTCTAAACTAAATATATTAATTATTGCAAATAAATTTCACAGAAGCACCAAATCCCTGACTACTTTAATTTAAGTATTTTTAAATAATTAATTTGCTTAAACCAGTGGCTCTGATACCACCTTTTCTGTCACGACCCCCGACTCGTTTTGCTCGGTTCGGAAGCCGTGAGACAGAAACCTGTGGTATCGGTATTTAATTGGCAGCAAAAATTTCAACAGGACCGTTTGTCAGAAAAATAATATCAGAGTTTTAAAAACACCGATTTATTGTATTATTAATTTTAGGACAAACCCCATATTTACAGGAAAGGAATTTCACTGAGAAATCCTTTGATTACAGAAAACATGTTTATTTCTATTTACTGAGCCACTTTATTTAAGCTGGAGTGCTACGCGAAACTTTTCCTTTTCTTCACAGTAAATTACCTGAAACATGTTTTAAAAAGATTTGATCAGCAAAAAATACTGGCGAGTGCATTCAATTTATACAAAAGACACATTGTTATAATACACAGTATTAAGAGCTATTACAATGTTTATTTATATCAACCAATTACCCTAAATTGGTATTTGTCACTCGACCGGATCTGTGACTATGGTCATATCACACATTGGCTAACCTGTTGTCCAATGGTGAAGCTTATCAAGTAGTGTCTACAAAACCCCACATACCGGCAGTAATTGTAGATTACAAAGTCTTAATCACTGTAATTATAACTTTGAAAACCAGTAGGGTTTTGAAAGCAATTTGGTAAAAAGAGAATGACTCACATTGCAAGTTTAAACGGTCAAAGCTTGCCTATTGGTTAAGCTGGTAAACCTAGTTACATATACAATGCAAACGAAACTAGGTTAGTAACTTAATTCAACATTTACAATAATCACGAGATCGAAACCCTCACGCGAATGACAAAGTATAGCCCAAATTTAGGCAGCACTTAAACATCCATCGGATCGGTTTTAATCGATCGGATATTGTACCGTAGCAGTGATCGAGTTATTACCCCGTTATCGTAGCAGAGTGTTGGTACTTTGATCTATTAAATTGGGCAGAATTATAAGAGACAGAAGAAATTTGTCGAGCAACTTTGAAATGTCACAGAAAGCTCAATTTATAGTTGTTTCGCCAGTCCCTCTGCGAAGATCTTCGCGGCCTGCGAGCGCCCATCTAGCTACGGCTAGGGCTTCCGTGTCATACCCTAGGATTGACATGTGGTTGACACATGTCAATCAACATGTCCGGATCATCATCAGTCTCTCGCGGCCCGCGAGAGACTTCTCCTTACTGGTTCGCGACCCGCGACAGCACAAAATTTCAGTTTTATTTGATTTTTATATAGAATAAGGTTATAGGGGTTCGGTTTTACACTTACGGAGCATTTTAGGGCATTTTTGTGAGTTGTTACATTTATGATGTTCATAATGATTATTTCCTTATAATAGCTATTCGGTATCAAGATAGAAACCATTTATCTATACATATTTCAACCGTTGTTATTGTTTCGTTGTAAACAGGCTCGATCAATCCATTAACATTAGTGATGAAGAAGGAGGAGGAGGAGAAGAAGAAGAAGGAGGAGTCACCAACAATGATCCAAACATTTTAGGAATAAGTGACCAACGAACTACAAGGTAAGCTCAATTACGTTTCACTCGTGCCTTCGAAGATTTGAGTTTTTCCTATTTTTGCTTATATCTGTCTTTGTTTTATCTAACCAGGTTAGATGCCCCTATAGTTGATTCGTGTGCGCTGTCCATGGATATAACACTGTTGATGGCTGTTTGCTTCAAGCGTCAACTTGGAATACACAATCCTCTTGGCATTGCAAAGCCCTATATGCTTGTAATTATTATTGGGCTTGGCATCGCTTACGCTACTTACTGTATCTGGTCTTGGATAAACGACCCTTCGGATTACAAGATGCTAAAAGGCCTTTACTATGTTGCTTGCAACCTGGTATTCATCACACTGTTGGTGGTGTTATTCACCACAACCTAGATTGGGCATCGCTGCATTACACTTTTGTTTTGTTAAACCACATTTATTTGGACTTATGAACTGTTTTTGTTTTTAGTGTTTTCTCTAAAGACTTGACTTTGTATTTGTGTTGAATCATTGTGAAACTTTTCATGTTTTACATGCTATATGCTTTTACTTGCTATTTTATGAACTTATATTTTTTTATGCCATGTGCTCCTTCATTTACATTTCCTTCTTTTACTTTTCTTCCTTTAAAGTATTGATAAAAATATAATACAACATTTATGATTTAGTTTAAATTTTAATAAACCATATACAACACAACGCATGTGCGTTTTTTGTTCAATTTAACGGCCCCGACACAAGACGCTTGTTGAAAGCTTTCCTAGAAACGAGATGTAAATCGGCTATTACTATCAAATACAATTGAGGACGGTGCTCTGTGAATAGATATAATGTTGTCAACGTATGGTTTAGCGAAATTCTTCAAACCGAAAGCTTCTTTGATTTGAAAAAAATGGGTTGACTAAGTCAGTTTATCCACTATGGCCCACATGGCATCATTGCCACTACCGGTTCTAGGACTAAATGAAATCCATTGTCACTAATTCCCATTTCCATACACGATAATTCCAATTGTTGAAGACGACCGGATGGTTTCTGATGCTCAGTCTTAACTTGCGAACAAGTTAAACCCAAATTGTTGAAGATAACCGTAAAAGGAAGCCAAGCATTTGCGGCATACAGTCCGTAAGACACAAAAATTAAGAATGTCAATTCTAGTCCCTTAACTTCCGTATTTAATCCATTGGCAACTTTGATCAGTATCGAGACACGTGTCGCAATCCGGGTTGATCCGAGGATAACAGTTGTTACATCGAACTACCTCCGAAAGCCATATCTTCTCTCCTTGTAGAATTTCTTGCAAATTTAAGGTCAACTTGGCTATGTTTGTCATTCATGTCATAATATATATTTGGTTAATGGCAATTATTATTCTTACTATATATTATCACTATATATTATCATTATCACTATATATTAATAAACCAATTAAAATGAATTGTGATTTTAACATATTATAATAATATATTAATATAATAATAATAATAATAATAATTATAATAATAATAATTCTTTTCTTTACTTTTAACTTTAATTTAATGATTTATTTAGTATCACAGGTTGGGATAAGCTTGGTATTAACCGGTATCGAAAATAGCGGTACGATCCTGTTCGGTATCGGTATATGAAGGTAAAAACCGGCACCAGCCCATACAGAAAACGCCAAAAGTCAGTACCGAGTTGATATTGAAAATCTTTTAGTTAGGGAAATTCGGTGCTGCTACCCAGTACCATTTGTTCATCCCTGATCACTGGTACCGTACAGACAATGGTATCGTACAACGTTTTTTTTGTTGATTTTCTTCAACTTTTAATGATTTCTTTTTTTTAGTTTCAGGGGTAGGGATGGGCTCGATGCCAAACGATACCAAATCGGTACCGGTACCAAAAATACCGGTTGCAGTACTGGTATATGAAGGTAAAAACCGGCAGCGAACCGTTACCAAAAACGCCAAAAGTCGGTACCGAATTGGTACTTACGATCTTTCGGTTCGGGAAATTCGTTACCAGCACCCAGTACCATTTGCTCATCTCTGACAACGGGTTTCATACAAACAATATTATTACCATAAAATTTTTTTGGTTGATTTTTTTCGGTTATCGTTTAGTGTTTTTTTCTACATTTTCTTTTTTTGTTCTTTTTAGCGGTCCCATGCACAACGGGCACGGAAGTATATACCTAGTTTTCTAAAAGAAAAACTAAAATCCCTATGAATATTAACATTTAAAACATAATCCATTTCAAGTGTAGCTTTTCTTTTGGACGAAGGAATGAATGTTGTAATCACTCGTGTTTAGAGGTTAAATTTTGTGCATGTTATTTTATTTTATTTTTTTGGAACGGCTAAGGAATCATTCAAATGGGCTACTGGCAAAATTCACCACATCGTGATACACTCGCATACGAATCGGGGAAAACCCTTACCTAGGGTCGAAGCCCATAAACATGGGCGGCTCTTTAGGTGTGCGGGGAGGACTTCCGCACAAGGCCCGTTTTTTTCAAGGGGCACGGGATTTTTAAAAAAAATTCGATATATATATGTTATTTAAAAAAAAATTGTACACACATAACAAATCCAATATAGAGGCCCATTATCAAAAGATTTGTTTTTTTTTTTTTTTATAATTTACCCAACTTAACAATAGGTTTATTGGGCCCAATCCAATACTAATATGATAAAAAAAATACGCAGCAGGAAACTGGATGGACGAACGGCAACAGAAAACTTAAACGACGATTTGGAGACTGGCGATTCAGTGAAACACGTTGAAGATCAGGTGAATTTCCGATTGAACTTTCAACTTTGATATATTGAAACTTTGATTCTGAATTTCTGATGAACTTTGATATATTGAAACTTTTAATTTCTGATCTTGTCTCTTATTCTGATCGAACTTTTTGATATATAATTGAAACTTAGATTCTGATTCAGATAATCTGATCGAACTTTGATATATTGAAAACGAAGTCTTAGACAATATAAATTGTGAAGAGTTGATCCAACAATTTGCTATGAAGAACCCAAGGAGGGCTGTGCGAATCGTTGGTTTGCTACTAACTTATTATTTATTACGATACGTAACTCATTATAATACTATGATTTTGTCATTATTGTAATTGCATTGTTTATCAAATACTACAATTTTTGTCATTTTCGTAATTATGTTGTTTATCGTTAAAGCATATGGGCCCATTTTTTGAGCTCGAATAGGGTACGTGAATTCTCAGAGACGCCACTGCCTATAAACACTCACCCGAAGGCACGACAGTGCGGTGAGGTAAAACCCGTTCAGTTGAAGGATCGAACTAGCGATCTCCACCTATTCGCCTAGTCTCCCATCATCACCAGGTGCCGCAGAAAATAATGGGGAGGGCAAGAATCGAACTTTTGCATGTTATTATTGGTAACAAAATGGAAGGATCCATCCGATTCCTAACACATTGAGTAACACCTGCTTCCAAACAAAGTAGCATAAATAAACTAAAAACAAACATTCACACGAATATATTGGTCCTGTTTTTGTTTGTGAACCTGAAATTAATCAAAGGTATTGAATTGGACATTGATAGTATGATCGAGGATTTTTTGAAGCACTTTACTCGAGAGCCAACTTGAGCTCGAAGACTGAAGTTTGATCTCGGACTTGTTTATAAAATAAGCTTATAAAATTAAATATTGTTGTTTGACCTTATAAAAGCAACACTTCCCCAAATGCAAACCCTAATTAGACTCAACCCATATGCAACAACTACCAAACGATATATAAGAAAGACACAAATGACAAGAGCTCGTGTTGTCCCCAACAACTAAGGGGGTGTTTGGGATTCCTTCTCAAAATGACTTGTTAACTTGTATAAGTCAAAAGTGAGAAGTTAGAAATTCTAACTTCTCAAAAATGAATTCTCAAACACACAAAACTCTCTAGAATAAGCTAATCCAAACACTAAAAAAACAACTTATTAACTTTTATAAGTCAATAAGTCATAAGTTGCTTCAAAATAAGCTAACCCAAACACCCCCTAAATTTGACCACAGTAGACGTCACAATATAGGCCAAGTTCATTGGGCTTGGGCAACAACTACCAAAAAGTGAAAAAGAGATCTCATACAGACACATATCGTATCATCCCTAACAACAACACCATCCACCACATCAACCACTCGAGCATAACAACCTAAACCATCGTTATAATTAACAGATTTTCTGCGGAACCCGACAACACAAAACCGCTCACTCCGTTCTTGCTCCACTTTTGTGGTCATCACAGAGGTATCAACGTCTAATCCGGGCTTCGTTTCAATGGAGACCTTTAAAGGATACTAGATTTTCACTTCTAAACTTTCCATCACCTAACCAATTTCATTTGTGATCTTGATTTTAGTTTTCCTTTTGTAATTCTGATCAACTTCTTTCTTGGTACCTTCATCTTTAAACTTCATCTTTTCTGTTAATTGGGTTTGCAGATTGCCTGCGCTTGAATACACCCATCCAGTAACTTCACTCTCTCTTTCTCTCTGTATCTCAAATTCTCCATCAAGAAATTCGAATTCAGTTTTACGCTGAACTTCCATCGACGGGACCTTGGATGTCACAGTCTGTGCTTTAACATCCGAACGATCAAACCAAAGATGCAGATTTGCATCCACAAGCCAAAACGAAATACCATCAGCAACTTAATCCCAAATGTATGATTCTTGTCATCTAACAGATGCCCTAAAAACGGAGTCAAATCTATATCATAAGACGGAAGATTAAAAGCTCCGAATGACACAACCCGCTCCCAAAACAGTGGATTAATTCCACCCGTAAAGATTACCGGAAAAGGAACCATAGCTAATAACGGAGTCCAATCTACATATGAATATGAAGGATTCATGTACCAGAGTTCATCATTTACATGAAAAGATACATACAATTCAAGCACAGCAAATAATTTGGGGAAGATGACGGGGAAGTGTCTGCTTTTATAAGGTCAAACAATAATATTTAATTTTATTATTTTAATTAATAATTTGTTACAATAAAACTTATAATGACCATTTTGCCCCTGAGAAAAAGGGAAAAAAAAAACAGGATTTTATTTGAGAAATCTGAGCTGATTTTACTTTTAGATGAAAATGGTAATAAGACTGAAACCACAAGGACTCAGATTCAAAAGGTTTGAGTTTTGGACTAAAGTGGCAAAAGTGACTAAACCCCAGGAACCAAAGTGACAGCTTACTCTTTAAAATTTAATTATTACGTATGCATTCGTAGGTTATGTACATCAAAACCATTTAACTAAATAAGAATTATATAAACTAGAGTTAAGGTAAGCCCGCGCTTTGCGGCGTGCGATGATTTTCCAGCGATGTTGCGGTGATTAGGTCGATATCATTTCGGTTCGTTATGCATAGAAAACATGATTAGTGTCGTTTCAATTTTATGGTTTTTTGATAGTGCCGGTTGTAAGACCCATCTCGTATAATCACGTCAATTTTATAAATCTTGCATCTATATATAGAAACGGGATCAGAAGAAAACGCTTGGAAGTGCGAAAACGGTGAGAACGGATCCTGAACGAACAAGTGGCGCGCGATATAATCAAGGTGGAAGGGTTTTTTTGTCCTTTTATCCTCTTTCCAATGCATTTCTCACAACACCGTTGTCATTTGTGGCGTGTAGGATTTTTTTGGCGTGTAGTTAGAAACAATAACTACCTGGCGTTTTATTGTTTTTTAGATCTGCCTTGATTAATTAATCGTTTTTGTGTTACGAAGTAAATATCTTGGCGTTTATGGCACTCCCAGATTTATTATAATCAATTAATAATTCAAACATCTTGGCGTCCATGGTGTTCCCAAATTCGTTATATACCTTTAAAAACTTTTAGGGGGAGTTTGACAATAGCGCTTTTAAAAACTTTGATGCTCAAAATGGCTTGTTATTTCGGTTCTCTTGCCCGCAAACATCCTCCCAGAATGACCGAGCAGAACGCATGATTCGTCGACTGAACGACATCATTCGCTCATTGCTTATACATGCAAATCTTCCGCCAATTTTTTTGGGTGGAGGCCCTCCATACAGCCACATATCTTCACAACATCCTCCTAACCAAACGTTTCTTTACTCCCACCTATACACTATACCTATGTATCCAACGTACGATCATTTACGGGTGTTTGGTTGTGCATGTTACCCAAATACATTTGCCACCCAACCCCATAAACTTCACGCGCGTTCTGTGCGGTGCATTTTCCTTGGATATCCTCAAGATTTCTGAGGTTACCAGTGCTTTGATCCAACCACTAGTAAAATACATATATCTCGTCATGTCACTTTTGACAAGTAAACATTTCCATACACAATCCCGTCCTCTCCAAACATGTATCATTTTTTTGATGACCCTATACCTGCATCGTTTACCTTTCGGAACCTAGCTCCACCTGCGGTTCAGTCCGTTAACCCCAACCTGAACCCACCCAATCTGTACCCACTTACTTACAACCGCCAAAACTGTCTGTAGCTTGCTTCCGCATCCCACCCATCCTCCCCGGCAAATTGCAGCCGTACCCGGGGCTTCCTTGACACCTTCCGCACCTGTAGATCCCCCTACACACGTCGCTATGACTTCACCTCATCTTATTCCCACAACTAACACCCACTCGATGACCACTAGGTCAAAATCCGGTTCTCATCAGCCTTCGCACACACACACACCTTACTTTCATCCTCCATCTCACTTGTACCGAACACATATGCCAAAGCCTTTGCGGATCCAAATTGGTTACATGCTATGCTAACCGAACCAACTGATTTACAGGTGAATGTTACTTGGGATTTGGTTCCACGCCCAGTTGACCGATCGATCATTCGGTGTATGTGGTTGTTCCGTCACAAGTTCAAATTTGATGGTTCATTGGAAAGGTATAAAGCTTGTTTAGTTGTTAACGGAAAATCTCAGACTGTGCGTATTGATTGTGAGGACACTTTTAGTCCGGTTGTTAAACCGGCTACTAAACGGACGCAATTGTCTTTGGGTGTATCTTGGTCGTGGCCTATTCACTAACTAGACATTAAAAACATGTTTTTTTACACGAGAACTTAATTGAAGTTGTGTTTATGCATCAGCCACCAGGTTTCGTTGATAGAAGGAATCAAAATTTTGTTTGTCACCTCAAGAAGTCTTTATATGGCCTCAAACAAACACCTAGGGCTTAGTACACTCGGTTCGCCAATTATATTATTTCACATGGTTTTAGGAGCAATGCTTGTGATAATTCATTGTTCATATACAATACTTGTACTGAGTTGGAATATTTGTTACTATACGTCGATGATATTGTTTTGACTGCCTCTACTACAACTCTCCTTCATAAGATTATTCATATATTTTCGCGGGAGTTCGTGATGACAAATTTGGGAGAATTGCATCATTTTCTGGGCAGCGTAGTTACTCGACAGTTGAATGGTCTATTTTTATCACAGGCTCAATACACTAAAGACATCATTAGTCGTGCATCTATGTCTAGTTGTAAACCATGTGTTACTCCGGTTATTTGCAACAAAGCTGAGTGCTACAGATGGGGTTCCGTTCCATGATCCAACGTTATACCAAAGTTTACCGGGAGCATTGCAATATCTCACTTTTACTAGACCTGATATTTCTTATGCAGTCCGGCAAATTTTTCTGTTTATGCATACTCGGGAGCCACATTTTAATTTCTTGAAGCGAATTATTTGGTATTTACATGGCACCACTGAGTATGGTCTTCATATCATACCGTCCCCCACAACCTCATTAGCCGCATACTCGGATGTTGATTGGGGAGGTTGCCCGAATTCAAGACGCTCGACTAGTGAATATTGTTTATTCCTTGGTGACAATCTGCTTTCATGGTCCTCTAAACGTCTGCCGACAATATCCCATTCTAGTGCTGAAGCTGATTACCGAGGTGTGGCAAATGTTGTTGCCAAAGCCACATGGATCCGTAATCTTCTCCTTGAGTTACATACACCATTGTGATAGGCCTCTATTGACTATTGTGATAATATTTTAGTTGTCTACCTCTCCGATGATCCGATACAACATCAACGGACAAAGCACGTTGAAATCGATATTCATTTTGTCAGAGAAAATTTCAGGATCGGTCATATTCACGTTCTTCATGTTCCATCCTCGTTGCAGTATGTGGATATCTTCACCAAGGGAATCTCAAGACTGTTGTTCCAATCTTTTTGATCCAGTTTGAACGTCTATCCCCCGCCCGCTCAAACTAAAGGGGTGACTTAGCCGATATTATTAACACTATTTTAGGAATAGATTATCTTTGATACTAGTCATGTATATCTCATAATTATTCTTGTATATATGTTCCTATTTTACGGATTGTATCTCCCCTATTTAAAGGGTATTGTAAATCAGTAGAGATCATCAAGAATTTTCATACCATAAACACTTTTAAAAACAAGAAGAGACCTTAACCAAAACATTGGTTCATTGTTCTATAAACAAACAAAAAGGTAATCAACAAAAATCGGGCTGTTTTTTTAGAACAATTCTCAAGCATTACAATGGGACGGTCGGCGGAAGTACCCGAACCATTCATCAAGTACGTTTTAAATGGCTCCCTATGTTGAGGAAGTTGAACTACTTCAACGGCCTTTGGCATCAAGCAGTATAATTTTATTTTTTTTAACTTTACAAATATTTTATATAACATTATTTTTGTCTATATTTTTTAGTTTATATATGTTATAATATGTAGGATCGTATACGTGGTAGCGGGTGTGACGATGTCGATGTCATGAAAAGGGTTTTAAAAGGTTACCAATCAAAACATCTCTCACACCCCGTTATTTACAGCTCAGCCTGGTGGGGAGCATCGTGACGTAAGATTGGTATCGTCATGGTCAAACATACACAGAATAGCACAGCGGAAGTCTTGGAATATAAAATATTATTACAAACCCAATTGTCTGAAAATACCGAAGGGATAATTACATACGAGCTTGTAATATTAAATCCACAGGCGGATCATTATAAAATGTACAAAATGAAGTTTAGCAGACTTTAGGGCATCCTAAGGATTTGCAAGATCCTTTATTGACACCAAGCAGCTCCCAGCCTATTTGCGTATAGTACCTGTCACTTAGTCTTTTGAAAATACGTCAGTTTACACTGGTAAATACAATTAACTGACTCTTTTAAAAACGTTTATGAAAATTGGTTTAAGTGCACAAGGCATGAAAATTCATTTATAACTTGGAACAATTATATAATAATCTTGTATACAGATTTACATGTTTGTCATAAATTTAGGGTCGGGATAGAAGCTGAACATGATTAATAGACACACCATTGATATAAACTCACAAGGAGTTATCTATATCTTATTCCCTTCTTGGGGAATAGAACCAATATTGCATCTGAAAGGTGTATGCCTACACCCCGTGCTTAGGTCGTGGTCATTTACAAATGAAATGAGCCGAGGATATCCAGGACACGGTCGTATTAACCCCCAATATTTATGTTAACAAACAAAACAGATTAAAATGGGTTATGTAATTAATTAACCACTATTCGATTAAATGATTCCATACCGGACCAAGCGGTAATAATTTACCGTATCTCAAGCCCGTATAAGGAAAAATAAGTTAAAAGTATTTACCTGAGCTTTTAAATGCAAGATTTATCTACTCAGCCGTATAATGTACTCAAACTAGTGCAAGTAGCTTTTACCGGGGCTCCTAATCTGGAATGAAGGTTTTATTAACCTATTAGATTACTAACGGGTCTTATTTAAGTTGTAAACTTAGACCGATTAGTTTAAAGGAGGATTTACGGTATAAAACGCTAGATTAAGCGATGACCGGATTGGAATGTAATTTAGACCCAACAAGTATGAAGACTTGTATAATATGGGTAAACTAAATACATTCTGTATTTTGAAGTAAAAATGATAAGGTTTAACTCATTTTGGTAAACTTACGTAAACTAGTTACGTAAGTCTAACCGTACGCGTAAATGCGATAACGAGTAACCGGATAAGTCATGAACAAGTTCCATATGCCGATATACTTTAAACAAGTTATAATATCAGTAGGATATCAACTTGTATGCCCGTTAAGGTTTTAAAATCAAACTATGCCTCATAAGGACGTTTTGGTCATATTACGATACATAAAAGAAACTTGTATACAATATGATGTTACGACCATAAACATTCTTTGAAAATACTTTATTTATGCTATAATATCAGTAGGATATCAAAAATATGTGTGTTTTATAGTTTAAAACCATACTATGCTCCGTATGGGCATTTTGGTAATTTCACACAAAGTTTTGAAGGCTAATTTGGGAATCTAAGTCTATATGATATACCTACTGTAAAAATATTTAAAATGATTTATAAAATCAGTAGGTAACAAGTCTTGATTGGTAGTTATGGTTTAACACCATACTACGCGCTGAAACGGCGTTAAAGTCGCTAAATGATGATATTTGCGATTTTTTAGGAAAACTGATCAGATTTATATGACCAAATATGTTAATTAATATAACATATCAGTAAATAAATGGTTTTGTTTGATAATCATGCTTTTAAATCATTTTAGGTGCAAAAAGGGCATTATCGTCATTTAAGGACATAATTCAAGAACGTATGCGAAAACTCAGTTTGTAAACTGAATGGACATCCCAAATTATCCTAATTATGATATTACATCAGTAGGCAATGAGTTTGTTATGGAAAATTATGCTTAAAACCGATCTATGCGCCTAAAGGGCATTTTAGTCAATTTAAAGCACAATTTATGATATTATATGCAAACTCAATTTATGATCAGGTTCGTAACATCGATATATGTTAAACATGTTAACATGTCAGTACCTAAGTTATTTGAATGCTTATTGGTGTCTAAAACCTTATTTTTGCTAAAAAGGGCATAACGGTCAAATTACGGCATATTAATGGAACTTGCATAAAATTCAGATTTCTAATACGATTATGTAATATAACCCTATAGGGTTATGCTACATAATAATATGATCCTAACGGAACCTAAAATCAGTAGCAAACTAATCTAATTCGGTTCATAATCGAAAGTCAACGCAGAAGTCAAACTTAGCGACTTTCGGTTGCGAACCGACCCTAAAACTGGAATTGACGAGCCGAACATGTTTACACATGTTCAAATAATTATTACCAAGTTGTTTAAATGATAAAACATATTTTAGAATACTTCTAAACGCATATCCCAATTATTTCAAAAACTGCCTCGTTGTCTTTTTAAAACAATATTACGTTGACTCGTCAATTAACCAAGAAAACGTAATTCTTAGGAGGTTCCCTTTTGAGGGTTAAACACCTACATAATTACAATCACATAGCCATGTTCGTTGCAAACAATGGCTTGACCGTTTACGGTCTAACTAGAAGTCAAAGCGTTTATCGTAAACGCTTGACTTTTCGGCTTTTTAAGCCAAATAAAAGAACTAGTCATGAAAAGAACACTTACAAGTGGTCCTATGGACTGAAGAAAACTCAAAGGTGGTTCCCAATTGTTTAGGATCCTCCAAGATGAGAAGATAGGAAGAAAGAATGAAGGTGTGAGCTTGAATGAATGAATTCTAAGCCTTTATATAGATTTTGAGAATTGGTAGAATCTTGCCAAGTGTTCTAAGGGATTTATGAGATGATTACATGTGTTATACCATTGTTAAAAACAAACTAACAACCCATAGATTCATCAAATGGTTTAGGAGTTTTGTGTGGTGAACAAGTAATGAATAATAATAATAATAATAATAATAATATTAATATTAATATGCCCCTCATGACCAATATTAGGCACACCCAGGAGTATGACTGAGCATCACGGAGTTCCCGGTTCGTTTGAAAGGTCTCTCAAAGGTGTAGATTTACACGTTGACGCTTTGAGTTCTTTTAACGCACAAACTTGTGCGTATTATCGTTTAATGGCATCAAAGCCTTAAACGGCCAATATTAGGCATTCCCGTGAGTATTATCAATCATCACGATGCTTCGGGTTCGTTAAAAGGTCACTCAGTGGTAAGAATTAACATGTTGACACTTTTAACCCTTTTTAACGCACAAACTAGTGAGTATTATCATTTATCGGCATTAAAGCCCTATATGGCCAATATTATGTATTCCCCATAATACAATCTGATATTATAACGCTTCGGGTTTGTTAAAAGGTCACTCAGAGGTATAATTAAATATGTTGACACTTTTAGCCCTTCGTCGTGCAAACTTTTAATTAATTACGTAAAGGGTTCCTTTCGTTCAACAAGTGACTCAATTATAATTATGAATACCGTGTATTGTTATTCAGAGGCTTAGTTTAAGCATGTTAACACTTTCCACATTCAAATTTTTTGATTTTTCGCAAAATTAGTCCCTAATAGTCAACGTTTGACTTCATTAGGGTTTAGTACACGTGTCAACACATCGTTGGGCACGATTTTTACGAGGTGTTACATCCTCACCCCTTTAAAAGAAATCTCGACCTTGAGATTTGCTTAAAAGATGGAAGTACTTTCTGACGTATAATGGGCTTAACCTTTATAGCATATTAGGGCCTCTACAGCATCCCAGTTGACCTATACAATAGGTACATGCTTTCTTTCGGAGCTTCTTAACCTGTCGATCCTTAATCGATACTGGTTTCTCAACAAGCCATAAGTTTTCATTAATCTGCACATCATTATGTGATAATGCTATCAATTTATCGGCTAGGCATATCCTTAATTCACAAGTGTTGAACACATTGTGAACTCCACCAAGTTCCTTAGATAAGATTTTAGCTTATAGGCTATTGATATTGACATATTCGATTCTCTTGAATGGTCCTACATAACTAGAGCTTAACTTGCCCGTTACATCAAAATGCAACACACCTTTCTAGGGTGGTAATTTTTGTTGAATCTTGTTCTTTATTGAGAACTTAAGAGGTTTGCGACTCTCATCAACATTGAATTTTCTGCCGATTACTGGCAGCTTTCAGACGATCACGGATTCGTATGATCTCATCCGTTGATTCTAGGGTAATTTCAGATCCTGATAATTGGTCTACCAAACTTCTGTCCGGTAAACGGACATTTGATATTCCTTTTTATACAAGGTCTCCAAAGGAGCAGCCTTGATGCTTATATACTAACTATTAGTTATAGGAGAGCTCATTTAAGGTGAGATAGTCATTCCAACTACTGCTTAAACCAATCTTAAAGAATAGCTAACATCATGGTTAGTCGAACAAGTCGACGATCCTGGGCAGTTGATTGCGATTCTCAATTGTTACCTAAGTAGGGTTGCGGAAATCAATGCATAAGCATAATGAACCGTCTTTCTTAAATAATAATTACCAGAACTCTCAGAATGATGAGCTAGGCTTTATGAACCTTTCTCTTAAAACTCATTTGATTGGGGTTTCAATCCTTTCCTTATTGTCGGTACTAACCGATATGGAGCTATTATAATAATTGCAGCCCTATGTGGGATTTTAATCTTAACTCTACTCGCCTTTCAGGAGGTAAACGAGGTAGTTCCTTGGAGAAGACGATTAAGACACACCGAGATGACAGAGATATTCTAAATCTCAGGCTTCAGTTCATCTATCGTTACCTGTGTCATATAAATGACATATTTTTCCTTACGAATGCGTGGTTGCCTTGAGTAAAGACACTTACTCAGACATTTCTATACTGGATATCTTCTTTGAATACCATTAGCTGACTTTAGTACAATATGACCATTAGGATATCTTAGTGGTTCCATGCATTAAACCTCCATACTGATAAGGCATGGAAGCAATCTATGGGACACACTAGGATACACCAATCCTCATATGGCGCTTTTATCAATACAGTTTGGCATTTGCAGTTGATAGAAATCAATGAGACAATAAAATAAAATAACATATATTGCCGTACTCCATCTGGAGAAAGAGTACTCTATATTTTATGAATGAGGATTTCCGACAAGAATTGAGGAAATGGTTCCGATGATTTTCGTCTGTAAGTTTTACCTTATACTTAATATCTGGAGTTCTTATGAGGAAAATTTTAAAAGTTTGCTATAATTATGATATATGGAAGACTTAGTAGTACCTGAATCAAAACATAATTCTTAGCAATAATATCATTTATCCACGATAAGGGATGTACCTGGTGTCATTATTGATATGAACTGCATTTGGCATTCATCAGGAGAGTTTAGGCGCTTTCATTCTTAAACTCTCTATACTTAGCTATACCTACCTTGTCAATTTTAGGGCAGTTAATTCTGATGTGGCCATAAATGCCATAGCCGGAATAGAATGCATTCTTTATGTTTCTACATTCATGGGACCGATGACCAGTCCTTTTGCAGATGCCACATAGCTTTGGCCTTTGGTATATTTGATACTGTCCCCAGTGTCTTTTGTTGTAGGTCTTGCATACAGGCTTCTTATTGGATTTTTGTTGGTTCTTATTAAGCTCAAACTTACCCTTTCTCTTATATTTCTGGGAGTTACCCTCCTTCCTTTTCCCTTTTCCGTCAGTCTCAGTTTTGACTGACTTACTTCTTAACCCATCTAGTGTGAGTGGCTGAGATAGATCCACAGTGGATTTATCAGAAGCAGGCTTTGAAGCTTCATCATGCTCTTTTGTTGCTAGCGCCAAATCACCAACACATCGAGCACTATGCCTAGATCTTGGGTTAGTTGAATAAGGTACTATCCTAAACAATGAATTTAAATCGGTAACACACCGTCGACAGTTTAGATTTTTCATGGTGAGAGTCAGAATATCGGATTCCACCTTTTTCGTTTCATGAAGTGGACAGTAAGTTTTTCTGATAAGGTCCGTAAACTTGGACCTTCCCATATTGTATAGGGGTGTCTCTCCTGTGGACTTTATTAATGTCTCCTACCAGCTAAGGGCATCACCCTTGAATTACTGTGATACCTGCCTCACAATGTCTTTATCAGCACAACCGTTGATATACACAATGGTTTCCATTTCATCTAACCATTTAATGCAATCAATGGGTCCTTTTTCGCCATTGAAGTCTCTTGGCTGCAAGAGACAAAGTACTCATAAATACATCCTTTAAAGGAATGAAGCTCCTTATTATACATTATCTTCTTTGGTTCATCTTCACATTCGAAGTGTGCACAAAGCTCTCTTCATGAGTAGATGAATGGGGTTTTGAGCGAGTAACATTCGGCCCTTTAAACTTTTTCATGACCTTTTTCATGGTGCTTCCAACAGCTGCGTCGATCACAGCTTAGAGATTAACTCCATTATTATTGAGGTTCACGTTTGTAGTATCATTCGTATTTGTCGCATCATTATTATCGCGATTGTTGTTTGCCTTATCCAAGTTTGCCATACTCGAAGCTTGGTGCTAAACACCAAATTAAGCAATTGCTTAGTTGCATTACAATAGCTAGTCATCATCCTGATGACTTAACATACATCAGTCATGGTATCAATAAACCGTATTGGCTATTTATGTTTCAAAACGTTCCTAATGAATGTTAGTTGAAATATATCAACTTCATTTAGCCCAGGTCACAAGATGATCATTAATGGCAATTAAGGTTCGGACCGAGTCCATTACCTCTTTGACAGGTGATTGAAATGTCACAACTGTCCTTGTCATATTGACGATTTTGGATAGCTCGAAAGCTCACCACAAGGACTTTTAAAATATGTAACATGAGCCCGTCACGAAGGATATATAAATGTATCATATAGGCTTGTCACTAAGGACATTAATAGTCATATGGCACGAAGGCCTTGTCGCAAAGGACATATAGGATATGGCATAAAAGGCCTGTCACGGAGGACATTTTAATATATAAGTCACAATCTTATTTGATCAGAGACTATAAGGTTTGAATATAGTTCTTCACCTTTGGGCAGAGAGTTATAGACTACTTCTGTCATTGCTTTGAAAGATGATTTATTTTGCCACATAGGCAAATCAATGGACATCACTAATGGATGTTATACATACATATATATATATATATATATAATTATCTTAATTGAGGATATTAGTCATGATCTTATCGATCTTATAGACTATAAGGCTTGGACATAGTCCAACATTTTTAGACAGGGGGTCATAGACCACAACTGTCGTTGTCTTATTGGAAAACAAGTTTAGCCCGCAGGCACTTCATCGCAAACGGATGTTCATATTATGATCATCATATTGATGATACTTGCCATGATCTAATTTGATCATATAGGCTTTAAGGCTTGGACATAGTACAAATACCTTGACGGCTGGTGTGGTTTCTCAAATCACACTGCCAGGAGTGTTAACATGTTCTTAGATGTTAACAAGGATTAATTTTCTTAAGAGGTTTTTACCATCATAGCATGTTTGGATGGACATATTGGCTAGGTTATACCATTAAGAAGATCTTTTGAAATTATTTAGCAGATCGATAAAGTTCGAATAAAATTGATACTATTGTTTGATAAAGGACGAAATACATACCTATATAAAATTTTCAAAGATTCCCATATTAATTAGGAAATTTACAACAGTGCCTTAATCAGGACTTTTAGTATCATATTTGTCCACAGAGGACTTAAAAGGAAATTATAAGTCCGTATGGAGACTATAAAATATTATAAGTCTGTATAAGGACTATAAAATATCATAAGTCCATATAGGGACTATATTAAAATAGTTTGCCCATGAAGGGACTATAATGAAATGTCATGTCCGCTAAGGGACTATAATGAAATCTTGCGTCCATGAAGGGACTATTTCGAAATAGCTTATCTATAAAGGGATTTTAATGAAATAACGCATCCATGAAAGGACTGTATTAAAATGTCATGTCCACAAATGGGACCTTGCTGAACAGGTGTCCTCTCAGGGACTTAAGTTAAAAAATATGTCCATTAAGAATTATGATAAACAAATGTCCACACAGGGACTATACAGAAGAGATAGGTCCTTATAGGGACTTTAAAGTAATACTAGTCCACGAGGGAATGGAAAGGAAAATGTAACTCCATATAGGGACTATAAGTTATGTTAACATTGGGATTATAGTGAAACGATATGTCCTCAAAAGGATTATGATGAATTATTATATTCTCCAGGGGACTTTAATGAAATAACATGTCTATAAAAGAATTTTAATGAAATAACATGTCCATGTAAGGACTATAATGGAGTATAAAGTCCATGAAAGACTATTTTGAAGTATGATGTCCACGAAAGGACTATATGGAAATATAACATCCACGAAGGGATTTTATTGTAATATAATGTCCACGAAGGGACTATATTGAGATATAATGTCCACGAAGGGACTACGATAGAAAAACGTCTATTCAAGGTTTTATCAGAAGAGGTAGGTCCACACAGGGACTATGATGAAATAATATGTCTACAAAAGACTACAGTTATTAAATATCCATACAGGATCTTAAGGAAAATGAAATATAATGGAAGAGGGGTCTTCTAATGGCGGCTGGCAAATCGTGTCTTAACAGGTTTAACACGTTTCTGACGGCGCGCACAACATAAGTTTCAAACATGATTACGACTCGTTTAACTACTTTCTACCTTATGTTTATAAAACAGTTTTATGTTTTATGTACAAAGAGGAATAAATGATAGATCCTAACATTGTAATTTTAACTATTTTAAAAACTAAAAAAGTCAAAGGGTGTATTTTTCAGTCAACCATGTCTAATCGTGTCTTAACAGGTACCCAATTGCCAGCCCTACTAATGCCTTCCTTGTTTACCATACACGGTAGTGACATTGAAGATCTCAGCGAATAAAATAAACATTCCAATTCATGATCTGTTGCTAGAAGTAGGATTCAAGGATTAAATGATTAGAAAATTTAAAATTGGATCTCGGATTGAAGTTTGACAAGCATAGCCCAGGTTTGGAATTCCAAAACTTGAAGATAAGAAATAGTGATCATTGGTATATTTTGGTGTCATCTTTAATACGGGAGCCTCAGGGAATGTAACACCCCAAAAACCTTAGAATGGATTATTTGAATGTTTAAGTGTTTTAAAAGATTAGTTAAGTTTTAAATAAATGAAAGAAGTTCAAAAAGTTAGAAAAATTATACAAGAATGACAACTTAAAGACTACAAGGGGTGAATATGTAAATGTTCAAACTAAACAAGGATTAAATAAAAAAAAGGAAGTGCAGTGTGTGTTGGTGGGGTGTGCGACGCAGGGAAAGGGGAAGAGAGGGGAAGCCCTTCTTCTCCAAATCATCATGAACCTAACAATTAGAGGCGTTTATGGATGAAATTCGTATGCATGTGATCGATTTCTCAATCATCTAAGGGTTTCCAACATGGGGTAAGTTAGATTGTATGATTTGATGCTAATTGATGGAATGGGTTTTGATCAATCCACGAAATTTAGTGAAATTAAGCATGAATATATGTTAGAATTATCATATGGAATGTGAATTATACAAGATTTGATGTTAATTAATGTTTGAAGATGAAACCCACTTGGGTTAGTAAAAGTGGCAACATGGGTATGTCACCCATGTCCAATCTTTGTTTAAATTCTTGATATATTATGTTGTATGTGATTAATCCTTGCTAGTTAGGTTGAACATGGTATGTGTTTAGTTGGATATGTTGTATTGTTGATGATTGAAAGGAAGAACTAGGAAGAAAAAGTATGAAATATTTGTACATTAGGCTTAAAAATTTGTATGCGTGCCAAGTGTTTGATGAAATGACTAGGTGAAGTTAGAAGGTGAAATTTGTATGCAAGAATTTGGTAGTTAGGTATAGAATGTGATAATGAGGTGTTTGATAGTGAAATTAGCATGAGATGTATGTTTTCATGGAATACATGTGGGCATTAGTTAACGAGATGATTTTTGGTAAAAAGTATGTTTTAGGAGTTTGTACTCTATACTTGAATGGTATGGTGCACCTCATGTGTCGGACTAGTTGTTCAATGGTAATCTAGAAGTGGATGTACACTAAATGTGTAGCTTGTGGGTTTATTAGTAAAGAATGACATTGAGATTATGTTAAAGTACTAACTTTGAATGTGGTTGACAATTGTAGGATGATGAAAGCGTTAGTTGTAATGAATTGTCTATACATGTGTATGGTGAAATTAATTAATCATGCGATTGAATGTGTTCTAACACATGAGTATGAAATATATATGGTATCGATATTATGGCCTACTACATCAATATGGACATAAGTTACTAAGTTGGGAGTTTGTATGCTTGATCGTTGACTTTCTGAAAAGTCAACGAATAAGTTAATAGCATGGTTAGATTTACGAATATGAATGAAAGATTATCAGGAATCATATGATATATGTTAGACTAATTATGTGCTATGTATGATGAGGAATTAGATTTCATAGATGTGGAACAATGTGATTGTTGATTCGTGTCTTATGCACGTTGATGAATGATTGATTAAGAAAAGTTAATGTAACTATGAATTTAAAATGGATGTTGATATGGAATGAACATATATACTAACAATGTCATGGGAATGATGGCATGAAAGGATAGGTATCGCATGAGCATGGAAGGCAAATGGGTCAAGAGGAGGCAAGAAAGCGAATGCGAATAAGAACGCTTAAGGTAAGTGAATCCCAAACTTACCCTTTTGACTTAATATGTTTTGTTGTTTGGTAATTTATTTAGAGTCATCTAAGAGAGTATAAATTAAAGGTAATGATAAGGTAAGTCTAATGGAAAAGAGTCGAATGTGGTTTGGTAAGTCGGGAAGTGCATAATAAAGATCAAACGGGTTAAGTTAATGGGCATGAATAATATAATGTTAACGTAATTCTTAATGGTTTGGACTCCGGGGTAAGGATTTTTAGTCAATTATGTAAGGGGAATATTTTACGGACCGTTAGGAACAAGTTTTATATGATTCAGATGTGTATGGGTCAAGATATGGGAGTTTTAGTGATTAAAATGGGAGTTGAGTTGGGCACTACCGTAGCTTACGGTAGCCACCGTAAGCTACGGTAGGTTCTAAAGTCTTTTTGGCCACCGTAAGGCAGTAGCATCACACCGTAAGGATTTTATGGCCACCGTAGCTTACGGTGGAGCTGTCGCGCCCCGCGAAATAGTAAGCCAAGGCTTACGCGGCCCGCGAGGGACCGTGCTGCTGGCATTTTGCTGAATTTTTGATATTCTGAGCATGGGATTTAACTATAAAAGGGTTTTCCATGGCCTTATAACTTATGTTAAGAATGGTTTCGAATATAATTGATGTTAAAGGTCGTCGGTTAGTGAATGAACGGATTGTGTCGTGTTAGTGTAGGAAATTTTACAAGCATATATGTATAGGAATCTAGAAGGCACGTAGGTCGATTTGTATATCTTCTATACTATGTAAAGTTATGAACATGTCATTTCGGCATAAGCCTATATGTAAGAAGTGGTAAACAGGAACTTGTGTATATATTCGTGAATAATCGTGAATAATTGTTTGTGCGTAGGAAGGGACATAGGCATGTATGAAGGTACTTATGTATATATGTATATATGATAATAAGTGCGTAAGTGTGAATGTATGTGTGAATGAATGTACAATGCTAGAGACATATGTATGAACATTATCAAGGCGTTTTAGTATTTACGATTACTAATGATGTGCTTGAGTTGGAATGTAATGCAGGTATAAGATTGTCGGGTTCATGAAGGAATGAAACCGGGTTCGGATAAAGAGTATTTAAGAAAGCGCTTGGACAATTCCACATTTACTTCATAGAATGCTTTACGAATTTCTATTATATGGTTTAATGTTGTATGGTGTGTTAATGACTAACGGTTGGGTTGTATGTGGTGTCCACAGGTATCGCTCGGGTTTCCTCTACCACTAGCGAAGTGAAGCAGACATAGATCGAGTTGAGAGCAAGGATTGTACGGGAAAGAAAGGTCACATAGTTTGTTTTAAATAGGTCATGAAGCCTTGATATAATGTAACATTGTGAATCCTTTCTAATGAATGTATTACAATTTGTAATTGAGTCTTCATGTAATTAATATGACTTTTTAAGAACGAAATTTATGGGCTCATATTTTCCGTTGTGTTGTATTTAAGTTCTTACAAGTTGGTCTTACAGGGAATTGTTCATAATACGAACGGGTCATGCCCGAATTTTGTTAAATAATAGTATGATAATAATACTTTTTCGGATTAGGAAATCTGGGCGTTGCAAGTTGGTATCAGAGCCCTGGTTTGAGGGAAATAAAGTATGAGGAGGCAAATACTTGAATTCAAACCTGTGTGCTCTTGTGACAAGGAACCCGTACAATCCAAGACTCGATCAAGATCTAAAGGTAGAAGCGAATGTAAGTATGTATTTAAGTATGTATATGAAGAAACTAACATTATGTTGTGTGTAAGATAAGCATAGTTGTTTGAAGAGGATGATCCACGACTGCGGTGTCGGACCGACACCAAGGCACGCAGTAGGATAAATTGGTTCCAGGTACGTAGATTCAATATATGTAAGTACATGTAATGGTAAAACCTATCAACAGAAGAAGAATTTTAAATGAAAGATAATAATGGGATATTAATGAAGTTTTGAAATTGTTACACGTGCCGAAAACTAATTCTTCGTACATAAGGTGGCAATTACACGAAGACACAAAACTAGTATGTGGATTGTGTACCTAGCCAGTACACAAGAAACATATGACGTTCGTGAGACCGTGATAATTGTTACATGTATTTCCGTTAGAATTAAGGAGTATGTGGACGTGACTCGTGAGGGTGTAGGAAATGTAAGACTCTCAAGAAATTGAAAGTACCAAATACGAAAGAGAAAGTATGAATGATATGATTGAATCCGCGAGATGGATTCAAAACAAAGAAGTAATGGAAAATGTGAATGATATGTTTAAATCCGCGTGACGGATTCGAAACATAGAATGAATGAAGAATGTGAATGATACGTTCGAATCCGCAAGACGGATCCGAAACATAAAAGGAAGGAAGGGTATGAATGATATGTTAGAAACCGCAAGACAGAATCGAAGCATAGAAGGGAATGAATTATAAGAATGAAAGGTTTAAATTCGTAAGTAATTACGAACCAAACAAGTAAATACTCTTTAAAAAGTGGATATTACCCAAGTTATGTTTTAAACTTTTATTTATATACATATTTATGTGAATACGTTGTATGCAAGGTGGTTGAAAGGACGAATGAGTTATGCGGGCCAAACGGAGATTGCCATTGAACCCGGTATGAAATGTTTTATATGGTCAAGGCATATATTTGTAGGTAAGCATAATGTATGGTCATGTAATGTCACAAACTGGAATGAAATAGTCAACGCAAGGCATGGATTTGATTCGCGCCAGGTATGTATAAAGGTTATGCTGTTGATAGGAGCTTATAGCTCGACTAGAGGTGGGTGTGTTAGAATTAGGTAATTGGTGAATATAGATCAGAATGTAATTACAATTGGGCTTTCGAAAAGTCAAACTACAAAAGATGGTGAGATAACCATTAAAATGAAAGGAACAGTATGTAAGAAATGGAATGTGTAATACGTTTTAAACATGTGTGTAAGAAATTTGTGAAAGAGACATAGGCGAACAAACACCATGTAGAATACAAATGTGAAATGTTATGTGCTAACCGATAATTTTACAGATAAGAATGGTGGAATTCTTTAGTATGATGATAGTGGTAGAGCTGATGGAAGAATACTCATGAGTGGGAGCGTATTACACGAATGAATGGGATCGATTCTAGTACGGAAAGTATCAATAAAGAAGTGGGTCGATCCGATTTATGGATCACTGACCTATGTAATGAAGTCGAGGTTAGTAAAATGTTTAGTTCTTGATTAATAAGTAAGAATCTGTAAATTTATCTGTACGTATAAACGGATTGAATGGTAGGATAATTATGGAATGGTATGAAATAATCGACTTCTAACGGTCAACATAAGAAAATATTTATGTCAATAGGAAGAGAGTATAGAGGCCTTGAATGAAAATTTGAATGAAGCCTAGGCACGACATGCCCAGTTAGTATAACAAGTAGTATATGCATAGAGCTAATAATAAAGTGTTGCTAATGACTAAATTTGAGGCTAGACTTAAAGTTGTAAAGTAGCTCAAGTAATGATACCAACCGTTGGATGATGCAATGATCCCTCGTATGAGTACAAGAATGATTAGAAAGACATGTAGAAATGGAACGTGAGGATATATTTTTGATGATCAAATGAAATCTCATAGATGATGTAGGAATAGAATGAAATGAATTGAAATAGTTTAAATAACTAGAAACATGAGTGTATTATGTTTTATTAGAAGGAAGGAAACGAGTCGTAAAATCTTAGGTTGTGTAACCAATAGAAAGACGAATGGACCGTTAGTAATGAAATGCGCTAGGAACCAGCACTATAAGGCTTAATGACACAAATAATAGGTCTGAAATTTATCCAGAGAGTAAATTATTTAATTCAAGAAGATAGGAACAATGCGTACAACCATGCTGGTTGAGAACGAAATCTTTAGCCAAGGTCCCGAGTGTTACCAGCACGTAATGTGCACTTTGAATAAGTACAATGAAAAGACAAGAGTAGGTATGAGAAAGGTTTCGGGGACGAAACCTCCTATAAGGGGGGTAGATTTGTAACACCCCAAAAACCTTAGAATGGATTATTTGAATGTTTAAGTGTTTTAAAAGATTAGTTAAGTTTTAAATAAATGAAAGAAGTTCAAAAGGTTAGAAAACTTATACAAGAAAGACAACTTAAAGACTACAAGCGCTGAATATGTAAATGTTCAAACTAAACAAGGATTAAATAAAAAAAAAAGGAAGTGCAGTGTGTGTTGGTGGGGTGTGCAACGCAGGGAAAGGGGAGGAGAGGGGAAAACCCTTCTTCTCCAAATCATCAAGAACCTAACAATTGGAGGCGTTTATGGATGAAATTCGTACGCATGTGATCGATTTCTCAATCATCTAAGGGTTTCCAAAATGGGGTAAGTTAGATTGTATGATTTGATGCTAATTGATGGAATTGGTGTTGATCAATCCACAAAATTTAGTGAAATTAAGCATGAATATATGTTAGAATTATCATATGGAATGTGAATTATACAAGATTTGATGTTAATTGATGTTTGAAGATGAAACTCACTTGGGTTAGTAAAAGTGGCGACATGGGTATGTCACCCATGTCCAATCTTTGTTTAAATTCTTGATATATTATGTTGTATGTGATTAATCCTTGCTAGTTAGGTTGAATATGGTATGTATTTAGTTGGATATGTTGTATTGTTGATGATTGAAAGGAAGAACTAGGAAGAAAAAGTATGAAATACTTGTACATTAGGCTTAAAAATTTGTATGCGCGCCAAGTGTTTGATGAAATGACTAGGTGAAGTTAGAAGGTGAAATTTGTATGCAAGAATTTGGTTGTTAGGTATAGAATGTGATAATGAGGTGTTTGATAGTGAAATTAGCATGAGATGTATGTTTTCATGGAATACATGTGGGCATTTGTTAACGAGATGATTTTTGGTAAAAAGTATGTTTTAGGAGTTTGTACTCTATACTTGAATGGTGTGGTGCACCTCATGTGTCGGACTAGTTGTTCAATGGTAATCTAGAAATGGATGTACACTAAATGTGTAGCTTGTGGGTTTATTAGTAAAGAATGACATTGAGATTATGTTAAAGTACTAACTTTGAATGTGGTTGACAATTGTAGGATGATGAAAGCGTTAGTTGTAATGAATTGTCTATACATGTGTATGGTGTAATTAATTAATCATGCGATTGAATGTGTTCTAAAACATGAGTATGAAATATATATGGTATCGATATTATGGCCTACTACATCAATATGGACATAAGTTACTTAGTTGGGAGTTTGTATGCTTGATCGTTGACTTTCTGAAAAGTCAACGAATAAGTTAATAGCATGGTTAGATTTACGAATATGAATGAAAAATTATGAGGAATCATATGATATATGTTAGACTAATTATGTGTTATGTATGATGAAGAATTAGATTTCATAGATGTGGAACAATGTGATTGCCGATTCGTGTCTTATGCACGTTGATGAATGATTGATTAAGAAAAGTCAATGTAACTATGAATTTAAAATGGATGTTGATATGGAATGAACATATATACTAACAATGTCATGGGAATGATGGCATGAAAGGATAGGTATCGCATGAGCATGGAAGGCAAATGGGTCAAAAGGAGACAAGAAAGCGAATGCGAATAAGAACGCTTAAGGTAAGTGAATCCCAAACTTACCCTTTTGACTTAATATGTTTTGTTGTTTGGTAATTTATTTAGAGTCATGTAAGAGAGTATGAATTAAAGGTAATGATAAGGTAAGTCTAATGGAAAAGAGTCGAATGTGGTTAGGTAAGTCGGGAAGTGCATAATAAAGATCAAACGGGTCAAATTAATGTGCATGAATAATATAATGTTAACTTAATTCTTAATGGTTTGGACTCCGGGTTAAGGATTTTTAGTCAATTAAGTAAGGGGAATATTTTACGGACCGTTAGGAACAAGTTTTATATGATTCGGATGTGTATGGGTCAAGATATGGGAGTTTTAGTGATTAAAATAGGAGTTGAGCTGGGCACTACCGTAGCTTACGGTAGCCACCGTAAGCTACGGTAGGTTCTGAAGTCTTTTTTGCCACCGTAAGGCAGTAGCATCTCACCGTAAGGATTTTATGGCCACCGTAAGCTACGGTAGCCACCGTAGCTTACGGTGGAGCTGTCGCCCCCCGCGAAATAGTAAGCCAAGGCTTACGCGGTCCGCGAGGGACCGTGCTGCTGGCATTTTGCTGAATTTTTTATATTCTGAGCATGAGATTTGACTAAAAAGGGTTTTCCATGGCCTCATAACTTATGTTAAGAATGGTTTCGAATATAATTGATGTTAAGGGTCGTCGGTTAGTGAATGAACGGATTGTTTCGTGTTAGTGTAGGAAATTTTATAAGCATATATGTATAGGAATCTAGAAGGCACGTAGGTCGATTTGTATATCGTCTATACAATGTAAAGTTATGAACATGTCATTTTGGCATAAACCTATATGTAAGAAGTGGTAAACAGGAACTTGTGTATATATTCGTGAATAATCGTTTGTGCATAGGAAGGGACATAGGCATGTATGAAGGTACTTATGTATATATGTATATATGATAATAAGTGTGTATAGTGTGAATGTATGTGTGAATGAATGTACAATGCTAGAGACATATGTATGAACATTATCAAGGCGTTTTAGTATTTACGATTACTAATCATGTGCTTGAGTTGGAATGTAATGCAGGTATGAGATTGTCGGGTTCATGAAGGAATGAAACCGGGTTTGGATAAAGAGTATTTAAGAAAGCGCTTGGACAATTTCACATTTACTTCATAGATTGCTTTACGAATTTCTATTATATGGTTTAATGTTGTATGGTGTGTTAATGACTAACGGTAGGGTTGTACGTGGTATCCACAGGTATCGCTCGGGTTTCCTCTACCACTAGCGAAGTGAAGCAAACATAGATCGAGTTAAGAGCAAGGATTGTACGGGAAAGAAAGGTCACATAGGTTGTTTTAAATAGGTCATGAAGCCTTGATATAATGTAACATTGTGAATTCTTTCTAATGAATGTATTACAATTTGTAATTGAGTCTTCATGTAATTAATATGACTTTTTAAGAACGAAATTTATGGGCTCATATTTTCCGTTGTGTCGTATTTAAGTTCTTACAAGTTGGTCTTACAGGGAATTGTTCATAATACGAACGGGTCATGCCCAAATTTTGTTAAATAATAGTATGAAAATAGTACTTTTTCGGATTAGGAAATCTGGGCATTGCAGGGAATACTGGTATGGGCTCCCAAGTCTGGTTAAGGGTTTAAACAAGTTTGGTTTTGAGAGTAGGTTCATAAAGGTCTTTCCTCCAACCGGTTGCACGCTTATCCTAGCCGTGGTACGAAGCTTGGCATTTCTAGGCTTCGGATGTGGAGAATTTCCATCAACGGCTTCTTTGCCTGGCGACGTAATCAAAACACATAAAATCGAAAACAATGTTTACTTAATAGAGATGAAAGCATTCCTATGTTAAGTCTAGACTCAGAAAGTGTAAGGAATATGCTACTGTGTCATTTGAGATTAAACACTAAAGGCTAGTGTTTAATTCACTCAAACGTTGGCTCTGATACCAACCTGTCACACCCCGTTATTTACAGCTCAGCCCGGTGGGGAGTATCGTGACGTAAGATTGGTATCGTCATGGTCAAACATACACAGAATAGCACAGTGGAAGTCTTGGAATATAAAATATTATTACAAACCCAATTGTCTGAAAATACCGAAGGGATAATTACATACGAGCTTGTAATATTAAATCCACAGGCGGATCATTATAAAATGTACAAAATGAAGTTTAGCAGACTTTAGGGCATCCTAAGGATTTGCAAGATCCTTTATTGACACCAAGCAGCTCCCAGCCTATTTGCGTATAGTACCTGTCACTTAGTCTTTTGAAAATACGTCAGTTTACACTAGTAAATACAATTAACTGACTCTTTTGAAAACGTTTATGAAAATTGGTTTAAGTGCACAAGGCATGAAAATTCATTTATAACTTGGGACAATTATATAATAATCTTGTATACAGATTTACATGTTTGTCATAAATTTAGGGTCGGGATAGAAGCTGAGCATGATTAATAGACACACCACTGATATAAACTCACAAGGAGTTATCTATATCTTATTCCCTTCTTGGGGAATAGAACCAATATTGCATCTGAAAGGTGTATACCTACACCCCGTGCTTAGGTCGTGGTCATTTACAAATGAAATGAGCCGAGGATATCCAAGACACGGTCGTATTAACCCCCAATGTTTATGTTAACAAACAAAACAGATTAAAACGGGTTATGTAATTAATTAACCACTATTCGATTAAATGGTTCTATACCGGACCAAGCGCTAATAATTTACCGTATCTCAAGCCCGTATAAGGGAAAATAAGTTAAAAGTATTTACCTGATCTTTTAAATGCAAGATTTATCTACTCAGCCGTATAATGTACTCAAACTAGTGCAAGTAGCTTTTACCGGGGCTCCTAATCTGGAATGAAGGTTTTATTAACCTATTAGATTACTAACGGGTCTTATTTAAGTTGTAAACTTAGACCGGTTAGTTTAAAGGAGGATTTACGGTATAAAACGCTAGATTAAGCGATGACCGGATTGGAATGTAATTTAGACCCAACAAGTATGAAGACTTGTATAATATGGGTAAACTAAATACATTCTGGATTTTGAAGTAAAAATGATAAGGTTTAAATCGTCTTGGTAAACTAGTTACGTAAGTCTAACCGTACGCGTAAGTGCGATAACGAGTAACCGGATAAGTCATGAACAAGTTCCATATGCCGATATACTTTAAACAAGTTATAATATCAGTAGGATATCAACTTGTATGCCTGTTAAGGTTTTAAAATCAAACTATGCCTCACAAGGGCGTTTTGGTCATTTTACAATATATAAAAGAAACTTGTGTACAATCTGAATGTTACGACCATAAACATTCTTTGAAAATACTTTACTTATGCTATAATATCAGTAAGATATAAAAAATATGTGTGTTTTATAGTTTAAAACCATACTATGCACCATAGGGGCATTTTGGTAATTTCACACATAGTTTTGAAGGCTAATTTGGGAATCTGAGTCTATATCGTATACCTACTGTAAAAGTATTTAAAATGATTTATAAAATCAGTAGGTAACAAGTCTTGATTGGTAGTTATGGTTTAACACCATACTACGCGCCGAAACGACGTTAAAGTCGCTAAATGACGATATTTGCGATCTTTTAGGAAAACTGATGTTATGATAAGATTTATATGACCAAAATATGTTAATTAATATAACATATCAGTAAATAAAAGTTTTTGTCTGAAAATCATGCTTTTAAATCATTTTAGGTGCAAAAAGGGCATTATCGTCATTTATGGGCATAATTCAAGAACGTATGCGAAAAAACAGTTTGTAAACTGAATGGACATCCCAAATTATCCTAATTATTATATTACATCAGTAGGCAATGAGTTTGTTATGAAAAATTATGCTTAAAACCGATCTATGCAACTAAAGGGCATTTTAGTTCATTTAAAGCACAATTTAATGATATTATATGCATACTCAATTTATGATCAAGTTCGTAACATCGATATATGTTAAACATGTTAATATATCAGTACCTAAGTTATTTGAATGCTTATTGGTGTCTAAAACCTTATTTTTGCTAAAAATGGCATAATGGTCAAATTACGGCATATTAATGGAACTTGCATAAAATTCAGATTTCTAATACGATTATGTAATATAACCCTATAGGGTTATGCTACATAATAATATGATCCTAACAGAACCTAAAATCAGTAGCAAACTAATCTAATTCGGTTCATAATCGAAAGTCAACGCAGAAGTCAAACTTAGCGACTTTCGGTTGCGAACCGACCCTAAAACTGGAATTGATGAGCCGAACATGTTTACACATGTTCTAATAATTATTACCAAGTTGTTTAAATGATAAAACGTATTTTAGAATACTTCTAAACGCATATTGCAATTATTTCAAAAACTGCCTCGTTGTCTTTTTAAAACAATATTACGTTGACTCGTCAATTGACAAAGCAAACGTGATTCTTAGGAGGTGCCCTTTTGAGGGTTTAACACCTACCTAATTACAATCATATAGCCATGTTCGTTGCGAACAATGGCTTGATTGTTTACAGTCTAACTAGAAGTCAAAGCGTTTATCGTAAACACTTGACTTTTCGGCTTTTTAAGCCAAATAAAAGAACTAGTCATGAAAGGAACACTTACAAGTGGTCCTATGGACTGAAGAAAACTCAAAGGTGGTTCCCAATTGTTTAGGATCCTCCAAGATGAGAAGATAGGAAGAAAGAATGAAGGTGTGAGCTTGAATGAATGAATTCTAAGCTTTATATAGATTTTGAGAATTGATAGGATCTTGCCAAGTGTTATAGGGGATTTATGAGATGATTACATGTGTTATACCATTGTTAAAAACCAATTAACAACCCATAGATTCATCAAATGGATTAGGAGTTTTGTGTGGTGAACAAGTAATAATAATAATAATATGCACATCATGACCAATATTAGGCACACCCGAGAGTATGACCGAGCATCACGGAGTTCCCGGTTCTTTTAAAAGGTCTCTCAAAGGTGTAGATTTACACGTTGACGCTTTTAGTCCTTTTAACGCACAAACTTGTGCGTATTATCGTTTAATGGCATCAAAGCCTTAAACGGCCAATATTAGGCATTCTCGTGAGTATTATCAAACATCACGATGCTTCGGGTTCGTTAAAAGGTTACTCAGTGGTAAGAATTAACATGTTGACACTTTTAACCCTTTTTAACGCACACACTAGTGAGTATTATCATTTATCGGCATTAAAGCCCTATATGGCCAATATTATGTATTCCCCATAATACAATCAGATATTATAACGCTCCGGGTTTGTTAAAAGATCACTCAGAGGTATAATTAAACATGTTGACGCTTTTAACCCTTCGTCGCGCAAACTTTTAATTAATTACGTAAACGGTTCCTTTTGATCAACAAGTGGCTCAATTATAATTATGAATACCATGTATTGTTATTCAGAGGCTTAGTTTAAGCATGTTAACACTTTCCACATTCAAAGTTTTTGATTTTTCGCAAAATTAGTCCATAATAGTCAACGTTTGACTTCATTAGGGTTTAGTACACGTGTCACACATCGTTGGGCATGATTTTTATGAGGTGTTACCACATCCGAGTGGTTTTCATCATGTTGAGGCGTGGGAGGTGTGTAGAAAACATGACAGGTGGGCCCCGGTACCATTGTTGGGTGAAGGTAGTAATAGTTCGGGCAAATACAGAAAGTCGTCGGATTCGGGTAACTACCATGCGGGTACATCGGAACTGGATTCACTAGTTCTATACCCGACATAAACGTAGACCCGTCACTAACAAGACCACAAAAGAAAGATAAGAGAGCCGTAACAACGTCTAACAGCTCAACGAGTTTGTCCGAGAAGCTCTCACAATACATCCTTATGAAAGAAAAAAAAAACACAAGCGATGGAGTTGGAGAATATAATAAAGAAACGTGAGGAAGACACCATAGCGTTAATGGCGGAACAACGTGAGGCGGTGTGACAACTTTTGCATGATCGAGATATGGAGACGTTTACTAAGCCACACGGCAATGCTTCACCCGAAATGTTGTCGTTTATTCTAGCCCGAAAAAGCGAGATCGTGAAAAATATCACTAGCCATGCAATTTCTAATTTTTAGTTTTACGTTTAGGTTTTTATTTTAATATAACGTAATGTCTTTTTTCTTATTTTAATTTAATGTGATGTCTTTTTTAATTAAATATAATTTTATTTTGTTTAAAATATGTTTTAATTATTAATACATTATTTGTAGAAATAAAAAGAAAACGGACTCCCCACGTGAGGAGTACCCATTATGTTTGAGTGGAATATAAGGAGTTAATAGAGAAGTTGACATGGCATGAAATGGTTGACTGAGGTGTAATGTTTAGCACTCCCCACATGGGAAGCACTTTGGTCTTGAGCTCGTTTATCAAACAAACTTAATTTCAGCCGGTGCCCATTAAGCTAAGCTCGAAGCAATATTAACAACCATTTTCTTATAAAACTAGGTTTTCTCATGAACCTAACATATACACACGCGGGGAATGATTCACTAAAAAGTGGATTTTGCCTAAGTAGCCTAAGAACGATTGTGATGATAACATGTGACACTCCTTAAAAGTAGGAAATAAAGATATTTTTGTACTAAAACATTTTGATCCTTATAAGTAGGAGTGTGAAAATGACATGTGGCACCCTTTTGTTTTCTAAAAAATCCAACCAAAAAAATTAAGTACAGAAAATATAACACAAAAAATCCAGTACAAACAAATATAGCACAAAAAATTCAGTAAAAAAATATAGCACAAAAAAATCTAGCACAAAAAATCTAGCATAAAAAAATCAGCAAAAACAAATTTAAGACAAAAAAAATCAGCACAAAAAATTTAGCACCAAAATGTAGTAAAAAATCTAGGGCAAAAAATGTTATACAACATAGAAATATAACACATTTATGTGAGTTTTTAGTTGTCATATTTTATATAGCAATATAGTACTCAAATTAAAGATAAAAAGACGCTCGATTTTATGAGAAATTTTTATAAAAAAATAATTTCGTATAAATAAGTTAAGAACGTGTAAAAAACAGGGGTGAAATATGCATATGAAAAGAGAATGTTAATAAATATGATTTTTTAAATGTACATTTACACTTGTCTTTTTTCCATTTGAAAAATAAAAGATTAAGATTAATTCTCATCCTATTTAGACAAAACAAACTTTTTATTTAATATTACCCCACAGACGCACACGTTAAATTTATGTGAGAATCATTCATCTAAAATTTTCTTTTATCAAGCAAAATTCATATTTAAAAAATAAAATAAAAATTGCTACATAACCATAATGCCACATGGTGTAGTTTAACGCCACCCCATCATGTCGGCCATTTTAGCGCCTTGGGGCGCCATCAACTACCCCACCATCGTTAACAGGGGGCGCTATGGCATCCCCGCCGTATGATATCAACCAATAAAATCTTTTCTCTTTATTATTATTTTCTTTGTATTTTGTTTAATAGGAAGCTTTAAACCATTGAATGCAAGTTGAAGGAAGTGACTTTAAATCCTCCTATGTGACATGACACTGATATGACGCTGATGTAACGTGATAAAGTCCCTTTATACCACATCCTTCATCCTAACGACCCTGTCCACGTAACTGTTAAAAAAAGCTACATAACCATAACGAACCTGCCCACGTCACCGTTAAAAAAATAAAAATTGCTACATAACCATAACGAACCTGTCCACGTCACCGTTAAGTGGCAGTGCCGAAAGGAAATTTACAATAACCCCCTTTGCATTTCCATCCCAGTTTTTCAATTTTTTTAACAAAGCTTTAGGAAAAAGCCCTCAACTTTTTAATAACTGTTTACCTTCTTATTTGTTCTAATAAAAAAATAAATGGTGCAGTTGCTTCTCAGCTAAAACACATAGCAAATGATATAAGGTTTCTTTCTCTACTTTTTTTGTTAACAAACCGTTATTTAAAAAAATTATGGTGCAACAAATCTCGCTTTGAAAAATGCAAGTGTTGGTTCGTATGGGTTTTGTTATGTTTTTACCTATTAAGAGACTTCATAACCAATTAAGAGGTGTCTTTTAAAGTGAACCAAACACACACTACATCATGTCAAAGATCTAAATTTCTAATGATTGAACATAAAGTAAACAAACAAACTGTTTTGACCATGAAATGATGCAAACCAATATATTATTGAATGTTCACTAACACAATTTAACGAGCACGTTTATCGTATCTAAGTATTGGATGTTTGTCGAACTTCTTTTTTTTGTAGTTCTCATTAGACTCTTGCAGCATCATTGATGAATCAAGCCCAACCTTTGGAATTAATCAGGTTTCTTGCACCAAGGGATGACACAAAAAATAGGACTTAGTGCTTGTTATTATTATTAATTTCAGTTACATTCTTTCATCCGTTCACTATGGATTTCATGTATTAGAAAACATTACCGCTCAATTCGTTGCAACACGTGGATAATCCAACTAGTTTTAGACAAGCATGAATTTAGAGCCAAAAGGTAGTTACAAAGAGGATTGCATTTGCTGACTGAACGGGTAACTTTGGTATTAACAAGATAGGACTGTAATTAAGAATTTATAAACGTAAGTGTTAAAAAATTCTTTTAATGTCAGAAAATAAATAATTACAATTCTCATTGGCATATCTTGAATTCACGTTGAAGAACTGAAATGATCATGGGAAAAAGTAAAGAAAGTAAACTATAGTGGGTTACAAAAGTAACTTGCGCAAACCCTTGTAATTTGATTTATATAATAATGATTCCTCTAAAACATAAATTTCTACAAGAACAAATTTAAACTATATAAGTTTATTAATAGTAATAATAGTCATAATAATTCATATTAAGAAATGATTGTTCCCCATATTCCTTCTACTTTTGTAGAAATGTAGACAAAAAAAGTTAGGGTGCTATCCTCGATTAAAGCCATTTTGATGAAACCTTTTCTACCACATTTAGTATTTTTTTAAAGAGTTAAATGCTTGGTTGGTCCATGTGATTTGCAAAAATTTCATACTTGTTCCTAGTGGTTTACTAATTACACGCGTGGTCCCAAAAGTTGTCAAAAATGAACTTGGTTGGTCCCCTGACCTAACCTCTGTTAAGTTTCTCAGTTAAGTGCTTTTGAAATGACTATTTTACCCTTCATCTTCTTCCTCCTTTTTATTAAATGATCCTACCACTATCACAACCACCTACACACCACTGCGATCTCCCCCGGCCGCCATCAACAGTCACAACCACCATCTCCGACGCCGGCCACCACCAACAACCACAACCACCAACAATAAATACATCAAACTTTTATTAATATTCCTTGATCAAAAAAAGAGAGAAATACCACACAGTCCTCATTCATCATCTAAACCCCCAAATAAATTTGCAGCAGATTATCCACAAAAAAAGAGAGAAATACCATACAGACCAGAAAAGAGAGAAATACCATACAGACCAGATTACTGATGTGTTTAATCGGATGGATCGATCAAGATCTAAAAGATGTTATTACCTAGAATAAAACAACTACTTTTACCCTAATTTTGACTCCGACGGAACTGCAGCTTCGAATCGATCTGGCTCGTGTTTCCAGGTTGTATGAACATCACTAACCATCAACAATTTGAATCGATCTGGCTCGTGTTTCCGATGGAATGCAGTCGTTTCAGCTTGCAATCAGTTTCTGGCTCTTTGTGTCCGTCGTGCTTGGTGGGTGTTCGAGGGTGGAGGTGAGAAGCGGTGGTGGGTGTTTGGTTGTAGTGGTGGTGGTGGTGGTGATGGTGGTGCTTGTTTAAGAATAACGAGAGAGAGAGAGAGAGAGAGAGAGAGAGTGTGTGTGGTGCTTAGTTTGGTGGTTCGAGATTGTCTGGTTATGGTGTGTAACAGTGGGGTTAAGTGGGTGGTGGTAGGGTTTTTTTAGAGTATTTTTTTTTATTTCTTTTGATTGTTCAAGCGTAATATAGTCATTTCATACATGGTTAACTGAGAAATTTAACAAAGGTTAGGTCAGGGGACCAACCGAGTTCATTTTTGACAACTTTTGGGACCACGCATGTAATTAGTAAACCACTAGGACCAAGTATTAAATTTTTGCAAACCACAGGGACCAACCAAGCATTTAACTCTTTTTTAAAATTGAAAATCTTGTGTAACTTGTCTTGTCGTTTGAGTGTTTGACCGATATGTGTGCTAGACTGCTAGTCGCTTTAGAAGTTGTACTACAGCGCTTTCAATCTTGTACCCTTCAGAAGTTGAGCACCCTTTAAATTTCCAACTCTATTTAACACATACATGCCATCTCTCTTGTTTTCATACTATAAACCACCTTCTTCTCCGTCGAAACATCAAGCATGAAGTCGAGCTTTAGCACATTTCCTCCTCTTAATCCCGTCAGAGCACGTAGTGGTAGAAAATCAAAAGTTACAAAAGTAATTTGCTCAATCCCTTCTTGTAATTTGGTATATAATAATGGTTCCTCTAAGACCCCCTGTAGTGGGGCGTTATTTGGGCATTTTTTTATGTATAGCGCCCCATAGCGCCCCGCACACCACGACTGGCGGCGCTATGGGGGAGTTTTTGGTGAGAGGCGCGATATGCATAGCGGCGCCATGGGATTTGCTTTTCAAGTGTTGACCAATCAAAAATTATTAAGGGTTTTTATAATTAATTAATGAAATTGAAAATTAATAATTAGGTAATGATGTGTAGGGGCTTTATGACTACGGTCTCTAGTAATATAACGCCCCATAAAGCCTCAGTGTGACGTGGCACGACACGTGTCGCATAACGCCCCACAAGGGGCTTTATGACTACGGATGGCCTAAAATATAAATATCTACGAGAACAAATTAAACTAGACCTGGCAAACGGGTCGGGTTGGGTCGGGTCATGGGTCAAAACGGGTTCGGGTTGAAACGGGTTCGGGTCAAAACGGGTCAACTAAAAAAAGGGTTGTTTTGGTTCGCAATCGAAACGGATTCGCGGTCGAAACGGGTTCGGGTCGGAACGGGTTCGGGTCGGAACGGGTTCGGGTCGGAACGGGTTCGGGTTGGAACGGGTTTCGGGTCCGGTCCGGTTAGTTAAAAAAATGTTTTTTTAAAGATATTGTAAATCAAGGGGCAATTTAGTCGGGTTAAAACGGGTCCGGGTTGGCTCGGGTTGAGAATGGGTTCGGGTCGGGACGGGTTTAGGTAAAAAAAGTGCATGAGCTGTTAAAACGGGTCCAGGTTGGTTTGGGTTGGGTTGAGAATGGAAACCGTGCTTGACAAGTAATCAAACGATGCGCCATATGAGCCTTTTCGGTCAAAACTGCAACAGGTTCCTTGACAGCTTCACGAATATGTTCACTTGGGTGTTGTTGGTTTTTGAAGAGGTAAAAGGCCTGCCGTCTGCGGACCACATCTGCAGGCATCTGCAGGAGAAGAGGTGGACCAAAGGTCTGCAGTCTGCAAGAATGTCGCAACCCCCGCCCCCTATCTGTCCCGGGAACGGGCGACCGCGAGACCAGTTGTGGTGGTATCATTTTGTTTATCAATTTGGCAGCGGAAATTTCATCAGGACCGTAGTTAGGAAATGTTTATCAGAGTAAAACCACCATATTTTATATTAATAATCACATGGGTAAAACCCAAGTTTCTTATTACAACATGTTTATAGGGATAAACCCTATTTTATTGAATTTAAAACATCATCTTTTAGGTAACTTTTATAGCCACATTTTTCCAAGCCGTCAGTGCTCTCCAGCTGGGTTTCTTCTAATTGGCTTTTATATTTTGTTACCTGAAATGCGTTTTAAAAACATTTGTCAGTGGGAAATACTGGTGAGTGAATCCCAGTTTAATCAAGAAGAATTTTATCCTTTAACAGTATTGAGAGCAATCACATTGTTTATTTCTACACAATTACTCATTCAGTATTGTCAATCCTGACTGGTGGGTCATATTACACATTGGCTAACTTGTTGTCCAATGGTAACGTGTTCCACATTTTGTATACAAAACCCCAACATACCCGCAGTAATTGAAGAACTACAAAGACTCAATCACTGCTTAATTGCATTGTAAAACATTTAAGGTTTTGTAAAAACAATTTACAAAAAGGAGATAACTCACATTGCTATCTTAGGTTTTCTGTAAGGGTTTCCTGGTGATAATCTATAATTTACACGATGCATATATGTTAGTAAAATAACCCATTATTTACATTAGTAATACCCTCCCCGAGTCGGCATTCCAACGACTACGTCGGGCAGAAACTCGACAGCCGTTACGGAACCCTGGATCAATCGGGCAGCGTATCTAATACGTAACCGGGATTATAATACTTACATCGGGGCAGAACTTCGTTATTTAGGGGGGTATTATACCCGGAAATTATAAATGCTATTCAGAAATTAGGGAGAAAGCTCGAGAGATGAACGAATTCGACTGAAGGCTGATGCGTGCAATTTATAGGGCTGATCTTTGTGTTCGTCGCGCCCCGCGTAGCATTACTCCAGGGCTTACGCGGCCCGCGAGGCTCCCTAGCCCTATGGTTGCTGACCCGACCAATAGACTTGACACGACTAGGACACGTGGCGGCACCAGGTGTCGCCCTAATCCCTTGTTGTCGCGGCCCGCGTAGGCAGTAGCCAAAGGCTACGCGCCCCGAGAGGACCCCATTTTTCTTGTTTTTATTTTATTTTTAATGCTAGATCGTATTTTGGGCTCGGTTTTCACATACGGGGTGTATTTTAAGACATGTTGGGGTATTTTAAAATATATTAGGGTGTCAAAATATTTTGGAGGGTTGTTATATCCTCCCCACCTTGTTTTAGAGCTCGTCCTCGAGGTCTACTGGAACAGGTGTGGGTATTTCCTTTGCATTTCTGATTCAAGCTCCCATGTGTATTCTGGTCCTCTTTTGGAGTCCCATTTTACTTTGACTAGAACTAGTCTCTTGTGCTTGAGGTTCTTAACTTTCCTGTCTTCAATCTGTAGAGGCTTTTCTACAAACTTTAACTGTTCATTTACCTCTATATCCTTAAGAGGTACTGCGAGTGATTCATCAGCTAAACACTTCTTGAGATTAGATACATGAAATACATCATGTATTCCTGCCATTTCCTCTGGCAGTTGTAGCTGATAGGCTACAGGTCCTATTCTTCTAATAATCTCAAAAGGTCCAACATACCTGGGGCTTAGCTTTCCCCTTTTGATGTATCTTACCACTCCTTTTCAGGGAGAGACTTTCAATAATACCTTATCTCCTACTTGAAATTTCAACGGCTTTCGTCTGTTATCAGCATAACTCTTTTGTCTATCTCGTGCTACTTTTAGTCGTTCCTTGACTTGAATGATCTTGTCTGTTGTTTCTTGTACTATCTCAGGTCCAGATAGTTGCTTTTCTCCAATTCCTGCCCAACAGACTGGCGTTCGGCACTTTCGTCCATAAAGTGCTTCGAATGGTGCAGCATTGATACTTGTGTGATAACTGTTATTATAAGAAAATTCTATCAATGATAAATGATCGTCCCAATTACCTCCAAAATCAATTACACAAGCTCTAAGCATGTCCTTCATTGTCTGAATTGTCCTTTCACTTTGTCCATCCGTTTGAGGATGATAAGCGGTGCTTAGATTCAACTTGGTTCCCATTGCTTTTTGGAAACTTGTCAAAAAATGAGAGGTAAAACGACTATCTCTGTCAGAAAAAATTGATAGAGGAATTCCATGTAATGAAACTATTTCATTTACATATAATTTAGCTAATTGTTCCATATTGAAAGTTTCTTTCATTGGTAGGAAATGAGCTGACTTGGTTAGCCTGTCTACAATCACCCAGATTGTATCATTACCTTTTCTTGTTTTGGGAAATTTAGTAACAAAATCCATTGTTATTAATTCCCATTTCCATACAGGCATTTCTAATTGTTGCAATAAACCTGAGGGTTTCTGATGTTCAGCTTTGACTTGTGAACAGGTTAAACACTTTGCAACATATGCTGCTATATCCTTTTTCATTTCTATCCACCAAAAATTCTTCCTTAAATCTTGATACATCTTATCACTTCCAGGATGCATCGTATACTTAGACTTATGAGCTTCTTCTAATATACGGTGACGTAGGTTTCCTAATTTAGGTATCCACATTCTTTTCTTATGGAATCTCCAAATTCCATCTGTTCCTTGTTTTAATTCCTTAATCATTCCTTTCAATTTCTCAGTATCATCATTGATTACTGATTCTTGTGCTTCTCTAATCTGATCATTTAAATCTACTTACAGATTTAATTTAAGAGAACGTACTCTTTTTGGCTTTTCGTGATACTTTCGACTTAAAGCATCAGCTACTATGTTTGCTTTTCCTGCATGATACTGGATATCACAATCAAAATCACTAAGTATTTCCATCCAGCGTCTTTATCTCATATTCAATTCTCTTTGCCCAAAAACATACTTTAAACTCTTATGGTCGGTGAATATGGTAAATTTACTACCGTATAGGTAATGTCTCCAAATTTTAAGGGCAAAAATTATAGCTCCTAATTCTAGATCATCGGTTGGGTAATTCTCTTCATGATTCTTAAGTTGTCTAGAGGCGTAAGCTATAACCTTTTGACATTGCATTAATACACATCCATATCCTAACTTAGAAGCGTCACAATAGATTACAAAATCTTCAGTTCCTTCTGGTAACGCTAGTATGGGTGCATGGGTTAATCTTTGCTTAAGAATTCTAAAGGCTTCTTCTTGTTTTGGTCCCCATTCAAACTTAACAGATTTACAGGTTAACTTAGTTAAGGGAATGGCTACTCTAGAAAAATCTCGAATAAACCTTCTATAATAACCGACTAGTCCTAAGAAACTTCTAACCTCGGTTGGTGACTCGGGGGTTTTCCACTTGGTTATCGCCTCGATCTTGGTGGGATCTACATGAATTGCTTCATGATTAACTAGGTGTCCAAGAAATTGTACCTGTTCTAACCAAAACTCACACTTCGAAAACTTAGCATAAAGCTTTTCTTTTCTCAATAAACTTAGAAGTGAGTGCAGATGCGCTGCATGTTCCTCTTTGCTTTTGGAATAAATAAAAATATCATCTATAAAGACAATTATGAATTTATCCAAATATGGCTTACATATTCGGTTCATCATGTCCATGAATGCAGCTGGGGCATTGGTTAAACCAAATGGCATGACAGTAAATTCATAATGGCCATACCTTGTTCTGAAAGCGGTCTTAGGAATGTCCTCTTCTTGTACCTTTAATTGATGATATCCTGACCTTAAATCGATTTTTGAGAAAAATCGTGCTCCTTGCAATTGATCAAACAGATCATCGATTCTTGGTAATGGATACCGATTCTTAATCGTGACTTTGTTTAATTCACGGTAGTCAATGCACATACGCATTGATCCGTCCTTCTTCTTAACGAATAAAATCGGTGCTCCCCATGGGGATGAGCTTGGCTGTATGAATCCTTTCTCCAACAATTCATCTAATTGTTTCTTTAGTTCTTGCATTTCTGCGGGTGCCAATCGGTAAGGTGCTTTGGCAATTGGTGTGGTTCCTAGTATTAAATGGATTCTGAATTCAACTTCTCTATCTGGAGGTTGCCCTGGTAGCTCTTCTGGAAATACATCTGAAAACCAGGATACTACTGGAATATCCTTTAATTCTTTTCCTTTAGTGTTAGTGATTATGGAAATCAAATACACTAATGATCCTTTTCTTATATAACTTGGTGTTTTCATCACATAGATGAACTTTGTGGATTTAGAGAACTTATTTCCTCTAATTGTGATCTTTTCACCCCTTGGTGAATTTACTTGAATTGACTTTTGATCACATAAAATACTGGCTTTATTGGCTATTAACCAATCCATTCTTAACACAACATCAAATCCTGCCAGATTCATGGGGTAAAGGTTTGCAATAAATCTTTGATTTAAAATTTCTATTCTTGCTCCCTGCAAGATTTCAGAAATTTTAATGGTTTCCCCATTTGCTGTCTCTACTAGACATTCTTGTGGAAGTTTAGTTAATGATTGATTAAGAAGTTTGCAAAATGAAGTATTAATAAAACTTTGGTTCGCACCAGAGTCAAATAATACTTTAGCAAAAACATCATTAACTAAAAACGTACCAGTGATCACATCCGGTATCATCTTTGCTTCTTCTGCAGTAAGAACAAATGCTCTAGCATTTTTAGTATTCTTGGTATTCGTAGCTGGAGCTAACTTTGGACAGTTAGGCTTGATATGACCTTGTTCTCCGCAGTTGTAGCATATCCTGTTGTTAGGCTTTTTCCTGCAGTCTTATTCCTTGTATCCAGATATTTTGCAAAAGTTACAGTATATGGAGCATCTTCCTGAATGCTTCCTTTTGCAATACTTACAGTAGGGTGCAGAGGTAGAACCTACATTTCTCCCACGGTTAGAATTTCCAGAACGAAATTCTTGAGTAAGCCTCTGGGTTAGGTTCCTCCTTTGATCCTCTTCTCGTGTACGGACTAATTCATCAGTCAAGGTGTTGGCTAGTTCTACTGCTTCTTCTATGGTTTGAGGTCTAGCTGCCTTGACTACATGTCTAATATCCCCAATTAATCCCCAGATGTAACGGGAGATTAAAACTGGTTCAGGTGAAGCAATGGTTGGTACTATTCTGGCATATTCAAAGAATAATGTAGTATAACCCTTACTATCTACCCCAATCATCCTAAGGTTTAGGAATTTATTTGCTATCAGTTCCTTTTCATTAGGAGGACAGAATTTCCTTTCTACCATGCTTTTAAACTCCTCTCATTCCATATTGTAAGTTCTATCACTTCCCCTAGACTGGAGGATAGTGTTCCACCATTCTAGTGCTGAATTCTTAAACAGATTGGAAGCAAACATTATCTTATCCTCTTCCGCACATTTACTTATTCTTAAGACTGCCTCAGTCTTTTCTATCCAGCGTAGAGATGCAACGACCCCTTCATTGCCTGAGAATTCCATTGGTTTACAAGACTAGAATTCTTTATAAGAACAACCGTAAGACACGGTTCTTCTTCTTTTGGAAATGGGCACTTGAAGTACGGGTCCATTGTTCACGCTGTTTTCAGGTTCAGAGGGTCGCTTACTATCATGTTTACTTTTATTTTCGGCTTCTCTAACCGTTTTGATAATATATGGCATCGTATCTATTATCCCTTCTGCCACTATATGTTGCATGGCACTGTTATCCACTTGGTTTCCGTTATTGTTGTTGTTCGGGTTCTCATTATCCAAGTTAATGTTACTCTGGTTATCGTTATTCTGGTTTTCCTTGTTTACTTCAACGTCCATCTGAATTTTAAACATTTACCAATTATTAATATCACAAAATAATTAATAATTTAGGTAACAACCACACAACACACATATTAACCAAAAGCGTCGAGCATTGCGACTTTACTCTTTTCTATTATAGTACGCTTCTAATACAAACCAATACTAGAAATTAAAAATTACAATACAATACTACTATGCATCGCTAACCACGAAGTGGTCTATACTACAACATATGTTATTATTATTATATATATATATATATATATTATTTTTTTTCATACAAACATATTATATATTATTATATTATATTATTATTATTACCAACTCCACCGTCTCCTTTACTGGTCTGGATTCATCCAGTAATCCATATTGCGCTCGTCGTACTTCCAGACGAGTCGCTCTCCTACCTGCCTTATCCTCTCACTACTTTCTAAAATCTCTTCTCCGAAAGTTCGGAGCTCATGCACATTATCTGCACTCATTGGGGGTGCATGTGTTGGTACTGGGTCCGGGTACTGGGGCATGGGATTCTCCTGAGGGTACGGATTCTCTAAGATCTCTCTAATGTATTCATCGTTGTCATAGTAGGGATCTAGAGGGTCCAGACCTGGATAGGCTGCTAAGTTTGGCATGGGTTCGTCATTTAGGTGATAGCGCGACACATAATCCCTATGATCATCGAGCCATGGATCACAATCTGGGTCTAAGGGATTAGGAGCTGGTATCCTAGGTATCTCCTCAGGGTTGAAATCATGCATTTGGACTTGTTTTTCAGGGTTATCTTCTATCTCCATCGGCTGAGTAGGGAACAAAGGTAAGGGTTGTGGGGCTACTAGTTGTTCCAGGTTTGGGTCGGCAGCAGTTGTTGCTAGGATATGAAAATTAGCTAAGCTTCTATTAAGCATATCCTATGTATGGGCATCTGACTCTCGCTTAGCGGCTGCTAGGACTCTTTGCTGTTGCAACTTTCGCATTCTTTTCCTACGCTCAAATGCTCCCTTACTGAACCATCCTCTCTTTTTCTGAGGGAATGGCTCTTCAGACTGAGCCTTAAAGACAAACATCCCTTCTTCATTATCAGCGGCATACCCAGAGAGGGCAGGCTGTGAAGAGGTACCTTCACTCCTAGGTGAATCAGATAATTGACGATGCACGTCTGAGGGTCCTTGATCACTCATACTGAAAACTAACAAATAGTCAAATAACACACAACAGTAAAATACAGATATGCACGTATTTCCATAATTAATTTCCTAACAATTTGAATAATATATTGATGTCAGCAGAACACTTATGTGGCTGTCAGTGGCTTAGCTCTGATACCACCTTCTGTCGCAACCCCCGCCCCCTATCTGTCCCGGGAACGGGCGACCGCGAGACCAGTTGTGGTGGTATCATTTTGTTTATTAATTTGGCAGCGGATATTTCATCAGGACCGTAGTTAGGAAATGTTTATCAGAGTAAAACCACCATATTTTATATTGATAATCACATGGGTAAAACCCAAGTTTCTTATTATAACATGTTTATAGGGATAAACCCTATTTTATTGAATTTAAAACATCATCTTTTAGGTAACTTTTGTAGCCACATTTTTCCAAGCCATCAGTGCTCTCCAGCTGACTTTCTTCTAATTGGCTTTTACATTTTGTTACCTGAAACACGTTTTAAAAACATTTGTCTGTGGGAAATACTGGTGAGTGAATCCCAGTTTAATCAAGAAGAATTTTATCCTTTAACAGTATTGAGAGCAATCACATTGTTTATTTCTACATAATTACTCATTCAGTATTGTCAATCCTGACTGGTGGGTCATATTACACATTGGCTAACTCGTTGTCCAATGGTAACGTGTTCCACATCTTGTATACAAAACCCCAACATACCGGCAGTAATTGAAGAACTACAAAGACTCAATCACTGCTTAATTGCATTGTAAAACATTTAAGATTTTGTAAAAACAATTTACAAAAAGGAGATTACTCACATTGCTGTCTTAGGTTTTCTGTAAGGGTTTCCTGGTGATAATCTATAATTTACACAATGCACATATGTTAGTAAAATAACCCATTATTTACATTAGTAATACCCTTCCCGAGACGGCATTCCAACGACTACGTCGGGCAAAAACTCGACAGCCGTTACGGAACCCTGGATCAATCGGGCAGCGTATCTAATACGTAACCGGGGTTATAATACTTACATCGGGGCAAAACTTCGTTATTTAAGGGGGTATTATACCCGGAAATTATAATTGCTATTCAGAAATTAGGGAGAAAGCTCGAGAGATGAACGAATTCGACTGAAGGCCGATGCGTGCAATTTATAGGGCTGATCTTTGTGTTCGTCGCGCCCCGCGTAGCATTACTCCAGGGCTTACGCAGCCCGCGAGGCTCCCTAGGGTAGGCCCTAGGGTTGCTGACCCGACCAATAGACTTGACACGGCTAGGACACGTGGCGGCACCGGGTGTCGCCCTAATCCCTTGCTGTCGCGGCCCGCGTAGGCAGTAGCCAAAGGCTACGCGCCCCGCGAGGACCCCATTTTTCTTGTTTTTATTTTATTTTTAATGCTAGATCGTATTTTGGGCTCGGTTTTCACATACGGGGTGTATTTTAAGACATATTGGGGTATTTTAAAATATATTAGGGTGTCAAAATATTTTGGAGGGTTATTATAAAGAAGATGAGTGTTTGTTTAATTCTACAAAAACCTCTTCTCTTCTCATTTATCACACAAAGACAGACCACTCCTCTCTCTCTCTATCTCTGTCTTCATCTTTACCAGTTTCTTTAAAAACCCTAACTCATTTCATCAGACTCTCATCCAAACACGCACACCATGAACATCTACCTTCTCCCCCATCTTCTCTCTACAATCTAATCCAAACACATACAAATAGAATTGAAAACTTATAATTTCATCATCTCCTCCATCTTTCACATACACACACAAGATCCATCCTACCTACACCACCTCTACCCCCTTTCGGTTAATCACTCTGTTAAGAAACGACCGACCAGACTCCGACCGGCGAAGCCGGCTACGGTTTACGGCGATGGCAGGGGATTATCACGACTGTTCTCCGGCGAAGCTCAGAGCGGCGGTAGAGAGAGAGAGAGAGGCTAGAGAGATCGATGAGAGAGGAAGACACGGGAGAGAGAGAGGGATGGAGGGAAAACGATGGCGGAGACGCCGTTTTCCGGTAACGATCCACCGCCGTGCGGCGGAGCCGTGGCGTCGGTGGTGGAGCTTTTCTGTTCGACAAGTTTCCGGTAAGCACACGTCTCTGTTTCCCCGATTTCTTTTATTTTTCTGAAGAAGATTAATGATGATGATGATGATGAATTGCTGATTCTGAGGATGATAATGAACTGTTGTTGCTGATTATGATGAAGAGGAGAGGAGAGAAGAGGTTTGAAGAGGTTAGAAGACATGGGTTGATGTCTTCATCAAGTAGAGGTCTCGCAGACCTTTTTTAATGAAAGGTCTGCAAGAAAACAAACAAGCTGCAGGACCCAAAGGTCTGCGCGCATTTGCGCGATGCAGACATAAGTGCTCAGAAGAGCTTTTGCCCAAAAAACAAACACCACCTTGGTGCACCAAGATCCACATTTTCATTATATAGTGAAACGGTTTGATCAATTTCCTGTTTGATCACTTTCTTGTGCCTGATATCTTCACTGACACCCCCTGAATGATTAGTTTCAAATCCTTTTACAACTCCTGGAGCAATTCCATGATCCAATTCAAACTTTTCAGTCCTACTTTCTTCAACACTTGGGAAACACGTTCTCAAAGTTTTCCTACTCAACACCATCATGTTATCCACCAACTTATGCAGAAACTTCAGGGGTCGTTTTGGTAAAACAAACAACTAAGAAGTTTAGGTCTAGATCATAACCACCACACGAGGTTATGTGGGAACATAGCCATGAATTCTTTCCGAATATTTGGCAAGCCAATGCACATATGCACGGTCCAATGGCGGTGCAACCTTCAAACTTCTTCATCTCTTTCCTTTGCCTGTTTGTTTCTCATTATGATCCGACCCGACAAAATTTACCATAAGATCAATCTGTACAAAGTCCTCATGAGTGAGAAAACAAACCACTAAGAAGTCTAAAAGCACATTACAGAATCAAACTTCAACGCAAATATCATCAATAATGACGGAATCAACCGGAATTGCGTCTAACCGAATCAAATTCAACTGATTAAAACCGATAATCGATTAAACTAGGTATCATTTTTTTTTACTCGATTGAAAAAGCAAGATTTGTGGAGCTGATAAGCAAACCAAAAACTGAATAAGCAATTTGGCTATGGTTAGGAAGCGAACCGAATAAACCAAAAAGATTTTGGTTTGTTTTTTCGATAGGTTTCGGATTTAGGTGTTTTTCGATTACGGATAATTTTTCACGCCCCTACAGAGTAAGTTATGAGCTTCAATGTCATTGTAATGCATAAGTTATGAGCTTGTAACAAAAAAACCACCAGCCATCTACCCTTCCATCTCCAGCCATATACCCCAACTACCATCACCAGCCATCACAACCCGCATTATAAAGCCCCAAAACTATATCTCGATTAAAAGCATAACACTACCCAATTGCATTACAAACTAACCTAATTGCACCAGTACTCAACATAATCATCAACACTTCAATAAAATGATTAAAATCAAACTAGAAACCTAATAATTTGCTAAACAAAACAGTACACGAACTATTGTTATCACAACACAAACAGAGTTGTAATAAAATTGTAATATTGAAAAGCCAAAGTTACGAGAATAATCAAATCAGAAGTTGAGAGAGTACCGAATGAATTAACAATTGCAATAATCGGCGATTTAAGAATGTAAACCCTAGAGAATGATAATCAATCTTGTTGTATGAGCAGTTGATAATCAATTGCGCATTACATACGATGCCGCCAGAGGGTTGAGGGGGTTTGTGGCGGAGGAGACGACAGAGATGGCGGAGACGGTGGGGGATTGTGGCGGATGAGACGGCAGAACCGGTGGAGATTGGGGCGTCGCTGATGAGTGATTAATTAATGATGTTCATTTTTCAGTGTTTAACCCGTGGTTGATATCTTATTTCACCACAACCCTAAACAACCCATTCCTTTAAAATTCTCAACCCGGAATGACCCGTAGATAACCTTTTTTGTTTTTTAATTAACCCAGTTCGACCCTTTGACTTAAATTACTTTACCCAAACTCACCCATAGTATCTTATAAATAACCCAAAATGACCCATATCAAAGACTCTGGGTCAGAACTGCACCCCTAAATTAAACTATATGGATCTGTTTGGTATGAGGTAATGGAATGGACGAAGAAATGGAATGGACGAGGTAATGGAATGGACGAGGGAATGCAATGGATCATTACCATTCCATGTCTTGTTTGGTTACCATGTGTGAATGGAATGAATTATTATTGTGTATTGTTCGGCAGGCAAGAAAAATAGAGTAATAAAATTAGCGGTGAGTGGTGGTGGTCGGTGGTAATGATTGTGGGTGGTTATAGGTGGCGGAGGGGGGTGTCGGCGGCGGCGATGGGTGGTGGTGGCGGCGGCTAGTGGCGGTGCGATGGTGACGACGAGTGGTGGTGGCGGCAATGTGGCCTTTGGTGTTGGGTGGCAGCAGAGGTGGCGGTGGGTGGCGGCGGCGGTTGGTGGTGGCGGTAGTGGTGGCGTCGACGATGGTGGTGGGTGGCGGCGGCGTTGGCGGTTGGTCGCGATTGTGGGTGATAACGGTGGCAAGTGGGTGGCGGCGGCGACGGTGGCTGGCGGGGTGAGGTGGTGGTGGTGGTGGATTGTGGCGAAGGTGGTGGGTATGGTGTTGATGAATGGTGCAAGAGGGGATGGAATGGAAAAAAAACATGAGGGGTGGAAGGAATGATTTTGAGGGAATGGAATGCCTTTTAGAATGAGTGATTTCATTCCATTGACCAACCAAACACCCTTTTCTTCATTCCCTCGTAATCATACATTTCATTCCACCTCTCATTCCTGCATACCAAACACTACCTATAAGTTTATTAATAGTAATAATAATCATAATAATTCTTATATAAAAAATGATTGTTCCTCCATAGTCCTACTTTTGTATAAAGGTAGAAAAAAAAAGTTAGGGGACTGACTATCCAAAAGGTCTTCTAAAAGGCGTTATTTTTGTTGGATTTTGCATATGGTTGGGCCCCACGCTAAAGAAAAGGCATTAAGCCACACCCCATCTTCCCCACTCTATTTATCACATACATGGCACCTCTGTTGTTTTCATACTATAAACTACCATCTTCTCCGTCGAAACATCAAGCATGAAGTCGAGCTTTAGCACATTTCCTCCTCTTAATCCTGTTAGAGCACGTAGTGGTTATCCTCCTCTTCCACAGTAAACCTTTACTCTAAATAAACTCTCTGTTTCTCTTATTCTACTTAGCTGGTTGTTTTAACCGGATTTGTTTTATCATTGTTTGTCTCTCAAGCTTTTCAGCCCTATTCAACTGGAATCAGCCACAAACAATCGTAATAAACATACCAAATCCAAACAATTCAGCTGGAGAAGAGCGTAACTTCCATAACGTCTTCGTTGTGTAAGCTGTCATTATTAACTAATAATGGCTACGTATCGTAGCGTATCCTAATCAAGATGACAAACTGTTGCTGAACAAACAAATCCGTGAGCTTCTTATGGGCAAAACAGACAATATTGGTAGTACGCGAGATCGAATGTTACAATATATGCGGATTAGTGTAATTTGAGATGGTGGAAGCCTGTGTTTTGTTTTGTTTCTTTTCATGATTTTCTTTGAAGTTACAGAGGATCTTTATTAGAATACAAATTGATAGATGATGACTGGAAGATGTTTTATTTTGTAGGTTTGGATCTTCCGATGGCCAAAACAAACTTGAATCGCCTATCATTACCACTCCACATCCCAATGAATATACTACAGGGTATGTGCACATTTTACTCTGTTGTTCCCCTTATATTAGGCCCGTACACGAACCCAATATTCATGAACTGGTTGTGAACTTGTTCGGCAGGAAGTTCGTTTATGTTCGTTTATTTGATAAACAAAGGAACATGAACAAAAGTATTTGATAAACGAACGAATATGAGCAAAAGTATATGTTCATTTAATTGAATGAACGAACATGAACACACGTGTTGTTCGTTTATTTATGTTCGTGAACATTCGTTTATGTTTGTTCATTTATGTTCGTTTATATTTTAATAAACACATATGGAGTTATATTTATACAATTATAAACATAATAGAGACTACTTATATACATATAACTAATTGATAATTGGGTTTCCAATAATAAAAATAAGTTTTCCAATAGTACTTGTCGTGATTAATAAATCATTAATAGAAAGAAAGCTACTTTATTTCCGTTTATGTTTGGTCATTTATGTCCATTTGTGTTGTTTTATGTTTGTTAAAGTATGTTCGTATAAGTTTGTTTGTTTATGTTCGTTTACGTTCGTGAATTATTCGCTTAGGTCTTAAACGAACGAACATAAATGAACACGAACATGCACCTTTTATTAATGAACGAGCACGGACATAAAATTATTATATGTTCGTATTCGGTTAAAGTTAAATAAACAAACACGAACATGCCTCTGTTCGTGTTCGTTCGATTCGTTTATAGGCCTACCTGATATATTAGATGTCATGTGTTTCCTAAATCAACATACATATTTCCATTTCAAACTCACTTAACACAATGTTTGATAGTGGTAACAGCGAATGTAAGCTAATAACATCAATACAAAACACACGTGTTGTATAGTAATTAACTCTTTTTAATGTTGAGAAGCTGAAGCCTTCCTGGATCATTGATATCAAGCTAGTAAATCTATTCAATATCAAGCTTGAAACGTTCACATGTACATATTTCAATTGTTATTATTGTGTATTGAAACAGGCTTCATCAATCCATAACCATTAGTGATGATAATGATGATGAAGAAGATGGAGAAGGGGTAGCTGAAGTTGAAGTTGAAGTTGAAGTTGAAGGAGGAGGACAAGAAGACGAGCGAGAAGTTGAAGTTGAAGGAGGAGGTGGTGAAGAAGAACAAGAAGTTGAAGTTGACGTTGAAAGAGGAGGAGTTGGAGAAGAAGAAATTGAAGCGGAAGTTGAAGTGGGAGGAGGAGGAGAAGGACAAGTTGAAGTTGAAGGAGACTTGGGTGACCATCCAGGAATAAATAGGCAACAAGCAACAAGGTAAGCTTGATTACGTTGAACTTGCGCATTTGAAGGCTTGTGTTGTTCGTATTTTTGCTTATATCCATCCATCTATCTTTGTTTTGTCTAACCAGGTTAACTAACTCAAAAGTTTCTCCGTATGCGCTTATTATTGTTGCCACAATGTTTGGAATTGTTACCGGCATTCTTAAACAAGGAAAACACACCCTTCACTTTGCAAAGGTCCATATGCTTATATTTGTTGTGAGTTTTGGCAGCGGTTATGTTGCTTACACTGTATACTCTTGGGTCACTGACCATTCAGCTTGCAAGACGTTCAAAGGTCTTTACTATATATGTTGTAACGTGGCCTTCATCTCGGTGCTATTGATGTTATACACCACTGCGTAAATTGGGCACCGCTACATTACACTTTCGGTGTTTAAACTTTTTTCATTGGACTTATGAACTTGTTTTGTTGCTAATGTTTTCTCTACATACTCGACTTCGTATTTGTGTTGAATCAACTTTGAAACTTTTCATGTTGTATACGCTATATGTTTTTACTTGCTATTTTATAAATTGTCTTCTTTCTTCCCTAAAGACATACATTGTATCCATCCTTAAGCACTCTCTGTTTCAAATGTGGCTTTTCTTTAGGGTGGAGGAATGAAGGTTGTAATCAGATAGTTATGTTTAGAGGTTAAATTTTTGGTCCTTTTTTGTTTATAAAACTGAAATAAATGACACCAGATTTATTAATTGCAATTTAGCACTAATTTGGTTCAAATATAATGGATTCTTGCACTAAAGTCCATTTTAGACAAATTATAGATTTATTGCTTGCTATGGATTCGTACAACAGGAAGAAAAAAGGTGGTTTTAATATTGGGGCACTAGAATTAAAAAAAAATCAAGAAAATTTGAATGTGAATTGGGCTAAACTAATTATTAGTTGTTGGGCTAATCTTTTCATTTTTGCAAGTAATTCTTGTAGGCTCACAATGGGCTGCTCCAGATGGATATAAAACCAACGAGGGCAGCTTTGATGATTAAAATCGGCGGCTCAACTTTATAATCTGAGAGTTATTTGGTTATAACATCAAGAAGTATGATTTCGGGTAGGGTCGAGATAATTGGTTAGATAATATCCTCACATATTTTATGGCTGGATTTTCAATCTAGCAATTGATCTTTAAAACTTTAAGGGCTGTTTGTTTACCTCTTAATGAGGCTCTTGATCTTGATGGTTCAGACCTTGTACTGGTTCAATACTTAATGGTTCAGAGTGTTTGTTTCGTGAGCAGATTTCTGAATGGTTCAGACATTTGCCTCTGAATGGTTAAGGTGCTGTTTGTTTTTTCAGAGGTAAAAGGTCTGCAGTCTGCGGACCACATCTGCAGGCATCTGCAGGAGAAGAGGTGGACCAAATGTCTGCGGTCTGCAAGGAGAAGAGGGTTTGTTTTTTTTCCTACAAAAACCACTTCACACACACAACACACACAACAGTTCTCTCTCTCTACCTTGAACTCTCTCTCTCTCTACAAACTCTCTCTACAATCTGTCACCACCACCGCCCATAGCACCACCACCACCGCACCACCTCCGCCATCACACCACCGCCCTCACACCACCGCCTCTCTATCTCTCTACGGTCTCTCTCTCTCTCACCGATATATATCTCTCTCTCTCTCTCTACGGTCTCTCTCTCACCGATCTCTCTCTGTACGGTCTCTCTCTCTCTCACCGATCTCTCTCTCTCTAATGTCTCTCTCTCTCACCGATCTGGGTTTTGTTTTAATTGATGGGTTTGGTGGTGGTGGGTTTTGATGATGGTGGTGGTGGAGGTGGTGGCTGAGATGTGGTGGTGGAGGTGGTGACGGAGATGTGGTGGCAGGTGGAGGTGGTGTTGTTGTTGGTGTTGGAGGTGGAGGTGGTGTCGGCAGGTGGAGGTGGAGGTGGTGTCGGAGGTGGAGGTGGTGTCGGTAGGTGGAGGTGGTGGCGGTGGCGGAGGTGGAGGTGGTGTCGGAGGTGGAGGTGGAGCTAGGGTTTTGGAGCAGATGGATGTTTTGAAGAGGTAGAGAGGGAGAAGAGGTTGGCAGAGGTTTGAAGACATGGGGAAGGATTTGCTTGGGGAAGAGGTGAGGCAGAGGTAAAAGCTCTGCAGATCTTCAAGAAAACAAACAAGCTGCAGGACCCTTATGTCGCGACGCAGACATAAGTGCTCAGAAGAGCTTTTGGCCAAAAAACAAACACCACCTAAGTATTATACTAAGTCTGAATGGTTAAGACCTCTAATCTGAATTGGTCAGACATTTGCCTCTGAACGGTTAAAGGAGGCTTGGGTGACCATCCAGGAATAAACGGGCAACAAGCAACAATGTAAGCTTGATTACGTTGAACTTGTGCATTTGAAGGCTTATGTTGTTCGTATTGTTTTTGCTTATATCCATCCATCTATCTTTGTTTTGTCTAACCAGGTTAACTAACTCAAAAGTTGCTCCGTATGCGCTTTTATTGTTGCCACAATGTTTGGAATTGTTTCCGGCATTCTTAAACAAGGAAAACACACTCTTTACATTGCAAAGGCCCATATGCTTATATTTGTTGTGATTTTTGGCAGCAGTTATGTTGCTTACACTATATACTCTTGGGTCACTGACCATTCAGCTTGCAAGACGTTCAAAGGTCTTTACTATATATGTTGCAATGTGGCCTTCATCTCGGTGCTATTGATGTTATACACCACTGCGTGAATTAGGCACTGCTACATTTCACTTTCGGTGTTTAAACTTTTTTCATTGGACTTATGAACTTGTTTTGTTGTTAATGTTTTCTCTACATACTTGGCTTTGTATTTGTGTTGAATCAACTTTGAAACTTTTCATGTTGTATACGCTATATGTTTGTTTATTTATGTTCGTTTATCTTTCTTCATATGTATGTTAGTTTAAGATTTAAGAAACACATGAAATCTGATAAAATACATGTGCACGTACTCTGTAGTATGTATAAATAAAACATCTTGTACATGCCATTTAATTTTAAGAGGGAAGTTGTTTTCTTGTATTCTAGTTTTTCTTTAAAACTAAAAAGATAAATGGTAATGGCCCTGGCTTTCCCTTTAGGAGTCGTACATTAACATAGGATCTTTGGGGAGTTGGTGCGTTTTCACAGACGTAAAAACGTTGAATCACACATGTGCGTTGCAACGTGTTAACTCGCAAATTTATATCGAAACGAAAAAAAATCTAGTAAATTTAAAATCAAATAAAGAGATAGAAACGTATGTTGTGAGGGCAAAAAAATCTTAAAATTCAGTGGTCATATGGTTACTCTATTAAAGTTTAGAAGGTAGAATCATAAAAATAGTTAGAGTGAATTGCAAGTTTTGTCCTTTGTCTTTATACCTAATTGCAGACGGTGTCCTTTAACTTTAAATTTGACGAGTTTTGTACTTATTGTTTAAAAATCATGCATGTTATGTCCTTTAGCCTTAACACAGTTAGATTTTTTTGTTAAATCATATTACACAAGGGTAATTTAGTCATTTTACTAATCTTACTATATAATAAAGCAAATGTTTCAAATCCTATGTGTCACACTCTCAAGCCTCCATGTTAATATCATCCTAGGTGTAATTTTTATAGAATTTTCTATTTTAAATTAAAGCCCAAAGTCAATTCTTAAAAAACCATAGTTAAAGTCGTTCCCTGTAACGTCTCTTTCTCTTCCAGTTCATACAAAAGGTCAAAAAACCCGATACAAAAGGTCAAAAAACCCTAGACGCCCCCACACCCATATTTCCCTTTCCTCTTCTTCTTTGTTCCCTCTGTATCTTCTCTTTTCTTTCCCAAACTAGCTTATCTGATTCAAACCACAGACATTTCTGCCTTTCCAGTTTTCCTCAAACAACTTATCTCATTCAAAATTCAAATTCATTATTTCCCCAAAACAGATCTCCAAAACAAATTCCAAAACCCAGAGAGAGAAGAGATGAAAGTTGAAGGGATTCAGGCGATTTGGTTTTAATCTACTCATTCGGATCCGATTTGGTTTTAATTGCCGTTTGGTTGTCGTTTTCGAAGAGTTAGTGTTTAAAGATAATCAACAATGGTGCCTTCACTCGATTCGCAATCATCGGCGTTTCACTGTATCTGGTGAAAGTGTAAGGTCAATTCACTTTGTTATCTTCATTCAATTACATCCCTTTGTGTTTTTTGAAAAAAATGTAGGGTTTAATCGGTTCCAAACAGATAGTAAAGATGAATTTGATTTAATTGCTTTAAAAAAAGTCTAGGGTTTCTTTAGTATCGTGGGCTGTAAGTTTTTTAGTATGATTTTTTTTTTCTAATTTTTGGGTTTACTTGAAATTTGCTATCCTATATCTACACGCAGAATGGGATGATGAGCAGAGATGATAGGGTTGATGTTGGGATCGTGGTTGGTGGTTCCACAAAAGGTGCTCTTATTCATTTTTAACTAGCTTCATTTGCTATCACAACTTCATCATATATTTGATTACATTTTTAATGATCAGTGATATGAATTTAGTATTGTTTTAATTTCAAGCTATTATTATTGTTTATTAGAAATAATAGGTCAAAGTCTCATAATCCTGTTAAATACTGTCTAAATGATTCCACTGTGAAAGATTGGCATTAGAAATTGGCCAATTCATTTGAACCAACAAAATATTGAAGTAGTAGCCTACTGTGGTATGATTCTTGAATGTTTTTGTGGTTGGTATATGAAATTACCAAATCCTAAAATCATTCAATTTGGAACAAAATTAGTAGATCATTAAGTTAGTTAAAGGATGATTTATTAAACATTATAATGTGGTGATTCAACATAATTCTCATGGATGCTAGAGCCTAGAATATACCATTGTTCTTGATTAGTTGCTAACTCTGCAATGGGTTCATGGTCAGTAACTTGCAAGCAATATTTTCCTTTTTATTTATTAAAAAACAGTTAATAGTTAAGCAAGTGGTTTCAAAGGTAACAAAATGGAGAAGAATAATTATATCTCTAGCTACTAATAACACCAATACGGCGATGTCTCATCGTTGGATTTCGCATTAGATTATTGCATTGATTCAAATTAGATTTTTTTATAATTAGAATAAGCATGGCTATGTTTTATATGATTACATTCACACACAAATTCCAAAGGGTATTTTGACAAGCATATAGTTGTTCTATTGGCTAATTGGCAGATATGGCACACATTAGTGAGTTGGTTGCAGCTGAGTACAGAAAATTAAAGATTTTCTATGGATTGTGAAAGCTTTATTTCTATGTGTTATCGCGAGGTATGGATTTGTGAAAGGCTGTTGTGTATAATTTTTTGTTGTCTCATGTATATGATATTATGATGTGTAGGATTGAAGACATTTTGATTATGTGTCTTATCTGCTAGCCTACGTATTCATCATGTAGTTGGAATTTTGGTTCAAATAATACAATATTTGTAATCACAATTGACGTAGTGTTGCAATGGCAAAAATACCGGAGCCCGACGGGTATACCCGAAACCCGACACAAATGGGACGGGTATACCCGATACCCGATGGGTATTGGGCCGGGTATGGGATTAGTTTTAAAAATTTTCACGGGTATGGGTCGGGTATGGGATTAGGTGATACCCGACCCGATTAGCCGAAACCACATACCCGTTTACCCGAACTATATACCTGAAGTTTTTAATTTATATTTTTATTTTCCATTAACCCTTATCTATTAGTGATTTATTTTATTATGTTCATAATGTGGAAAAATAAATTTTCTTTTAGCATATGTATTTGATGATAGTATTTACATTTTGTATGTTGTGAAGAATATACATATAAGTGTATAAATATTATAAAATTATTAATTTATGATAAAACTTATATGTATGTAATGTATATTTTAATTTATAATAGTTGTTGCATAAATAAAATTATATAATAATTATAATAGTAAAAAATGTATTTGGAAATCCCAATGTAATCTTTAAACAAACTAATGGGTATACCCGATACCCGCGGGTATACCCGGCGGGTATACCCGGTACCCGACGGGTAATTATCCGACATATACCCGACGGGTATTGGGTCGGGTATTGGACACGATTTTATAACCGGGTTGGGTATGGGATTACCAATACCCGACCCATTGCCATCCCATTGGTGTTGCAGTTTTAATGTCATGATTTATTATATACTTGCTTTATAAACTCTTTCTTTTATGTGTTGTAGGGGATTGTTGCAGGATGATGTTGATTCTGGTCTCAAATATCTGGTTCAAACACAGGTAAGTTTGACCTGTTACGTATTTGGATATACTTTTGACAAGGTATGTTACTGTGAAAAGGTGCTCTATTTCATCAAGACATAATGTGACTTTAGATTCGCCTAAATTTAATTCGAACGGCTTGACAAATAGAATTGTGAAGATTTCTTTGGGATGTTGAAGGGATTCATTGCTAATCTGGTACAATATTCTTAAATTCTAATTCTTAATGCTTCATACGTATTTTGTAGAGAAGATAAATGTTTGCGTGATGGGTCAAAACTGCTTATTTTCTATAAATGGGTGAAAATGAGTCGATCACCATATGCGTGGCGGGTCAAAACTGATATGAAGCTGACCTGGTACTCCATTTGTCTTGATATTAAGATTTGAATTAATCACACAACTAAAAGGATAATAAAAAGTCCAATTTCTTACGTATTTGTTCAATCCAGATTATGAATATAATATCACTGCACCAGACTGACTTAAGACTAAAATTACTAAAAAACATAAGATTTTATATGATTTACTAAAAATTCACATAGTTTTTTTTAACTATAGGTTTTGTTGTTTCAGTTCAATGTTCCATGATTATATTATATGGACATGTTGTGGGATCAAATGTTGTTTCATAGTAGGAAACCTGGTCCAGGCCTGTTGTGTTTGGCGGGTATCATGTGAATGGTAGATGTTGATAAACTTGCCAAAATTACTGTTTCAACTGATCTAAATTTGTTATACTAACCAATAACGAATATTTATTTGCTTTTAGAATATCTATAAATAACATTATTAAATCATACAGTTCATTTGGATTTGCCAATAACGCCATCGTTCTTCACAAAATTCCTCTTCTTATAATTTCTAAGTTTAGTTAAAAATTCATTTCATCCATTTTGCAGATATTACCAATACCGTTTGCCAACATTTATTTTGAAAGCATAGTCTCAAGTGGCCGGGTACTCATATAGTATGAGGGAAGTCATAGAATCTGAAAATAATTGCAATCACCTATGGCTAGAAAAGAAGACTGGTTGAAGATATGAGATTGCTTATTGGAAGTCTCCTTTTTAATTTAAACATGTTGATAAACAAGTAATGGAACATTTCGTTCATTTTAGAATTTTATGTAAAAATTTAATAATAATATGATTGATATTGTGTAACTTGTGTAGCACACGGATACTTAAACTATATCTTGTATAAAGTTTGAAACAATACGAACTCAAACTATTTAAATTAAACAATAAATGTGGTGAATAAATTTCTTTAATGACTTGTGATATTTTTTGCTTTTCATGTTTTTCAAGTTAATTGTAATTTAATATTTACATAAGTAATGGAAGGTTTCTTTCATTTCAAAGTTTATGTCAACACTGTTAAATAATTTACTTTGAGTAACCTGTGTAACACAATATATGTATAATTTGATTAATATAATCGCACATATCCGAGTTTTATTGAATTTAGTGAAAGCAATATAAATAATTTGATTAATATAAATTAATTTTTCCTACCCGGGAAGTTCCCGGGTTATAACCTAGTATATAAATATTTTAATTAACAATAAAACAAAAAGAAATTTAATATAATATATCATATACATAAATCATATATGTATATGTAATACATAACCCTTAGGGTGAAGGGAGTGGGGCGGTAAAGTGATCGGCAAACCGGTTTGCCGAGCGGCAACACCGGCGCCGTCACTTTTTACCGCGCGGCAATCTTGTGAAACCGGTGAACCTTTGCCGCAATCATATGAAATCGGTGATGATGATCAAGCTTGGAATATGCAGACAAAAAGGAATATTCTTTGACTTTAATGATATTTTAGTTAAAAAAAAAAAAGTTTACCACTTTCAAGTGTTTAACCACTGCCAACACTTTTCACCAAAGATTAAACTTTTTACCCTCTCTGACGTGGCACACTCTGATTGGTCCATTTTAAAGTTTGCCACTTTCACCTGTTTAACCACTCCCTTCACCCTTATATCTCTTTTCTCTGTCCACCTCACCACCAACAACCACCACCTCACCTGCCACCACACCACTCCCAATCACCACCCACATGACACCACTTCTCTCACATAAAAAATATGGTGAATATATGTTGTATTGGAGCTTGTTATGTTGAGGCCCAACCATGGCTGTGATTGCATTCAAGTGCATCAGTTGAAGTGGCTATTGTTGAAATCTGGGTGCCTCGAATCACAAACCCCCATAACCGTTTCCGCTAAATCCCAACAACACCCAACCACCCAAATCTAAAACCCACAACACCTAAACTCCCAAATTTAAAACCCACAATGAGTTTGAACAATTCTCAGCTAAATTAAGCAAATTTAAAGCAACAATTGACCTGCAAATCGTCAGAGCGTAATCATCGAAGTTGTATAACAATAAAGCAAGAATTAACCCCCAAATCTAAACAAGAACGAAAGTTGCATTGGGGGTTGTGTGATAAAGTTGGACCAGGGTTTCAGGTGTAGTGGGGATTCAAGTTGCAGGTGGTGGTTGTAACCGGAAAGGTGGGAGGCTGCAATGGGGAGTAGTTTCTAGTGGGGGCTGTGGTGGGGGGCTGCGGTGGTGGTTGGTAATGGGTAGCAGGTTGGGGCGGTTAGTGTAGAGAGAGAGGTAAGGAGAGGAAGAGGTGGTGGTGGAGGAAGGCAAGTGGTGGTGGTGGTAGCGGTGGTATAGAGAGATGTAGAGAAAGAAAAAGTGTTTGGTTGTTTAGAGAGAGAAAGAGATGAGTTGATTTATATTTTTTCTAAAAAATGTTTTTTAAACATTATGGTAAAAAGACAATTTTATCCTCATGTGCCGTGCACATGATCTGATTTAACAAAAAAATCTAACTGTGTTAAGGCTAAAGGACATAACTTGCATGATTTTTAAACAATAAGTACAAAACTTGTCAAATTTAAAGTTAAAGGACACCGCCTGCAATTAGGTATAAAGACAAAGGACAACACTTGCAATTCACTCAAATGGTTATAAAAAAAACAAACAGGTAGAGTGTAAAAAACACACACGAAAAAAAAAAAGAACCGTGTACCCCATATTAAAATGTATAGTTGTAGAATTATGCATTTTAATTATCTTTTCACGTTAGTGACCCATATTGAAATGTATAGTTGTAGAATTATGCATTTGAAATAAGTTTGCAGCATTTCTCTAATCTTGCATTTCTCCATCGAAGCATGGGGAATGGAGGGAGTAACTTTGCAGCATTTGCTCACCCACATTCCGTCGAAGCACAACCAAGTTATCCGGCCACGACCCTCATCTTTCACAGTAAACGAATTCGTTTTATTTTCTTCTTTTCGTTTGAAGTCTGAAGATCTTAACCCGCCTTGTTTTCATCGTGGTCTCTCTAGTTTTCAGCTTCCATCAACCGTAATGAGACAGAAACAGTCGTAAACATACACATTTCTAACAATTCGGTTGAAGAAGAGCCACATCCCCATCCCCCTATTATTGCGTAAGCTCTTTGATCATTAGATTTATATTAATCTACTAGTGGCTGTCTCATGTCCTAATCAACTTGTACTCTTCAATTGACACACTTTTGTGGGGTTGTAATTAGTTGGATCGTTCATACTAACTAATTAGTAGTAATCTAACTTGGTTAAAAATTAAACACAAGACCGATCTTGGTACTGTACAGATATTAATATTATATATCTTATATGATGATTGGAAGATGTTTTTATTTGTAGGTTTGGCCAAAATCAAATCGAGTTTACTGTGAACGATCAGGATGAACAGATTACAGGGTATGAATTTATTCCCCTGTTTTTTTTTTAGATTTCATGCGTCGTAAATTAACATACATATTTCCATTTTTTTTCCTTTGCACCTCAATGCTCCATGGTCCATTCCATATTAGAAGTCCAACAACCCATCAAGAGTTGTAAGCCCAGCAGCAGCTCCAAAGCCCAGAACCTTATCAGCCCATTAAGCTTAAGAATACACAAACATTTATTTAGGAGCACAATATCCAAACAATTTATAAAATTAAGTTGATGTATTTTCAAAACAATTAGAATATAAAATTAAGTTGATGTATTTTAAAACAATTAGAATTATATATTCTTATGTTTCCATTTTACAACCCGAAAAAAAAAAAAAAATTAAAGTCAATGGAAACATCATGCAATATGAACCATTAGATGAATATGAGGTTAAATCCTGACCCTTTAAAATCAGAAAAAGAAGGGTTTTTTTTTAGGGTTATTTTGACTTCTCACCCCACGTTCCTACTGATACGTGCGGTTAACAAAAACCACCTCTAACCGTCTACTCCCTCCCACTCAAATCCAACAATGTCGGCAATTTTCACCAGAGTAAGTTTGCAAACATATAATCCTAATAGTTTTTTTTGAAGGTTTGTGTCTCTACTTTGAAGTAGACGGCGACTTCTCTCTGTATTTCGCTAGTGATTCTTGCATTGCCGCTGATTAGCTTTTGTGTGTACACCGATCGACGCGGAATTTGCATTCATGTGCCATAGTGGAAGCAATGATGTTCTCTTAAGCTTCGGCCTGCATGTGGAATTCTTTTTTTATTTTTTCTGTTTAGGTTATATGAGAGAGTTCAAGTGGGACTTGATATGGGTTTGTACAGGCTGTGGTGATGAAAAAGTTTTCCTATGAGTTTGAATTTGACTATGATGATGGGGTTAGACACATCTTAGTCTGGATTTTGGTTTGTTTTTTGAGAATATGTTATGAGGTTTTAAATTTTATTACTCTGATGTTAAAACGGTTTCAGGATCTTGATTTTTTTTTTTTTTGTTAAAACGGTTTCAGGATCTTGATTGTTATAAACCTTCTAGAAGGGGAGGTTGAGGACGGTTCCAAGAGGTTAGAGCAGTTGTAGTGTTATAACTCCACTACCGCCATAAAAGCAGAAGAGAAATAGCAAGAACGAGAGCCAACTCTTCAAGACTTAGCGACTTTAAGGTACAATTTAATTACATATACAGTCAATTAGGCATAAATCTTGCTATTGTCCTTGTATGCCTGTTATTTTTGCCGTCGCATCATCTTTGTCATTGTTTAGCGACATAAGGTACAAATTAATACAGCTATTGTTTATGTTGTCAAGTTTTTTATGGTGATTAACTACCAAAATTGGGTCTTTTGTTTATGACTTATTCTTTCTGTTCGAAAGCATGTCAATCGAAATTGCAAAAAAAAAAATCATTCTGGCTCAGTTACAACCATTGCTATGCACAATTTGGGCAATTGCTTTGGCAAAGAGGAGATAATGGAAAACTCTCCAACAGAAGATGAGTCATCCACTACCCTGTAAGTCCTATGTTTGAATTTTTTTTTTCAATTGAAGTTTTCAATTTCTCCCATTATTGATGGACTGGTGTTGTGTGTTAAGGATGAGTGTGGAGGAAAAATTTAGGATTGTGAGGAGTGTTGGTGAAGAGTGTAAATAGGAAGATGAACTCTTGAATCTTGTAATCAAGAAGCCCCAACCCACTTGCTATGAAGCCTTCAAACATTCTTGCAGAATGCATATAGCACGGGTATCTTTGCCTATTATTCACCATATCTTTTGTATAACTAACTATAACATGTTGTGTATTCATAACTATATCCAATTTGATGTTAGGTAGTGATGGATCTTCCTCCTTATAAAATTAACCCTAAGAGAATGAAAGGTTTGCATCAGTAAGTTGATTTTACTCTAATTTCGCCCTGACCCTCTTAATATTTTATCTCACTTTTGGTCATATTATATATTACTAGCTTAAATAATCAGATTTTTTCACACACGCAAAACAGTGTAATTCTTTTTAATCAAGCATGTGTTTGTGATCCTATCCAGATCTGTTGAAATGGGAGAGGAGTTTAGGCGATTATTAGCACAACCTCAACAAGAATTTCAAGAAAGTGTGATGGAAATTAGAGGAAAAGGATAATTTAATGTGGTGGAGCTAATTCGCAAGTCTTTATTCCCTGCAACTGCGTATGATCTTTGTATCAAGCTGAAGGAAAAAGAAATTCTTGCAAAACCGACTCATAATGCTAATATTGGGTTGAACCCTTCTTTCCATCAGGTATATATATGACTTTCTCACTAGTCATTATATACTATTCGACCCGTTTATGAGTAAATGCGTTGGTGGGGTCGGATTGGCTTCTAACGGGTCAAATGGGTAAAATAAAATGACATTTATGAGTAAATGAGTTGGTTGGGTCGGATTGGCTTCTAACGGGTCAAAATTCAAATGTGTAAAATATGACATTTATGAGTAAATGAGTTGGTGGGGTCGGGTTGGCTTCTAACGGGTCAAATGGGTAAAAAATGATATTTATGAGTAAATGAGTTGATTAGGTCGGATTGGCTTCTAACGGGTCAAAACTCAAATGGGTAAAATATGACATTTATGACTAAATGAGCTGGTCAGGTCAGATTGGCTTCTAATGGGTCAATTGTGTAAAAAATGAAGTTGGTTAAAATAGAGAACGATTGAGGTTTACTGGATAAGAGAAGTTGAAAATGAGCTAAGACGTGATTTTGTAGTATTTGTCAAACGTAAACCTCTGGAGTCTAACTTTGAAAGATTACATGTTTGAGATATGTAGTTTACATTTTGTAACATTTTCGGGGTCTAACAATAACTTGCATAAAAGATTTTGTTAAATTAAAAAAAAAAGGTATTTTTATCCTTTTAATCTTATAAATGACATTATCTTCATCAAAATGACACTTTTATCCCTAATCTTTATTCCTGTTAATTTTATAAAGATTGTCATGGGTGATTATATGTGGACGCTTTTTGTAGGACATCCTTGCTAATCTTGAATGCTCACTGCTTGTGGCCTGAAGTCATAAGTGTTTTAGTCGTAACTGTACACGGTAATGTTCATGTAAGGCCCTACATCCCTGAATTACTTTTGACTTGATTTGTTTTGGACCGACTTTAAATTTTCTTATTGAGGATAGAAATGTTATACATAGTGCATACCTGAATAACATTATCCTTTTAATACACGGATTTGGAAAGTTGCAAACATCGCAACGTCCTTGGGCGAGTTTTGCCTCATTTGACCCATTTACGTTTAGTCAATATTTAAACTTTACCTGTCTGGCCCATTTGAAATAAATCATTATTATTTTCTATTCAGGTCCTGCTCAAGCTCAAAATTTAAGGGATTCACTTGCAAAAGCAAAATCTGATATTGTAGTGAAGGTGTTCTTTTTATCCTGCATTTTTTTTTGTGCTATAGTAATAGTGCTACTTAAAGAACAAATCAATAGGTTGACACCAACTGGATGTATGTGATAATGACCTTTACAGTGTAAATGCGAATTATTGAGTGGTCTTTACACCACTATTAATACAAGAGATTACTATGACTAGCAAGATGGTATATCATACTTATTATATTTTTTTTTTTGTAAAAGATATTAAACATTTAAGTTTGTATTACCTTTGAATGTTGCATGTGCAGCCTCACAAGGTGCTCATGCTTCATGCTTATGAAAGTAGAATCCATCAGATGGAATGTTAAGTACATATGAAATATCTTTTGAAGATATTAATTAGACACTCACACGAATGATTATCATTGCTTGTGTTTTTTTTAATGAAGTCAAGTCGGTTATTTTTTTACTCATAAGTCGAAAGAGTTGTGCTTTTATCTTAAACGGATACTATTTTGGTTTAGAATGCAAAGAAAGATAGTTTGGGCTTATGACATTAAACTACCCGGCCACCGGGCGGGTATAGAACTAGTTAAAAGATGCTAGTAGAAAAAATTAGGGGCGCTTGTATAGGATAAGAGCTCCTGTTCTTGTGTAAATACAACTAACTAATTAAAAATCTTAATTTTTTTTGAACGGCTAATTTCTTTAATCCCCTGCCGTCTATGAGACTTAAACCCAAGACCTTCCCCTTCCCCTTCCCAACCTATGTGTTTTAAAGGCTTTGCCTTTGCCAATGGACCACCACCCCATTGATAATTAAAAATATTAATGACCCTTCGTCCAAACTTTCCATTTTTTCCAAGATCTTTTGGGAATATTTCAAGATGAGAATCAGCTTATGGTAAATTTCGGGTATGTTTGGCAAAAGTAGCTAGTAGCTGTAGCTTGTAGCTAGTATATCTAGATGATGTTTTGGATAGATTTAAAAAATGAAAACCTACAGGGCACAATTTTAAATACGTTTATAATGACGTTTGACGTGTTTTTGATGATTATATAAATTTTAATTTGATGTTCTTTTATCTTACATGACCCGATCCGACCCGCTATGAACCGATTTTTTTTATACAACAATGGACCTAAAATCTTAAAGAATATTCCACACCCCCGTGAAAAAATTCCTGAGTTCACCACATTAAAAAAGAATAAAATAATTTACAAAAGATACACATTCATTTTTTTTTTCTTAACTTAAAACCTAAAATTTTATTTCTTTTTATTTTATTTTTTAAATCCGCTCAGCCCCACACACAAACCGCGTTAAATGTTCTACTTCTTCATTTAGCTCGCCTGCAAGTATGGAGCTCACAGCATTAGCTCTCCCAAAGTAATCCTTGTGTCCATATTCGTTTTTTTTCTTTTAGTTTCCAGATTCTAATCCTGTTTATTTTTATAGTTTTTCAGCTTCCATCAACCTTAATGAGCCAGAAACAGTCGTAAACATACACATTTCTAACAATTCTGTTGAAGAAGATCCTCATTAATTACAGCAAACCATTAATTTCTTCCAATTCTCAGATTGAACCTGCAAATGTGTGCTTAATATGCAAATTTAAGGTGTAGGAGATGGTGGATGGCAGTGTTTTTGTTAGGTTTTGTAGGTTTTTAAACCCAAGTTGTTTTCATGATTTTGTGTGAAGTTGTTTAGCACCCAGCATCAGAACTCATCCAGAACTAGTCACAATCGCAGACATTTCGAACAACTCAATTGAAGAAAATCGTCGTCCTCTTAACACTGTGGGGTAAACTCTTACTATATTTATAGCATTTGTCCAATTATTATTACACTTGTAAGTAAATCTATATCTTTTGTGATATGGCTAGTTTGACTTATACGGATTTGGCTATAATCGTGATTGATCTTTTATGATCTTCTTCATGATTGCTACATTTTAACATCTATTTAATATCAAGATTGAAATGAATATGATATACATATTTCAACCGTTATTGTTTTGCTGAAAACAGGCTTGATCAATCCATAATCATAAGGGATGAAGAAGAGGAAGGAGGAGGAGTCACCGTCGATGATCCAAACGTTCTAGGAATAAATGAACAAAAAACTACAAGGTAAGCTCGATTACGTTTTACTTATACATTTGACAGTTTGAGTTTTGATTCCATTTTTTTATTATAGCTATTTTTGTTTTATCTAACCAGGCTAAATGGCTCTAATGTGGCTCCGTATGCGCTTACCATGGTTCTATCACTGTTGGGGTTCGTTTTCTTTGGTCTTAAACAAGGAAGACACACCCATCTTCACATTGCAAATCCCTTTGTGCTGTTAGCTGTCGTTGGTTCTGACATCGCTTACATGACTTTCAGTATATTGTCTTGGATCGACGATCGTTCAGATTACAAGATGCTTAAAGGCCTTTACTACATTGGTTGCAACATGGCATTCATCTCGATGTTGTTGATGTTATTTACCACGACCTAGATTGGGCACAATTGCATGGCCCTTTTGATGTTACTTGGAAGAGAGATCTATGTCTATATGCGTAATTATACTTATCTGGATTTATGTACTTACATTGGAGACTTGACTTTGTATTTATATTGTACCAATTGTGAAACTTTTCATGTTGTATAGGCCTTTTGTTTTTACTTGCTATTTTATAAACTTTATTCACACAGATATCCTTGTTTTAAATGTTGTACAAGTTGTAAAACTTTTCATGTTGTTAAATGTTGTACCAATTGTGAAACTTTTCATGTTGTATAGACCTTTTGTTTTTACTTACTATTTTATAAACTTTATTCTATGTAGATATCCGTGTTTTAAGTTTAGTTATAGGGCTTCTACTTTTTTTTTGGGCACGACTTAAGGGGTTCTACTACAAACCCTAATTTCGCATCTTAAAGACTTCACATTGATTTGTGACTTGAAACTTCGTAGTGAATTTTCTTACTAAAATTTCTATTAGTTTACTCTATAATATATTTTAAATGTGGAAGCCAAGATTTCACATCTCACATTGTCCTTATCATCTAAGGGGCTTTCAATCTATTGATTTTTTTGTTTATGAAATATTTTCGAATAAATAATAATAGCAATTTACTTTATTTTGTTTATTTTTTAGGAAACCCTTTATTCTTTGTGATCACCACAAGTCCATGAGTTGATACTCAATACAACCCCCTTTCTCGAAAGTCCAAAGTGTAACTTGCACTCATTGAATAGTGAATCAATGGTGATATCCATGCACCACTAACAAACCATACATACTTCGTCCCTAATACGAGCCGTATGACAAGGCGAATATCGGACATAAGGGCCGTTTCAGAGGGCTAAGATGTCTATACGACTCGTATGACAGGGTGTTCATATAAATCACACGACCCATATGGAAAAAATGACTCATACGACCCGTATGACCTTTTTTCATCCATCTATATGGCCTGTACGACACAATTTTGTTGGCCTGAGTTGGATGATTCGTATTTACTAATTACAACATATGAATTTGTTCCACTGTTTTATCAAATTTCACGACTTTCTTAAATTAACATACATATTCCCATTTCAAGATATTCAATTAGTTGGAAATTTTTGAAAACTATACAGTAATGTGAATCTGTAATCGTTTGTTGATTTATTGATTGTTTAAAACTCACTTACCACCATGTTTTATAGTGATTACATAGAATATATGAAGGCTAAGTTCATTAATAAAGAACACTTACTACATCCACTATAACCTAAAAAATAAAATCATGTTTATATCAACTGAAAATCATAAATAAAATGAATAGCTCCTTTGATCATGGTACCAACATTTGTTATAGTTTACCATACTAAAAGAAACACTTTATTTCAAATATAGTTCCGTTTTTAACAAAATTAATAACAGAGTGTCAAAAAAATCATAATTGAATATTCAATCTTTAAAAAAGGGTAACGAAAAAGTATATAAAAGAAAAAAATCAAATATGTAAATCATAATAACAGAGGACCTAGTAAAAATTAATAAACATATTCCAAAATCGAAGTTAAGTTTAGCTACATACCATACAAAAAAAAAAACGCCGCCAACATTTATGCATTAACTACTTATACGGTACAATCAAAATATGCAGTACTCTATGATCTCATTATCCACCCCTTTTCATGCCATGATCCTCAACATGCATTAACTACTTGTATGGTACATTCAAAATGTACGTCACCCACTTAGACTGGAAGGTATGGTGAGGATCATCCCCAAGTACATGGACCGCCACGTAGACCGTCACGTAAACGGGTGTGAGGATGGGCCTAAGAGGATGGACCTAGGGGGTGGGGATGAGCCCCTTTATGTATATATATGTATGTATGTATAGGTTTGTGTGTGTTGGAGAGGGACAACAAGATCGTCTGGGATCCCCTGGTGAAGACGGGCCGGCCCATAGGGGGAGGTGTTCCGGGGCGGCGCCGGGGATCGACGGCCCTTGGCTGTCCCCCATACCGTCTAGTCTTAGTAAATGTTATATAGAAAGATTGAGAGTTGTACGTTGGCATAGGATGACGTGATCACTCTAGCTTTAGGAGTTGTACTTTGGGAAATGTTTGAACCCCTCCATCCTGGTTTTGGGACATTGGGAAATCATATGAACCCTTCATTTTCAAGATGAACCGTTCCTGCATAGTTTGTTGACTTGTATCTAATATTTTGGTTACTTTCTTTCTCTCTCATCTATGCACTATTTTGTTTATGTTCTCTCTACTCCATTGTATATTTGTAATAGTTTATGTATTTAGTTTTTTTCTTAAAAAATAACGAAATCAGTTTATCAAATTTGTAAAAAAGTATGGGTTAAAGATATTATATATCATATAATGGATAAAAATAAAAATGATAAAAATATTAAATCGTACGTCAAAAAATTATATATCGCAAAGGATTCTAATTGTTGACTAAATAGTGTGTAGGATCTGAGTTTACCTACCTTGTATGCTTTAGGTTTTAGGTGAACAAGAATGAATGTAAACTCAAAGTTATAAATGGAAATGCGAAATTATATAAGCATAAAAGAGTGGAAAGTTATATCAAAACTGTTTTGTATTAATAATCAAATGACTAAAAATTATAGAAATGATTTTAAAACTCCCTCTCAGCCTAATCACACACTTTACTATTCGTACAAAAGGAATGATGAGTGATTAAATAGATCTCTAACACATGAGATCTATTTATACAAGTACGAAGCTTTGCTTGCAATCAGCTGACGTCACTTTGATAGTGGCATCTAACATTTCTAACAAAAAAGATTGCTTAGATGTTAGAAAACATCTACCAGAATCTAACGTCTAATCTATTACATATAACATATGTTCTAATCTAACACTGTTACATTGATTAAAAATCATGTTTATATGGATCAAAAATCATTAAAAAATAAATATCATTACTGGTCCAATAATACCATTAGGTCGGTATAGTTCCGCTCATCACGATACAAACATTTGATACAGTATACGATACTAAAAAGTACTTTATTTCTAATATAATTATGTTTTCAGCAAAATTAATACGAGAAAATTTATCCATAATTGAGTATTCAATCTTAAAAAAGGGAAATGTGAAAATCATAATTGTAAAATGGATTACAGGGGACCGAGTAAAAACTAATAAACATAATCCAAAATTCAAGTTAAGTTTAGCTACATACCATAAAAAAACACCAACATTTATGCATTACTTACTTGTACGGGACAACAAAAAAATTGCAGTACCCTATGATCTAATTATCCACTCATTTTCATCCCATGGTTCTCAATATGCATTAACTACTTGTACGGTACAATCAAATTGTGCATTGCCCTATGATCACCCCCCACTTGGTTAATGTTATATACGTTTGAACCCCCACTTCAGTTTCAAGATGAACCCCCTTCTTTCGGTGTTGGGAAATTTCTGAACCCCCTTCATTCGGTGTAGACTTGAATATATTATGGTTGTTTGTCATTCATTGAATACTTGTATAAATTGAAATTTGAATGTGGAGCGACAATCAGTTGTGTTATATATGTATATGCGTGTGGTTTAAATTTTGAATCTGGAGCCAGAATTTTGAATTTTGAATCTAGGCAGAGATTTTGATGACAGTGGTTTAAATTTCGTATGCATGAATACATCTATATGGCCAGACTGAGGTTTGATGGTAGTGTTTTAAAACGATTTTAAAGTGATTTTATATATTCAGCTTTATGATGCAATAATGACATAAGAAAGACATTGTTGGACAGCCTCTACGGCTGCCATCTTAGCTTTTTTTATGTCACTGAGATTTCTCTTTTTATAGAAAGTATAGATAGATACGGATAAAAAATTAATTGTGAATACTCTTTGTTTTGTTTTTTTTTTTTTTGAACGGCCAACAGAATCAATCTCGAGCACTATCGGGGCACCTACTGGACAAACGGAGTACTCCGAGAGTTACCCGAGTCCACCACCAATTCTGGGGAAAACACGGTAACCCACCCGCCCGTAGGCACGACGGTGAAATTACCGGTAAAACTCGTTTGGCTCAAGGATCCAACCCAGGTTTCCCTAGGTCTCCTCTCCTATCATTGCCCACCAGTGCCTCACTCTGCACCAAGTGAGAGTTGAACCTGCATCTCTCAAAAGAAATGCAAGCCTTCCACCACTTCTTTGTACGCTACCGAATTAACATTAAAAATAGAGTAAACTACTAAATTCGTCCCTGAGGTTTGACTCAAATTGCTAGATCAGTCCAAAATCAAGTTTTGTTGCTAAAACAGTCCCTGGGCCTAGTTTCTGTTGCTATTTCAGTCCAATAAATTAACACCGTTAGAACCTCCGTTGATGAATGGGTAAAACTGCTAAATTCGTCCATGAGGTTTGATTCAAGTTGCTAGATCAGTCCAAAATCAAGTTTTTTGAATTTGTTAATTATAAACTTATTTAGGTATATAATTTTTCTAGACTTGCATTAATTTTTTGAATTTGTTAATTATAAACTTATTTAGATTATAAACTTATTTAGGTATATAATTTGCAAGTCTAGAAAAATTATTTGTTAGTTATTTTGATTATTATTATTATTATTATTATCATTAAATGTTTACTAATTATATACTTAAGTATTTAAATAAGATAATACTTAATTTAAATAAAATTAGTTTTAAAAATATAAATGTAGCTTTTTTGAAGAGCGCAATTTAACCGGCCCAGCCTTAAATACTGATTTTATTTTGATGTTGTTATTGTTGTTGTTGTTACCATGTAAATATTTAGTATTTATTTAAGGATTTAAATAAGACAACAGTTAAATTAAACAATATTTAGTTATGAAAAATACAAACATTATATGTAAATTTAAATATTAAGAAATTAACATAATTTTTATTTATTTTTATTTAAATCATAATATTTAATGTTTAATATTTATCAATTATTTTAATTTAATATTTGTATTTGTATTATAAAGTTCTTTTATTCATTTTTTCTACTTAATTAAGTGGTTTCGTATTTAATAATACTTATCATTCAGGTGAGATCGGACAACATGTCGTGCCAGAACAAGTCTCATAAAAAGGATTATTTTGGTTTGAGTCAAAATACTGGTTTGACCTGAACCCGTTTTAAATCGTAATACTGGTTTGACCCGAACCCGTTTTGACTCAAACCAAAATAATCCTTTCATAACTAAATATTGTTTAAATTAACTGTTGTCTTATTTAAATCCTTAAATAAATACTAAATATTTACATGGTAACAACAACAACAACAATAACAACATCAAAATAAAACCAGTATTTAAGGCTGGGCCGGTTAAATTGCGCTCTTCAAAAAAGCTACATTTATATTTTTAAAACTAATTTTATTTAAATTAAGTATTATCTTATTTAAATACTTAAGTATATAATTAGTAAACATTTAATGATAATAATAATAATAATAATAATCAAAATAACTAACAAATAATTTTTCTACACTTGCAAATTATATACCTAAATAAGTTTATAATCTAAATAAGTTTATAATTAACAAATTCAAAAAAATAATGCAAGTCTAGAAAAATTATATACCTAAATAAGTTTATAATTAACAAATTCAAAAAAACTTGATTTTGGACTGATCTAGCAACTTGAATCAAACCTCATGGACGAATTTAGCAGTTTTACCCATTCATTAACGGAGGTTCTAACGGTGTTAATTTATTGGACCGAAATAGCAACAGAAACTAGGTTCAGGGACTGTTTTAGCAACAAAACTTGATTTTGGACTGATCTAGCAATTTGAGTCAAACCTCAGGGACGAATTTAGCAGTTTACTCTAAAAAATATTCTATTTGTGAAAAGTGCAATTCTGGAGAGGGAGAGAGAGCCGAGTTCACCAAAACCCAATTCTTGAGAGAGAAAGTGTAATTCTGATTCTAGAGAGAGAGAGAGCCGAGTTCACCAAAACCCAATTGTGCAATTCTAGAGAGAGAAACCACTTCTTTGTACGCTACCGAATTGACATAAAAAATATTCTATTTGTGAAAAGTGCAATTCTAGAGAGAGAGAGAGAGAGAGAGCCTACTTCACCAAAACCCAATTCTAGAGAGAGAAAGTGTAATTCTGATTCTAGAGAGAGAGAGAGCCATTCCATCCAAACACCAATTGCAGAGAGAGAAAATGCAATTCTAGAGAGAGATTATTGTTACTTTTCATTCGATGTAGACTCATGTTACTTTCTTTCTCTCTCATCCAGTGTATCTACTATCTTGGTTACATTGTCTCTCCTCCATTGTATATTGCCTGCAATAAGTTTCAGGTAGCATGGAGAACAACTTTACTGAATTTGATCTTCGAATTCATCCCGCCAGAATACAACAACATGGTTATCCGGCCCATGATCCTCCACTTGCACAGTAAACCTTTACTTAAAATAAACTCTCTGTTTTTCTTCTTTCAATTTTGCAGGTTTTAACCCGATTTCTTTTATCAATCACTGTCTCTCAAGTTTTTCAGCTCTCGTCAACCAGAACCAGCCAGAATTAGCAGGCATAAACATACAGATTTCAAACAATTCAGCTGAAGAAGAGCCTAACCACCATCCCCCTGTTATTGCGTAAGCTCTTTGATCATTATTATAATCAACTTGCAAACTCTTCTCATTTTGATACACTTTTGTTGGCTTGTAGTTACAGGGTATGAATTTGGACCCCTGTTTTATTAGATTTCTTGCACTTCTTAAATTAACATACATACATATTTCCATTTCAAACTATTCAATTAGTTGGATGATTTTGAGAAATATATATAGTAATACGATTCATGTTTTATAGTGACTACAGAGAATGAAAGCAAAATATCAATACAAAATACTTACTGCATACTTATAACCAAAATGGCTCAATGGTCATTCTCTTGCTTGGGGAGTTGTACGTTATAACTATGTTGGCATTCTTGTCATAAAATATGGGTTAAATCTTTGGTGAGTATGATATCCTTACTTTATATATATGGTTCATCTCACGATTTCATATTCGAAGATAATTAGAGGGCCTATATAGGATAAGAGCTCTCTTTCTTAGGTAAATACAACCAACATAAATAACTTGATGACACTTTCGTCCGATTTGCGTTCCAAATTTTCCATTTTTATTCCAAGATCTTTTGGGGAAGTATCACAATGGGAATCTTATGATATATTTCTTATGATTCTTGATCTATATAGATTGTTATAGTCAATGTTGATGATAATATTTGTAGATTAGTGTAATTTGAGGTTACTAACTCACTATAAATGCAATCCAGTTTCTGCTTAAAATCTGTGTTTTATGTTTTGTTTCGGAGGTTTTTAAACCGCGGTTGTTTTCATGATTTTCTTTAAAGTGGTTCAACACTCAACAGTGGAACTCTTCCGGAACCAGTCACCAGCGCAGGGATTTCAAACAACTCAACTGAAGAGATGTTGATCAGTTCTGTTTAAACATGATGGAAAACATGAAACACATACCTGTTATAGTATTCAAAGCAGTAGAGAATCCAGTCATAGTGTTCGACATCTTTGTCAGGATGATCCGGTTCCCCCTTAGGGTGTAAAGTTATGATGGTGATGAACCGAGACTAGGGTAGAATCGGTTATGGGAGAGAGTCACGAAATTGATGTTAGTGAGGGTTGTATGATTGTGTAAAATGTCTAACTGTGTAACCCTTTAACTCTCTAATAAGCCCCTTATTTATACACCCAAGAGGAAACCCAATTAGTTAGTAAGGGTAATATGGTCCATCAACAATTACCAACTAATTATTAATAGGTTATTAATATATTTTGATCTAATATAATATAAATGATTATATAGGCTACAAGATTAAATATTACATTTATATATTTAATCTCACATTCTCCCACTTAGCCAAGTAATCATTTATCATGAGTATTAGGTAAGCCTGGCCAGGAGTTAACACTCATTTTAGCCTTAAACCAAAAACTATAGCAGAGAAATACAGCCGTTGAATCATCATTCGACTCAGGACCCCCATTAGTCATACTATAGCCTCAATTTAAAACCTAACAGTTACAATCAAAATATGTATAAGCCCTTTAGCGTCTGATTTGTATTTATATTTGTCTATATGTCATTACACCGGCAGAACATATGTTAGAGACATACAAAATCAAACTGAGGAAATTTTATTAATTAAAACATAAGCTAGTACAATATGCCATTAAACAAGGTCTTTAATAAGTCCCATATTCGATACATGTTCTTCGAAAACTTTAGGTGGGAGACCTTTAGTCATCGGATCCGCAAGCATATCTTTAGTACTAATATACTCAATACAAAGATTATTTTCCTCAACTCGTTCACGTACGAACAAGTACTTCGTATCAAGATATAAACCAGCTCCAGTCGAACTGTTACTGTTCGAGAAACTAACGGCAGCTGAATTATCACAGTAAAGCTTCAATGGTCTAGAAATGGAATTAACAATTTTGAGTCCAGTGATCAGATTTCTAAGCAACATTCCATGACAGGTTGCGTTGTAAACAGCAATGTATTCTGCCATCATTGTGGAAGTTGTAGTTAACTGTTGTTTATGACTCTTCCATGAGATAGGTCCGCCTGCTAACATAAAGATGTAGCCCGAAGTGGATTTCTTGTCATCTTTGCATTTGGCAAAGTCAGAATCAGAATAACCTACCACTTCTAAATGATCACTTCTTCTATAAGTCAGTTTATAGTCTTTCGTCCCTTGCAGATATCTAAGGACCTTCTTAGCTGCTTTCCAGTGATCTAGGCCAGGATTAGTCTGATAACGACCTAGCATTCCAGCAATGTAAGCGATATCTGGGCGAGTACAGACTTGAGCATACATCAGGCTCCCGACTACTGACGCGTAAGGTATCTGGCTCATTTGCTCCTTGTCAACCTCTGTTGTCGGACACTGGAATGAACCGAAAACATCTCCCTTAACTACTGGAGCGACTGAGGGTTTGCACTGTTGCATGTTGTAACGTGTAAGGACACGATCTATGTAAGTCTTTTGAGACAATCCTAAGATCCCTTTGTGTCTATCTCGGTGAATTTCGATGCCAATGACGTAAGAAGCATCTCCGAGATCCTTCATGTCGAAGTTATACGAGAGTAAACGCTTCGACTCATGCAACATGTCTAAACTATTACTTGCCAATAGAATGTCATCTACGTAAAGGACAAGTATAGTAAAGTTACTCCCACTCATCTTGAGGTAGGTGCATTGATCCACTTGATTCTTCATAAAACCTTGCCTCTTCATGACTTCATCAAACTTGAGGTACCATTGACGTGATGCTTGTTTTAACCCATAAATGGATTTCTTCAACTTACAGACTAGATGCTCCTGACCTTCAGGTTTAAAGCCTTCAGGTTGTTTCATGTAAACATCTTCGTCTAAGTCTCCGTTAAGGAAAGCAGTTTTGACGTCCATCTGATGCAGCTCTAAATCAAAATGAGCTACTAGGGCCATGACGATCCTTAATGAATCTTTACGAGAGACAGGTGAAAACGTCTCTTGATAATCAATTCCCTCTTTCTGAGTGTAGCCCTTTGCAACCAATCTCGCTTTGTAGCGTTCAACGTTTCCATTCGGATCCAGTTTTGTTTTGAACACTCATTTACAACCTACAGGTTTGGCACCATTGGGTAATTCGACTAAATCCCAAACGTCATTTTTCTTCATGGATTCAAGCTCATCAATCATTGCTTTATTCCATTCAGAAGACTGATCACTGCTAATGGCTTCATTATAAGAGATAGGATCATTGAGCTTTCCAGCATCCATTTCAGTCAGGTAGGTAACATAATCATCCCAATTAGTAGGCCTTCTTTGCCTAGATGACCTCCTGAGTTGATTATCGGGTTCAGCGTTGTCTTGGTTTTGAGCGTTTGATGTGCCTTCATTATGAGGTATAATGGGTTCTGATTGTGGAGATGGATTTTGTGCAGTGACTTCAGGTGCAGTTGCATGGGGTACAAGAGGAGTAAACGGAGTAATGATAAGCGACGAGTCTCTCCCCCCCGCGTCTTGTACTTCTTGCAATTCTTCGTAAGGGTTGGTACTGCTCCCACTGACCTTGAAATCCTCCAGGAACGCAGCACGCTTGGTTTCAACAATACGGGTGACATGGGAAGGACAATAGAAACGATAACCCTTCGAGTGATCAGGATACCCAATAAAGAAACAGGTAACTGTTTTAGGGTCAAGTTTCCTTAGGAAAGGATTGTAAAGTTTTGCTTCAGCAATGCAGCCCCATACTTTCATATATTTAAGACTCGGTTTCCTTCCTGTCCAAAGTTCATAAGGAGTTTTAGGGACAGACTTAGAAGGAACTCTATTGAGTATATGAACAGCTGCTTTTAACGCTTCAGTCCAGAGGAATAATGGCAAATTAGTGTTGGCTAACATACTGCGCACCATGTTCATAAGGGTACGATTTCTTCGTTCAGCGACACCATTCTGCTGAGGTGTACCAGGCATGGTGTATTGGTTCACAATCCCCTGGCCCTTACAAAACTCATAAAATGGACCAGGAGCTTGACCCACATCAGTATGTCTTCCATAATATTCACCGCCTCTATCTGATCTCACAACTTTAATCTGACGATCTAATTGCTTTTCAACTTCAGCTTTATAATCTTTAAAAGTTGTTAGAGATTCAGATTTTTCCTTTATAAGATACAAGTACATGTAACGAGAATAATCATCAATGAAAGTGATAAATGAAGTATGTCCTGTTATACCAGCAATTTGATAAGGACCACTAATGTCAGTGTGAATGAGTTCTAATAAATTAGAGCTCCTAGTGGCTCCTTTCTTATTTGCTAATGTCATTTTGCCTTTAAGACATTTGACACATGTTCCAAAATCAGTGAAATCGAGAGGAGGTAAGACTTCATCCTTTACGAGACGATTTAATCGTTCTCTTGAGATGTGGCCTAAACGTTGATGCCACAACATAGATGAAGTCTCTAAGTCTCGAATTTGTTTCTTTTCCATCTTTGTGAGTGATTCATTAATATTATATGACAACAAAGATTTGGAAAAATTATCATCTAGTTCTAATCTATAGAGACCACCATCCAGAATGCCAGTACCATAAACAACGGAATCATAGAGAATAGAGAGTTTGCGATGACCATGAGAAACGACAAAACCGTCCATGTCTAACTTTGGTCCTGATACAAGGTTCCGAGTTACCTCAGGAACATATAAGGTATCATAAAGTTTAATACATAAACCAGTTTTCAAAAATAATTGTAATGTTCCTATGGCCTTCACTTCTAATTCCCGATCATCCCCAACTTTAAGTGTTCTTTGGTTTCTTCCCAGCTTCTGGATTGTAAGGAATCCCTGTAGTGAATTGGTAACATGAACCATAGAACCAGAATCAAACCACCAAGAATTAGCAGGAACATTTAAATTAAAGGACTCAAGTATCATGAAAAAATCGTTACCTTTCTTAGCCAGCCACTCCTTGAAGTCAGGGCATTCCTTTTGCTTATGTCCTGTTTTCTTACAGAACTTGCAATAGGGTTTGCCTAAGGAGTTCTTGGAGCTGGAAGGTGCACTTGTATTAGGAGTTGGATTTGGCTTGTGAACCTTAGAAGCATCCTTTCTTGGATAATTGTTCTTCCTCTTCTTAGAGCTGGAGGTGGTGAAGTTAGCAACATCAGTATGGCGATCCATCTTCATACGCTCTTCCTCCTGCACGCACATAGCGATCAGCTCACTCATCGTCCATTTGTCCTTCTGAGTGTTGTAATTGATCTTGAATGCTTCATAGGACGAAGGAAGCGAAGTGATGATGAAGTGAACAAGAAAACCATCACTGATCTCCATCTCTAGGCCCTTTAACTTATTGGCCATGTCATGCATCATCATGATGTGTTCGCGTATGCCGCTCCTCCCATCATACTTAGTCGTCACCAGCTTGAGGATAAGAGTGCTAGCGTGTGCTTTTGATGTTCCTTTGAATTGATCCTCCACAGAATCCAAATAGGTTTTAGCATCTTCAGAATCAGGAATAGCTCCTCTGATAGAGTGATGAATGGACTGCTTCATGAACATGAGAGACATGCGGTTACTTCTAGTCCACTTATCATGAAGTAGCTGCTGAGGAGCAGTACTCTGTGGAGTAAGGTCCGCTGGTTTATCCTCTCTTAGAGCATAATCAAAGTCCAGCACTCCAAGTGTAAGCATGAGGGCATCCTTCCATGCAGCAAAGTTATCACCAGTCAATGGTGGAATCCCTTGATTTGGTGCTGATAGTGGAAATAAGATGGGCAAGTTATGATACTAAGAAAGAAGTCTTAATGTGATCTAAGGGCATGTTATACTAAGGCAGGCATAAGTAATGACCATTATAATTATGAAGCTGTGATAATGTCTATTACTAACATCAAAATAATAGACTTAGGAAAATTCTATTTAAATGAAGACAAATCAGCTTTGGCCAGAAGTGTAATCATTTAAATATGTGTGCAAAGTAATTGTGACAAATCAGCTTTGGCCAGAAATGAGGCAATCACTTTAGTTATGCACTTGTCAAGTCATGCTAAACATAAATGAATTAAATCAGCTTTGGCCAGAATTAAGACATTTCACGTTTGTAATGCATACTTAACATAGCTTGTTATAATACTTGAACAATAAATAGATGTATTAAATCAGCTTTGGCCAGAATTAATACATCAAAAGCTCATTCAAGTTAAGCTATATTTTGGTTTTGAAAAAATTATCTGATTCTGATTAATTAAGTAAGTGTTAACAAAACCAAGTATTTTTAGGTCACATTAAACAGCTTAAATAATGAGGTCTCGAGTTGGGTCTCGAGTCAGGTCTCGAGTCAGTATGTTTTATGAGATCTCGACTCCATAATGAGATCTCTAGTCGCAACCATAGTCTCGAGTGCCTTTAGTAAAAAACGCAGTGATCTCGAGTCGAGACTGTGGTCTCGAGTTGTGAAGTTTTAAGTCCTTATGATCTCGAGTCGAGACCTTGTAGTCTCGAGTCGAGACCTGATGGTCTCGAGTTGTAAGTTTCTGATGACCTTTATGATTTCGAGTCGAGACCTTATGGTCTCGAGTCGAGACCTTGTGGTCTCTAGTCGAGATCTGATGGTCTCTAGTCGTAGTCTGATAGTCTCTAGTCGTAGTCTGATAGTCTCGAATCCTCTGTTAACAGCTGCTGATTGTGATAAAACTGAAACTCGAAATTTAAGGGATTGTGGAGATAATGTTTCCTGTTTTATTTCTGATCTAAACTTATCACAATATTTCAAAAATAATAACTGAATATCTTTAACAGTTTTTCGAAAATTTAATAGATAAAATTTAGATCAAACATTAGAAAAACATCCACTAATCCAAATTAGATTCCAAAATAATGGAATTTTCGAGTTTTTTATTTAGAACAGTTGATGAACCCTAAGAAAATTAAAACATAATCTGGGATCCGAAATCTAAATTTTAAGACTTTTGTTAACAGATTTCGGATATTATTATCCCCTTTATGGTTTCGAGTCAAAATATTAAGCATATTATTCCGAAAACAGTGATTTCGGTACCAAGGACCCGAAAACAGCCGAAACTTTTGAAGCCTTTAAAACTTTCTGTTTTCCAGATTATGATCCCAGAATTATGGATACGAAAAACAGAACTGATTTATCAACATATGCTCTGATACCACATGTTGATCAGTTCTGTTTAAACATGATGGAAAACATGAAACACATACCTGTTATAGTATTCAAAGCAGTAGAGAATCCAGTCATAGTGTTCGACATCTTTGTCAGGATGATCCGGTTCCTCCTTAGGGTGTAAAGTTATGATGGTGATGAACCGAGACTAGGGTAGAATCGGTTATGGGAGAGAGTCACGAAATTGATGTTAGTGAGGGTTGTATGATTGTGTAAAATGTCTAACTGTGTAACCCTTTAACTCTCTAATAAGCCCCTTATTTATACACCCAAGAGGAAACCCAATTAGTTAGTAAGGGTAATATGGTCCATCAACAATTACCAACTAATTATTAATAGGTTATTAATATATTTTGATCTAATATAATATAAATGATTATATAGGCTACAAGATTAAATATTACATTTATATATTTAATCTCACAAGAGAGTCACAATTTTCGTAACATTGTGGGGCAAGCTCTTACTCTATTAATAACATATGTCCAAATGTAAGTAAGTCTGTCTCTTTTATGACATAACTAGTTTTACTTATATTTTAGATGATGACCGGCACATATTTTATTTTGTAGGTTTGGATCTCCCAATGGCCAAAACCAACTTGAATTGCCTATCATTGTCACCGAAAATCCCAATGATGAGTATGAACATACTATAGGGTTTGAGCACATGTTTTCTTTTCTTCCCCTAAATTTACCAGATTTCATGCGTTTCTTAAATTATCATACATACTCCCATTTTAAGCAATTTAGCTAGTTGGATGATTTTGAGAAATATACAGTAACGTGAATCTTTAATATTTTGATTATTTGGAAATCGCTTACCACAATGTTTTATATTGAATACAGAGAATGAAAGATAAAAACATCAATACAAAATACTAACTGCTAGGGGTGCAAATGAGCCGAGCTATTCGCGAGCTACTCGAGCTCGGCTCGAAAAAAAGCTCGAACGAGCCGAGCTTAAACGAGCTCGAGCTCGAGCCCGAGCCTAAAAACAAGCTCGTTTAGTAAACGCGCCCGAGCCCGAGCTTCGCTTATCGAGCTCAAGCCGGCTCGCAAGCCTAATCGAGCTTTTTGTTTATATATTTTTTTATTAATATATTAAACATATATTTATATAATAATAATTAACATTTATATAAATATAAAAAACAACTAAATTATATGTATAATAATAATTATAATTAATATAAATTAATTAATAAATACTAAACGAGTCGAGCCCGAGCCGAGCTCGAGCTTGAAAAATTACCTTCAAGCCGAGCTCGAGCTTCAGAAATAAAGCTCGAATCGAGCCGAGCTCGAGCTCGAGCTTTCATATGTTAAACGAGCTCGAGCTCGAGCCTGGTCAAGCTCGGGCTCGGCTCGGCTCGTTTGCACCCCTACTAACTGCATACTAATTGAGATAATGGAAGACTTCAATGATTTTTCATTACACCTACAACCCCTATAAATACACAAGAAGTTACAAAGACTAGAGGAGACAATTTCTCCTATTTACATATTTAGAGGATACACTTAATTACAATTGCTATAATTTATCCTATGTTTAATGTGAGGGCAACATTTGTGGGATTGCCTAATACCCCCGTCAATGCGAGGCGGAGGATCTAGACGAAGCATTGCTCGAAACTTCTCAAAAAGTGGCTTTGGAAGACTCTTCGTGAAGATGTCGGCGACTTGTTGGTCCGTTGAGATGAAACGAGTGTGAAGGCGACCTGCAGCGACTAATTCTCGAACAAAGTGATAGTCAAGATCTATGTGTTTGGCTCTTTTGTGAGAGATTGGATTTTGGCTTAAAAATGAGTACTTTTATTGTCACAAAATAGCGTTGGAGATCCCGATGGTAAGGCATGAAGCTCTCGAAGTAGATGAGTGACCCAAATAATTTCTGAAGCCGTGTTTGCCATTGCTCGATATTCCGATTCACAACTTGAACGGGAGACCGTTGGTTGTTTCTTTGCACTCCAAGATACCAAGTTTCAACCTAAATAAATGCAATAGCCATAGGTGGATCTTCGTGTGTCAATGCAACGTGCCTAATCTGCATCAGAAAAGCCTAATAAAACAATGTTAGGAGGTCTATCAAACGTTAGACCATAGGATAAAGTTCCATTGACATAACGAAGAATTTGTTTGACAAGTTGAAAGTGGGTGGTGGTTGGTTTTTGTAGGTATTGACTCGCTTGGTTCACGGCAAAGGAGAGATCGGGACGGGTAATGGTGAGGTATTGGAGAGCACCGATGAGAGAGCGATAAAGAGTGGAATCATGGAAAGGTTGTCCGGTGGAGTTGAATATGTCATTGGGAGTGAGGCGAGTGGCGAGGGGCTTGGAATCAAGGAGACCGGCCCGTGATAGAATATCATGGCCATACTTGGATTGATTTAAGAATAAACCTGTTTTTTGTGTGAGTGACCTCTAAGCCAAGGAAGAAACTTAGAAGTCCAAGGTCCTTGATTTTGAATTCTTTGTTAAGGCGTGATGTGAATGTGGAGATAAAATTTTCATTATTGCGCGTAATGATTATGTCATCCAAGTAAACGAGAAGATATATTAAGATGCCATCACGACTAAAAATAAACAAAGAGGGGTCGGCTCGACTACATGTGAAACCCACGATTTGAAGAAAGGAACTCAATCGTTGGAACCAAGCACGTGGGGCTTGTTTTAATCCATAAATGGCGGGTGTTTCGGGTCCTCAAATCCCGGTGGTTGTTCCATAAAAACAGTTACGGTAAGATTCCCATTTAGAAAAAAGCATTGTTTACATCAAGTTGTAGAAGTTTCCATTTATTGATAGTAGCAAGACTAAGAACGACACGAATGGTGGAAGACTTGACAACGGGACTAAAGGTATGAGAAAAATCTAGTCCTGGTACTTGATTAAAACCTTTTGCCACAAGACGTGCTTTGTAGCGATCAATGGAACCATCGGCTTTGTGTTTAATGCGATAAATCCGTTTGGATCCGATGATGTTTGAGGAAGAAGGATGTGGAACAAGGTGGCAAGTATGATTTCGATGTAAATCATCAAGTTCCTCGTGCATAGCATGGGCCCATTTGGGATCTTTGGATGCGGTTTTGATTCCTTTGGGAACATGAGTGGATAATAGAGAGTGATGGAGAGGATGGTTGTAAAACTGAGCCAAGTTGGCGAAGTGTTTTGGTTTAAAAATGTCGGCTATGGACCGGGTGGTCATAGGATGGTTATTGTTGGTTTGAATGGTGGGCAATGGTGGTTGGAATGATGTGGATTGTAGGTCCGATGAAGATTGGTGAGGAGGAGATGGTGGAGTGGTGGAAGATGTGGATTGGGTGTCGGTTGTGTCTGGGTTTAGGAGGTTTTCGGGTGGGTTGTTAATATGTGAGATTGGGCTGGAGGAGTTGGTTTGTGATGAGCCGGAGGGAGTTGTTTGGTTGGAAAAAGTATGGGCCGGTAGAGATGAGGAAACGTTTGGAGTTGGGCCAAAATCTGTGGGGCAAGAGGTGCAAGGTGGAGGTGAGGTATTGGGTATGGTTAGTGATGGATGTGGTGTTTTGGTATTTTATGTTGGTAGTGGAAGGGTGTCTTCAAAATTTGTGAAGGGAAGGCGAGATATGTCGGAAGGTGTGGCGGATGAATGAAATGGGAAAATGTCTTCATCAAATTTAGCATGCCTAGTAGTATATATTCGGCCGGTTGTGGTGTCTAGGCATCGAAAACCATTGTATCTTGGACTATAACCAATGAACGCGCAAGGGGCGCTTCTTGGTAAAAGTTTATTTTTGGTATAGTCACGAAGATATGGGTACACAAGACATCCAAAAACTCGTAAATTTGAGTAGTTAGGAGGATGTTTGAAAAGGAATTCAAAAGGAGATTTATTTTCAAGAATTTTGGTTGGTAAACGGTTTATGATGTAAGTGGCGGAAGTGAAGACATCAACCCAAAAAAGGATGGTGCATGGGCGTTAAACATCATAGCGAGAGCGGTTTCGATTATGTGACGATGTTTTCGCTCCGCTCTTCCATTTTGTTTGGGTGTATAGGACAAGAGAGGCGGTGTTGCACGCCAAGTTGCAAAAAATAATTTTGTACCCGATTGTTTGTGAATTCGGTTCCGCCATCACTTTGAAAAATATTAACAATTGTGGAAAATTGATTTTGAACAAGATTAAAGAAGGCGGTTAAAACATTGAAAAAATCGGATTTGGCTTTTAAAGGATAAAACCAAGTGTACCGGGAGTAATCATCAACAAAGATAACATAGTACAAATAGCCATCAATGGATGCTGTGGGGGCGGGTCCCCAAAGGTCACAGTGAATAATATCTAAAACTTGTTGTACACGTTTATTATTTTCAACAAAAGGCAAATGTTTAGCCTTTAATAGCTCACAAGAATTGTAAAACCCGGTTTGGGTAATAAAGATGTAACAAATACATGACCAAGTTTGTTTAAAGTTGTGATGGTATCAAAAGAAACGTGTCCTAGGCGACTATGCCATTTATTAAAAGAAGCACGAAGATGGGAAGCAGAGAGCGCAGCAACAAGAGACTTTTGACCTTAGGTAAGAACATGAAGCCATTTTCGCAAATGCCTCTAGCAAGAACTTCCGCCGTCTTTCGGTCCTGGATGTGAAAATAACTCTTAGAAAATAAAACATCAACCGGTGAATCATTCGTGAGTCTACTTATGGATAGTAGATTTTTAGTGAGATTCCGAACGACAAGAACATTTTGTAATAAAATAGAATCATTTAGTTGTGTGGTTCCTATATTGGTAACGGGTAAGGATTGCCCATTACCAAAAGTGACACGCATGTTACCGGTGTGAGATTTAAGATTTTTAAGGCCGTTTTTATTTTTAAGCATATGTGTTGTAGCACCTGAATCAGCTGTCCAATCCGGGGTTTCAGGATTGATGTTGCATTGAGCATGAAATGCTTGTGCAATATTGGCATCTGTGGAACTTGATTTGTTGGCATAAGAAGCAAGACTTGGGCAAGCAGGAGCATAGTGTCCGTCCTTTCTACACAATTGACAATGAGGAGTGCGGCCACGGCCACGACCTCTAAAAGAATTAGATCGGCCACAGCCTCGAGAGGAGGGACGATTGTTTTTGGTTTGGATCACATAGAAGGATTCTTCGGGTGTTTGAGGACCATGAAATTTTTGAACAAAAAGTTCTTGGTTTTCGGCATTTGCAAGAAGGTCACGAAATGAAGGGGCCGGGTGGATAGTGCGTTGGGAGGTTGAAAATTTTTCAAAAGCGGCGCCTAAACCACAAAGAAACCAATGGCTCTTATTCTCATCGTTAATCGGATGTCCGATTGCAGCAAGTTGATCAAAAAGGCCTTTGAACTTTCGACTGTATTCGGAAACTGTGGAGTTTCCTTTTTGAAGATTTCGAAGAGTGTCGGTCAGATTATGAACACGCTCGATGGAGCCGTGACTATAGGCATTAGCCAATGCTTTCCAGACCGAAAGGGTGTTGTTATGACCGCTAGTTTCAGCCATTGATTCCTCTGTTAGGGTGGAGTTAATGACCAGGAGAACCTTCTAGTCATTCACTTGCCAGGACATGTAATCAGGATTGACAGTGAGTTTTCCTTCAGAGGTGATTTTTTTGGGTGGAATCGGAATCGAACCATCAACATGTCCGCGGAGTTTGAGGTATGTGAGGACAGGGGTGACTTGTTTTTCCCAAGTAAGGTAGTTTGTTGAATTGAGTTTGATGTTAATTAAATGGGTTAGGGAATGGAGTGGGATGGAAGAAGTGTCTGTGGGATTGGACATGATGATGGAGAGGAAGAATATTGGTACGACAGAAGAAGAAAGGAGGAGAAAAACAGAGTAGCGGCAGAAGAAGAAAAAAGAAAGAAACAAGGGAGGCGATAAACAGGGGAGCCGGACCAAGGAGAAAAAAAAAAGATTAGGATCTCTTGGCTGATACCATGAGATAATGGAAAACTTCAATGATTTTTCATTACACCTACAACCCCCGTAAATACACAAGAAGTTACAAAGACTAGAGGATACACTTATTCATCTGTAGTCTTCTTTGATTTTGAGTTGATAAGATTGTTTTTGGGATTCTTGCCTTAAAATATGGATTAAATCTTTGGGAATCTGATATTCTTTCTAAGGGTTAAGTTATTTTACAAAAACTTCTAATTGTAAGAAGTGTAAGAATAATTTATAGAGTGACAAGTGTCTAATAACCTAAAACCTAAACCCACTACACCACCACCCAAAACCTAAACACCCACCCCAACCCCCGCAAAAAAAAAAAAAAAAAAAAAAAAAACTAAACTATACCTCACCAAACCCCCCCCCCCCACCCCCCAAAAACCTAAAAAAATCTTAAACACCCAACACCCACCACCACCAAAAAAACCTAACCCCCCCCCCCCCCCCCCCCTTTCTTTGTTGAGAGGGGGTGTGTGGGAGGGGGGGTTAGGTTTTTGGGTGGTGGTGGATGTTTAGGTTTTTTTTTTATGTAGTGGCTTTTTTTAGAATCCTTTGTACCCTTCTTACAGTAAGGAGCCTTTGTATTTGATCCTAATCCTTCTTGCTAAATTGCACAAATAGAGTTTTTCTTTCCAAACCGGTTCCGGTTTGTGTCAACAGAAGTCGAAACCGTTTTTCGTTGGAACCAAATCGGGTTTATATATTTGCCTGGTGTAAGCTTGAGCCAACAACCCATCAATAGTAGGCTCAACAGCTTAAGAATACACAAGCATTAAGTTAGAATACAATATCCAAACAATTTATAAAATTGAGTTGATGTATTTTGACATAGTTAAAAAACAAGATGCTAAACTAACTAACTTAAATTCCTTGATGACACTAAAATCACTAGTAGGTGATTCGTCTGATGGTGAAGGTTGTGTGTTTGTTTCTAAGGTTTCTAAACCCCAGTTGTTTTCATGATTTTCTTTGAAGTGGTTCAGCACTCAACAATGGAAATCTTTCAAGAGTCACAAACGTAGGGATTTCGAACAACTCAACTGAAGAACATCGCAATTTTCCTAACTCCGAGGGGTAAGCTCTTACTCTATTTATAACATCTGTCCAATTGTAAATAAATTCGATATCATGATTGGAACAATTTACATATACATAGTTCAACTGTTAGTATTGTTTTCTTGAAAACAGGCCTGATCAATCCATATCAATTAGAGATGAAGGAGAAGCAGTGGGAGGAGAAAGAGAATTTGAAGTTGAAGGAGAAGTAGAAGGAGAAGGAGCCTCCGGCGATGATCCAGGCATTCTAGGAATAAATGGCCAACAAATTACAAGGTAAGCTCGATTATGTTTACTTGTGCCTTTGAAGGTTTGAGTTGTTTCTATCGTTGATCATATTATTCTTTGTTTTGTCTAACCAGGTTAAATGTCCCTATACTAGCTTCGACCGCCCTTCGCATGGTTCTATCACTGGTGTGTCTTTTCGTCGTTGTTAAACAAGGAAAACACATTGCAAAATCCTTTAAGCTTTTATTTGTTGTGGGTTCTGGCAACGCTTTCGCTGCTTACAGTATAATCTCTTGGATCAACGACCGTGCAGATAACAAGATGCTCAAAGGCCTTTACCATGTTGGTTGCAACCTGGCATTCTTCGTGTTGTTGTTCGTAATATACACCACGGCCTAGATTGGGCACAGCTGCATTACATGTTAGGTGTTACTTGGTGCATTATATTTATGTCTATGTGTTTAAACTTATTCTCTTTGAACTTGTGAACCGATTTTGGTGTGTTAATGTTTTCTGTAAAGACTTGAATTTGTATATGTGAACCAATGTGAAACATATTGTGTTGTATATGTTAGTTTTTTTAATTGTTATTTTATAAACTTTCTTCTTTGCAGGTATGTCTGTATTCTTTTAGTTAAATTTTAAGAGTTTCTTATAAGAACCCTGCCTTTGCATCCCAAAGACTTTAACATTTATGTGTATCTGGGTAATGGAATGGATGGGGTAATGGAATGGATGAGGTAATGGAATTGATTATTACAATTCCATGTCTTGTTTGGTTACCATGTGTGAATGGAATGAACAATTACTTTTTGTTGTTTGGTATGCGAAAAAAGACGAAAGAATAAAATCGGATGGCGGTGGTCAGTGATGGGCGATGATGGGGTGTGGTGCTAAGTGTCAGTTGTAGCGGCAGCGGTGGTGGGTGGAGACGACGGCGGATAGTGACAGCAGTGGTGGTGGCGGTGGATGACGGTGGAGGTAGGTGGCGGCGGTGGTGGTGGCAGGGGTGGTCGGAGGTGGTAGCAACGGCGACGGTGGTCGGAGGTGGTAGCGGTGGTGGCGGTGGGTGGTGGCGGTGGGTGGTGGCGGCGGTGGGTGGCGGTGATGATAGGAGGTGGCAGTGGCAATGGTGGCGGCGACGATCGAATGTGGGTGGCGGCGACGGTGGTGGCGAGGACGGAGTTGGGTGGTGGCGGTAAGTGGTGGCTGCGGCGGTGGCGGGTGGCGGCGAAGGTGGGTGACGGCGGCGGATGACGGTGGTGGTGGTGTGTGGTAGCAACGGTGGTGGGTTGTGGTGTTGTTAATGAAGGGTGATTTTGAGGGAATGAAATGTATTTTGGGATTGACGATTCCATTCCATCGACCAACCAAACACTATTTTCTTCATTCCCTCACAATGGTCCTTTTCATTCCACCTCTCATTCCTGTGTACTAAACGCTACCTATTTATGTGTATCCGGGTAATGGTAACTTTATGGAAAATAAAATAAAATCCGTATCAATTTTTATACAATCCATATCAAGTGTAGCGTTTCTTTGGGTGGAGGGAAGAAAGGAAGATCGTAGTCAGTTATGTTTAAAGGTTAAATTTAGTGCATATTACTATACTGGCCACAAAATGGAAGGATCCATCCATTCTATATCCTAACAATTTCAAAGGGGCTTGTACAGTAGCCGGGTTTTTTTTTTTTTTGCTTTTCTTTTCTTTTTTTTTATTATTTTTCTTTAAACTTTTACCCCTTTAATTTTCATTGTTAATAATTTCAACCTCTTAACTTTCTAAAACTTTTGTAATCAAGCTTTACGTGTTTATTTTTATGTACGCGTTTCTATAAATTTAAATTGATTTACGTTTAGACATAAACTTTTTCCCGTTAATAAGTTAGGTCAAATATAATATATTCCTTATGCTTATTATTATGTACATTTTCTATTGGTTTACGTTTTGATGTAATTTTTTTCTATAAATGAGCCGGTTAAAATATAATATGTTTTCATGCTTATTTTTATGTACGTGTTCGAATGGTCTACGTTTTGACGTAAATTTTGTTCGGAAACACGTCGAGTAAAATATAATAGTTTTCATTAAATGCTATAACTTCGAGTCACTTTACGTTTCGACACGCCGTAACTATTTTCTTATGTGCTTATTTTTGTGCACGCGTCGGTATAAATTTAAGTTGGTTTATAATTCGACGTAAATTTTCTTCGGAAGTATGTGTCAAATATAATTCGTTTTCATGCTTATTTTTATGTATGTTTTCAGTTGATCTACGCTTTAACGCAAATTACAATTAGCAAGTTATGTGGATAGTGCTTTTATTCTATTAACTTTTTTGTTTCTTTCTTGATTTTTCTCTGAACTTTATTATTTTTATTTTTTAGTTTTTTTATGTTTAGTGTTTTAGTTTTAGGTTTCCTTTCATTAAAGCTATATTTAAGATAACATTTACGTTTTCATTTACAATTAATTTAAAATCAATTCGTCCCGCTGTCCAATTTAAATTTATTTTTATGGTTTTCGGTCGATGTAAAACATGTGTCGACATTCTTTTGAGCATATTTCTTTTGGTTGGTATACTGAACCAAAATAGATATCGACCAAATCCCCGCAGCGTAGCGCGGGTATTCCTACTAGTTTCAAATAAATCAATAAAAAACAAACATTATCCTTGCTTTTAGTCCTTATTTTGTTTATAAATTTGGACCGATTGATTGAATTGAAAGTTTTAAAGGAGGGCTTTTTTGAAACAAACGTACAAATGTAAGTATCCATACTTTTGGGTCACAGGCCCACCTTTCTTTTCCCAATCCAAGAAACCTTAATGTCTCCACTTGGGTTGGGTAACAAGTAGAGGTGCACAAATCGGGTTTTTTTTGAATAATCGGTTCCAAGTGTGGAACCGTGTTCAGGTACGACCGGTTTCTTAATTTTCGGGTATAGAGAATACTCGGGTTGGGTTCGGGTCCGGGTTCTAGCCAGGAATTCCATACCCTATGTACCCGAGTTCAGGTCGGGTTTTATAATACCCGGGTATTATAATACCCTATTTCCGGGTTCGGGTATTGAAAACCCGCATAGGGTATTGATAAAACCCAATCGGGTATTTAAAAACCCGGTTAGCGAAATAAGCAACAAAATGTGTGTAGCGAATTTTGTGGGCATTTTTTTTCCAACTTTTTGCCTTTTCTTAAATATGAACATATTTTAAAACCTGGTCCGGGTATTTTTAAAACCCGGTTACGGGTATTCGTTAAACCCGGTTCCGGGTATTCTATAAACCCGTGTATTCTTAAAAACCAGGTAGAATATGGGTACGAAAAAACCCGGTTACGGGTTCGGGTTCTGATGACATTATGCATACCCAGACCCTACCCGGGTTCTGATTCGGGTTTTAAAAACCCGGTTATTACAATACCCGGTTCCGGGTCATTTTTCGGGTTCAGGTCCGAGTTCGGGTTTTTTGTACACCACTAGTAACAAGCCCGCATTACTTAAGCCCGGCTTCAATATACAACTGGCTTGTCATAATGTTAACGAAATAATTATATATCTTCGAATAAATAATAACATCACTTTACTTTATCTTTTAATCCGTTTTAATAAAGAATTCTTTGTGATTACCATTACCATGGTACTCGGTACGAGCGAGCCCCCTTTTAACTTCAATGCAGTGGCGGACCCATAAATTTTTTCATTGGGGTGTGGAACATTTTTAAAAATTTTAGGCCCCTAGGTACATAAGTAAAAAAATCGGTTGTATCGGGTCGGGTCGGGTCATGTAAGACAAAAAAACGTCAAACTAAATTTATATATTTGTCAAACACGTCAAACCTTGTTACAAACATAATTACAACGTCGCCCTACGGGTTTTCATTTTTTGAAATCTATCCAAAAGATCATCTAAAGCTACTTTTTTAAGCAAGTCTTTCTCTATATAACATACACGCGATCCGATTTTGAGCTATACTCTAACCATCCCTTATGTGACACCCGGCTATTTAGGCTGTACCGTACAAATGTAACACGTGTCATGAATAAATAAAAAGGCTGTGTTTGACTGATATTGATGTTTATATCTTATATTTGATGTGTTGGTAAATCCAAACTTTGATAAAAATTATGTTGGCAACAATAAGATAAACGCTCATCGCGTAACGAACAAAATGCGAAACGAACGTCGGTGACCACCCGATCAATGTTAAAATCCTAAAAATAGTCTGTTATGATCAGAATGGTAATTTTAATCATGTCCGGAAGGAAAAATAAATTAAAACGCTAAGAAACTCTATTTTTCGAGTTTGAGCATGTACTGCGTGATACTGCGCGTATCTGACAAAATACTGTCAACGCAGCCGGTCAAGGCAACTGGTAATTATTTTAGTAATATTTTAGTTAGATTATTTTTATAGAGTGATAAAAATAATTTAAAACGCACTAAAACTGAATTAAAACGCTAGATAAAATACCCGGTATCCAGTAAAATACCAGTTTTTATATATATAGGGGAAGGTTCATTTGAGAAGAAAATTTTATTGAGAAGAAAAAGAATAAAAGGGTATAATTGTAAAACATTAAATAGTTTTTTTTTCTCATCTCATTTATTATTATGTTTGACTAATTAATTAGTCATTAAGACTATAATCCTCCACACTAAATATTTTTGCCTACACACATCAAAAGTTATCCTACACATTTTGAAATTTATCCTACACATATTGAAATTTATCCTACACAACTCGTAATTTATCCTACACGCCTCGTATTTATCCTACACTTTAAATGAATTTTTATTTTTATTTTTTGTGAAAAATATATATCTTAAAAATAAGTTACAAATTTAATATAGTTAGTTATTAAAGATGAAACTACCAATTAATGATGTATGTAAGTTTACTAATATACCCTTATAGTTACATTAAGTACAAATATTAAATGAAGTCTAATGAAGCATTCCTATTGGTTGAAATTTCTTCTTTTTTCTTCTTACAAAGAATTTCTTCTCATTTGAACCCTCCACTATATATATATATATATATGCATATGCATACGGATATATGTATGTATGGGGACATAGGTGGCTACTAGAATGCCCACCTCTCCCTTTCATGCGCCAAGTGTTAGTCTTGGAAACTCCATATAATTATTAAGCTTTTTCAAATCCTTCCAATATCTTGCATAAACCAAGAAAACAATCAAACTCAATCTCACTCTCTCTCTCTCTCTCTCTAAAAACTCACGGCCGAACACCCTCTTACACACCTCCATCTTCATTTTCAAACTTGTTCTTGAAGATCTAAGTCCATTCCAATAAGGTTTCAAGGTGTTTTCAAGGTGAAAGAAGCTCCAAACATCAAAAATATTGTTAAAACCCACTAAAATCTTGAAAGGTATAAACTTATTTTCAAAATTACATTCTTGATTTTTAGTGATGATAGTGATGTTGGAAGGTTTCTCTTGAACTTGGAATTAATCACAAACTTGAAACTAATAATGAATGAGATTTTAAACAAAGTAAAAATGGGTGTGTATATGTATGCATGTATGGTCGAAAGTTGTATGAGTGTGTGTATATAGTTGTGTTTTAATTTTGTTGAATGATTCTTGTTTGACATGATTCTTGAAAGATCGTTACATGCATGAATCATAAAGGTGTCATAAAAGAATGTTCTAAAAAGGGTTTTGTGATTTGAGATGAATATGTGAAAAAGTGAACTTTTGAAAGTTCATATATGTATATATATGTCGTGTATATATAGATGTATGTATGTATGTATGCATGCATGTAGGTTTTGTCACATGTTCATAAATGTAAGAATGTTTGCATTTATGTAAGCATGATTAGGTGATAATGTTATGAACATGTTTTGATTTATATGAACATGAAATAAATATGTTCTTTGATGCATTTAAGATCATGTAGGATGATGGTGTTATGATATGTGTGCATTAGATGCACTTATTTGGACATGCATGTTGAAATATGATCAAGAAATGATGATTAGAACATGATTTGATGAAAATAAATTTTAATCAGATTCTAAACACTAAAAATATGAATATTTGAAGTGTTAAAATGATATAAAACTTTATCATAAAGTTTACTAGCTTTGCATGTTGTACTTGGTGCTTTATGTGTTGTAAAATACGTGAAATCGCATGATTTGTGTGACTTACATAAAAACTGCACTAATCTGATTATAATCATCATTTTAATCAGTAAATAACATGTATTTTGTTAAAATATCAAGTCATTTCAAGTTGGGATGTTATAGTAACATTTAACGCAAAACTATGCGATAAAACGTTTAAAAATCGGCTTTTCGAAGGATTTTTATAAAACTGTTTTAGATCAGTAAGTAAACTGATATTTTTAGTTTAAATATAAGTATTTTAACTAATTTTAAGTGTACTTGGTGTTTGATTAATCATATGTGACTTTCGATGCCCGAAAACGTTACCGAATCACTAAAATACGCGTTTTACAATGTACACTAGCATGGGTTATTTATGGGTGAACCTTATGTGTTAAAATGTGTTATGTGATTTAGACATCTGTATATGATAATATGTTAAGTGTTGACATGATAGCGGGAAATTTAGACTATGCATGTTCACTTATGCCTTAAAGTAGTAGAATCGGTAAAATCGCGTTAAATGTGTAACTTGTTTGTCGAGCATGAAAATTGATACATATAAGTTATTTTATGTATGCATGCTTTAAAAATGATAAAATTAATAAGTAAAACGAGATTTCGCGTGTTACGACGCTTAGTTTATGTGTACGTTTATGTATATATATTACGACGCGCAAATCGTAGATATATTACGTATAAACGGGAGTGTTAACGGGTTTACATGATAATAGTCACCAATAAAGTCGTTCAAGTCGGAAAATCTTAAATATATATATATATGAACTCATATATATATATATATATATATATATATATATATATATATATATATTAACGTGCCAACATAATCAAAAATAATAACTTTTTGAGAAAATCTCAAAGTTATGTGAAAATTCTAAGATACGGAGAAACTTGGGAATTTTTGTGATATATTGATTGATAAAATCGTTCCTACGCATAATAGGACGTGTAGAAATCAATTTGTGGGATTGCGCTATTTAAAATATGCACCCAAAGGTGAGTGTCACTAAACCCGTTCTTTTTACTGTTTTGTATATGTTTTGGGGGAAGAACACGCCTAAAAAGGGTTTAATAATGTTTTTGAATAAAACATACCTTTTGATATAAAATGTATATTTTCATTGAAAATATATGGTTTTGTTAAATATATATGTTTCGGGGAGAAACGGTTTTGGTGAATATATATATATATATATATGTTTCGGGGAGAAACGGGATTGTTACGATGTTTCAGAGAAAACGACCGTGTAGTTGGGACGAATTTGCTTGATCCCAGTGATTTCAGTAAATTCGTACAACATCATATATTAAATTTATCAGTATTAGTATGATATATGTGACAACCCGAGTTTCCAAGATCTTTCTTTGACACGTTACTTGTTACAGACTCTGTCTTTGGAATTTATTTGAGTTTGTGTATTATTCGAATTTGTGTATTATTGGGTATGTGTAAATTATGAGTTAGTTGGTTGTTATAAACTTACTATAAACTATTAAACTGTTCACAAATCACAAGTGTACCCGACGAAACCTTAGCGCAACAACCCACAATCCACACTCGACGAAACAGGAGAGTTTCGCCATCACCTGACCCGACGAAACTTTGGTGTTTCGCCGGGAGCGTGTTTCGTTGCATGGGCCTTCAGCCCAACTGAGGCCCAATCACGTTCTAATTATATTTATACATAGAATGACTTGTAGAAAACCCTAGACTCATCCTAAACCCATCGACGACAGTGACTTATTGAAGTAGCAAACTCTCTCGAAAACATCATCTCCTTGATCCAATCACCCTAACTCCTGTATCAAGGTTAGCGTTTACTTGTTCATTAGATCTATTATGTACGAATACGATGAAACTTATGTGTGTAATGCTGATCGTTCGATAATCGTGTTGTGTGGTTAGGGTAGTTCAATGAAATTTTGAATTTACTTGTGTTTTCTAATGATCAGTGATGAATTAGATTGATGATTAGATGTTAATTGAGAAACTGATTAATTACTCGATGACTGTGATGAAACTATTGATGATGATTAGGGTTTAGAAACTGTCAAAACACGTAACTGTTACATGACGAAACCTGAGAGACTTCCGCCATACTGTATCCCGACGAAACACTGGGGTGTTTCGTCATGGATTATCCCGACGAAACTTGTACACTTTCGTCGCATGCCAACTCGATGAAACCCATGATGTTTCGTCATAGAGGGGGGGGGGGGTTTCGTCGGAGAGGTTGTGCAGGGAACAGTGGACCGAGTTGTTTGTGAATGTGCATGACAGGTGTTTTGTCGATTAGGTCAACAAATGGATAGTGGATTGTGGACGTGCATGTTAATAAGGATGGGTAATAATTGCATGTGAAGGTGATGACCGACCCATGTGATCTGATCATTCTACATTGGGTTTAATCAATTCATCATTAAATTGTCAGAATAGTGGTTTAGTATTTCAAGTTACATGTGATCATCATTATCAATAACCTTGGACCATTAATAGTTTGCATGTATTGAAAATGGATCTGTGATTTGTCGGCCATACAATATATGTTTGCAACAGTTAATGAGTTTATTTGAACTATGAATCGGTGATGTAAATGTGTATACAACTCGAATACCAGTTATGTGATGGCAATGAATAACTAATGTACATGAGTAATTGTTACGACTAGTCATATATTATGTGTTTCTGGTACACCACTGGATTGATGGTGTATGTAATACTTGGGTGCTACATGTGTACTATGTATAAGGAATTTGTGATTAAGTGTTACGAAACTGACAGTTACTGGTAATCATACTAGGATTTGGTCGACCAATTGTAAACACGTAACAAATCTTACCGAGCAAACCAAGGTGAGTTCACTGCTCTTTTCCAAGCATGCATCCCGGGGAGGAATGTCAGGTTAATGGGATGTTTGTTATTATACTCAGTTTCTATCATATAAGACCCCTTACATCTACCGATAGTTGCCGGGGAGGCAACAAGGTATTTAGTTGATAGCGCTATTAGGATTGGCACCCTCACACCGTACCGGGGAGGACGGGCGTGAACTAATTACCTTGACCACTTGACCAATGCTTTGATAGAGGCATTGGGGTTGGGCAAATACATCTTGTAGCCATTTGCAGTAATCGAGTTAATAACAACATCAAATAAAAAACGTTGAACAGTTTTACACACATATCTGGTAACTAAACGCGTTAACAAAACTTTAAACTCACCAGCGTCGTCTGACACACTTGTCTGCATGCTTGCAGGTCGTTAGATTCTTGATATGGACTTGCTATCTGGGAGTGCTGGTGTGGTCATGGATCGAGACTCTTGGATACTTGATACATTGGTTTTGAACATTTATTTTGCAACAGTTGTTTAACATTTTACCTTATGCTTCCGCTAAATGTTTTCTCTGGTTTTAACTCATGACTTGGATTTATCTTATGCAATGAAATGAATGTTTTATTTAAATATTTATTATTGGTTTGATATGATTAGTGGCTTGGATCCAGGTATGTTGCACGTCCCGCGGTGTTCCCGCATGTGGTATTTTGGGGGTGTGACAGTTTGGTATCAGAGCCAGGTTATAGTGAACTAGGTTTTAAAACGTTTTCATTAAAACCAGACTATAACCGAACAACTTCGAAAATCGACCATGACACTCAGCTCCAGATTGCAAGGTTCGTCTTCTGTTTACTTTATGCATTACTTGTTTAGTAGTCACACACTCACAGTTGCATGAAACGACATACTAGATACTATGGTGACTTGATAGCATGACACTACTCTTCGACCTTTGTGATTCGTAATGTCACACCCTGACTTTTGCGGAAGCGTGGTTTATTTGGTGTGACTTCTTAATACCATAGCAACAATCATAACAATGCTATATGATAAAACACGAGATGTTTATCCATTAATAAAGTTTAGAAACTACCACAATACCATTGTTTAAAAACATCAATACCGAATTAAGTTACAACCCATGATTTGTTTAAATGAGTTCACAAGACTCAACAAAAGTACTTAAATAAAACCTGAGTTTAGAATTATGTATCCCGTCCAGGAAAGGAATACACCCTCTAAACTCAACAACCCTGGATAACATCTTTTATTCAAACGCAGCTTGACTAACATGCATCACATGCCAGATCCGATTAATTCCCTGAAATACATGTAGTTTGAAAAATCAACAAAAGTTGAGCGAGTTCATGTGTATGTGAGTATGTATAAACCTTTTAAGTATGTCTTGTATGTATGAAAGTCTCTGGTATGTAGCAATAAGGAAAAAGAGATCACCAATAGGTTGCAAAGCCACTGGTATGTGTGAAATGGTGCAGGAAGTACTCAAACCTAGCAAATTTGTTACCGGGCCTCCGGCTGTAAGACACAGTCACCACTATGGGCCACCCTGGCCTCATGGGTGTGGGCTCGCTACACCCAAATAGATCTATCACTCATGTCCCTCGGTCCTACGACGAGGATTAATGGCCTTAAGTGTTGTACCCACCACTCATATGATCTAAGTAGTAAACCCTCCTTAAGCTAACCATACCATGTATAAAAATGTCTGTAATAATTGTAACATGTATTCCACCCCCGAAGTATAAAACAGAAAATAGTTAAGAGAAAAGGGGGACATGAACTCACAGTAGTGCGTCTTGTACCGTAACTCAAACTCTGTCAGCTACACGACAACCTACAACGTACTAATTTCTATTAGACGAACGGGCTGTGCCTTGGCTTACAGTTTAATGTTTTGAGTTGCATTTCTTATATTATTCTGAGTTATAATTATTTATTAAAATAATTAATATTTCAACTTAAATTATATGTAGTGTTGGAATAATTGTTCATACATGTATAATCGTAGTTCCGAAATAACATATTTTTAAGTCTCACTTAGAAAATATATATAACTTATTTGTCAAAAATAATGTATTCCAAAATATATATTTTTCCCAAAAATAATATATTTTCGCTTTTTGTATCCAAAAACAATATTTACCAAAAATATATACGTAAAAGTATTTTCCGGAATATTTCATAAGTTACATTTTAGCGTTTGGTTCCACAATACATGTGTGTAACTTAATTATTTATTCCTTGTAATTTGTAGTATTATTTTGGAGTTGTAATTTCATTGTCTTTTGTTAAGATATATTATTTTACCCTAAAATAATATAACTACTCCACAAATCAAACAAATACCCACACAAGTGTCTTAGTATAAAATATATATTTAACCATTTTCATGTACAAAACCAACCTCCGATACTTTGTATTTTCGTTACAAAAATTATGGCAAAGTTTACACGGAAGATCATAGTTAAAAATACACTTGTAACACTTGTTAAAAAAAAATTTTTCTAAGTGTTGAAATTTTTAGAAAATTTCGCCATAGTTTCCTTTGTACGCCATAGTTTCCTTTGTAAATGGAGGTGTCCATGCTAAATAGCATATCATTTTCTTTTCAAAATTCATTCAATCAATCAATAACCAAACTACACTTCCCAAGTGCACAAATTATTTCATTTACAATATAACATGAACTTGATCTCTTACGAAAACGCGTAGTAACTTGGTGAAGTGTTTAGTGGGTTAAGTTACCCTCCAAAGTGTGTTTACTTTTGTTAAAAACTCATTCTCGGGATTTCTAGATGTTCACAACTTGTGAACTCATTTTACAAAAATATTTCTTTACAACATTTTCTTGTTTTACTAGCCTTCCTACACTTATTTTATTTCCAAAAATAATGTAAGTGCAAGAAAAGTTATGACCTTTCAAAACCGTCTCTTGAACTTGGTTTGTTTAGAAAAATTATTCACAACTCTTGGATTTACAAATTTACTAGTTCACTTGGTTTGTCACTTTACAAGAAAATAATTTCACTTTCAAGTTCATGCTTGTTCAAGAAGATGATTATTTCATGTAAACCCATAATCACCTTCTAACTTGTTAAACCATGTTTTTAATCATACTTTAACAAGTTCCATATGATGATCAATCATCATATTACTAGTAATCAACATGCATTCATCATCCATCTACTAAACAACATCATCCTAACAAAATTTCATCATATTTCATCTTCATGCAAACTTTATGTTCAAGCTTTTAGTTTATGTTCTTTAGTGTTCTTGTTATTTCATCACAATGTACATCTTTTAACCATAAAAATAAAAGTAAACAAGAGTTATGAGAGATCTTACTACTAGCTTTAAGCTAGGGAAGAACACTAGTGAAAAAGATGGTGAAAAATGGATGATGAAAGCAAATGAGAAGGATTCTTCAAGATCTTCAAGCTCCAAGCTCCATGTATCACCTTCTAACACTTGAAACAAGCTTAAAAATGGAATGATGGTGGTGACAAGGTGGTGGTGGTGGCGGCTGTCACACCCCAACCAATGGCGGAAACATCGGGATGAGACGAAGTGTGAAGATTGCTCGAGACATCATAACGCTACTTGTGACAATATTTAATAAATTGATTTCATTTCATAGAGCAACTGTCAACATTACAAGAATTTCAAATACAACAAGTTCAAGGGAAATACATGACCACATAATCAAAATTGATACAACATATTAAACCTAATCGTCTATATGTGTATCTAGGCATCAACACTACTTCTTTTCATAGCATCGTCATCATCAACCTGTAACATGTTTAAAATACAATTCAATGCAAAAGCAAAGGCGAGTATACAAGTTTGGTACGTACATAGCAAAAGATAAGTTTTAAACAATTCCTCATAGCAAGCATGTGATTCAAGATAAACAATAAATTTGGCATGTGTCAACATATCAAACCAAGGAGACGCAACATGCTCATGACATAACCCCAAGTTTATGGGGGGGGGGGGGGGGCGGGTCGTTAATCCTATAGCGCTACATATGTCACGGTTTGGCTCGTACGAAGTTAATGATAAGTTCAACACATAAGTTTCACCCAAGTTTAAAGTATCAAGCAATCACGTATACAAGCATGTTATAGGAATGTTCATGTGTTTAAGCAAAATGTTCATGTGTAAGTTTGTTGATAGGTAAACATGTTACACCCCAAATGTGATAAAAGTAAAAAGGGGAATACGAGTATACTCACGGTTTCTCAAAGTTGTTCCTTTGGTAATCCCGTGACGAGTTGAAGGTTGGAAACTTCACGTCTATAAGCGGTACAATTCTACTATATACAAAACAGTCAACGAATCCCCGTTTCTGATGTGGAAGATCAGGCTAAGCTGCAACCACAGAGCATACTACGAAGAGAGGAGAAAGGTTAGAACACTTGGTGTTCTTTTAGAATTCTTAGAATTCTTAGAATTAGAGAGATTGAGAGAATTAGAGAGATGGAGAGAAGAATGGTGTGAAGAAAATGGTAGAAGGAGGTTGGTATTTATAGGTGAAGGAGGTGGAAAAGGGTGAAATGTGATTGGTTAAAGAAAGTGGAAGAGGATTGATGAGGTGGAAAGATGATTGAAGGAGGTGGAAAAGGTGATTGGAGAAGAAAATAGGTGGAAAAGGTGATTGGTATAATCTTTGGTATTTATTAAGTATATATTATGTAATTAAGTATATAAAAAGTATAAAAGTATAATTCAAGTATTGAGGATGTACGTATAAGTATTTATACGTATGAATAGTGTCAGTTTGCGTATAAATACGTATTTAAATGATTGGTTGTGTATAAGATATGAATTTTATTATGATTAACGCCTCGAATTGTGAGATTGAAATTAAAATACGAATGTAAGGTTTCTAAAATTAGAATACGAATACAAACAATTTTAAAATAGAAATACGAAGATACGAGGCGTTACAGTCTCCCCTACTTTAGAAAATTTCGTCCCGAAATTTATTCGGAAGAGACCGTAGAATGTGATTGCAATGTTTAGAAAGATAAGCAGTGTGTTAATTCCTCGAGCATTGTTTGGTGCTGATAATTTTGAGGAATTTACGAGAATTATTGTATAGAAATTGTTTTGCATAGCACTGTGCTTTGCTGTATTTGTAATGTAAATCTTTGGCAAACAAATGTATGTACAACTAAGCAAATGGATAATCACACAACCACATAATGTTTGTATATGTTACCTTACTTAACAAGGCTTACTATGATTCCCATGCGTCGAACCTCGTAATTAAGTGTGCACCCAAAATTACGTGTTTCGTCACTTGGTCCACATAGCACTTCTAGTTAAGCGGGGAAAACAAATAAGATTGAAGCATCGTTTAAATCAAATAAGCATCAATATAACACAACATTAATTGAATCAAAACATAGATCGCATTGTTTGTTTGACAGTCTATTATGCTGTGGACAAATTACATTTGAAATGAGTCATGTAATGGATCAATTTCAGACTCAAAATTATCAGGTAGTGGAGGTAGTGGATCCAGTTGCATACGGGCAGCTAGCATGCTTTCCAACCATTGGTTCCTTTCAGTCAGCTCTTGTATTTGCCGTAACAAATCTTGGTTCTGATTGTTCAACCTAGCCATTTCAACTACCATTTGATCCGGATGTAAATCCATTTGAGGCACCATACTTGGGCCTGCTATATCAGTTGGTGGCAATTCTTCTACCTCGTTTAATAGCGATAGAAAAGACTGTGGCGGAAATGACTCCGATGCTAACTGTTCTTGGAGCATCAAGTTTTCATCAAACAATTCATCTTGCGTCATTGGAGCCTCCTCGAAGACTATCGGTGAGAAGCCTTGCGAGACGTTTGGTGTTAATGGTTGGGATGGGTTAGTTGTAATGTATTCTTGTACGTATGGCGGCGGTGGTAGCATATCATATCGATAAAAAGACTTGTTGAGGAAACTGTAATAATGATTCTTGTAGATTTGGTTTGGGGGTGCTGTCTAAGACAAATGGAGTTCTCTCCGACTGAGATGGTTGAGTCGGGTTTCGCCTAATGAGGTTACAATTTACAATCCCAGGTGCCTTTGGTGGAGATAATTCCTGGATAATCTGGTCACTTAAGACACCTAATGATTTAGCTATTCTAGTGATGTAGGAACCTCCCATGAGACTTTTCAGGGGGTGTGTTTGTTGACTAGAAAAATACCCAGCAAGCTCGTGGGCAATATTACAAGGAACTCGCTCGAAAATACTATATAGATAGAAGACTTCAGAGGTACTAACCCTTCGTTGATTAATTTCGCGCCCCGTGATAGTGTTGGCCAAGACAAGGTGCATATACCGATAACGAGAGTCCTTGAAGTTTGCAGAATTATTGTTGCCGCACCATGCCTTTGATGCATGGCGTTGCCAATACTTTTTCATTGACTCGTAGGTATAGGTGGTTAATGCACTCGTGAAAACGGGCTGTGTGACTTCTTCATTGGTATATATACCCAGACGAACTGCGAATTCTGTTAATGACATGTTATAATGTTGTCCACAAAGCCGAAAATGAATGGATTCTTCGGTAAGACTTCTATCAGATTTGTAATAGAAGGTGGACAAGAATTCATATACCAGTTCATCATATGATGGCTCTAAGATGTCGAAGAAACGGCGCCAAGGTGTATTGTATGATAGTAATATTGACAGTGAACCATTGGGGTCGACCATTTCTATTCTATGCCAATCGATACCGCTGATGGTAAAAACTTCAAGACTCCTGAGTTTCTGATACTTCTCACGAGTGGGTAACTCAGCAAATCGAAGGAATGGATGAATTCTTGCTGCATTTGAGGATTCAGCATGTGTTACTGGGAAGTATGCCATTTGAATGTTGGGTTTTGTTGAACTAAGAAGGGTTTGAGTATGGGTGATTTTGGGTACTTCAGGCGACGGCGGTGGGTTAGGTCGTTACAAAGAGGAAGTCTGGGAGTGTGTGAAAGAAGTTGTGATGGTGTGAGACAATTATAAGAATGACTAGGTTTATATAGAGTTCAAGTGTCTTAAATTTTGAAAGTAAAACGGTGATTGATTGCATGCAACTATGAACGTAGTATGTTTCAACTTCCAAAAAGACACGCGTGCGTTGATTTAATCCCGAGAAATCAGGGTGAAAGGTTTATCGTGCTTTGGCGGCTTGACAAAAAGGAAGAAGTGAAATGGAAATTCGCCGCTGTTGTTTGTCTTGTTCGGCGGTAAGACGAAAAGGAAGAAACGAAAGAGTCTTCGTCGCTGCTGCTTGTTGTCTTTGGCGGCAAAAGTTGAACGAGGAGGTATCAGACGAAATGGAAAGAAACAAAAAATGAAAACAACCCTTCAACTTCCAATAATTCATCGAGAAAAAAATAGGAATTAAGTGGTGGAGGGGTTAGTGTCTTGGTAAGTCAGGTGGGAAGTCCCGAAAATAATTTGAATTTGAAACGAGTTTTGGTCCCTAGAGTTTAAGTTTAAGACAATGGCCATTTGAACCCCGGGCTTTAAAATCGTAATCAAATATATTTATTTCTTTTATAAATAAGTTTCAAAAATGATACAAAGGACCCTAACTTGTAGTTTGCAAAATTACAAACTTGATAATAGCAAAACGTAGGTTTGATTAAAACTTGGATTGTTCCAAAATGGAACTTTGACTAAATCGAAATAAATCAAAAGTCCTTTCGAATTAAGGAAAATTTGCCCTCAAAATCTAAGAGGAAAAACATTTGAAAAGATGATATCTAAAGATTCAAAAGAGATAGTAGATGGGACTTGATCGTAATGTGAAAAATTGCTTTCATGAAATGATTCAATATAGAATAATGTGTCACATAGCATAAAGGGTTTAAATTGATTCACATAAAAGGTTTAAACGTCTCATATAGCATAATCATGAATTTCGCATAGCATAACATGAATGAATGAAAGCATAGTAAATTTAGTTTGTTCTCGAGAGATTGTTATCGTTTTTGATTGCGATACGTGAGCGAATCGAGTGAAAAGTTTGAAATGAATGAACGTTCAAGTATAAATTCACATATAAATTGAGATACATAAAAGAGAGGTTCAACAAAACATTGGATTGTTTCGGGTAGAGAAACGTCGACTATTCCAAAGTGGGTCGAAAGTCCTTTCGAATTAGAGAAAACGCGTTTTGGCCTATAGGTAAGATACTCTGGTCGAGAAGCGATTAACGGTATCTTACCCTTCCAGTTACTACACGTCTCTAATCGATTGAAACAATCGGGACTTTGGCGAGATCGAAAATCGAGGAGTTTGACTCAATCGACAAGGTGCGGGTTTCACCCCTAACTTGAAGATTTCGTACCCTAATGTGGTTAGTACTCGTCGGGTCAAAATAAATTTTGACACTTTGACGAGGGTCCACTAGAGTTGAATTGGAAATTTACCATTTAGATGTGGACTTCACTCCTAGCTAAATGGCGAAATTTCGTGCAAAAATAAGTATAGGTGGAGTGAGAGTCGTTTACCAAATTGTGGGTTTCACGCCTATTTTGGTAAAGTTGTCTCGTTTATGTTGTAAGAATCTTCAAATAAACAAAAGTGTGTTTGTGTTAGCCTTAGGAAAGGCATGTAAATTTAACAACAAGAAGTGTAGCTAGGAAGCATGTAAGGTAGAATGCATAAGTTTTAAACAACAAATAAGAGGCAAAATTCCTAAAACTATAGATTAGGGCAAAAGCATGGCAATTTTCCTAATTCCCTATAGTTATGGCTCTGATACCAATCTGTCACACCCCAACCAATGGCGGAAACATCGGGATGAGACGAAGTGTGAAGATTGCTCGAGACATCATAACGCTACTTGTGACAATATTTAATAAATTGATTTCATTTCATAGAGCAACTGTCAACATTACAAGAATTTCAAATACAACAAGTTCAAGGGAAATACATGACCACATAATCAAAATTGATACAACATATTAAACCTAATCGTCTATATGTGTATCTAGGCATCAACACTACTTCTTTTCATAGCATCGTCATCATCAACCTGTAACATGTTTAAAATACAATTCAATGCAAAAGCAAAGGCGAGTATACAAGTTTGGTACGTACATAGCAAAAGATAAGTTTTAAACAATTCCTCATAGCAAGCATGTGATTCAAGATAAACAATAAATTTGGCATGTGTCAACATATCAAACCAAGGAGACGCAACATGCTCATGACATAACCCCAAGTTTACGGGGGGGCGGGTCGTCAATCCTATAGCGCTACATATGTCACGGTTTGGCTCGTACGAAGTTAATGATAAGTTCAACACATAAGTTTCACCCAAGTTTAAAGTATCAAGCAATCACGTAGACAAGCATGTTATAGGAATGTTCATGTGTTTAAGCAAAATGTTCATGTGTAAGTTTGTTGATAGGTAAACATGTTACACCCCAAATGTGATAAAAGTAAAAAGGGGAATACGAGTATACTCACGGTTTCTCAAAGTTGTTCCTTTGGTAATCCCGTGACGAGTTGAAGGTTGGAAACTTCACGTCTATAAGCGGTACAATTCTACTATATACAAAACAGTCAACGAATCCCCGTTTCTGATGTGGAAGATCAGACTAAGCTGCAACCACAGAGCATACTACGAAGAGAGGAGAAAGGTTAGAACACTTGGTGTTCTTTTAGAATTCTTAGAATTCTTAGAATTAGAGAGATTGAGAGAATTAGAGAGATGGAGAGAAGAATGGTGTGAAGAAAATGGTAGAAGGAGGTTGGTATTTATAGGTGAAGGAGGTGGAAAAGGGTGAAATGTGATTGGTTAAAGAAAGTGGAAGAGGATTGATGAGGTGGAAAGATGATTGAAGGAGGTGGAAAAGGTGATTGGAGAAGAAAATAGGTGGAAAAGGTGATTGGTATAATCTTTGGTATTTATTAAGTATATATTATGTAATTAAGTATATAAAAAGTATAAAAGTATAATTCAAGTATTGAGGATGTACGTATAAGTATTTATACGTATGAATAGTGTCAGTTTACGTATAAATACGTATTTAAATGATTGGTTGTGTATAAGATATGAATTTTATTATGATTAACGCCTCGAATTGTGAGATTGAAATTAAAATACGAATGTAAGGTTTCTAAAATTAGAATACGAATACAAACAATTTTAAAATAGAAATACGAAGATACGAGGCGTTACAGCGGCACCTTCTATGGCCGAGAGGGAGAGAGGAGTTGAGGGAGTGGGGTGAACTTGAGTGAAGATATGAAATGATCTCTTGAATCCAAGGCACCATACTTATAATGATCTTACATAAAATTATGGCAAAGATATCAAGCAACAATCGAATAAAATATTAGATAATATCTTAGTGTGATATGGTGGTGATTTTGGGTGGGTCCCTTGGACCGTAAATGGGCATGGGGGGGGGGGGGTTAATTGTAAGTTTTTGATGGTAAGTTGGTAAATGGTTGGAATCTAGTGTATGATGTGTATGGCACTTTATATAATGTGTTGGGGTATTCGGGAGCCATAACTAGTTCAACAATAATAAAACAATGTTTCAGGCAAAAATTTGGTGTCCCGGGTAATGTCCGGTTATTCGGTTAGATACCGGTTCGTTAAAGTGCTAAGTTATTCCGTATAGTGTCTTTTATGTAACTATTTGTAACCCTTTTAATTCCCAACACTTAGGAAAGCATTCAGGACCATTTAGTCAAGTTTCTACACAATACTAGTATGTTAAAAAGCTGAATTTTGCTGAAAAATGCAGAAATCTGCACTTAAAGTGAGTTTTAGGCACTTTCCGGCACTCAAACTATCGCCTAGTGACGCAGTTTTATGGTCCTCACTTCCCTACATACCATACTAGTGTAGTACCTTGTCCCTGGCCCATACTGGGTCTCAAAACACTGTCTGTCTATGTACTGGCACTGTCAGTATATTTCTGAGTTATCCGCTCACTGTGCTAACTGTGCTTTGTGCATCAAGTATGTCACTAAAGTTTGTCTGTGATAATGATGTGACATTATGCAATATGTGATGCACATGTATGTTTGATGCAGTAATCAGAAAGCAATTAAGTAATTCAGCACAGTCATTAAGCACTTAATTAATATTAATTAATTGTACGGATACCTGGTTTAATGAGGGTTGTCACATTCTCTCCCCGTTAAGAAAATTTCATCCCGAAATTTTAAGTTCTGCCTCTAGTTGCAGGGGTCTTGGGGAATAAATGTGGGTACTTTGCTTTCATACGATCCTCACGTTCCCACGTGAATTCTGGGCCATGTCTTGCATTCCATCGAACCTTGACGAGTTTGACACTACTCCGTCGCGTCTTGTTAATCTTCCAATCAGTAACCTCAACAGGTTCTTCAATAAAGTGGAGTGTGTCGTCAATATGAACTTCGTCGGCAGGAATGGCCACTGTCTCTTGAGTTAGACTCTTTTTCAAATTTGATACATGAAATGTATCGTGAACGCCATTCAATTTAGCAGGTAAATCCAACTTGTATGCTACAAGACCAATCCTTTTCAGAATTTTAGATGGGCCAATGTACCACGGATTCAACTTCCCACGCTTCCCAAAGCGTGCCACACCCTTCCAGGGTAAAACCTTCAACAAAACCATGTCTCATACTTTAAATTCCAGAGGCTTCCTTCTTCGGTCCGTATAATTCTTTTGACGATCACGAGCCGCTCTAATGCGCTCTCAGATCTGGAAGATCTTGTCTGTTGTCTCTTGAACTAATTCTGGGCCAACAAGCTGTTTATCACCTGCGTCAGCCTAGCATAGCGGTGATCGACACTTGCGTCCATAAAGAGCTTCGAACGGTGCGGCTTGAATGCTTGCATGATAACTGTTGTTGTATGAAAATTCGACCAATGGTAGGTGAGTATCCCAACTTCCACCTAAATCCATTACGCAAGCTCGCAACATGTCTTCCAACATCCGAATTGTTCGTTCACTCTGTCCGTCTGTTTGTGGGTGAAAGGCAGTACTCAGATTCAACTGAGAACCAAAAGTTTCTTGGAAAGATTGCCAAATCCTTGACACAAATCTTCCATCTCTATCAGAGATAATTGAGAGAGGCACTCCATGACGTGAAACAATCTCTCTCAGGTATAGCTCAGCTAGCTTGCTCGTGTTATCCTTCTCCTTGATTGCCAAAAAGTGTGCAGACTTGGTCAGACGGTCCACGATTACCCAAATTATATCGTGACCTTTGGGCGTCCTTGGAAATTTCGTTATAAAGTCCATAGAAATTTGCTCCCATTTCCACATGGGTATGTCGGGTTGTTGCAGAAGGCCTGAAGGCTTCTGATATTCGGCTTTTACCTTGGCGCAAGTCAAACATTTGCCAACATAAATCGCAACGTCGCCTTTCATCCTCGGCCACCAATAGAAATCCTTTAGATCTTGGTACATTTTATCCAATCCTAGAGGGATCGAGTACCGTGATTTGTGAGCCTCATAAAAAATAACGTCTCTCAGACCACCAAAGAAAGGAACCCAAATTCTTCCCAAGAAACACAATGTCCCATCCTCCTTTGGTACCAATTGCTTTTCCATCCCCCAGAGATATTCATTCTCAAGATTCTCCCTTTTAAGAGCTTCCCTCACCGCAGCACGAATGCGCAACGTGAGGTCTGTCTGAACAATCATTTCCAAAGCCCTAACCCTTATGGGCTTAATCCTTTCTTTCCGACTTAGGGCATCAGCGACTACATTCGCCTTCCCTGGGTGATACTTGATCTCGCAATCATAGTCGTTCAACAACTCTACCCATCATCTCTGTCTCATGTTAAGCTCTTTCTGATCAAATATATGCTGCAGGCTTTTGTGATCAGTAAAGATTGTGCATCGTGTGCCATACAAGTAATGTCGCCAAATCTTTAATGCAAACACCACTGCGCCTAATTCCAAGTCATGAGTGGTGTAGTTTTCCTCGTGAACCTTCAGCTAGCGTGAAGCATAGGCTATAACTTTTTGTCGCTGCATTAGCACGCAGCCTAAACCCTGACGTAAAGCGTCGCAATATACCATGAAGTCGTCCGTGCCTTCGGGTACAGATAATATTGGTGCGTCGCAAAGTTTGTTCTTCAACAACTGAAATGCTTCTTCTTGTGTGTCTCCCCAATCAAACTTCTTGTCTTTCTGGGTGAGAGAGGTCAAAGGTTGAGCGATTTTTGAGAAATCCTCAATGAACCTGCGATAATAACCAACCAAACCTAGGAACTGTCAAATCTCGGTTGGCGTCTTTGGAGTCTCCCAATTCTTGATTGCTTCAATCTTCGTAGGATCCACATGGATTCCATTTCCATTAACTACATGACCAAGGAACTGAACCTCGCGTAGCCAGAACTCGCACTTTGAGAATTTCGCGTACAACTTCTCTTTCTTGAGCAGTTCTAAGATAGCTCTTAGGTGTTGCTCATGTTCTTCCTTCGTCTTCAAGTAGATCAAAATATCATCAATGAACATAATCACAAACGTATCAAGGTACGGCTTGCAGACTCTGTTCATCAGATCCATAAACACGGCTGGCGCGTTTGTCAACCCAAACGGCATAACCAGGAACTCGTAGTGTCCATATCAAGTTCTGAAGGCAGTCTTCGGAATGCTCTCCTCTTGAATCCTCAACTGGTGATAACCCGATCGAAGGTCGATCTTTGAGTAAAAACTCGAACCTTGTAATTGGTCAAACAGGTCATCGATTCTCGGCAAAGGATATCTATTCTTGATAGTCAACTTGTTAAGCTCCCTGTAGTCGATACACATGCGAAAACTACCATCTTTCTTCTTAACGAACAAAACTGGAGCTCCCCAAGGCGAGAAGCTTGGTCTGATAAATCCCTTGTCTAACAACTCCTGAAGTTGTGTCAACAACTCCTGCATTTCCGAAGGCGCAAGTCGATAGGGTGCCTTAGCTACAGGCGCGGCGCCTGGAACTAAGTCAATATGGAACTCGACTTGTCTTTGTGGTGGAAATCCTGGCAAGTCTTCTAGAAAGACTTCAGGATACTCCTTCATGACTGGAATGTCTTCAAGTTTTGGCTCAGCGGCTCCCTTATCCACGATGTGTGCCAAGAAGGCAACACATCCCTTCTTCAAACATTTTCTAGCTTTCAGACATCTAATGATCCTCAGGGGCGTATCGCGCTTCTCTCCATGTACCACAATCATTTCTCCATCCGCCATTGGGATGCGAATGGTCTTCTCGTGACATACAACTTCGGCTCTGTTGCTTGACAACCAATCCATCCCTACTACCACGTCGAAGCTTCCCAATTCGACTGGCAGTAGATCCAGTGTAAACTCGTGTTCTCCCAGCTCTATAACGCATCCTCTGATAACTTCATTCGTTTCAACTAGCTTTCCATTAGCCAGTTCAATTGAGTATGGAATGTCATTTTCTTAAATTCTAGCAATACAAAACTATAGTCGGCACCAGTATCAAATAGGACGGATGCAAAGCGTTGATTAATAGGGAACATACCAGTAACTACATTGGGATCCTGGTGTGCTTCCCTCGCACCTATGTTGAAGACTCTGCCTTGCGCTTGATTGAGTTTCGGGCATTCCCGCTTAAAGTGCCCCATGTCTCCACAGTTGAAACACCCTGGTCCTCGACCATTCCCATTACCATTTCCGCCTCGATTGACGTTCGCTCCCCGGTTACCAGCTTGATTCCCTGCATTTCCACGATTTCCATTCCCGCCATTTCCTTCCTGTTGGCGGTTTCCATTCCCTCCGCCATAACCTCTTTGATTACCACGACCAACACCATTACCAGCCCAGCATGTTTCTTTTGAGTGGCCAGTCTTCCCACAAGACTCACACATCCTTGTTCTACACTGGCCGGAGTGATGATACCAGCATACATCACACTTGGGCAGAGCGCCCATATATCCTCTTCCCTTGACTCCATCACCAGTTTTAGCTTCCTCTGGTGGGTCACGTTCTTTTTCTTACTTGCGCTGCTGGTACTCATTTTAAAATTGGAGAACTTCCTTTTGTTCTCTCCTGAGGATTCAACATGAGTTTCTTTCTTTTTCGGATCAGAAATTGAGAACTTGTTCAATCTGATGGCTTCCTCAGTAAGTGCCACGCTGAGATCAATGGCTTCGGTAATTGTTGGAGGCTTGGACGTTGTTACCATACTCATGATCTGGGGTGCCAATCCCCAGATGAAATTCTCAATGCGTTTAAATTCAGGATCAACCATATACGGCACAACGCGTGACAAGTCGTGGAACCTTTGCACATATTCAGCAATTTTTGGGCCGTCCATTTTTAGGTTCCAAAATTCCGTTTCCAGCTTCTGTATTTCGGCCCGTGAGCAGTATTTCTTTCTCATGAGCTCCTTCAGCTCAGTCCATGTCAATGCATATGCCGCCGCCTCTCCCAGGGTATGTACTTGAAGATTCCACCAGGATAAAGCACCATCAAGAAAGAGCCCTGAGATGTATGTAACTTGATGTTCAGGAGCACACTTGCTCATCCTTAAAACAGAATCCGTCTTTTCTGTCCATCTGACGAAAGCAACAGCACCCCCAGTGTCGTCATAATTTAATGGCTTACAATCCAGAAATTGTTTGTAGGTACAGCCTGTACAGGCAATATCATTTATAGACAGCATTAGCGGATGTGTAAGAAGTATCCAAATGTAACGTAATGTGTCTCAAGCGACTTGGACATTACCATTGGGTGGGTTGTTGTTTCTTGAGGTATTCCCGCTAGTTTCCGCGCGGGAGGCCTCATACTGTGCTATTGCTGCGGTAATTCGCTCCTGTAATTCAGCCCCAGTAGTGGGAAAACGTATGTCTCGTCGTGGAGGCATCTTCTAAAAGAAGATCATATCGGCCAGGTCATAGTAAGTATAGTAAGTAAGTAATATGCGTATGTAATAACATGCATCAACACAATAACACATAACATCCCATGTCATAATCACAACAAATAAATCAACAATGCATGTAATGAGAAGGCTGCGATTGAGATTTGCATATAACAAGACCACCAGTACAGTTTTACAATTGTATCATACGTCAAAGGAGACTAAGGGTCACATCACCCTTGTCTGAATTGTCTAACAATCTACAACAACCAAAAGTCAAATATCAAAAGTGTGGTCTTCAAAAGTCTTCACAATCGTGGCTCAATAGCTGTCTTCTCACCAAAAGTAGTCTATCTGTAGGAGACCTAAAACCCCTAAGCTGATGGTGGGGGAGGAGGAGGTGGAGGAATGAAAAGCAGACGGCGCATACACGCTAGCTCCTCCTCTAGAGTGTGAACAAGCTGCAACAAACAAGCAATCTGGTGCTCCATCGTGAGAAAACGGATATCAAAATCTGGATAAGGAAATAGTGGAGCAGGTGGAACAGCAAACGGTGACGGACCAGTACCGGGTGGAGGACTATGGATCCTCTTTATCTCCGCAACTCGACAACTCAACATATCCTGCTGCAACTGCAGCGACACTACTATATCATCCGTCATATACCCAACATGAAAGGGATGGTACGAATCAGATAAAGGCATGACGTTGGGCGAAGACCACATAAATGGCTCGCCCGTGGGTGCTGAAGAAGAAGCAGGGTGAGGAAACTGTGGCATAACCTGGTCAGGTGCTGACACAAACGGTACGTGACCAAAAGGATGACTCGACGATCCTTCCCCGAGATGGGGAGGAGGAATGTCCTGAAGAAAGGTAACTGGTAGGTCTGTGCGGTGTGCATCAGACAAGTGCGAGTGAAACTGTGGGACATCATCGGGTACCTGAACAGGTGCAACAGGAGGAGTAACTGGTCTGACAAAAGGAGGATAATTGTCCTCCTCAATCCACCCATTGAGGGTGTGAGCATACCTAGGATCCACGTGTGTGGCAAATGGAGCATGATCATCAAACATAGGGGCCGGGTCGGGCAGTGGTGCAACAACAACAGGAACATCAACAACTGGTGGTGCAATAACTGGAATATCAACAACTGGTGGTGCAATAACTGGAATATCAACAACTGGTGGGGCAATAACTGGTGCATCGACGGGGATAGGGTCATGCATAGGTGGAAGGTCGTGAGCAAGAACGGGCACTGGTGCTAACTCAGGCTCTGGGTCGACGGGAGCAAGTTGATGATCAGCGGATATCTCAGGAAGCTGATCATCAGGGATAACAGGGGTCTCAACAGGCTGCTCCTCAGGGATGAACTCCATCTCGTGGTCTAGATCGAAATCGTAGGGAAAAATAGGGTCAAACTCACCCTCAAACTCGACATCCTGATCATCGTCATGTGGAAAGTCAGGGATGAAACCAAATCCCAGCTGTGGAACGGGGGCTTCAGACATAGCAGTGTCTGAATCGGAGTCTGTGGGACACCGCTGTAATCCCAGCGCATGGAGAGTAGAGGATGATACTGACTCAAAAGAATCTGGACCAGAAGAATCAGAAGGAACCTCCATATCAGGAATCTCAACAACAGGGACAACAAGGTCATCAGCCGGAATATCAGCAGGTGGAACATCGTCATCCATCGGGGCCCCACCATCCTGGTCACCCTCCGGGGGACCCTCGATGAATAGGTCGATGTCGTCATTAGATAACGTGTCAAGTGGCAGATCCTCAACAGAAACTGCAGCGAGGGGAAGTGGAGCATGGATCTGAATAAGGGGTAGATCCTCGTCAAAAAGACCACCAGCTAAAGGCATGTCGTCTCCAAAGTCCGGTAGGGCGAATGGCTGGAAATCATCCTCGTCGGTACTCGTGGTGTCTGATGTATAAACCTCGTCCTCAGGGATAATCTCGTCGTCTGATACTATCGCTATAGGGTCCAGTGTGTCTGACACTCCAGTATCAGAAGAAGATGACATGGTGTCTGTAACACAACCACAACATATGCACATATATCAGATAAGCATGTAAGCAAATAACAATGTAATCATGTATGCATCCTAGTCTCCCCAGACTATCCCACCCAGTCTCTCAGACTGAACTCCCTAGTCTCTCAGACTAACTCCCTGGTCTCTAAGACCAAACCTCCCAGTCTCTAAGACTAACTCCTTGGTCTCTAAGACCAAACCTTCCCAGTCTCCAAGACTAAATTTTCCCAGTCTCTAGGACTGAACCTCCCCAGCCTCTAAGGCAGAACCTCCCTCAGTCTCTAAGACTGAACCCCCTCAGTCTCTAAGACTGAATTACATACATAGCCTTTTGAAATGTGTATTTGTGCCTTTTGTTTGTAAAAATGTTTGTTTCCTGGATCTGGACATTTTGTGTATGCAATGAGAATATGTTTGTGAAAACATTTTTGTAAGAGCCCTGATGATCATAGTCTAGACTCGAGAAAGAATCCTAGTTCGCTATGATCGAGGCTCTGATACCAAGCTGTCACACCCTGACTTTTGCGGAAGCGTGGTTTATTTGGTGTGACTTCTTAATACCATAGCAACAATCATAACAATGCTATATGATAAAACACGAGATGTTTATCCATTAATAAAGTTTAGAAACCACCACAAAACCATTGTTTAAAAACATCAATACCGAATTAAGTTACAACCCATGATTTGTTTAAACGAGTTCACAAGACTCAACAAAAGTACTTAAATAAAAACCTGAGTTCAGAATTATGTATCCCGTCCAGGAAAGGAATACACCCTCTAAACTTAACAACCCTGGATAACATCTTTTATTTAAACGCAGCTTGACTAACATGCATCACATGCCAGATCCGATTAATTCCCTGAAATACATGTAGTTTGAAAAATCAACAAAAGTTGAGCGAGTTCATGTGTATGTCAGTATGTATAAACCTTTAAAGTATGTCTTGTATGTATGAAAGTCCCTGGTATGTAGCAATAAGGAAAAAGAGATCACCAATGGGTTGCAAAGCCACTGGTATGTGTGAAATGGTGCAGGAAGTACTCAAACCTAGCAAATTTGTTACCGGGACTCCGGCTGTAAGACACAGTCACCACTATGGGCCACCCTGGCCTCATGGGTGTGGGCTCGCTACACCCAAATAGATCTATCACTCATGTCCCTCGGTCCTACGACGAGGATTAATGGCCTTAAGTGTTGTACCCACCACTCACATGATCTAAGTAGTAAACCCTCCTTAAGCTAACCATACCATGTATAAAAATGTCTGTAATAATTGTAACATGTATTCCACCCCCGAAGTATAAAACAGAAAATAGTTAAGAGAAAAGGGGGACATGAACTCACAGTAGTGCGTCTTGTACCGTAACTCAAACTCTGTCAGCTACACGACAACCTACAACGTACTAATGTCTATTAGACGAACGGGCCGTGCCTTGGCTTAGAGTTTAATGTTTTGAGTTGCGTTTCTTATATTATTCCGAGTTATAATTATTTGTTAAAATAATTAATATTTCAACTTAAATTATATGTAGTGTTGGAATAATTGTTCATACATGTATAATCGTAGTTCCGAAATAATATATTTTTAAGTCTCACTTAGAAAATATATATAACTTATTTGTCAAAAATAATGTATTCCAAAATATATATTTTTCCCAAAAATAATATATTTTCACTTCTTGTATCCAAAAACAATATTTACCAAAAATATATACGTAAAAGTATTTTCCGGAATATTTCATAATTTACATTTTAGCGTTTGGTTCCACAATACATGTGTGTAACTTAATTATTTATTCCTTGTAATTTTTAGTTTTATTTTGGAGTTGTAATTTCATGGTCTTTTGTTAAGATATAGTATTTTACCCTAAAATAATATAACTACTCCACAAATCAAACAAATACCCACACAAGTGTCTTAGTATAAAATATATATTCTAAATATATATTTAACCATTTTCATGTACAAAACCAACCTCCGATACTTTGTATTTTCGTTATAAAAATTATGGCAAAGTTTACACGGAAGATCATAGTTAAAAATACACTTGTAACACTTGTTAAAAAAATATTTTCTAAGTGTTGAAATATTTAGAAAATTTCGCCATAGTTTCCTTTGTAAATGGAGGTGTCCATGCTAAATAGCATATCATTTTCTTTTCAAATTTCATTCAATCAATCAATAACCAAACTACACTTCCCAAGTGCAAAAATTATTTCATTTACAATATAACATGAACTTGATCTCTTACGAAAACGCGTAGTAACTTGGTGAAGTGTTTAGTGGGTTTAGTTACCCTCCAAAGTGTGTTTACTTTTGTTAAAAACTCATTCTCGGGATTTCTAGATGTTCACAACTTGTGAACTCATTTTACAAAATTTCTTTACAACATTTTCTTGTTTTACTAGCCTTCCTACACTTATTTTATTTCCAAAAATAATGTAAGTGCAAGAAAAGTTATGACCTTTCAAAACCGTCTCTTGAACTTGGTTTGTTTAGAAAAATTATTCACAACTCTTGGATTTACAAATTTACTAGTTCACTTGGTTTGTCACTTTACAAGAAAATAATTTCACTTTCAAGTTCATGCTTGTTCAAGAAGATGATTATTTCATGTAAACCCATAATCACCTTCTAACTTGTTAAACCATGTTTTTAATCATACTTTAACAAGTTCCATATGATGATCAATCATCATATTACTAGTAATCAACATGCATTCATCATCCATCTACTAAACAACATCATCCTAACAAAATTTCATCATATTTCATCTTCATGCAAACTTTATGTTCAAGCTTTTAGTTTATGTTCTTTAGTGTTCTTGTTATTTCATCACAATGTACATCTTTTAACCATAAAAATAAAAGTAAACAAGAGTTATGAGAGATCTTACTACTAGCTTTAAGCTAGGGAAGAACACTAGTGAAAAAGATGGTGAAAAGTGGATGATGAAAGAAAATGAGAAGGATTCTTCAAGATCTTCAAGCTCCAAGCTCCATGTATCACCTTCTAACACTTGAAACAAGCTTAAAAATGGAATGATGGTGGTGACAATGTGGTGGCGGTGGCGGCACCTTCTATGGCCGAGAGGGAGAGAGAGGAGTTGAGGGAGTGGGGTGAACTTTAGTGAAGATATGAAATGATCTCTTGAATCCAAGGCACCATACTTATAATGATCTTACACAATATTATGGCAAAGATATCAAGCAACAATCAAATAAAATATTAGATAATATCTTAGTGGGATATGGTGGTGATTTTGGGTGGGTCCCTTGGACCGTAAATGGGCATGGGGGGGGGGGGTTAATTGTAAGTTTTTGATGGTAAGTTGGTAAATGGTTGGAAGTTATATGTAATATCTAGTGTATGATGTGTATGGCACTTTATATAATGTGTTGGGGGTATTCGGGAGCCATAACTAGTTCAAAAATAATAAAACAATGTTTCTGGCAAAAATTTGGTGTCCTGGGTAATGTCCGGTTGTTCGGTTAGATACCGGTTCGTTAAAGTGCTAAGTTATTCCGTATAGTGTTTTTTATGTAACTATTTGTAACCTTTTTAATTCCCAACACTTAGGAAAGCATTCAGGACCATTTAGTCAAGTTTCTGCACAATACTAGTATGTTAAAAAGCTGAATTTTGCTGAAAAATGAAGAATTCTGCACTTAAAGTGAGTTTTAGGCACTTTTCGGCACTCAAACTATCGCCTAGTGACGCAGTTTTATGGTCCTCACGTCCCTACATACCATACTAGTGTAGTACCTTGTCCCTGGCCCATACTGGGTCTCAAAACACTGTCTGTCTATGTACTGGCACTGTCAGTATATTTCTGAGTTATCCGCTCATTGTGCTAACTGTGCTTTGTGCATCAAGTATGTCACTAAAGTTTGTCTGTGATAATGATGTGACATTATGCAATATGTGATGCACATGTATGTTTGATGCAGTAATCAGAAAGCAATTAAGTAATTCAGCACAATCATTAAGCACTTAATTAATATTAATTAATTGTACGGATACCTGGTTTAATGAGGGTTGTCACACGTAATCCTGTAATACCTTCTGTTTTGCTACTTGAATGCGGGGGAAACTTTTAGCGCAAGTTAAGAGGCACTGAGATGAGCATGCAAATTGCCTTATTATTATGGGTGCACACATAATAATAACGTGAGGTGCATGTAAGTCCCAATGAGGCTTAACGAGTGTGAAAAGGTTTCTGCCCTATTGTGTGTAAACTTGGTAGTTTATAGAATTCAACATGATACTTGACTCTTACCTCATCTCGACTCTTAAATTTGTTCCCTCTCTTTGTATAAAATCATGAGTGGACGAGGTCATGGACGTGGTCACATCGCGATGACCCAGGCTGAGCTGACAAACCTAATTAACACACGTGTGGTTGAGGCTCTGGCAGCCTACCAAGCTGGTCAGCAAGCGCAAAACCAAAACAATCCATCTGCTTGTACGTTCAAGATGTTCATGGATTGTAAACCACAGACCTTCAGTGGGACTGAAGGGGCTGTAGGACTCCTGCGATGGTTCGAGAAGGCAGAATTGGTTTTTGCTATGTGTAACTGTCCTGCTGGGGATAGAGTGAAGTATGCTACAGGCACACTCGAGGATGGTGCCCTGACATGGTGGAATGCCCAGGTTCAGATGTTGGGCATCGAGGAGGCAAATGCCACTACTTGGGACGATTTTAAGGAGTTGATAAGGGAGGAGTATTGTCCTCATGATGAGATTCAGAAACTGGAGAATCAGTATTATGATCTTAAGATGGTGGGATCCGAGATTGAAGCATGCGTGAAGCGGTCACATGAGTTGGCTATCATGTGCCCGAACCTGTCCCGACCTCCGCACTCAACAACTTACCTCAGATTGTCCGGTTGGCTTACAAAATCACCGATCAGGAGGTGGAGAGTGGTTCTCTACCACCTCGCGTTTCTGCCACTACTGCTGCTACAACCACAGCTACTACACCCGCTAATGATATCAAGCAGAAATGGAACGATGTTGACAAAGCAACCAGTGCGAGTCAATCTCAGAAAAGGCCTGACAACAGCAACAACCGCAGTTTCAGTCAGTCGTCCTCAGTTAACCAAGGCCAGGGTAGCAATCATAATCCGGGCTTTTATGCTGGGAAAAAGCCACAGTGCAACAAGTGTGGCTATCATCACTACGGACAGTGTGTCCGGGCATGTCGAAGGTGCGAAAAGGTGGGCCATGAGGCCAAAGACTGTAGAGCCCCGCAGCCAAAGCAACAGCAACAGCAAAATTAGCAGTGTCAGCGACAGCAAAGGCAACAACCCCATCAGAATCAGGGTTTCAAGAAGGGGTGTTTTCAGTGTGGGGATGAGCGCCACTTTAAGCGGGATTGCCCTCAGTTGAATCAGAATATTAACGACAACAACCGCCAGAACAACAATGCTGGAAGCAACAACAACAATGGCAACAATGGGGGCAATGGTGCTCGTGGAAGGGTGTTCACGATCGGTGCTGGGGATGCTAGGAACGACGGCAATGTCATGACTGGTACGTTTTCTGGGAACAATCTTATTGCTTCTGTGTTATTTGATTCTGGTGCCGATTGGAGTTATGTGTCCCAAGAGTTTAGTCAGCGATTAGGGTTAACTCCAACACCTTTAGAGGTTAAGCATGTAGTAGAGTTAGCCGATGGTAAAACGATAGAAGCTTCGCATGTCCTTTTTGGGTGTAAACTAGATCTCGTGGGTCAAGTGTTTGATATTGATTTCCTTCCTGTTACCCTCAGTAGTTTTGATATAGTGGTTGGTATGGATTGGCTGTCTAAGCACCAAGCTGAGATTCTGTGTAAGGAGAAGATTGTGCGTATTCCTCTCCCTGGTGGAGAGTCATTATCGGTTCAAGGGCATCGTAGTGGGACGATGGTTGGTATTATCTCGGCTATGCAAGCGCAGAAGTGTCTACGAAAGGGGTATCCTGCAGTTCTAGAACTAGTTACTGATAGTCCATCTGAAGAAAGAAAGATCGAGGATCTGCCCGTTGTACGTGAATTTGCCGATGTATTTCCTAAGGAACTTCCTAGTTTACCTCCTCACCGCCAAGTGGAATTTCAGATTGATCTTGCACCAGGAGCAGCCCTGATTGCTCGTGCTCCTTATCGTCTAGCACTTGGAGAGTTGCAGGAATTGTCTAATCAACTGCAAGAGTTATTGGACAGAGGCTTTATTCGACCCAGTTCTTCGCCTTGGGGAGCCCCAGTTTTGTTTGTTAAGAAGAAAGATGGGTCCTTTCGCATGTGCATTGATTATCGGGAACTCAACAAGGTGACTGTTAAGAACCGTTATCCATTGCCGCGCATCGATGACCTGTTTGACCAGTTGCAAGGGTCAAGTTTTTATTCGAAGATCGACTTCAGATCCGGCTATCATCAGGTGAGAGTCCGAGAGGAGGATGTTCCAAAAACGGCTTTTCGAATGCGGTATGGGCATTATGAGTTTTTGGTTATGCCGTTTGGGTTGACTAACGCGCCAGCAGTCTTCATGGATCTCATGAACCGCGTATGCAAACCGTATCTCGACGATTTCGTTATAGTATTCATTGATGATATTTTAATCTACATGAAGAGCAAGGAAGATCACGAACGGCACCTGCGTCTTATTTTGGAACTTCTAAGGAAGGAACAGCTCTATGCGAAGTTTTCTAAGTGTGACTTCTGGATTCGGGAGGTACACTTTCTTGGGCACATTGTTAATGAATTGGGTATACATGTGGATCCTGCAAAGGTTGATGCTGTTAGAAATTGGGCAACACCAAAGAATCCTTCGCAGGTGCAACAATTTCTTGGTCTCGCTGGGTATTATCGAAGATTTATCAAAGACTTTTCGAAGATCGCACAACCTCTTACCTCGTTGACACAGAAAGGTGTTGTGTATTCTTGGGGAACGAAGCGGAGGATGCTTTCCAGTTACTGAAACAGAAACTCTGTAGTGCGTCGATTTTGTCTCTACCTGAAGGAACAGAAGATTTTGTGGTATATTGTGATGCTTCCATTCAGGGTCTTGGTTGCGTGCTGATGCAACGCAACAATCTGATCGCTTATGCTTCTCGACAACTGAAGGTTCATGAAAGGAATTATACGACACATGACTTAGAGTTGGGAGCCGTGGTGTTTGCACTCAAAATCTGGAGGCATTACCTGTACGGTACTAAATGCACTATTTATACCGACCACAGGAGCCTTCGACACATTTTCAACCAGAAGGATTTGAATATGCGACAGCGTCGCTGGGTAGAACTTTTAAACGACTATGATTGTGCGATCAAGTATCATCCGGGTAAGGCCAATGTTGTAGCTGACTCTCTCAGTCGCAAAGAATCGAAACCCAAACGTGTTCGCGCTGACACACGTTGCGCACTACTCCCCGGCAACGGCGCCAAAATTTGACGTGATTGTCGTGGTCATGCAAATTTAATCCCAATAACAACTATAGATAGCGGTAAGTGGGTATCGAACTCAGGGAGTATGTGGAAAATATGTCAATTATATAGCCTTGCAATTAAACTACAATTAACCTAATTTGTAGAAAATAAAGATCAATGATTTGGATTGTTTGATTGCAAGGTTAATTGTAGTATGGACAACAGTTGAGCCTTGTGGTGCTGTATAGGTTGAAGATGATTACCCTGAAACTGGGAAGAAATGAGTGAGTGGTGGAATCGTAGTAGATGGGCTAAAGGTCAAACTGGGTTCGACTTGAGTAGTAATCGGTTGTGTGGTGTTGGATGGTGTAGTATCATGAAGTGGAGTAGGCATTGTAGTGATGTTTGGAATAGTGGTGTTTGGTGATGGTTGTGTGGAAGTAGGTATGAATGATGAGGTCGTTTGACCCGTTGTAGGTGGTACTTGTGTTTCGTCCATGATGTTTCTTGGTGTAATGGGTGAAGTGGGTGAACCGATGATTCTATTTTCTCGTAGTAAAACTCTGTTTTGCCTTAATGTTCTTTCGATCTCCGGATCAAATGACAATGGTGACGCTTTGTGAGAGCCTCTAGTATGCATGCATCTGTAGAACCTGCACACGCGCCTTGCAGCTTACCATTCATTCTAACCTACCTGGTCTGATTCGTTCTGCACAAGCCGAAGCGTTAAAAGAGGAAAACATTGAAGCAGAATACCTAAGGGGCATGGAAAAACAACTTGTAGAGAGATCGGATGGTATTCTCTAATTTATGGAGCGTGTATGGATTCCTTTGTTTGGTAACCTTAGAGAACTGGTGATGGATGAAGAGCACAAGTCTCGATACTCAGTACATCCAGGTTCGGATAAGATGTATCAGGATCTCAAAGTCATGTATTGGTGGCCGAAGATGAAAGCTCACATCGCAACTCATGTAAGTAAGTGTTTGACCTGCTCGAAAGTTAAGGTGGAATATCAGAAACCGTCTAGGTTGCTGCAACAACCAGAAATACCTATGTGGAAATGGGAGCAAATTGCAATGGATTTTATCACCGGGCTACCTAGAACTCAAAACGGGAACGACACAATTTGGGTAATAGTGGATCGTCTCACGAAGTCAGCGCACTTTCTAGCAATCAAGGAAACAGATAAGTTCTCACAGCTAGCTGCTGTCTACCTTAAGGAAGTGGTTTCTAGGCACGGGGTGCCGACATCCATCATTTCTGACTGTGACCCGCGTTTCATCTCAGATTTGTGGCAGTCGATTCACAAATCATTCGACTCGCGTCTCTATATGAGCACAGCTTATCACCCGCAGACGGATGGTCAAAGTGAGTGAACCATCCAGACACTTGAAGATATGTTACGAGCATGCGTGATTGATTTTGGCAAAGGTTGGGAGAAACACTTGCCGCTGATAGAGTTTTCTTACAACAACAGCTACCATACCAGCATTCAGGCAGCTCCATTCGAAGCGTTGTATGGACGAAAGTGTCGTTCACCTCTCGGTTGGGCTGAGGTGGGTGACAGCCAGGTCATAGTCCCTGAACTTGTGTTGGAAACTTCAGAAAAGATTGTGCAGATCAGGAACCGTATGGTAGCAGCGCGCGACCGTCAGAAAAGCTATGCTGATAAGCGTAGAAAACCGTTGGAATTCGAAGTTAATGATCATGTTATGTTGAAGGTCTCACCCTGGAAGGGTGTGGTGCATTTTGGAAAACGCGGCAAGCTAAACCCTCGTTATGTAGGGCCATTCAAAATTCTGGAGCGGATTGGTAAAGTGGCTTACAAGTTGGAGTTACCTGCTGAGTTGGGTAACGTCCATGATGTGTTCCATGTGTCGCAACTAAAGAAGTGTTTGTCTGATGAAACACTGCTGGTACCGTTTCAAGAGCTGAAGATCGACGACAAGTTGCAGTTTGTCGAAGAACCAATAGAAATTATGGATCGGGAGGTCAAGGTCCGTAAGCACAGCCGTATTCTGATTGTGAGAGTTCGTTGGAACGCTAGGATCAGATGAAGCTTACCCGCATTTATTCCCAGAGGACAAGTGTAAGCCTGACAAATCTAAATCTAGTGCAACTAGCGAATTTCGGGACGAAATTCCCATTCAAGTTGGGGATGATGTGGTACCCGCAGAAAATCCACAATCATTCTGAGTTAACATCTTGCGATTTCGGGTTTGCTTATCAAATTTCGGGACGAAATTTCTTTTAAGTTGGGGATGATGTGACAACCCGAGTTTCCAAGATCTTTCTTTGACACGTTACTTGTTACAGACTCTGTCTTTGGAATTTATTTGAGTTTGTGTATTATTCGAATTTGTGTATTATTGGGTATGTGTAAATTATGAGTTAGTTGGTTGTTATAAACTTATTATAAACTATTAAACTGTTCACAAATCACAAGTGTACCCGACGAAACCTTAGCGCAACAACCCACAATCCACACTCGACGAAACTTGGGTGTTTCGCCAGGAGCGTGTTTCGTTGCATGGGCCTTCAGCCCAACTGAGGCCCAATCACGTTCTAATTATATTTATACGTAGAATGACTTGTAGAAAACCCTCGACTCATCCTAAACCCATCGACGACAGTGACTTATTTAAGTAGCAAACTCTCTCGAAAACATCATCTCCTTGATCCAATCACCCTAACTCCTGTATCAAGGTTAGCGTTTACTTGTTCATTAGATCTATTATGTATGAATACGATGAAACTTATGTGTGTAATGCTGATCGTTCGATAATCGTGTTGTGTGGTTAGGGTAGTTCAATGAAATCTTGAATTTACTTGTGTTTTCTCATGATCAGTGATGAATTAGATTGATGATTAGATGTTAATTGAGAAACTGATTAATTACTCGATGACTGTGATGAAACTATTGATGATGATTAGGGTATAGAAACTGTCAAAACACGTAACTGTTGTTTGAGTACGTAATTGTTACATGACGAAACCTGAGAGACTTCTGCCATACTGTATCCCGATGAAACACTGGGGTGTTTGGCCATGGATTATCCCGACGAAACTTGTACACTTTCGTCTCATGCCAACTCGATGAAACCCATGATGTTTCGTCATGGGGGGGGGGGGGGTTTCGTCAGAGAGGTTGTACAGGGAACAGTGGACCGAGTTGTTTGTGAATGTGCATGACAGGTGTTTTGTCGATTAGGTTAACATATAGATAGTGGATCGTGGACGTGCATGTTAATAAGGATTGGTAATAATTGCATGTGAAGGTGATGACCGACCCATGTGATCTGATCATTCTACATTGGGTTTAATCAATTCATCATTAAATTGTCAGAATAGTGGTTTAGTATTTCAAGTTGCATGTGATCATCATTATCAATAACCTTGGACCATTAATAGTTTGCATGTATTGAAAATGGATCTGTGATTTGTCGGCCATACAATATATGTTTGCAATAGTTAATAAGTTTATGTGAACTATGAATCGGTGATGTAAATGTGTATACAACTCGAATACCACTTATGTGATGGCAATGAATAACTAATGTACATGAGTAATTGTTACGACTAGTCATATATTATGTGTTTCTGGTACACCACTGGATTGATGGTGTATGCAATACTTGGGTGCTACATGTGTAATATGTATAAGGAATTTGTGATTAAGTGTTACGAAACTGACAGTTACTGGTAATCATATTAGGATTTGGTCGACCAATTGTAAACACATAACTAATCTTACCGAGCAAACCAAGGTGAATTCACTGCTCTTTTCCAAGCATGCATCCCGGGGAGGGATATCGGGTAATGTTCCGGGGAGGAATGTCAGGTTAATAGGATGTTTGTTATTATACTCAGTTTCTATCATATAAGACCCCCTACATCTACCGATAGTTACCGGGGAGGCAACGAGGTATTTAGTTGATAGCGCTATTAGTATTGGCACCCTCATACCGTACCGGGGAGGACGGGCGTGAACTAATTACCTTGACCACTTGACCAATGCTTTGATAGAGGCATTGGGGTTGGGCAAATACATCTTGTAGCCATTTGCGGTAATCGAGTTAATAACAACATCAAATCAAAAACGTTGAACAGTTTTACACACATATTTGGTAACTAAACGTGTTAACAAAACTTTGAACTCACCAGCGTCGTCTGACATACTTGTTTGCATGCTTGCATGTCGTTAGATTCTTGATATGGACTTGCTATTTGGGAGTGCTGGTGTGGTCATGGATCGAGACTCTTGGATACTTGATACATTGGTTTTGAACATTTATTTTGCAACAGTTGTTTAACATTTTACCTTATGCTTCCGCTGAATGTTTTCTCTGGTTTTAACTCATGACTTGGATTTATCTTATGCAATGAAACGAATGTTTTATTTAAATATTTATTATTGGTTCGATATGATTAGTGGCTTAGATCCTGGTATGTCGCACGTCCCGTGGTGTTCCCGCAGGTGGTATTTTGGGGGTGTGACAATATATATATTGTACGTGAGGCAGGCATCATAGAGGGCCTCGATATGGGCCATGCACAAGTGATGCCGTTTAATCATTTAAGTATTGCACGCGAGGAATTGCTGGTAGATCTATCAGGTTGACAACCCCGTCGTGACCGGTCGCTCCGTGTCAAGTCAAACGACGAATTGATATTCTGTTTATAGTCTAGCATTGATTATACCTTCATTGTAAATATATAGTTCGTAATGTCTTGCTAACTTACGAGTCCGAACATATGATTCTATCAATTTAATATGTAAACTCGGGAAGATGTCTATGGTCGGAAGGTTCTACGGAAATGCTTGCGACGGCTGACCCTTGAGTTATTTTACAAGGAAATGAACTAACTTTCTTAAAAAAAATTATATGGATGTTTTATAATAAACACATAATTAGAGAGTTTTTCCTTGGTTCAAATTATTTTAAATTTTAATATGTGAACTCACCTTCCCGTGATCCAGCAGTGATCGAAGGATACACTGACGCGAACTGGATATCAGATATAAAAGATCATAGATCAACAAGTGGATATGTATTTACACTTGCGGGAGCAGCTATAGCTCGGAAGTCTTCCAAGCAAACTGTTATAGCTAGATCCACGATGGAATCCGAATTCGTCGCTTTAGATAAAAGCGGGGAAGAGGCGGAGTGGCTACGTCAATTTATGGAAGATATTCCAAGATGGCCAAAGCCGTTGACGGCGATCTGCATACATTGTGACAATCAATCTACGCTTGTTAGAGCACCAAGCGCGATGTACAATGGCAGATCAAGGCACATTCGACTTAGACATAACACGGTACAACAACTTATCTCAACGGGTGTTATCTCAGTTGACTATGTTAGGTCAAAGGAGAACATTGCTGACCCGTTAACAAAAGGCTTAAGCAAAGATAAGGTGTATAAGTCGTCAAGAGGAATGGGACTAAAGCCCATAAAAGAAGGGAATATGAGGGAAACCTAACCTAGTTGACTGGAGATCCCAAGATCTAGGTTCAATAGGCAAACTTAATCATAAACCCAAAGGGAGTCACTGTGGGGTGTGCCCCAAAATTAAATTAAGGGAGTTGTATACTTCCTAGTCCATTCCAATCAGTGACATGAAGGAAAGGTTAAGCATGTTGAGGTTAAGGATTTTGAGGAAATCCAAAATTAACCATGATGCTTTTAATGATTCAGAGGAATCACCTATGTTAGAGAGAAGTGGGGTCGCTTCGAATGGATTTATGGGGAGGCGCAAATCCTAGAGCTCTCGCAGAACCAGGAAAGTGTTCCATGACTATAAACGGACATAACCATGAGGACTTGACTCGACTAGGGAGAGTATTGTGTGAATGTATATTGTCGCCTACATAAATGGGGGATTGTTCAAAGACACTGCGTATATAAGGCCCTAGGAGGCTAAGTATGCTTCACAAAAGAAGGTTCAAAGGTTACACCTACCTATCTTGCAATACTCAACTGTTGAACGTGTATCGTTGAAACTTGATAGATCGATTTCTATCCATGTGGGGGATTGTTGGAAATTTGTGAAAATAGCATTTTTCAAAAATATAGGAAAATGATTTTTTTCCCATTTTGGACTATAAATAAATATAAGAAAATGAGCGGGTTTTATATATTTATTTGTGGGTTTGTGTTCTATGTTGGAAGAGCTTCGCAACGAACTAAACCACGTCCAAAACGGAGCTAAGATGAATGACATATCGATGCTCAAAGTTTGGTGTTTGAAACTTGAATGCTGAAAAAAGTGGGAAAGTGGCACCTTGTCCCACATAGGAGGAGAGATGAAACTTAAAGGGGTATTTAAGTGGGAACTCTCCATCCTTATTGTTTCATGGAAGAACACATTACCTGTACTCGCGAAGGGGTCACACTCGCGGGCGCGCGCTCGTGGCTTAGGCGATGAGGCGCAATGTGGCGCTTTGATGGCGCACTTTGCACTTCGCCCGCTTGAGAGCCGCCTTTGTATTTTTGACCGCGTGCGCGTGGTGGAGAACAAGGGCTACAAGGACCAGGTGGTTGGTGACGTGCGCAGCGCACCAGAGTGAGCCAATACGGCACGACTGTGTGGCGTGCTCGTATAGGCTCACAGGTGACGTGGCGCACGCGCGCAAGCACGCATGGATTTGAGCCAAAATGGCGCACGCACGCATGAGCGTGCAGACCTGCGTGCGCGCACCAGTGTGTCTTGCACACGCGCGCGCAGAAGCTTCCAGCAGTTAATGCCAGTGCAGTTACATTTCAGCATTTGTAACTAACGAGTCAATGCTTTTGAATGAGAATTAAATGAAGAATTAAAGTGCATTGAAGACGTTTAATGCAGTTTAATTCTCCCATTTAATTCCTTCTTCAGTTTCGAGTTCAGACATCCTGTATAAATAGGAGGCTCCTTCAGCAGAATCTACACACCGAAAACACACAGCTCTTACAAACTTCTCCACTGTAGAATTCTTCTCTTTTTCTTCAAGCATTCAAGGTATACCTTCGGGTTGGAGTCAAGACCGGCAGTGCAACTGCTTCGGGCTGTTATATCCTGGAAACAAACATGTTCTCCTGGGAGACACGACATTTGTTTTAAGGGACCCGTGTCTAACACGATTCTCAGCCAAGAACCTGTTTTCTTTTTGTAATTCAGTTCTTATTTTTCCATTTTAATTTAGTTGTAACCAGTATTTCCTTTTACTGCTTTCCTATTTCAAGTTGTACTTCAAGTTAGTAAAATTATTTATTTATTTTGCACGAACGGATTCCTACACTTAACATGCATATTATATTATCTTTTCAGATAATTCAATTATTTGGATGATTTTAAGAAGTATACAGTCAGTAATGTGGTTCTCTAATCGTTTGATTCTTTAAAACTCGCTTACCACAACGTTTTATAGTTAAAACAAAATACAGAGTATCCAAGTGTTCTTCGAGTTGTAATTGTATTGGGCAAAGGAGCAGGAACTGACGACCAAATCAGTAGACACACAAACCAGTGATTCCTAACTGACTGAAACCATAGGTCTAGGACCGGTTTGGGTTCCGCTGCTTGAACGGTAAAAAAACTATCAAAACCGGTATGAACTGGAATCAAACCGGTATTAAAATAGTCAACATACCAACTGAACCCGAACCGGTTTTGACAAGTTTTATAGACCAAACCAAAACCAGTTTAATAAGTCATATATTTACTTGCTGTAAACTTGATCCCAACCAGTGGTGCATCCAGCCCTGTATTATGGGTTCACATGAACCCACTTGGTTTGGAAAAAATTAGTAAGAACTTTGTATGATTTGGAAAAAAAAATAGTGAGAATCTACCAAAACGAACCCACTGAAAGAAGTTCCTGGATCCTCCACTGATCCCAACAACCCAACCTAGAACCTCATCAGCCCAGTAGGCTTAAGAATACAAATGCAATTAGATGGAAAAAAAATTCTGAAGTTCCAAATTGCGGGTAGTTCAAGGGAATCCAATTTCAAATACTCGAACTAATCTAAAATTTAAATATTTAAAACCTGAATCCGAATTTCGAGTTTTTCGAGCCCGATTCGAATAGTAGTAATCCAAAACAATTTACAAATTTTACATGATGTCTTTTAACACAATAAAAAAAACAAGAATGCAATTAAATCCAAATAACTTAAATGACTTCATAACACTAAAATCATTAACGAGTCGTTCATCCAATTTGTGATCCAAATTTTCCTTTTTTTTCAAGATCTTCTTGGGATATCTCTAAGAGGAAACCTTTATCGTAAACTTCTTATGATTATTCATATGTTTAGATTGTTATTGTCTTAGTTACAGCGAACCATTAATTTCTTCCAATTCTCTTATTGAACTTGCAAATGTGTGCTTAATATGCAAATTTAAGGTATAGGAGATGGTGGAGGGCAATGTTTTTGTTATGTTTTGAAGGTTTTTACACCTAAGTTGTTTTCATGATTTTCTTTAAAGTTGTTTAGCACCCAGCATCAGAACTCATCCAGAGCTAGTCACAATCGCAGAGATTTCGAATAACTCAATTGAAGAAAATCGTCGTCCTCTTAACACTGTGGGGTAAGCTCTTACTATATTTATAGCATTTGTCCAATTGTTATTACAATTGTAAGTAAATCTATATCTTTTGAGATATGGCTAGTTTTACTTATACGGATTTGGCCATGATCGTGATTGATCTTTTATGATCTTCTTCATGATTGTTGCATTTTAACATCTATTTAATATCAAGATTGAAATGAATATGATATACATATTTCAACCGTTATTGTTTTGTTGAAAACAGGCTTGATCAATCCATAACCATTAGAGATAAAGAAGAGGAAGGAGGAGGAGTCACTGTCGATGATCCAAACGTTCTAGGAATATATGAACAAAAAACTTCAAGGTAAGCTCGATTACGTTTTACTTATACCAAGGTTTGAGTTATTTCTATTTTTTTATCTTTGTTTTATCTAACCAGGCTAAATGGCTCTAATGTGGCTCCGTATGCACTTACCATGGTTCTATCACTGTTGGGGTTCGTTTTCTTCGGTCTTAAACAAGGAAGACACACCCCTCTTCACATTGCAAATCCCTTTGTATTGTTAGCTGTCGTTGGTTTTGACATCGCTTACATGACTTTCAGTATATTGTCTTGGATTGACGATCGTTCAAATTACAAGATGCTTAAAGGCCTTTACTATATTGGTTGCAACATGGCATTCATCTCGATGTTGTTGATATTATTTACCACGACCTAGATTGGGCACAATTGCAAGGCCCTTTTGAAGTTACTTGGAAGAGATATCTATGTCTATATGCGTAATTATACTTATCTGGATTTATGTACTTACATTGGAGACTTGACTTTGTATTTATATTGTACCAAGTGTGAAACTTTTCATGTTGTATAGGCCTTTTGTTTTTACTTGCTATTTTATAAACTTTATTCTATGCATATATCCTTGTTATAAATATTGTACCAATTGTAAAACTTTTCATGTTGTTAAATGTTGTACCAATTGTGAAACTTTTCATGTTGTATAGGCCTTTTGTTTTTACTTACTATTTTATAAACAATATTCTATGTAGGTATCCGTCTTTAAGTTTAGTTATAGGGCTTCTACTTTTTTTTGGGGCACGGCTTAAGGGGTTCTACTACAAACCCTAATTTCGCATCTTAAAGACTTCACATTGATTTGTGACTTCAAACTTCTTAGTGAAATTTCTTACTAAAATTTCTATTAGTTTACTCTATAATATATTTTAAATGTGGAAGCCAAGATTTCACATCTCACATTGTCCTTATCATCTAAGGCGCTTTCAATCTATTGATTTTTTTTTGTTTAATATTTTCGAATAAATAATAATAGCAATTTACTTTATTTTTTTATTTTTTAGGAAACCCTTTATTCTTTGTGATCACCACAAGTCCATGAGTTGATACTCATACAACCCCCCTTTCTCGAAAGTCCAAAGTGTAACTTGCACTCATTGAATAGTGAATCGGTGGTGATATCCATGCATCACTAACAAACCATACATACTTCGTCCCTAATACGAGCCATATGACAAGGCGAATATCAGACATAAGGGGCGTTCAGAGGGCTAAGATGGCTATACGACTCGTATGAGAGGGTGTTCATAAATCACACGACCCATATGGAAAAAATGATTCATACGACCCGTATGACCTTTTTTAATCCATCTATATGGCCTGTACGACACAATTTTGTTGGCTTGAGTTGGATGATTCGTATTTACTAATTACAACATATGAATTTGTTCCACTGTTTTATCAGATTTCATGACTTTCTTAAATTAACATACATATTCCCATTTCAAGATATTCAATTAGTTGGAAATTTTCGAAAACAATACAGTAATGTGAATCTGTAATAGTTTGTTGATTTATTGATTGTTTAAAACTCACTTACCACCATGTTTTATAGTGATTACATAGAATATATGAAGGCTAAGTTCATTAATAAAGAACACTTACTACATCCAGTGTAATCCAAAAAATAAAATCATGTTTATATCAACTGAAAATCATAAATAAAATGAATAGCTCCTTTGATCATGGTACCAACATTTGTTATAGTTTACGATACTAAAAGAAACACTTTATTTCAATATAATTTCGTTTTTAACAAAATTAATAACAGGGTATCAAAAAAATCATAATTGAATATTCAATCTTTAAAAAAGGGTAACGAACAAAGTATATAAAAGAAAAAAATGAAATCTGTAAATCATAATTGTAAGATGCATTACAGAGGACCAAGTAAAAATTATATATCCTAACAATTTTAAAGGGCTTGTACAGTAGCTTTTTTTTTGTTGACTTTTTCTTTTTTTGTCTTTTATTTTTCTTTAAACTTTTATCTCTTTAACTTTCAGTATTAACAATTTCAACCTCTTAACTTTCTAAAAAAATTGTAATCAAGCTTTTCGTGTTTATTTTTATATACGCGTTTCTATAAATTTAAATTGATTTACCTTTAGACGTAAACTTTTCCCGTTAATAAGTTGGGTCAAATATAATATATTCCTTATGCTTATTATTATGTATATTTTCTGTTGGTTTACGTTTTGATGTAATTTTTTCAATAAATGAGCCGGTTAAAATATAATATGCTTTCATGCTTATTTTTATATACGTGTTCAAATGGTCTACGTTTTGACGTAAATTTTGTTCGAAAACACGTCGAGTAAAATATAATATGTTTTCATTAAACGCTATAATTTCGAGTCACTTTATGTTTCGACACGCCGTAACTATTTTCTTACTTGTTTATTTTTATGCACGCGTCGGTATAAATTTAAGTTGGTTTATGATTCGACGTAAATTTTCTTCGGAAATATGTGTCAAATATAATTCGTTTTCATGCTTATTTGTATGTATGTTTTCAGTTGGTCTACGATTTAACGCAAATTACAATTAACAAGTTATGTGGATAATGTTTTTATCCTGTTAACTTTTTTGTTTATTTCTTGATTTTTTTTCTGGACTTTATTATTTTTGTTTTTTAGTTTTCTTTATGTTTAGTGTTTTAGTTTTAGGTTTCTTTGCATTAAAGCTATACTTAAGATAACATTTACGTTTCCATTTATAATTAATTTAAAATCAATTCGTCCGACTGTCCAATTTAAATTTATTTTTATAGTTTTCGGTCCATGTAAAACATGTGTCGATATTCTTTTAAGCATATTTCTTTCAGTTGGTATACTGAAACAAAATAGATATTGACCGAAATCGCGCAGCGTAGCGCGGGTATTCCTACCTTACAAAATTAATAAACATATTCCAAAATCGAAGTTAAGTTTAGCTACATACCATACAAAAAAAACCGCCGACATTTATGCATTAACTACTTGTACGGTACAATCAAAATATGCAGTACCCTATTATCTCATTATCCACCCCTTTTCATCTCATTATCATCAACATGCATTAACTACTTGTATGGTACATTCAAAATGTACGTCACCCACTTGGTAAATGTTATATAGAAAGATTGAGAGTTGTACGTTGACATAGGATGACGTGATCACCCTAGCTTTGGGAGTTGTACTTTGGGAAATGTTTGAACCCCTCCATCCTGGTTTTGGGACATTGGAAAATTATATGAACCCCTTCATTTTCAAGATGAACCGTTCCTACGTAGTTTGTTGACTTGTATCTAATATTTTGGTTGCTTTCTTCTCCCTCATCTATCCACTTTTGTTTACGTTCTCTCTACTCCATTGTGTAATAGTTTATATATTTAGTTTTTTCTTGAAAAATAACGAAATCAGTTTATCAAATTTGTAAAAAAAGTATGGGTTAAAGATATTATATATCGTATAATAGATAAAAATAAAAATGATAAAAATATTAAATCGTACGTCAAAAAATTATATTCTAATTGTTGACTAAATGGTGTGTAGGATCTGAGTTTACCTTGTATGCTTTAGGTGAACAAGAATGAAAGTAAACTCAAAGTTATAAATGAAAATGCGAAATTATATGAGCATAAAAGAGTGGAAAGTTATATCAAAAGTGTTTTATATTAATAATCAAATGATTACAAATTACAGAAATGATTTTATAAACTCCCCCTCAGCCTAATTACACACTTTACTATTCATACAAAAGGAATGATAAGTAATGAAATAGATATCTAACACATGAGATCTATTTATACAAGTACGAAGCTTTGTTTGCAATATGCTGACGTCACCTTGATAGTGACATCTAACATTTCTAACAAAAAAAATTGCTCAGATTTTAGAAAACGTCTACGAGAATCTAACATTTAATCTATTACATATAACATATGTTCTAAGCTAACACTGTTACATTGATTAAAAACCATGTATATATGGATCAAAAATCATTAGAAAACGAATATCGTTACTGGTCCAATAATACCATTAGGTCGGTATAGTTCCGCTCATCACGATACAAACATTTGATATAGTCTACGATACAAAAAAAGTACTTTATTTCTAATATAATTCTATTTTCAGCAAAATTAATACTAGAAAATTTATCCATAATTTATAGAAATTGGTAAATCAGAGAGCTCTCTCCTCTTCTTGTTTTATTGATCACCAATCAATCAATATATATACAAGAGATGACCGCAGTCAGTCCCATAAACAAGGAATAGAAATCGGAAAACAAAAGGATAAGAACAACTAGCAACTAAACTTATTCAAACTTTAAAACAAGAGATAAGCATTGGTGATGATAAGGATAAGCATGCTCTCGGTAACAACCATTACTCCCCCTCAAGCTGGAGCATGTAAGTTATGCATGCCCAGCTTGACCAGTAGATCTCTGAGCTGTGGAGTGCCCAGCGGCTTGGTGAGAAGGTCGGCTAACTGAAGTTTTGTTCTGATGCAAACTGGCTGGATTTCCTTGGATTCTACCCGTTCCCGAACAAAATAGCAAACCATCTCCACATGTTTAGTTCGTTCATGAAAAACCGGGTTGTTAGCTATGTGTCTCGTTGCTTAGTACTGTCTCAAGGTGGTGAGTTAAGATCGGCAAGGAGAAACCGAACCCAAAGGACTTCGCTAACTATGCACGCCATTGCCCGGTAGTCAGCTTCGGCGGAGGAGCGAGAGACGACCAACTGCTTCTTCGACTTCCAAGAGACGGGTGCCCCACCCAAAATCAACATAACCAGTTCTTGAGCGTTTAGAAAGAGGGCACCCTAACCAATCCGCATCACTATAGGAAACCAAATTAAAACCACCTTCCTTTGGTAAGAATATGTCATGGCCCGGAGTCGTTTTCAAGTAACGTACAACTCGCATGGCCGCGCCTCAATGATTTTGTCATGGGTCGGCAACGAACTGGCTAAGAACGTTGACCGAATAGGCGATGTCTGGGCAGGTCGTTTGGAGGTATAGTAGTCGGCCCACGAGTCTTCGATAAGTACTAGCATCAACCTATTCTTGTTCCTCTCCTTAATCCAGTTTAGAATTGGGTTCCATGGGAAACCCACTAGGGCGAGCACCTTGCATCCCGATGTCCTCCAAAATGTCTAATGTGTACTTACGTTAAGTGAGTACCAACCCATCTTTCGTGTGTGTCACCTCAATACCCAGAAAATACTTCAACTCGCCCAGGTCTTTTATGCTAAAACGATCATCAACCACGGTTTTTGTGTGCCGTATTACCTCCAGGTTGTCGCCGACTATTACTACATCATCCACATAATAAGAGCAGCCATAAATGTGTTCTCGGCTTTGTATAAGAATAGGGAATGGTCAGCTTTGGATTAAGCGAATCCCAAACTCAAAAGCACACCGGTGAATTTATGATACCAATTACGAGACGCTTGTTTGAGCCCGTAGATAGACTTGCGTAGTTGACAAACCCGAGTTTCGTTTTCTTTGATAAACCCGTGAGGTATTTTCATGTAGACCTCATCCAAATAGCCATGCAAAAATGCATTGTTTACATCTACTTGATGAATAATCCAGTTCTTCTTGACGGCAAGTGCAAGTAACGTTCGCATGGTAACTAGTTTAGTGACAGGGGCAAAGGTATCATGATAATCTACCCCTTCCATTTGTGTGAAGCCCTTTGCAACCAGCCTCGCTTTGTACCGTTCAATCTCGCCATTTGGTTTATACTTGATCTTATAAACCCACTTGGAGTTGATCGCTTTCTTGCCTTCGGGTAATGGTTCAAGGGTCCATGTGCCGTTTTTCTCAAGAGCTTGGATTTCCTTTTTCATAGCATCTCTCCATTTCTCATCCTGTGAAGCTTGATGGAAATTTTTAGGCTCATCATGTGTGGTGAATGGTGATGGCCGCAAGAAAAGCTTTGTGTGCGTTAGAAAAATGCTCATAAGGTAAATAATGAGTGAGGCGACTTGACTTAGAGATGAGTGTGCGTGGTCGACGGACGATGGCAGTTTTACAATAAAATCCTTGAGATGAGGAGGTTGAGATTTCTGTCGTGAATGTCGTATTGGAGGAGCCGGAATATTGTTGTTCGGCCTGTTGGAAGTCTCGGTTTCACCTGAATCGTTAGTTTTGACATTGGGTTCAGGCCCATCGTCCACAGTTTCGGATTCACTGTTGGTGTCCGAGTGTGCTACGTGATCGACTGAATTGTGGGCCGAATCACTGGTTTCCCCTTGCATAGGATTTTCAAATGCATGGGAATTGTTTTCAGGTTCGGTGCGAGGCCCGTTACTAGGGTTGGTGTCAGGCCCATCCAAACCTCCCCCATTCTTGTTGCTTTTGGGAGAGTTTGAAAAATGTTCTTGGTATTCTTCAACTATTTCCATGTCCCCCCCCCCCATTTACCATCAATTTCCCCATTCGAGAAAGGAAACATGTGTTCGAAAAATCGAACATCCCGAGTCACCACGATTTTCTTATTTGTTAAGTCATACACCTTGCACCCTTTTGTACCATATGGATAACCCAAAAACACTCCAGACTGTCCCCGTGGAGCCAGCTTGTCACCCTTTGTGTCAGTGTTCCAAAAATATGCTAGGCACCCGAATACCCTCATGTGATCATAGGAAGGTTGCCTACCAACTAGGACCTCATATGGTGTTCGGTATTGGATAACCTTGGAAGGCAATTTATTTATGACATAAGCAACCGTTAAAACAAACTCCCCCCAAAACTTAACCAGTAGGTTCGCCTCAAACCGGAGTGCACGGGAAATCTCTAAAAGATGCCTATGTTTTTGCTCCACTACCCCATTTTGTTGTGGGGTATATGGGCATGTCGTCTCAATTGCGATCCCACATTCATTGTAAAAGGCCTTCATCCAATTAAAGATGAACTCACATCCATTGTCATATCGGATCCGTCTAACTCTCTTTTTATATTAAGTTTTCACCATGGTGCAAAATTTTATCAAAAAATCACTAGCTTCATGTTTATGTTTGATCAAGTAGTGTCACATCCCAACCGATTGCGGAATCATCGGGGCATGGCACTGAGCGAAACAGATTGTTCAAGAGAATCCACAACAACTATAATATTACCAAATCCTTAACGTTAATATCCCATACTACTAACAGATAAGATAAAAATAGTTATTACAGATAATTGTCTCAAAAACAACATAACTGTTCCGACAACTCATAAATTATTTCGTGGGTTTCTAGACCACCTAATCTTGATTTCAACACAGCAAGCATAGAGTAGCATCCTAAACACCTGTCACATACGTTAAAATAAAGTCAATACACATAGTGTAAAGATGAGCATACAAGTTTATTAGCATATAGTAACGAAGCAATTTACGCATAACCAGCATGTAACACGTAGGAATGTGAAGCATGTAAGCTATCGACAATGAAATATGCACAGACATGACTGCGAGTTGTAGAATGCGCAATACATATCACCACTGTGACACGTGAAGAAATACCCTTAACAACCCCTGTCCACGACAGGTGCTGAGTCCAAACTATAGTACTATCGTTGCTAAGGTGTCAGGAAACAATCACTGTGTAAACGTAACATACAAGCATTCATCGAATAACACGTATAACATGCAGAGCAGTTAGCGTTTAAAAGTGTTTGCAATGTGTGTCGATGTTATTTGATATAGGTAACGTATGTAACACCCAAAAGTGCGTTAAGCGAAAAGGGATCGAGTATACTCACAGTTCGTGTTTAGTAAATAAACACAAGCTTGGATTGAAGGGAGCGTTGGAGAGTTAGCCTGATCACAGTACGACAGTATAAGCATTGAACAGTGCGTAAAACAACGTGTCGGTGAGATGAACAATCGAATGGTGGTTCGATCGGATGGCCATCCGTACGGATGGGCATCCGGACGGATGACCGTTCGGTAGGATGGTCATTCTACGAAGGGAAATGTGTTTGTGAAATGTTGATCTTTTGAAGTTTTCGTTGTAGTATAATTAAAGTCATTCGATCGGATGGTCATCCGGATGGATAGCCGTTCGATCGGATGGCTGTTCGATTGAAACTGGTGATCTTTGAAAATTTTGTAAAAGTTTAAGTGTTGAACTTTTGAAAGAGCTGTCACTTGACCGGATAGTTGTTCGATCGGATGGTGTTCCAATCGGACATCAATTCGATCGAGCAACCGTTTGTTTGAAACTTTGGAAAAACGTTTAAGTTGAAAAGTTCACTGTTTGACGGAGACGGTGTGACAACATGTTTAAACAACGGAGATCATATCAAGTCCAACTCGTCCGAACGGATGGGAATCACCTCGTTCGATCAGAACCAGCTATTCTTGACGGAGTTTCATATTCAAACCGTGGATCGGTCGTCTCTTTGATAGAAATCCATTCTCAGATCGGTTATCCACTAGAGAATGAGTAGAGAACCCGAACGAGTCCAGATTCTAACGGTTTTGAGTAAAAAGTAAAAGATTGTTGAAGAAAAGTTTGAAACTGTTGTTAAATGTTTAGATTTAGCTAAAATCGGTGTAAAACGTGTAGTAATCCATCAGATCCGAACCGTTCTTGATGAGGTGAGGTGACACTTCAATGTTCATAAGAACTCCATGATAACGTCACCCTAGAACAGCCTAAATCGGATGATTTCACGGTGAAAAGTTGTGATTTGATGGAGAAAATGATGAGAAAGTGTGTGCTGACTGTGGAAGTACAAGATTTAGGGTGAAAACTTACAAGAATCACGAGGAATCGAGAGAAAATAGCCTGAGAGTGCGTGGGTCAGAGGGAGTTGTCACATTAATGAACAGTGATGTGACAGGAGGGGTATTTATAATGTGAGAGAAGGAAAGGCGGTGTAGAGTTAATGGTTCGGACGGCCGTTCGATCGGATGGTCATCCGGTTGGATGTCCATTCGACCGATTCGACCGAATGGTCGTTCGATAGGAGGGCTTTCGCGAGTTGGTTTTCCGACTTTTGTTTCGTGCGTTGAGCGTTGCGTTGCGTTTAAGCGAGTTACGAGTAAGCAATGCGATAGTTTTAACAATAGTGACACAATTAACATAACTAACACATAACATCATACAAGTAAGTAATTTTGTGTGTAGCGTTTGCGACTAGGTTGCGATGCGATAGAGTTGCGATTGCGTTTGCGAATAACACCTTTAACGTAAATAAACATGCACAAGTAAAGCACATATTGGCACACACACATACAGAACAATATCCAATAAATGCGATTCGAGTTGCGATGCGATAACAATGTAATAGCGTTAAGTAGATTGGCGTTTAATTGCGTTTATCGCATTGTTACTTCACATATTACAAATTGTAACGAAAATAGCGTTAACTAAAGTATCGATTATCAGAGTTCGAAAGTACAAGCAATAATTAAGTAAGAAATGACAGATCTGAGTAGCAATCTTTTCTTCCTTTGACTTTGACTTTGACTTGTACTTTGACTTTAAAAGTCGGGTTGTTACAAGTAGACCCATACCCCCGACTATAATCGTTTACTATCGTGACGAAATAGGTCCCTTATGTCAACGAGAAGGTCCTATATCCACCCCAAATATCACAATGTATCATGTCAAAACACGCATTAGTTTTTATTGAACTTGTTGAAAAAGGAAGTCGAGTCATTTTTGCTCGAATACAAGAATCACAAAAAATGTCTTTTGAATCAGAAATTGCATTCTTAAGAAAACGAACATGAGATATCTTGTCGTTGGATGGATGACCAAGTCTTCTATGCCATGTGTTGGTGGTTACCGCCATGACGTTTCGATTTGTTTGCATGAAATCCATCCTGTAGAGACCATCACGACACTTACCCATTCCAATCAAGTCCCTCGTCGTCAACCCCTGTATAACAAAGAAATCAGGAAAAAACGTAATGGCACATTGTAAGTCTTTTGTCAGTCGACTAACGGATAAGAGATTGCATTTGAACTTAGGAATAAAAAGAACCCCTTTTATCCTTATTCCTCCTCGGAATGTGAGTTCCCCATTTCCCTTAACGGGAACCGATTCTCCGTTAGGGATGGTGCCCGACGTCTCGTTTGGATTAGTTGAAAGATTTTCGAGGAACTTTCGTATGTGAGTAACATACTCGGTTGCCCCGGAATCAAGAATCCAATCACCATCCTTATTGAATTTACCTGCCATGTTCACGACCGGTTGGGTTCCTTCTTTCTTTTGATTGCACACCTTCCCAAAGAATTTTAGAAAGGTGTTGTATTACTCATCGCTTAGCCCCGGTATGCGATTGGACGTGGTTTCCGCTAGGGCTGCCTTTGGCTTCACCGTCTCCCTTTTTGTCTTTCCCGGCCACCAGTGAGGATACCCGACTAGTTTGAAACACCCCTCCTGAAAGTGACCGTTGCGGCCACAATGAGTGCAGTGATCCTGTTTGTTTGGCGCCGGTTTCTCCTCTCTTCCCGTCGATCTTTTCTACGACTGCATGTCACGACGAGGCGGCTGCTGAGTCTGAAAAGCGGCCGATTCAGTTGCCACCTTCTTCCCAGCGGAGATGTTTCTCTGCTGTTCGTCTTCCGCTATCAGATGATATGCGGTTCCAAGCATTGGGGTAGGCTTCAATGCGAGGATCTGCATTCGTATCACCAAAAACTCCGCATCTAACCATATCAAAAATTCATAAGAAGGAACCTAACCCAAAAGCTCACACAAGAATTTCGTTCTGGAAATTTTAATCGTGGGAAAAATATAGGTTCTACCTCTACACCTTACTGTAGGAATTGCAAAAGAAAGCATTCAGGAAGATGCTCCATATACTGTAATTTTTGCAAAATATCGGGACACAAGGAAGAAGACTACAGGAAGAAAAACAGCAGGATATGCTACAACTGCGGAGAACAAGGTCACATCAAGCCTAATTGCCCAAAATTAGCTCCAGCTACGAACAACAAGAACACTAAAAATGCTAGAGCATTTGTTCTAACTGCAGATGAAGGCAAGATGATTCCAGATGTCATAGCTGGTACGTTTTTAGTTAATGATGTCTTTGCTAAAGTATTATTTGACTCTGGTGCAAACCAAAGTTTTATTAATACATCATTTTGCAAAATTCTAAATCAGTCATTAACTAAACTACCACTAGAATGCCTAGTAGAGACAGCCAATGGAGAAACCGTTAGAATTTCTGAAATCTTGCAGGGAGCAAGCATAGAAATTTTAAACCAAAAGTTTATTGCAAATCTTTATCCCATGAATCTGGCAGGATTCGATGTTGTTTTAGGAATGGATTGGTTAATAGCCAATAAAGCCAGTATTTTGTGTGACCAAAAGTTAATTCAAGTAAATTCACCAAAAGGTAAAACGATCACAATTAAAGGAGATAAACCCTTTAGGCCCACTAAATTCATCTCTGTGATGAAAACTGCAAGTTGTATAAGAAAAGATTCTATAGTGTATTTGATTTCTATAATCACTAACACTAAAGGAAAAGATTTAAAAGATATTCCAGTAGTATCTCAATTTTCAGATGTATTTCCAGAAGAATTGCCAGGGCAACCTCCGGATAGAGAAGTTGAATTCAGAATCCATTTAATACCAGGAACAACACCGATTGCCAAAGCACCTTACCGTTTGGCACCCGCAGAAATGCAAGAATTAAAGAAACAATTAGATGAATTGTTGGAGAAAGGATTCATACAGCCAAGTTCGTCGCCATGGGGAGCGCCGATATTGTTTGTTAAAAAGAAGGACGGATCAATGCGTATGTGCATTGACTACCGTGAATTAAACAAAGTCACGATTAAGAATCGGTATCCATTACCAAGAATCGATGATCTGTTCGATCAACTGCAAGGAGCTCGATTTTTCTCTAAAATCGATTTAAGGTCAGGATATCATCAATTAAAGGTACAGGAAGAGGACATTCCTAAGACCGCTTTTAGAACAAGGTATGGCCATTATGAATTTACTGTCATGCCATTTGGTTTAACCAATGCCCCAGCTGCATTTATGGACATGATGAACCGAATATGTAAGCCATATTTGGATAAATTCATAATTGTTTTCATAGATGATATTCTAATTTATTCTAAGAATAAAGAAGATCATGCAAAGCATTTGCACGCACTTTTAAGTTTATTAAGAAAGGAAAAGCTTTATGCTAAATTCTCTAAGTGCGAATTTTGGTTAGAACAGGTACAATTCCTTGGACATTTAGTTAATCATGAAGGAATTCATGTGGATCCAACAAAAATCGAGGTGATTACTAAATGGAAAACCCCTGAGTCACCAACCGAGGTTAGAAGTTTCTTAGGATTGGCCGGTTATTATAGAAGATTTATTCAAGATTTTTCTAGAATAGTCATTCCTTTAACTAAGCTGACCTGTAAATTTGTTAAGTTTGAATGGGGATTAAAACAAGAAGAAGCATTTAGAATCCTTAAGCAAAGATTAACCCATACACCCATACTAGCATTACCATAAGGAACTGAAGACTTTGTAGTCTATTGTGATGCTTCTAGATTAGGGTATGGATGTGTATTGATGCAACGACAAAAGGTTATAGCTTACGCATCTAGACAACTTAAGAATCATGAAGAGAATTATTCAACTCATGATCTAGAATTAGGAGCTATAATTTTTGCTCTTAAAATTTGGAGACATTACCTTTATGGTAGTAAGTTTACCATATTCACTGATCATAAGAGTTTAAGGTATGTTTTCAAACAAAAGGAATTGAATATGAGACAAAGACGCTGGATGGAATTACTTAGTGATTATGATTGTGATATACAGTATCATGAAGGAAGAGCAAATTTAGTGGCAGATGCTTTAAGCCGAAAGTATCATGAAAAGCCAAAAAGGGTACGTTCTCTTCAATTAAATCTGCAAGTAGATTTAAATGATCAGATAAGAAAAACACAAGAATCAGTAATCAAGGATGATTCTGAAAAATTAAAAGGTATGCTAAAAGAATTGGAACAAGGAATAGATGGAATTTGGAGGTTCCAGAAAAAGAGAATGTGAATACCTAAATTAGGAAACCTACGTCATCGTATTTTAGAAGAAGCCCATAAGTCTAAATATACGATGCATCCAGGAAGTGATAAAATGTACCAGGATTTAAGGAAAAATTTCTGGTGGATAGGAATGAAGAAAGACATAGCAGCCTATATTTCTAAATGTTTAACCTGTTCACAAATTAAGGCTGAACACCAGAAGCCCTCAGGTTTATTGCAACAATTAGAAATGCCAGTGTGGAAATGGGAATTGATAACAATGGATTTTGTTACTAAATTACCCAAAGCAAGGAAAGGAAATGATACAATCTGGGTGATTGTAGATAGGCTAACCAAGTCAGCTCATTTCCTACCAATGAAGGAAACAATTAGTATGGAATAATTATCTAAATTATATGTAAATGAAATTGTTTCTTTACATGGCATTCCTTTATCAATTGTTTCTGATAGAGATAATCGATTTACCTCTCATTTTTGGTCAAGTTTCCAAAAGGCAATGGGAACCAAGTTAAAATTAAGTACAGCTTATCATCCTCAAACGGATGGACAAAGCGAAAGGACAATTCAGACAATGGAAGACATGCTTAGAGCCTGTGTAATTGATTTTGGAGGTAATTGGGATGATCACTTACCTTTAATAGAGTTTTCTTATAATAATAGTTATCACACAAGTATCAATGCTGCACCATTCGAAATACTTTATGGACGAAAGTGCCGAACCCCAGTCTGTTGGGCAGAAATTGGGGAAAAGCAACTATCTGGACCTGAGATAGTGCAAGAAACAACCGACAAGATTATTCAAGTCAAGGAACGAATGAAAGCAGCGCGTGATCGACAGAAGAGTTATGCTGATAACCGACGCAAACCCTTGGAATTTCAAGTAGGAGATAAAGTATTGTTGAAAGTCTCTCCTTGGAAAGGAATAGTAAGATTCATCAAACGGGGAAAGCTAAGTCCCAGGTATGTTAGACCTTTTGAGATTATTAGAAGAATAGGCCCTGTAGCCTATCAGCTACAACTGCCAAAGGAAATGGCAGGTATACATGATGTGTTTCATGTATCTAATCTCAAAAAGTGTTTAGCTGATGAATCACTGATAGTTCCTCTTAAGGATATAGAGGTAAATGAACAACTCAAGTTTGTAGAAAGACATCTACAGATTGAAGACAGGAAAGTCAAGAATCTCAAGCATAAGAGACTAGTTCTAGTCAAAGTGAAGTGGGACTCCAAAAGAGGACCTGAATACACATGGGAGCTTGAATCTGAAATGAAAAGAAAATATCCGCACTTATTCCAGTAGATCTCGAGGACGAGCTCTAAAACAAGGTGGGGAGAATGTAACAACCCTCGGTAAAACCGACACCCTCATAATGTGTCTAACAATCTAGTATATTTTAGAATGTCCTAATATGTCTTATATTACACACCGTACGTGAAAACCAAGCCCGAAATACGTTATAGTTTATAAAATAAATTAAAAACAAGAAATAGTAAGTTGAGGCGGGCCGCGTAGACCCACCCCAACCATTTACGCGGGCGGTATCAGGGTTGAAACCTGATATCGTTGATTTCTTAAGTTCAGGCGGGACGCGTAATAGCCCCATTAAGTTAACGCGGACCGCGAGAGCCCCAAAATGTGGCGCAACCCTGGGGCGCCACGTGGCCCAACACCCGGACAAGCTAGTTGATGACCCAGCTAAGCTACGCAGTTGACCAGAGTCAACGCGGGCCGCGTAGCCCTATGTCTTCCCTTACGCGGGCCGCGTGGAGACCAAGTTTCAGCACTATATAAGAAGGCCATCGGGTTTCACTTTCCGTCGCTCATTCCTTTCATTCTCAATCACAATTTCTATAGTAGGCTTATAATACGCGGGCATTATACCCTCTAATTAGCGAAGTTCTGCTCTGTTGTAAGTATTATAACCCCGGTTTCATAACAGTTACGCTGCCCGATTGTCAAGAACTCTTACGATCAATCTTGGATCCCGAGACGACTCACACACTCTATGATGGACAATGGATGATGGTGGTGGATGATGGTGTTATGGTGGTGGTGGGTGGTGGGTGAAGTGTGAGAGAGGTGGTGTGCCAAGGGATGGTTCGCAAATGAGCCAAGCACCCCTATTTATAGCCTGAACAGCAGCTCGGGCACGGCCCCGTGTCCATCCTCCTTCTCTTTCTTCATTAATTGCTTTTGTCTGCATTAGTTGACCACGCCCCCGTGTGCAGAAGCATATCTGTACTATCAAGATTTGCCTGGATTCTGCGAATCTTATAGTTGACCACGGCCGCGTGTCCGCTGAGCACGGCCCCGTGGTGGGCGATAGAAGCTTATATAGCTTTGTCTTTTATGCTGGCACTTGGGCACGCCCCCGTGTTCACTGAGCACGGGGCATGTTCAGCCTTCTGTTCTCTTGTTTTGCTTGGGAAGATGCTGTCGGGGAGGTCGGGCATGCCACGTTTGTTCCTTTTCTTGTATTTATGTTAGATTTAGCTGCATTTTTGCTTCTTTTGTTAATTTGAGCTCATTTAATCCTGAAAATACAAAAGGAAGACAAAAACGCACTTTTTCCAACATTAGTACTAAAAAAGGGTTAGTTTTATGCCACAATTGATGTAATTTATATGTTGCATTTTTCACACATCAGTCTCAACAGAGATGTTGTAAGAAGTTGATCTTGTATATATTTGAATTTCTATCTAATAAGTTTAACCAACCATTTTTTCATTGAGTTTACTTTAAGGTATATCATAAACTCTAATGATAGCTATATTTTAATTTCCATCTAATAAGTTTCTTATGGGTTAAGCTCTTAGAATTTTTTGATCTTTTGTTTGCTATCGGGAAATCAGGACATATCGATCCAAGGAGTGTTGAGGTTACGGTTTTGCTTCAAAATGTCGGGCAAACATTCGTACTTCGGTTAGATTTACATATAAACGTTATTAATGTATTCTTATGTATAATGCGAACGTGAATTCATTAAATAATTTCACATCAAATTTTACATATAAACGTAGGCTTACACTCAATGCACCTAATGACAGCAACCAACATTGAGCCATCACATTCTTTCCGTTTACATCTCAGGTAACGGTTTTCCTTAATACATCTCGAAACTTAGGTTGTTATATATGATTTTTCAATGTGTTTTTGAAATTACGGGATAGTAATTGTCAATTTCAGGTAGGTTGGGTATTGAGATCATGAAATTCAGCGCCACTTGCAGATATGGTTTCAAGGTCAATATTTGGCTTGAAACAGAGATAGAGGACTTTTGTTTCTGAATGTTTTGTAGCTTCACTTATGACTTATGCCTGATGTTGTTGTCAATTCATAACTATAACGCGAATGTGAATTCATTAAATAATTTCACATCATATTTTACATATAGATGTAGGAAAAAACTTTGCACATTATAAACTACTTAGTTTATTTCTATATCAAACATGCATACTAACACATACTGTCTTTAACATTGTTTTATAAAGATATGTAACCAAATGCAAATAATTTAAATAATATATTATAATCTGTTTTTTAGTATTTGATTTCGATTGTTATTAAACATACCCGTTATTCACACGGGTGTACAACTAGTATAGTATTATAGATAGGATCTCAAACTCTTCAATCCATCTTATTAGGGTTTTAGGCCACACGGGGCACTTACGTTATATACCGTGATACAATTGTATCACTCGTGGAACACCGCCCCGCCCAATTCCATAACGAGTGATAGAGTATAACGAGTTATATATATAACGCGTTGATAATATTGGGTGATGAATGAGTATCTTGTACATTGTGCATTAATACTTGTACATTGGAATCCCATCACTAGTGATACTACCCCCACTACATTTCTATCACTAGTAATAGAATATTAGGTGCTGACATGGCATGATTTGATTTGATTGGATAGTGGGAGTGATAGAATCCTATCACTAGTAACCACCACGTCCCCTTATAACTTCACCCCAAACCAACAGCCCGTCAACTCAGTTCTAGTGAAGGAGCATCCATCCGACCTCACCCCAACCGTTCACTCCTCCGCCAGCGCCACCAACCCACCCCAGCCGCTGCGCTCCTCCACCACCAGCCCTCATCTGCACATCGCGCTCCTGCTACCAGCCCTTTGAAGTAAGAAGCCCTTTGAACACATCTGCACATCTAGCTCATCTGCTACCCAGGTAATTATATTTCCGAAATTGATGATTCCTTTTTTGTTCTCTCATCTTTGGTCAAAATTGTTAGAGATTAGGGCTTATTTTTTTTTTTTTTAAATCAAGTTTTTGAGATTAGGGTACGTATTTAAAGTTGTTGATTTGTTGAATTTGCAATTGCATACTTACAGTTCTTGAATCTTGATGAATTCTTTTGCACTGGCCCATTTTTAGAAGTTGAATATTGTTCCAAAACTTTGTTTTTATTTTTGTTACATCGCTAGTTAGCTTTTTTCTTGTGTCTTTATTGTCCGAGTAACAATCATAAAAAAATGCAAGTGATAGTTATGAATGACAAACACATTCCAAAACTTTAATCCTTAGTATGGCATTTTGACTATCATTAAACAGTCGAACCAAAGTATTGATTATAGACCAGTTGCTAAAAAAGTTCAAATTAGTTGATTAAAAATCCATATGCAATTAGAATCAAAATAAGGAGTTAATTTCTAAACCATTAGCAAAAACGAAAAGTCAAATTACAAAACTCATCAAATTAATTCAAAATCCATAAAGAGCAAAATAAATTGAATAAAAAAAATATACGATTCTACACCGCTTAAACTCATGGAAGGAGTACGACATATCTCGAATTCCTATACAATAAAGAAATATAGAATGGAACAGTTGAATTCGAGAACAGTTGTGTTCTCCGACGAAAGGGTAATGGATAAGATACTAGAGTTGATTCTCTCTAACGAATACAATTCAAAACGTGATTTGTGCGGTGGGTATTTTCCGGCCATGGGATTTTTTAGAGAGAAGAAATTGAAGAGTCATTTGAGAGAGAAGGAAAGGGATAAGGATCTTTCAATTTTGAAATGGGTAATTTAGTCATTATAGTAAAGAAGGGGAAATATGTAATTTTAATTTAGGCTTGGGTAAATATGCAATTGAGAGTATTTTTAAGGGGAAATATGCAATTATCCCTTTTGCATATGCTCCCTATACTAAGAGGGTTGGCGCTTGGTGCTTGGTGGTCGGGCTTGGGGTGGGTGCACTTGAAGCTGGACCTTGTGGAATCTTGAGTATGCCAAAATTGTATAACAGTGCTGCTCATTCTTGACCTGTTCTACTCGTTCATCATCTGATAAAGTTGTGTGACATTGCCCATTGGACCCATTTTCTATATTTAAGGTGGCCAAATCAACCTAAAAAAAGTGAACTTCTTTTCAAATTGACCCATTCTTTGAAGAACTGGTTAAGACTGCTGGTGCTAACCACATGTAACTTTATATGTTTATTAACATTTAAGCATGTATATTCTTATAAAGGTCCATGGCTGTTCATAAACTAAACATGATTCTGATCATTAGTTGTTTGGTTTTGTGCAGGATGAGGACAGGAAGATCGAACAACTTAACAATGAACTGGATTGTGCTAGGCGCAAGTGTGAAGTTTATAGGAACAATCTGCTTTCAGTATTAAGAGACATTGAAGATCATAAACAGCAGCTATCACTTAAAGTCCAGATCATGAGGTATAGCATTTTGTTGATTGTAGACTAGGCTGGGCCAGTCTTTAGTTTAAATAACTAAACTATTTCATAAAATAGACGGATGGCCCAATTAAATATCTTTAAATTGTTTTAGTTTGTTACAAATACTGATATATTTAGAAGTATTAATTATTATTGATATTATTATATGTATTTTCAAAAGATATTATGATTGTTTTTCTATCATTTGTTTAAATAGTATTATATATATTTTTTAATTTTTTTTATTATGGCACCTTACTTAAAAAAGCTCTCGCTTTTTTTGCGCCTTGCGCCTAGGCTCTGGGCGAGGCCCTTGCGCCTTGAGTGCGCCTTGCGACTTTGACAGCATAGGTACCAGGGGCTCTTTTCGCTGGCTGTTTCTACCTTCAAAGGATTATTGGATGCCCAATATACTTACATTATTACATACATATATACATGCATATATGTATAGATGTATGCATGCATGCATGCATGTATGTATGTGCATGCATGTATGTATGTATGTATGCATGTATGTATAGCTTCGTTACTTGTTATATAATACTTAGAACTTTGATGATTTGTTGCGGCATAATGCCAAAAATAAATGAGGTAGGGTTCATTTATTGTTGTGGCATATTTTTTTTCCTAATAATTGTTTGTCATAATCAAGCAATTTGATTGTTACCTTTGGATGGGCCAACTCATATCAAAGATGGAAGGATCGAGGGGTGGTTCCATTGTTCAACCTTTCGCATCACAACATTTCCCCAATGTAACCAATGGACATCAACGTTTACATGTATTTTTCTATATAAATCTTTAGTGTTCCACCTATTACAAACTAATTTTCCTTAGTTTTTCTATAAAAATATTAGCCTACTAGTGTAAAACTTTATTAATTTTTTTGTAAAATGATTTTTTGCACTATTATGACTAGAGTTTAATAAATATTTGTTGAAAACTAAAATCTAGGTCGGAGATGAAGTTTTACTCAAAAGCATTCTAAACTCTACCGAGACAGTAGCAAGAGGAAGGGTCTAGAGCTTGGACCCAAATGATATAGTTGGTGGTACAGAGATTGGACCAGAATGGTATGAGGTAAACATTCAAGTACCAATAAAAAAGGATGGAAACTTGGTAAGACCATATGGTTTATTTTCTACAATTCAAGATTGTATTGGTGCATCCATCGCATGGCCCTATACATTCATCTCGGTATGTATTTTTTAAACTTGTGATACAAATAATTTTAATATCATAGAACTTAATGCTTATACATGGATGGTTTTTTGTAGGTAGTCCATGAGGATTGAGGACGCATTATGACTCAAGATTTTATGCTTCTTATTTCTTTAATTGCTTTTTATTTCTTTGTTAAATGTTAAGACTTTATGTTAGATAATGTTATAACTTATTTATGGTTAGTGTTTTTGTTATGAACATGCTTATTTGAATATAATAAAGTTTTATTTAAAAATTTGGGTGAAGTGGTGGAGATTGTAATTTAAAAATGAAGTGGGTTGTATTTATAGTGTAAAATTAGAATTTATAAAAAAAGGTAAGTTTTTTTTAAAGAGTAAACTGCAATTTTACCTCCTGAGGTTAGGGGTCATTGGCATGTCTACCCCCCTAAGGAAATAATTGCATTTCCCCCCCCCCCCACTGTTCACTGTTATGTTGCAACCTTACCCCCTGACCATTTCAACGTTAGAGTGACCGTTAGTTTGTATGGAAATGTCGAAAGTACCCTTCTTCTTCTCCAATAAAAGGTTGAACCCTGCCCTAATCGCAATTCATCCTCAATCGACCCCCCAATTCAAGCTTCCCCATCCCTCAATTCATTGCCCTGAACATGTCTTCATCTTCGTCCTCTGTGCTTCGATTCAAGGGCAAAACTAAAGATTCAGACATCATATGTCCTTGTGGTGCGAAAACAGTGGTGAAACAATCAGAATCGACAGCTAATCCTGGTCGATGGTATCTTCGATGTGTAAGTTTGTTATGTTTTATGCTTTTTGAAAATGAACTGTGTTTGAAACTCTTGCTTTTGATGTCCGATAATAGGTTGGAGGATGTGGATTCCTCAGATGGGCTGACAAAGGTGAAGAACAGGGATGTCCGGTTTGTCGAGAGGTAATGCCTGGTTTAATTCAAAGCATTAAAGATAAGGATGAGTTGGCTAAGTGCAAAGAACAGTTGGCTCAATACAAGAATGGAGATGTGTGTAGGATCGAATCGCGACCCAAATGAGTCGTTCGGAAGAGCTCAAATCCGTTTCAGAGGCGGAAACAAAGAAACGGACGTGAAAACAGCTTGATTCACACTTTAAATCTCTTGTATATTGATTTTACAGCAATTACATTCAAGAGAAATACCGGCAGCACTTCGGTATCAAATCTGAAGAACGTTACAAATGAAATAGCCACTAGCCTATTTATAGTGTTTAGGTTTCGCTTGAGGTTACACACATACATGTTCAAGCGAAACCCACATAATAACTTTCAAGCGAAACCGACAATAACATATTCAATTCCTATTTTGTCTTCAAGCGAAAGCCAATATCTATCATTCTGTTCAAGCGAAACCCATGCATTCTTGAAACCTGTTTTGTCCTCTTGTGTATATGATGCAGTGATGATGTCATGATGATGTCATCATGACATCATGCTTGAACAACTTCGCAATGAACCCGAGACTCGACCTAAGACGAAGACGACAGATGAATGCACTAACAATGTGTTCAAACTGAAGATGTACTTTGTGATTACTTGGGTCTTGATTGTTCTTTTTTTTTTGGTTAAGTAGTTTAATGTGGAGAAATTAGATTTGGTTGTGTATTTTGACTGCTTGTAATTATACTTTGTTTATGCAATGGTCCTTGTTCAAGTTCTTATATGTATGTTTTTGTAGCCTGGTTGTAATTCTGTAGGTATGGCGAATGATAAAGTTGAGAATGATAAAGATGTTGGTAAGGATGAAGACGTCGTTGCAGCCGAAGAACCAGACACTTATGTCTACTTTGAGGATCAAGAGTCTGAGATACTCAGACCTTACATGGAGCAAGAAAGTGATTATGAAAAGATATTCGGAGATCCGACAAAGGATTATGACCCTGAAGTGCTGGAACATGCATGGGATTACACATATTGGGATGAAGAGGATGATTGGTACTTTGACCCATATGAGGGGGAGCATGGTTCTGATTCGGATTGGTCTTGTTTGGATGATTGTCACTGGAAATAGGCTAGATTTGTTTGGTTGAAATAGGCTTGATTTGTTTGGTTGAAAGTTTGTATTTTGGACCTTTTATTTGTACTAAATGTTACAATGTAATCGAATCACTTTCCGCCAAAATTCTGTTTGAACACATTACCTTAGCAGCCATATTGTCTTGAACAAACATAAAGCAGCCATATTGTCTTGAACAAACATAAAGCAGCCATGACTACAAACCAAACCAAACAATGTCTTGAACAAACATAAAGCAGCCATGACTACAAACCAAACCAAACATAAACCAGCCATATTGTGTTGAACAAACATTGACAAACCAAACATAAATGTACAAACCAAACATATGTCTTGAACAAAGTTGACAAACCTAACATTGTCTTGAACAAACAAACAAATAAACATAGTACAAAGTTACAAACCAAACATTGTCTTGAACGAAGTTGACAAACAAACAAACATAGTTTAAACTAACAAACCATCCATCAGTCATCAAGATTGTAAACTGGTGCACCTTGAGTGGCAGTGTGTGATTCATGTGAAGCAGTGGATTGTTCACCCCCTTGTCCTTTGCAGCTCCTGACATTGTGACCCATGTTCCCACATTTACCACACTTGATGCTGGTTCCCTTTCTGGTCATTTTACCTCCTTTGTCGAACTCCTTCTCAATCTCTTTTTCACCATATGCCTTCTTTCTTTTCTTCTTTGGCCTTCCAACTTGTGTATGATGCTTTGGTGGGATGAGTGTTGTTGGACACTCTGAAGGAGTCCACATCTCTGGCCCATTGATTGGCTCTATGACATTGCCATATACTTTCTTCCATGTTGACAGCCAATACACTTCATCCACCCACTCTTCTGGTATGCCAGCATCAATGCTATTCCTTGCCATATCCCATATGGCTACAACTGCATGTTTGCAAGGCATCCCTGTCAAATCCCACTTCCTGCATGCACAAGTTTTATGTTTAACAATCACAACACACTGTGATCTCGGACCTGTTACTTGATACTTGTCTGAATCAACCATTAAAACAGACATTTCAGCAGCCTGTTTCTTGATCTCATCGAAGACCTCAGTGGCATGAGGTGTCAGTGGGCCCATACACTTTGCTTGCAATTTCTTGACATTCACTATCCTCTTGGTCATGTACTCCTGAATAAATTCTAGGCATGTGATAATCGGCTTGTCCCTTGCTCCTACGATTTGTCTGTTAAAAACCTCACATATGTTGTTTAGCAACATATCACATTTAGCTCTTCCAGAAAAATATGCTCTTGACCAAGCGGTGTATGGGATCTCATTCAGCCAGTCATACATAGCTCGTTCTGTTGTCTTAATTTCTTCCATAGCTTTGTTAAAGTATGGAATAGATGTCTTTCTTCCGGCTGACCAAAGCAAATTCTTGTAAAGATCTCCACGCCACTTGGATTTCATGTTCTCATGGATGTGCCTCAAACAAAATCTGTGCTCACTATTAGGAAAAACAGCTAGCATAGCCGGAATCAGACCCTGTGATACAAAATGCAATTAATGACAATAATTTGCAACCAAATTTTTTTTCAACGTATTAATTAACACTTAAGAACTTATTACCTTTTTTCTGTCACTGATGAAGGTGAAACAAGAGTCAGTCGTACACCCTAGGTCATCTCTCAACAGTTGCAAAAACCATTTCCAGGTTTGTGTTGTTTCTCCCTCAACAAGGGCATAACAAACTGGATATATGCTATTGTTCCCATCAATACCAACAGCACTCAAGATCTGTCCAGGAAATGGACCTTTCATGAAACAACCATCCACACCCAGCAATGGTCTTCCAATCATCTTAAATCCTCTCATCATAGAGGCAAAACAAAAATAAACCCTACGAAACTGCCTTGTAGGACTAGCTAAGTTCCCACATGGCTCCACATCAATTTTAATGGTACTACCTGGATTGGCTTTTAGAAGTTCATCACAGTATGACCTTAGCAGACCATACTGTTCTTGGTAATCACCATAGATCTTCGTAGTTGCTATCCTCTTGGCTCTGAAGACCTTATGTAGTGATACTTCTAGTTGATGCTTCCGAAGTAGTTGACTTTGGATTGCTTGAATTGGCATGTCTGGATTGCTTTCAATCATCGGTTGGATCTCTTTGGCAATCGAACTCATTGTGGACAAAGAAACGGTCCTTGTTGTCAAACAATTGTGTTGATTGTGAATGGTCTTCACACACCACTTATCCTTGTCTGTGTTCCTTGAGATGTGAACTGCCCAAGGACAGGTGGGCTTGGTATGTCTTTTAAGGTGCTTGTATTTTTGCCCTACTTTGGTGCATTTACTATTTTGCCCCTCTTCTCCCTTTTTTTTACAGGACCAAGTAGTGGTGGATTGCTTCCAAAACATACTACCCTATACCTTAACAATTCATTTTTTAGAATAAACACATCCCTCCTTGCCTTAAGAGCATAATTTTTCACCATCTGATTCATCTTTTCCTTGTCATCAATAAGCTGACCAACAAAGAATGGCAGATCATTTGGACCTTTTGAAGCACTCTTGTTTCTCCTCCTTATCTTCCTAGCAACCTTATCTCTAAGGCTTGAATTGTCATCAGACCCACTTTCAAAAACCTCCAGCTCAACAGGCTCATGACCTTCTTCGCTTCTGTCATCATCATGATCCCCATCACTTGAACCATCCAGTTCTTCCCTAGTAAAATCAACATTAGCCTTGAACCTTTGCATATCCACCTCTATTTCATAAACCAAATTATCTTCCTCAACATACTCATAATCAGGATCACTTCCGTCACTCTCTTCCTCATCTTCATTCATACTATGATTCTGATTATTTATTGTAAACGATGCTGGAACAATTGCTTTACATGCCCCCACAGGACCTTCACTCGTATTTTCCAATATTGTTGACCTCCGGTGTTCAACATACATGTCTATCATGTGGACTCCTTGACGCACATGATCAAAGATCGGCTCTAAGTCAACATCACATTTTAATGTCCTAAGACCAAAATCCAACGAACAGTACGGTTCCTTGTAATGAACAAAGAAAAACAAACCATCATTGTATCCTAATTTCTTAACCATTTCCTGTAAAACTTCAACATTCAACACTCTAAAATCTACATGATCAATGTAGTTCATCTTCCCACCAAAGTATTTCCTATTTGGGTTTTCTACAAACCTACCTCCATGGTGAAATTTTATGGTAAATTGAGATACGGTTTCTCCTGTAAACAAACATTAACAAGAAATTAACACAGAAAAAAGTGAAAATTTTACCTAATTGAGACCCTGTGAGCTTGCGAGTCACTTACGGTACATTTCAGCCGGTTCGAAATACTAATCTTCAGCTCGTACCTTCCACAATCGAAGATCCATGCTCGTAACAGTGTTCTAATCACCTGTAATTGTTGAAGAATGCCTGATTGCCGGTTCGGAGCTCTTTAATTTCGAAGTAGGTTTAGTTCAGGGTTTCAAAGTGATGAAAAGGGGAATAAATGAGGTTGCAGGTCAACAAGAACGCGAAATTACCTATTTTCCCTTTGACCATTAACAGAAATCGCTAAACTCTAACGTTGAAATGGTCAGGGGGGTAAGGTTGCAACATAACAGTGAACAGTGGGGGGGGGGGGGGGAATGCAATTATTTCCTTAGGGGGTAGACATGCCAATGACCCCTAACCTCAGGGGGTAAAATTGCAGTTTACTCTTTTTTAAATTTTAAAAGTTAACCGTTGGGGTTAAATGACTAACTAACCACGTGTCATGTCGATGCCAAAAACTCTTCCACGCCAGTGAAGATTTCCTGGCCTAATCAATAACGTCGTGGTAACGCCGTGGACGGGACAATGTGAATGACGTTTAGCAGCAATAATGCCTTTTTTGAACGCCCACACCGTGTGTCTTAAGGGTATCCTTGTATTAATTTAGCGGTGTCCTTTGTATAAAACCGAAAAAAAAGCACTACGAATATGGACTTGAGCCGTAGCCCGTGCTACAGCTAACTTTAGACTAGTTCCGCCCCTGAGCGGAAGCATTCCTAGACCATTGCTGAGAAGCCTGTTCCATGATCCATGTTTTCATCATCTGTAGTGAGTTCTTTGTTAGAATTTATGATCCTGTTAGAGACTTTTATACAATCGAATGAGCTTGGAAATTTTGAACAATCTTATGATTTGAAAGGTCAAAAAGAATTTTTTACATGAAGTAAAAGACGAGATTTGATGGAACGATTTCAAGCTATCAAAAAAAGAAGAGGACAAATCTATTAGGTATTTGTTTTACTTTATTTATTTATTGTTATTTTTTTTAGTATTATGTGATTGCACGGTGAATTTTTTTTAATATCTGAATTAATGTTTAGTTCCTCCATAGACCAGTAGAAAAGGTGTCACCTCAATTTTCCGATGTTAGACCATGCGTAGTGGGCAACTTGATACCCTTCGGCGTTTTGCGCCATGTGGCAGCCCAGTCAGCAATGGAGCATTATTGGGCGTTTTCTAAAATGAGTGTAGTGGGGATGGGACATTATTGGGCAATATGTTTTGTAGTAAAATAAAATAAAAAAAACACCTAAAAATCTTATTGGCCAAGCAAATGGAATATCTAATGTGATTGGCCAACCTTTTCCCCATTGGGCGTTTTTCAAACCACGCGAATGAGCATTTTTTGCAAGATAACGCCCAATAACACCCAGATGTAGTGGGGAAGGGGCGTTATTGGGCGTGATTGGGCAATTTAAAAAAAAAAAAAAAAAAACTCCCCACTAAAGTCAAAACTCTTTTGGGATAAAGTAAACATGCTTTATAAAGATATTTTGGATTGATATCTCACAGTTTCATCTATTTATGCATTATAAAGATATTTTCGATTACCGACATTCGAAGCGACAAGGGTTGTTTCCTCATTAAAAAATTACTAGAACGAAAAGATTACCGAATATCAGCTAGACGTATCAAGTACGTACTTAAAGTCAAATAAATTAAAAATATTTGATGTTCTTTTTCGTTTTTCCTTTTATATTTGATTTTGTTTTATTATTATTGAAAAAATCAATTAGAAATATTTGATGTTTTTCTTTATGTCTTTTTCCTTTTATATTAGCTTTTCTTTTATTATTATTATTATTATTATTATCATTATTATTATTATTATTATTATTATTATTATTATTATTATCGAATTACAAGCTCGTGCATTACACAACTTAAAAAATATTATGTTAAATAGTTTATAAGAAGAAATAATAATTACATAGTTTATAATAAAAAATATTAAATAATTATTGTTATTTTGTAAGATAATTATGCATCAATAAATATTTTCAATAGCAAAATACAAAAAATAATAAAATTTTCAGATGCAATCAAAATATTTAATTTATATAGTCAATCTATTTAATGTATATATTTTGGATATTTATTGCCTAGTTTGTATGTAATAATTACTTGTTATATGATTTTTCTCCTTATATATATAAGTGTAACCCAAAATAAGTTGTCCCTTGTAAAGTAATAAAAGTGAAATAATATTTCGACTTCTTTCTTTTATGTAGGTGAGATACCCGCGCTATGTGGCTAGATATATCGAAAAAAATATGGTGAGTGCATTTTTAGGTTCGTTAAAGTATCAGTATCATACTTGCACTCGATATTGCAACCAAAAGATATACATCTAAAAGGATATTAACACATGTTTTACAATTATCAAAAATTATATATAGAAACAAATATCGGTACAAGTATCGATGTTCGGCGGAGCAACGGTTTCGTCCATCACTGGCATTCACTATTGCATACGGTAAAAATATTTATTGCCAATAGAACTTTACATTCAATCACTTTTATACACTCACGTCAAGAAAACCATAAAAAAGAATACGATACTGGTACCGATATAGTTCGAACAGTATTGCTTAGATCCGTCACGGTAAAAAACAAAAAAAAGTTAACTATACTCGTTCGATTAAAAGTTTTATATTAATAGTTTTATCAGATAAAAATAAGATGTTACAATGGTGTATTCAAAAGTTTATATTATGTTACTCAAGTAACAAAAAACAGGTAAACAGTGTAGGTATATATATATATATATAGGGTCAGGATTTAGAGAAAACGGGGGAAAGTGTGAGAATAGTGAGAACGATTATGGATCGTCAGATCAAAACAATCTATGGACTAGATTGGCGCTGTGGCGTTATCGTAAATAACACAAATTCTATTAAGTGGACGCGCTTCATTAAGGCTAAAAGGGTTTTTACCGCTCAAATTCAAAAACCGCCAACAAAAAATGATAAGACGCCATTCAAAACAAATAAAACACCATTAAATACAAACGCTAAAAATTAGTGATAAAACGCGTTGGAGATTACAGGAAGAGGAAACAACACAGTAACTGAAATTCAGTTATTAACATTTATTAGAAGAAATTATCTCCTAAATTACGCGCCAAAAACATCATTATATAAAAGACGTTAAACATCGCTTCCATAATCACTTCAATCTATCATTCTGCAAAAACATCTTTTACCAAAAACGCCAAGTTTAACCAAAAGGGCAAAAATGGCAACCATCGTTTGGTGGAGATACACTCTGGCAATCAGGCGATTCGTCCTACGTTTTGACAACAGAAGGAGGGTGTATGTTAGGTAGATCAAAGCAATTTTGAAGATGGAAGAAGAGGTACAGAGGGGTATCCTATCGCTTGGCATCGTTCTGGATAACGAATGTCATGAAACACATAAGCTTATGAAAACATTAACAAGGAAATTTGGACCAATCAAAGCAGATGGAAAATCGGACCCAGTCATGACATCATGACGTTTTGATGAGGAAACAGACATGGTGACCCTTATATATGACATCGGAGAGCAGGAAGACTACCTGCTTGAAAACATCATGACAAAGCAGAGGATTGGGTTCATAGAAGAATTGCACAACGCCACTTGTTTGAACACAGACATGGACTCAAAAATGGCGTTGATGCAGGACATGTTCAAATGGAGGCTTCAGAATTTTCAGCAACAAGAAACCAATGAAAGTAAATGTGATGACATGGATGAAAGTCTAGATGAAGACTCCGAGGAAGAAGACGACGGAAGTGATGGACACTTCTCGGATAAAGTACCTTCTGACGAGGAGTTTTGTTTTTTTTTGGTTTTCTTCTGTGTAATCTTTTTTTTTCTTAAGATAATTAAATGCTAAATTTCTCCATTTAGTTGCAAAACGCCAAAAAAATACTACAAAAAGTTATTGCTTACAAAACGCCAAAAATAATAAAAAAAATTTATTGTTTAATATTTTCTCTGTTATTGTATTTTGTCATCTTGGTCTACATAACGCCATTTAAAAAAACGCAAAACTTGGAAGATGGGACGTCTATCACCCTAGAACTGATAAAGCTCAACAAAACAGTAAATACACACAGTAACTGAAAAGGCGGTTATTTTATTATAATAAAAATCCCGCCTAAACTACGCGCCAAAAACTCCTATAAGAGAGAGGTCTCTACACAATGAATTGATCACACCCAGAAAACAAACGCCATGTTCCCTAGAAAGCACTCACTTTAAACACCAAAAAAATAGTTAAAAAAACCACAGATGGCAAAGCTTTCACTGAATGGATTCTTCTTTGAGGTGGGTATCTCTATAAGCTTTTGCTGAATGAGATGGACAAATATTCAAGAAAAAGGGGCTGATGACCGTGATATGTCATCATGTGAGCTTGTTCTTGATGACTATATGCATGGCATGAAGGGATCAATACCAGTGTAAAAAGTTATTTTGGACTCCATTATTATAAATAACATTCAAGCAAGAGTTGATCTTCAATGACATGCCATCAAACAAGAATATCACACCAAAAAACAGGATGCCATTAACAAGATTCGTCTAAAAAGACGGGCGTTATGTAGGAAAGTTGGCATCTAGCTAAGGTATTCAGAGGTTCAAAACGCCAAAACAAATTCAAGAAGAAGAGGCTGATGACAGTGAAGCTTTGGATGAGAAATTAGATTACCATTTTTAATTTTTTTCATTTTCTATTGTTTTGTTATCTAATTATCTTTTGTTTGTTATCTAATTATCTACTAATAAAATACATTATTATATAAAACGCCAAAAACTACAAACACCAAAACGTCTGATAGTATGAAAACTGTGAGAAAAGATGCTAGTAAAGCACGTTGTTGCTATAAAAAAGGCCAAAAAATGCCAAACAAAATATTAATGAAAAAAACAACACTAATTGCAGATGAAACTGAACGAAACAGTAATTGCAAAACAGTAAAATGAAGAGACGGTAACATTACTGCTAAACATTTATTATATTAAAAGCCACTAGATGGAAAATTGAATTTGTTTATCTTTTTCAAAACGCCATAATTGCCTGTCACATTATAGGCCTGCATCCTACATGGCACAACAATTGATAGAAAAAAAAAACATCAAGAAAATTACTGATGCTTTTTACATTATAGGCCTGCATCCTATTTGACACAACAATCAAGCCATAGTTAGTTAAAACGCCAAAATATTACTATGCTCCTGATCTAAAAAAACAATAAAAACGCCGCGTATTTGTTAAACGCCAAAAAATGTAAAGGTGATGTGACACGCGTTTAAAAAAGAATATAAAAGGACAAAAAACCCCTCCGCCCTTCACTATGTCGCGTGACACGTGTTACGCCAGAATCCGTTCTCACACTTTTGGGTGTTTTCTCCTGATCCCGTACTTATATATATATATATATATATATATATATAGGTAGGGTGAGGTTCCTGTAAAAATGACTCTTTTCGTGAGAAATGTGAGAAGGTATAGAAATTAACATGTAGGCATCATGTTTTGAACTTAGGCATGATGTTTTTTGTTGTTTTGGCAAGAAAAACACCAAACATAACAATTTAAACCACAATGCAACATACTATGGACGTGAATTTAAAAGACACTATTTAACACTTAAAACACACTACTTAACGTTCTTGACATGGTGTTTTAAGTTTTAAGCCTAGAATTCATTGCATTGTGTCTTAAATTGTTATGTATAGTGTTTTTCTTGCCAAAACAACGCAAAACATTATGTCTAAGTCCAAAACATTATGTCTACATATGAATTTTTATGCATTCTCACACTTCTCACGAAACATGTCCTTTTTACAGGATCCTAAGACTCTCTCTCTATATATATATATATAGGGGAACGCTAAAATGAAAACCACCTCCATTTGTAAGAACCATGAGAACCACTTTCTAGCCATTAGATCAAGAAGATGGATGAATGAGATTAAAAGTATTTAAAAATAATATTAAGTATTTTTTGTCTTATTATGTCTTTAATATTTTAATCCAAAAGGGTATTTTAGTAAAATTACTCTATTTTGTCTTTATTGTTTTTTATTACTTTTTTGTATTATTATATTAGTTTTTTATTTTTTAAACATAGTTTTTTTATTAAGCATTTTCAAATTCAGATTTTTTACAAATTTTTACGTTTTACGTTTTTACGCCCGGCTTTTTCACGCCTCGTTTTTTAACGCGCCATTTTTACGCCCGGCTTTTTCACGGGTCGTTTTATCAACGCGCCGTTTTTACGTTAACGTTTTTTACGTTTTACGCGCCGGTTTTTTACGTTAATGTTTTTTTACGTTTTACGCGCCGGGTTTTTACGTTAACGTTTTTTTTACGTTTTACGTGCCGGTTTTTTACGTTTTACGCGCCGGCTTTTTACGTTAACGTTTTTTACGTTTTTACGTTTTACGCGCCGGTTTTTTACGTTAACGTTTTTTACGTTAACATTTTTAAATTCAGGTTTTTTACGTTAATGTTTTTTACGTTAACGTTTTTTACGTTTTACGCGCCGGTTTTAAATTCAATCGTCGTTTTTACGTTTTACTTAAGAAATTTTACGTTTTACGTTTTACCTAATTACGTTTTACGTAAAACTGTTTACGTTTTACGTTAAAAAGTTTACGGTTTAACTTTTTTTTTTTACAAAAACTTTTTACGCAAAAACGAACGCACCCAGAAATCGCACCCTCGGGGAGGTGTCTCAGATATATCGTTATCATCATCGACTAGGGGGAAAAATAAAAAACCAACCACATCAAAACAAAGTGTATCTCGAAAAAAAACGGGGTTTGACTCAGATTATCCGATAATCAAAAGGCTGCAAAAGTGGGGTTGCAGGTTCAAAAAACCTACCCTCCGCTGTCCTTGTCGCGCCATCGTCATCTAAATCAACGGTTTTTTTCATCATCGCCACCCCAATCGACCATATCAAAACCCACAGATTCAAAAGAACACAAATCAAAATCCCCAACATACCATATCAAATCAGAGATCAAAAGAACACATATCAAAAACCCCCAGCATAGCAAAACCCATCAGATTCAAGACACACAAAAATAAAAAACCCAAGATACCAAAATACCATCGGTATCATCATCATCATTCAAGAACACATATCAAGAACACAGGCCAAGAATCCAAGGTCGACCCGAGCATCAACTTGTCGGGAGGAGACCAGGGCCTCCGCCGCTCAAGGCGGCGCTACCGTCGGCCCGCCTCCGTCCTCTTTCTCTCTCCCCAATCTCTCTCTGTCTCTCTTTCTGTCGCCGCTGTACGCCACCACCGTCGCCGTAAAAAACCCACCACCACCGCCACCACCAACTCTGTCAATCCTCAAACACCAGCACCGTCGCCGTGAAACCCACCACCACCGGAGCTCGCCGTCAAAAACCCACCACCACCACTTTCCGTCATTGCACCACCACCAGACGGTGGTGGTGGTTCTTCAGCGTGTAACGGGGGATGGGGGGGCTGTGGTTGCGATGTGGTGGTGGGTGTGAGGTTGGGGCTGGATGTCATCGAGAGAGAGAGGGAGCAGGGATGTTTGCTTTTGATAAAGGATTAAGAATTGCTTCATCAAAATCTTCGTCAGTGATGGATGAAGTTTCAAATAAGAATGATGAGAGAGAGAATCTTCATCAGTGATGGATGAAGTTTAAAATGAGAATGAGGAGAGAGAGACAAAAGATGGCATTTAATACAATCTGACATTTAAAAAAGGTGGTGATATTTAATGTGGAGAGAGGTAGGATTTGACAATTGGGGTAAATGACCAAATTACCCTTTTTGTTGGCAGAATATGATTGGTGGAGAGTGGTTCTCACGGTTCTTACAACTGGGGGTGGTTTTCATTTTAGCGGCTCCATATATATATATATATATATATATATATAGGACAAAGATCCGTTAGGAACCACCTCTTATTGTAGGATCAATTTCAGACCCGAACGAGTCGATTAGAAGAGTTTATCTCTACACGAAAGGCGGAAACAAACGTGTAGAGTTCAATTCAGCTAGATTTACACTTTAAACTGTTGTATGATTGATTTCGTAACGTTTTACAACCTGACAATACTTCGGCAGCACTTCGTTGCTCTGACCGGAAAGTTACAAATGAACAAGACATGACCCATATTTATAGGGGATGGGGTTCCGTTTGAAGATGGCATAACATGCTTCAAACGGTCAGACAATTTCAAACGGACTACTTCAAACGGAACGGTTCAAACGATATTCTGTTTTGTCTTCATGTGATGATGCCTATGATGATGTCATCTATGTGATGTCATCATGGAGAATGATGACCTCATGCTTGTTCCAAACCGCAACGAACCCGAGACTCGTTGTAAGACGAAGACGACAGATGTATGCACTAACACTTATTGCGAGAACCGCGAGAACCAATGTGAACACAACCAAAAATGCCTAAAAATAGCTAAAGAGGTGGTTCTCGCATGATCTTCTCCCTATATATATATATATATATGACATTAAATTTATACTAGAACAAATTTAAATCATAAAAGTTTTTATTAATAATTCATAACTTAAAATAAATTGTTAACATTACATTACCTTACACTACTATTATTAATAGAGAAACCTAATGAATAGTCATTTAGCATTTTAAAAATATATATAGTTTTTTAAATACTTTTATTAGTTTAATATTATAATAAGAGTGTAATTATTTTCTTTATTATTTTTCTTAGCTTTAATAATTTTTTTATCACGGGTTGGGATAACCTTGCTCATCTCTGACCACGGGTTTCATACGAACAACATCATTACCATACAACTTCTTTGGTTGATTTTCTTTCGATTATCTTTTAGTGTTTTTTTATATTTTTTTTATTCTTGTCAGCTGTTCCGTGCGCAACGCAATTGTAGTGATTTCAAAACACATGTAAATACAGACGAAATGACAAAAGAAGCTTGCCGCAACGTGGCGACGGTGATAAACCTAGTATATATTTATAAACAGAAATCATCAAACTAGTTTATTAATATGTTTTTTTCATATTAGAGATAACATATGTAAATTATATCAGTAAACGAAACGAAGACAATCAAACTAATTTATTGGTTTTTATTTTTGAATAATAGTAGAGACGGATAAAAAGTAATAGAATGGAATGTGTTTTAAAACTGAAAAATAAAAGATACCTTTTTGGTATTAACAACATATTTACGTATATCATCCCCCTCGTTGACCCGAAACTTTTCGTTGTTGTTAGATCTTCCCTCCCATGCGTCATGACTCACTCTATTTTAATTTTATTTTTAAATTTAAATGTTAATGGTTGTGGAGTTGTACTCGCTCGCTTTAGGAGTTGTAAACTATAGGTTGTCAGTCTTTCCAGAGTTTCCTCCAACAATTCTTGAAACTCTTTAAATATCAACACTCCGCTTAAGCTTAAGTTTACTGCAGTTTCCGGAGAAGCATCATGGACTACAGCGTTGTTGGCGCATTTGATTTTCCAACTCCAGTCAGAGCACAGCGTGGTTATGCGTATGCCAACCATGATCCTCCGCTTGCATAGTAAACCTTTACTCTAAATAAACTCTCTGTTTTTCTTCATTTCAATTTGCAGGTTTTAACCCGATTTCTTTTATCATTGTCTCTGAAGCTTTTCAGCTATGTTCAACCAGAATCTGCCAGCAACTGTTGTAAACATACAGATTTCGAACAATTCAGTTGAACAAGAGCCTAACCACCATCCCCCTGTTATTGCGTAAGCTCTTTAATCATTGATATAATCAACTTGCAATCTCTTCTCAAGTTGATACACTTTTGCTGGCTTGTAATTACTTGGATCATTCAATTTTATACACTTTTGTTGGCTTGTAATTACAGGGTATGAATTTGGAGTTTTGGACCCCTGTTTTATTAGATTTCTTGCATGTCCTAAATTAACGTACATACATAGATGATTTTGAGAAGTATATATAGATAGTAATTCGATTCTGTTATCTTTTGTTGATTGATTGTTTGTAGTAAGCTCTTTCTTTCCCCTATTTGTAATAACGTTTAATCTGTAGTAAGTTATTTCCCCTATTTGTAGTGACGAACTAACGTAATCAGAACTGTTAATCGCAAATATGTGTACAGCAATGTGCAATGTTCATGCTAACAAGTAGCTACTACACTCAGCTGACTTGATTTTGAGTTGATAACAGACATGATTGTTGTTGGCATTCTTCTCATAAAATATGGATTAAATCTTTTGCCAACCATGAACCTTCCTTTCCTTAATTAATTAAATATATATTTTACACAAGTAAATTTAAAAAAAAAAAACGGATGGCGGTTTGGGTCATGACTACACCATATAGAATGGCCGATTTGGATGGTGATTTGGATGGTGGATGAGAGTGGGCCAATGTTTTAAAAACCGGTTTTTTAAGTCATACCGGATTGGGCTCTAAAATGGTTCAACCAGTTGAACCAGGTTGTATCGGGCGGTTGAACCGGGTTACTAGTTAAGCCTATAAATTTCATATATTACAAATTCATCTAAAAAACAATCCATTCTCAACTAGGATTTATGTAACTTATCATAGTTTTATCTAAATACAACTATTTTTATCGTAAACCATTAAACAATTTAAAAATATTTTTATTAGTTATAAACAATATTGCATTGTACGAGGTGAGTAACAATTTCAACAACGATGAAATTTTGAAATAGAAGGCACTAGGTTAATTATCGGAAATATGGAAGATAAATATTAGAGTAAATTTATGTTTTCGTCCCTGAGGTTTGTCAATTTTAACTAGTTTAGTCCAAAAATTTAATTTATAACAAATCCAGCCCTGATGTTTGAATTTCTTAACGCTTTTCATCCCTAAGGGTGCTTTTTCATTTAATTCTTAGGGGTGAAAAGCGTTAAGAAATGCAAACCTTATGGATGAAAAGCGTTAAGAAATGCAAACCTTAGGGATGGTTTTGTTATAAATTAGATTTTTGGACTAAACTAGTTAAAATGGATAAACCTCAGGGACGAAAACAGAAATTTACTCTAAATATTACTTTAATATTGTACTTTATTAAAATTAAGAAATCAAATCTTAAGATAATACAAACCGGTACAACGGTTTGAACCAGTAGAACTGGATTTACCGCCGGTACATAAGACATACCGTACTCGGGTTTTACCAGCCTTTATCGTACCGGATTCGTGTCCGATATCCGGTTTAACCGGCCGGTTCACACCGGTATTTAAAATATTGAGAGTGGGGTGACATGACACTGATATGGAAGGTAATGGTGGTCTTGAGGATCATGACTACACCCTATAGGCATAGAAGAGAATTAGCGGGCCTATATAGGATAAGAGTTCTCTTTCTTAGGTAAATACAGCCAACATAAATAACTTGATGGCACTTTCGTCCGATTTGAAGTTCCAAATTTTTCATTTTTATTCCAAGATCTTTTGGGGAAGTTTCACAATGGGAATCTTATGATAAATTTCTTATGATTCTTGATCTATATAGATTGTTATAGTCAATGTTGATGATAATATTTGTAGATTAGTGTAATTTGAGGTTACTAACTCACTATAAATGCGATCCAGTTTCTGCTTAAAATCTGTGTTTTTTGTTTTGTTTCCAAGGTTTTTAAACCGCGGTTGTTTTCATGATTTTCTTTGAAGTGGTTCAGCACTCAGTAGTGGAACTCTTCCGGAACCAGTCACTGGCGCAGGGATTTCAAACAACTCAACTGAAGAGACTCACAATTTTCGTAACATTGTGTGGCAAGCTCTTACTCTATTAATAACATATGTCCGAATGTAAGTAAGTCTGTCTCTTTTATGACATAACTAGTTTTACTTATATTTTAGATGATGACCAGCACATATTTTATTTTGTAGGTTTGGATCTCCCAATGGCCAAAACCAACTTGAATTACCTATCATTGTCACCGAAAATCCCAATGATGAGTATGAACATACTATAGGGTTTGAGCTAGAGGTGTATAAATCGTTTTTTTTTAAATCGGTTCCAGTTATTAACCGAACAGGTTTTTTCATCAAAAACAAAAACTGGTTTTTTTATAACCGGTTTCGGTTACTAACCAGTTTTTTTTTACTCAAAACTATAACCGGTCCAGCTGGTTACGGCCGGTTTTTAACCGGTTTATTCCAAAAAAACCGGTTTTTTACCGGTTTAAACGTGTTTCTTTATAACCGGTTTCGGTTTTAAAATCGGGTTTAAAATCGGTTTTGAAGATGAATATCCCTAATTGGTCTACAACAGGTGGTTCGGTTCTAAAACCGGTTATAAAAAACCGGTTTCGTTTTTTTTTTCCGGTTTCAGTTCTAAAACCGGTTTTTTGTACACCTCTAGTTTGAACACATGTTTTCTTTTCTTCCCCTAATTTACCAGATTTCATGCGTTTCTTAAATTATCATACATCCTCCCATTTTAAGCAATTTAGTTTGCTGGATGAATTTGAGAAGTATACAGTAACGTGAGTCTTTAATATTTTGATTATTTGAAAATCGCTCACCACAATATTTTGGATTATGATCAAATACAAAGGCTCCTAATTGTAAGAAGGGTACAATACAAAGGCTCCTAAAAAATACCAATTTAAGGAAAAAAAAAAAAAAAAAAACTAAACACCCACCACCACCAAAAAACCTAAACCCCCACCCTCCCCCCATATATATATATATATATATATATTTCCCCACGGGGAGGGGGTGTTCAGGTTTTTTTTTTTTTTTTTTTTTTTTTTTTTTTTTTTTTGGGAGGGGTAGGTTTTTTTAGGTTTTTTTTTTTTTGTTTGGGGAGGGGGGGGGGGGGTGTTTAGGTTTTTTTTTAGTTTTTTTTTTTTTTGAGGGGGGGGGGGGGTGTTAGGTGGTGGGTGTTTAGGTTTTGGGTGGTGGTGTAGTGGATTTAGGTTTTATACTTGTCACTCTATAAATCTTTCTTACACTTCTTACAATTAGGAGTCTTTGTAGAATAACTTAACCCATTTTAACATAGTTAAAAAACAAGATGCTAGTAAACTAACTTAAATGCCTTGATGACACTAAAATCACCGGTAGGTGATTCATCTTCGTCTGATGGTGAAGGTTGTGTGTTTTTGTTTCTAAGGTTTCTAAATTCCAGTTGTTTTCATGATTTTCTTAATTTGAAGTGGTTCAACACTCTACAATGGAACTCTTTCGGAAAGAGTCACAGGTGTACCGATTTCGAACAACTCAATTGAAGAAAATCACAATTTTCCTAACCCCGAAGGGTAAGATCTTACTTTATTTATAACATTTGTCCAATTGTATGATATAACTAGTAAATCTATTCGATATCAAGATTGAAACGATTTACTTATACATATTTCAACTGTTAGTATTTTTTTTCTTGAAATCAGGTTTGATCGATCCAGATCCATTAGAGATGAAGGAGAAGAAGAAGAAGTAGACGTAGAAGGAGGAGGAGTTGAACTCACAATTGAAGGAGAAGGAGGAGTCTCTGGTGATGATTCAAGCATTCCAGGAGTAAATGGCCAACAAACTACAAGGTAAGCTCGATTACGTTTTACTTGTGCCTTTGAAGGTTTCAGTTGTTTCTATTGTTAATTATGTCTATCTTTGTTTAATCTAACCAGGTTAAATGTCCCTATCATGGCTTCGTATGCACTTCACATGGTTCTATCACTGGTTTTTGTTTTCTTCGGTGTGAAACAAGGAAAACACATTGCAAAACCCTTTAAGCTTGTATTTGTTGTGGGTTCTGGCATCGCTTTCGCTGCTTACAGTATAATCTCTTGGATGAACGACCGTGCAGATAACAAGATGCTCAAAGGCCTTTACCATGGCGGTTGCAACCTGGCATTCTTTGTGGTGTTGTTGATGATATACACCATGGCCTAGATGGGGCACAACTGCATTGCACTTTCGGTGGTACCTGGTGCATTACACTTAGGTCTATGATAAACTTATTCTCTTTGAACATGTGAACTGATATGTGTTGAATTAATTGTGAAACATATCATGTTGTATAGGTTGTTTGGTTTTATAGTTGTTGTTTTATATACTTTCTTCTTTGTAGGTATGTCTGTATTCTTTCGGTTCAATTTTAAGGGCTTCTAATAAGAACCCTGAGTTTGCATCTTAAAGACTTCACATTGATGTGTACCTGGGTAATGGTAAGTTTTTGGGAAAAAAACTAAAATCTATTTTAGCTTTTATACAATCCATATCAAATTAAGTGTAGTTTTTCTTTTAGGTAGAGGAGTGAAACGTTGTGATTTTTGAGGTTAAATTTTGTGCATATTATATTTGCAACAAAACAGAAGGATCCATCCATTTCCTAACAATGAATATGTTGAGATGTTGGAATCAAGTCTAAGGCTGTTAGACTGGTTTACAAGAGTTTGAGAAGTAGAGGGACTCATATTATAATTCCGTAAACATAGTTTATCCTTGTTTAGAACACGTTAGATAGCACAGGGGGCAATAGTGATAAAGTTTATAGGAAATGCTAACTTAAAATAATAAAGATGAAGTTGGCTAGAAACGTTAGAATTATAGGAAATGCTAATTTAAGGTCCGGTCAATACACCAATTTAAATAATAAAGATGAAATTGGCAAGAAACGTTAGAATTATACTTTTCTGATTCGTCAAACCGAACTTATAGATTCTTAAAACTATAATATTTACAATTATAATAACATATATGACTTTTCAACTTGGTCCCACGGGTATAAGTTATTATTATGTTAATAACGTGAACAAGTCCATATTGCATCCACACACCCAAACAGCAGGGTTGTTCTAATGTTTTTGGAGGCCCTAAGCGAACTACAAAGTTACGGCCCTATTGAGTTGGTATAAAGGAATTGAGATTGAGATTTGAGACATTAAATAACCATATAGTTTTTTAAATACTTCTATTAGTTTAATATTATAATAAGAGTGTAATTATTTTCTTTATTATTTTCTTAGCTTTAATGATTTTTTTATCACGGGTTGGGATAACCTTGCTCATCTCTGACCACGGGTTTTATACGAACAACATCATTACCATACAACTTTTTTGGTTGATTTTCTTTCGATTATCTTTTAGTGTTTTTTTTTTATATTTTTTTATTCTTGTCAGCTGTTCAGTGCGCAACGCAATTGTATTGATTTCAAAACACATGTAAAGACAGACGAAATGACAAAAGAAGCTTTCCCCAACGTGGTGACGTTGATAAACCTAGTATATATTTATAAACAGATATCATCAAACTAGTTTATTAATATGTTTTTTCATATTAGAGATAACGTATGTAAATTATATCAGTAAACGAAACGAAGACAATCAAACTAATTTATTGGTTTTTATTTTTGAATAACTTTTAATCTGTAGTAAGTTATTTCCCCTATTTGTAGTAACGAACTAACATAATCAGAACTTTTAATCGCAAATATGTGTACAGCAGTGTGCAATATTGTTCATGCTAACAAGTAGCTACTACACTCAGCTGACTTGATTTTGAGTTGATAACAGAGATGGATTGTTGTTGGCATTCTTCTCACAAAATATGGATTAAATCTTTTGTCAACCATGCACCTTCCTTTCCATAACTAATTAAATATATATTTTACACAAAGTAAATTTAAAAAAAAATAGGGATAGCCGGTTAAGTCATACCGGATTGGGCTCTAAAATGGTTCAACCGGTTGAACCAGTTTGTATCGGGCGGTTGAACCGGGTTACTAGTTAACACTATAAATTTCATATATTACAAATTCATCTAAAAACAAACCAATCTCAACTAGGATTTATGTAACTTATCATAGTTTTATCTAAATACAACTATTTTTATTGTAAACTATTAAACAATTTAAAAATATTTTTATTAGTTATAAACAATATTGCATTGTACGAGGTGAGTAACAATTTCAACAACGATGAAATATTGAAATAGAAGACAATAGGTTAATTACCGGAAATATGAAAGATAAATATTACTTTAATATTATATTTTATTAAAATTAAAAAATCAAATCTTAAGATAATGCAAACCGGTACAACGGTTTGAACCAGTAGAACCGGATTTACCGCCGATACATAAGATATATCGTATTCGGGTTTTACCGGCCTTTATCATACCGGACTTGTGTCCGATATCTGCTTAAAATCTGTGTTCTTTATTTTGTTTCGGAGGTTTTTAAACCGCGGTTGTTTTCATGATTTTCTTTGAAGTGGTTCAACACTCAACAGTGGAACTCCTTCGGAACCAGTCACCGGCGCAGGGTATCTAAACAATTTTCGTAACATTGTGGGGCAAGCTTGTTGATCAGTTCTGTTTAAACATGATGGAAAACATGAAACACATACCTGTTATTGCATTCAAAGCAGTGGAGAATCCAGTCAGAGATCCAGCCATTGAGTTCGACATCTTTGTCAGGATGATCCGGTTCCTCCTTAGGGTGTAAAGTGATGATGGTGATGAAACCGAAAGTAGGGTTTATTTAGGTTATGGAGAGAGAGAGAGAGAGGAAAATTGATGTTATGAGGGTTTGTAATTGTGTAATGTGTCTAACCCTTTAACTCTCTAATAAGCCCCTTATTTATACACCCAAGAGGAAACCTAATTAGTTAATAAGGGTAATATGGTCCATCAACAATTACCAACTAATTATTAATAGGTTATTACTATATTTTGATCTAATATAATATAAATGATTATAAGGCTACAAGATTAAATATTACATAAATAATATATTTAATCTCACATTCTCCCACTTAGCCGAGTAATCATTTATCATGAGTATTAGATGAGCCTGGCCAGGAGTTAACACTCATTTTAGCCTTAAACCAAGAACTATAGCAGAGAAATACAGCCGTTGAATCATCATTCGACTCAGGACCCCCATTAGTCATACTATAGCCTCAATTTAAAACCTAACAGTTACGATCAAAATATGTATAAGCCCTTTAGCGTCTGATTTGTATTTATATTTGTCTATATGTCATTACACCGGCAGAACATATGTTAGAGACATACAAAATCAAACTGAGGAAATTTTATTAATTAAAACATAAGCTAGTACAATATGCCATTAAACAAGGTCTTTAGTAAGTCCCATATTCGATACATGTTCTTCGAAAACTTTAGGTGGGAGACCTTTAGTCATCGGATCCGCAAGCATATCTTTAGTACTAATATACTCAATACAAAGATTATTTTCCTCAACTCGTTCACGTACGAACAAATATTTTGTATCGAGATATAAACCAGCTCCAGTCGAACTGTTACTGTTCGAGAAACTAACGGCAGCTGAGTTATCACAGTAAAGCTTCAATGGTCTAGAAATGGAATTAACGATTTTGAGTCCAGTGATCAGATTTCTAAGCAAGATTCCATGACAGGTTGCGTTGTAAACAGCAATGTATTCTGCCATCATTGTGGAAGTTGTAGTTAACTGTTGTTTATGACTCTTCCATGAGATAGGTCCGCCTGCTAACATAAAGATGTAGCCCGAAGTGGATTTCTTGTCATCTTTGCATTTAGCAAAGTCAGAATCAGAATAACCTACCACTTCTAAATGATCACTTCTTCTATAAGTCAGTTTGTAGTCTTTCGTCCCTTGCAGATATCTAAGGACCTTCTTAGCTGCTTTCCAGTGATCTAGGCCAGGATTAGTCTGATAACGGCCTAGCATTCCAGCAATGTAAGCGATATCTGGGCGAGTACAGACTTGAGCATACATCAGGCTCCCGACTACTGACGCGTAAGGTATCTGGCTCATTTGCTCCTTTTCAACCTCTGTTGTCGGACACTGGAATGAACCGAAAACATCTCCCTTAACTACTGGAGCGACGGAGGGTTTGCACTGTTGCATGTTGTAACGTGTAAGGACACGATCTATGTAAGTCTTTTGAGACAATCCTAAGATCCCTTTGTGTCTATCTCGGTGAATTTCGATGCCAATGACGTAAGAAGCATCTCCAAGATCCTTCATGTCGAAGTTATGCGAGAGTAACCGCTTCGACTCATGCAACATATCTAAACTATTACTTGCCAATAGAATATCATCTACGTAAAGGACAAGTATAGTAAAGTTACTCCCACTCATCTTGAGGTAGGTGCATTGATCCACTTGATTCTTCATAAAACCTTGCCTCTTCATGACTTCATCAAACTTGAGGTACCATTGACGTGATGCTTGTTTTAACCCATAAATGGATTTCTTCAACTTACAGACTAGATGCTCCTGACCTTCAGGTTTAAAGCCTTTAGGTTGTTTTATGTAAACATCTTCGTCTAAGTCTCCGTTAAGGAAAGCAGTTTTGACGTCCATCTGATGCAGCTCTAAATCAAAATGAGCTACTAGGGCCATAACGATCCTTAATGAATCTTTACGAGAGACAGGTGAAAACGTCTCTTGATAATCAATTCCCTCTTTCTGAGTGTAGCCCTTTGCAACCAATCTCGCTTTGTAGCGTTCAACGTTCCCATTCGGATCCAGTTTTGTTTTGAACACCCATTTACAACCTACAGGTTTGGCACCATTGGGTAATTTGACTAAATCCCAAACGTCATTTTTCTTCATGGATTCAAGCTCATCAATCATTTGTTCCATTCAGAAGACTGATCACTGCTAATGGCTTCATTATAAGAGATAGGATCATTGAGCTTTCCAGCATCCATTTCAGTCAGGTAGGTAACATAATCATCCCAATTAGTAGGCCTTCTTTGCCTAGATGACCTCCTGAGTTGATTATCGGGTTCAGCGTTGTCTTGGTTTTGAGCGTTTGATGTGCCTTCGTTATGAGGTATAATGGGTTCTGATTGTGGAGATGGATTTTGTGCAGTGGCTTCAGGTACAGTTGTTGGATGGGGTACAAGAGGAGTAAACGGAGTAATGGTAAACGACGAGTCTCTTCCCCCCGCGTCTTGTACTTCTTGCAATTCTTCGTAAGGGTTGGTACTGCTCCCACTGACCTTGAAATCCTCCAAGAATGCAGCACGCTTGGTTTCAACAATACGGGTGACATGGGAAGGACAATAGAAACGATAACCCTTCGAATGATCAGGATACCCGATAAAGAAGCAGGTAACTGTTTTAGGGTCAAGTTTCCTTAGGAAAGGATTGTAAAGTTTTGCTTCAGCAATGCAGCCCTATACTTTCATATATTTAAGACTCGGTTTCCTTCCTGTCCAAAGTTCGTAAGGAGTTTTAGGGACAGACTTAGAAGGAACTCTATTGAGTATATGAACAGCTCTTTTAACGCTTCAGTCCAGAGGAATAATGGTAAATTAGTGTTGGCTAACATACTGCGCACCATGTTCATAAGGGTACGATTTCTTCGTTCAGCGACACCATTCTGCTGAGGTGTACCAGGCATGGTGTATTGGTTCACAATCCCCTGGCCTTTACAAAACTCATAAAATGGACCAGGAGCTTGACCCACATCAGTATGTCTTCCATAATATTCACCGCCTCTGTCTGATCTCACAACTTTAATCTGACGATCTAATTGCTTTTCAACTTCAGCTTTATAATCTTTAAAAGTTGGAAGAGATTCAGACTTTTCCTTTATAAGATACAAGTACATGTAACGAGAATAATCATCAATGAAAGTGATAAATGAAGTATGTTCTGTTATACCAGTGATTTGATAAGGACCACTAATGTCAGTGTGAATGAGTTCTAATAAATTAGAGCTCCTAGTGGCACCTTTCTTATTCGCTAATGTCATTTTGCCTTTAAGACATTTGACACATGTTCCAAAATCAGTAAAATCGAGAGGAGGTAAGACTTCATCCTTTACGAGACGATTTAATTGTTCTCTTGAGATGTGGCCTAAACGTTGATGCCACAACATAGATGAAGTCTCTAAGTCTCGAACCTGTTTCATCTTTGTGAGTGATTCATTAATGTTATATGACAACAAAGATTTGGAAAAATTATCATCTAGTTCTAATCTATAGAGACCACCATCCAGAATGCCAGTACCATAAACAACGGAATCATAGAGAATAGAGAGTTTGCGATGACCATGAGAAACGACAAAACCGTCCATGTCTAACTTTGGTCCTGATACAAGGTTCCGAGTTACCTCAGGAACATATAAGGTATCATAAAGTTTAATACATAAACCAGTTTTCAAAAATAATTGTAATGTTCCTATGGCCTTCACTTCTAATTCCCGATCATCTCCAACTTTAAGTGTTCTTTGGTTTCTTCCCAGCTTCCGGATTGTAAGGAATCCCTGAAGTGAATTGGTAACATGAACCATAGAACCAGAATCAAACCACCAAGAATTAGCAGGAACATTTAAATTAAAGGACTCAAGTATCATGAAAAATCGTTACCTTTCTTAGCCAGCCACTCCTTGAAGTCAGGGCATTCCTTTTGCTTATGTCCTGTTTTCTTACAGAACTTGCAGTAGGGTTTGCCTAAGGAGTTCTTAGAGCTGGAAGGTGCACTTGTATTAGGATTTGGATTTGGCTTTTGAACCTTAGAAGCATCCTTTCTTTGATAATTGTTCTTCCTCTTCTTAGAGCTGGAGGTGGTGAAGTTAGCAACATTAGTAGTGCGATCCATCTTCATACGCTCTTCCTCCTGCACGCACATAGCGATCAGCTCACTCATCGTCCATTTGTCCTTCTGAGTGTTGTAATTGATCTTGAATGCTTCATAGGACGAAGGAAGCAAAGTGATGATGAAGTGAACAAGAAAACCATCACTGATCTCCATCTCTAGGCCCTTCAACTTATTGGCCATGTCATGCATCATCATGATGTGTTCGCGAATGCCGCTCCTCCCATCATACTTAGTAGTCACCAGCTTGAGGATAAGAGCATTCACATTCAATCCATCAAATTATACATACATTCCACTAAAAAACAACTCCTATATCAATATATTTCCACTAAAAACAAATACTTTTTCTCTCTCCTTTCAATTAAATAATATTATCATTACATTTTTCTCTCTCCTTCACTCACAACCACTTTCAATATATATTAAAAAAATTATACTGGATGAATAGTGTCCCCCCAAATATACAGATGAACAGTAACATTTTCTCTCTCCTCCACTCACAACCACTTTTTATACCCTTTATGATATAAAAACCTCTCCTCTCATTATTTGATGGATTGAATGTGAGTGCTCTAAGAGTACTAGCGTGTGCTTTTGATGTTCCCTTGAATTGATCCTCCACAGAAGCCAAGTAGGTTTTAGCATCTTCAGAATCAGGAATGGCCCCTCTGATTGAGTTATAAATGGACTGCTTCATGAACATGAGAGACATGCGGTTACACCTAGTCCACTTATCATGAAGTAACTGCTCAGCAGCAGTACTTGTGGCAGTAAGGTCCGCTGGCTTATTCTCTCTTAGAGCATAATCAAAGTCCAGCAGCCCAAGAGTAAGCATGAGGGCATCCTTCCATGCAGCAAAGTTATCACCAGTCAAAGGTGGAATCCCCTGATTGGGTGCTGATAGTGGAAATAAGGTGAGCAAGTTATGATACTAAGAAAGAAGTCTTAATGTGATCTAAGGGAATGTTATACTAAGGCAGGCATAAGTAATGACCATTTTAATTATGAAGCTGTGATAATGTCTATTACTAACATCAAAATAATAGACTTAGTAAAATTCTATTTAAACGAAGACAAATCAGCTTTGGCCAGAAGTGTAATCATTTAAATATGTGTGCAAAGTAATCATGACAAATCAGCTTTGGCCAGAAATGAAACAATCACTTTAGTTATGCACTTATCAAGCATGCTAAACATAAATGAATTAAATCAGCTTTGGCCAGAATTAAAACATTTCACGTTTGTAATGCATACTTAACATAGCTTTTATAATACTTGAACAATAAATAGATGTATTAAATCAGCTTTGGCCAGAATTAATACATCAGAAGCTCATTCAAGTTAAGCTATTTTGGTTTTGTAAAAATTATCTGATTCTGATTAGTTAAGTAAGTGTTAACAAAACCAAGTATTTAATAGCAAACCACCTGTTAGCGCGGATCGAACTCCGCGGTGAGTTCGCTGGGGGGTGCGGGGGACAGCGTGCCCCCGCCCGGTTTTGTAAAAAAATTTAGGTCACATTAAACAGCTTAAAATAATGAGGTTTCGAGTCTTGTGCGATCAGTAATGCCTTGTGCGATCGATAAGGCCCAAAACTTGTGCGATGTAAATAAAGTCCAAGTCTTGTGCGATCAGTGAGGCCCAAAATTTGTGCGATCAGTGAGGCCCAAAACTTGTGCGATTAGTCAGGCCCAAGTTTTGTGCGATCAGCACTATCTTGTGCGATCCATAAGTTCTTGTACGATTTCCCTTGTGCAATCAGATCATCATTTTTTTTTGTGTGATCTGATCTTGTGCGACTGTTAAGGGACTTGTGCGATTTGAACATTGGTGATTTCGAAACCCACTGTTAATAGCTGTTATTTGTGATTATAACTAAAACTCGAAATTTAAGGGATTTTGGGATAGTATTTCCTATTTTATTTCTGATCTAAACTTATCAAAAGATTTCGAAATTATAATAGATAAAATTTAGATCAAACATTGGAAAAACATCCACTAATCCAAATTATATTCCAATATTTATGGAATTTTCGAGTTTTCTTAGAACATAATGATGAACCCTAAAAAAATTAAAACATAATCTGGGATCCGAAACCTTAAATTTTATACTTTTATTAACAGATTTCGGATATTAAGATTTGCCCATTATGATTTCGAAACAATATATTAACCAACATATTCCGAAAACAGTGATTTCGGCACATTTAAAAAACGAAAACAGCCATGATATTAAGGCTTTAAAATTTCTGTTTTCCTTATAATGATCCCAGAATAATGGATACGAAAACAGAACTGATTTATCAACATATGCTCTGATACCACATGTTGATCAGTTCAGTTTAAACATGATGGAAAACATGAAACACATACCTGTTATTGCATTCAAAGCAGTGGAGAATCCAGTCAGAGATCCAGCCATTGAGTTCGACATCTTTGTCAGGATGATCCGGTTCCTCCTTAGGGTGTAAAGTGATGATGGTGATGAAACCGAAAGTAGGGTTTATTTCGGTTATGGAGAGAGAGACGAAAATTGATGTTATGAGGGTTTGTAATTGTGTAATGTGTCTAACCCTTTAACTCTCTAATAAGCCCCTTATTTATACACCCAAGAGAAAACCTAATTAGTTAATAAGGGTAATATGGTCCATCAACAATTACCAACTAATTATTAATAGGTTATTAATATATTTTGATCTAATATAATATAAATGATTATAAGGCTACAAGATTAAATATTACATAAATAATATATTTAATCTCACAAAGCCCTTACTCTATTAATAACATATCTCCGAATGTAAGTAAGTCTGTCTCTTTTATGACATAACTAGTTTTACTTATATTTTAGATGATGACCTGCACATATTTTATTTTGTAGGTTTGGATCTCCCAATGGCCAAAACCAACTTGAATTGCCTATCATTGTCACCGAAAATCCCAATGATGAGTATGAACATACTATAGGGTTTGAGCACATGTTTTCTTTTCTTCCCCTAATTTACCAGATTTCAAGCGTTTCTTAAATTATCGTACATACTCCCATTTTAAGCAATTTAGTTAGTTGGATGATTTTGAGAAGTATACAGTAACGTGGGTCTTTAATATTTTTATTTGGAAATCGCTTGCCACAATGTTTTATATTGAATACAGAGAATGAAAGATAAAAACATCAATACAAGTTGGTTGCCTGATTCAATTGCCCGTAATTTGTAACAAGTTCTTTCCCCTAGTCTTTTTTGATTTTGAGTTGATAAGATTGTTTTTGGGATTCTTGCCTTAAAATATGGATTAAATCTTTGGGAACCTGATATTCTTTCTAAATCTGCTCCATTTGAGGCGCATAAATAGAGTTTTTCTGTCTAAACCGGTTCCGATTTGTGTCATCAGAAGTCGAAACCGCTTTTCCTTGTTTATATATTTGCCTGGTGTAAGCTTGAGCCAACAACCCATCAATAGTAGGCTCAACAGCTTAAGAATACACGAGCATTAAGTTAGAATATAATATCCAAACAATATATCAAAATTGAGTTGATGTATTTTAACATAGTTAAAAAACAAGATGCTAGTAAACTAACTTAAATGCCTTGATGACACTAAAATCACCGGTAGGTGACACGTCTTCGTCTAAGGTGAAGCTTGTGTGTTTTTGTTTCTAAGGTTTCTAAACCCCAGTTGTTTTCATGATTTTCTTTGAAGTGGTTCAGCACTCTACAATGGAACTCTTTCAGAAAGAGTCACAGGTGTACCGATTTCGAACAACTCAACTGAAAAAAATCACAATTTTCCTAACCCTAAAGGGTAAGATCTTACTTTATTTATAACATTTGTCCAATTGTATGATATAACTAGTAAATCTATTCGATATCAAGATTGAAACGATTTACGTATACATATTTCAACTTTTAGTATTGTTTTCTTGAAATCAGGTATGATCAATCCATATCCATTAGAGATGAAGGAGAAGAAGAAGAAGTAGACGTAGAAGGAGGAGGAGTTAAACTCGAAATTGAAGGAGGAGGAGTCTCTGGTGATGATTCAAGCATTCCAAGAATAAATGGACAACAAACTACAAGGTAAGCTCGATTACGTTTTAGTTGTGCCCAGTGTCGGCTTTGATGGTGTGCGGGGAGGACCTCCAAACACGGCCCGCGATTTCTGGGGGCATGCAATTTAAAAAAAAAATCCGATACGTATATGTTATTTTTTTTAAATAGTAAACACATACCACTTCCAATATAGACTCATTTACAAATCATTTTTTATGGTTTAGAATTTAGCCCACTTAGAATTAGATTTATTGAGCCCAATACTAATTTATTTTTTTTTAAATAACAAAACATAACGAAATGGCACATTTTTTCAAACTTGAACAGGGTACGGAATTCTCATAGACGCCTCTGCTTGTACCTTTGAATGTTTCAGTTGTTTCTATTGTTAATTATATCTATCTTTTTTTGTCTAACCAGGTTAAATGTCCCTATCATGGCTTCGTATGCACTTCACATGGTTCTATCACTGGTTTTTGTTTTCGTCGGTGTGAAACAAGGAAAACACATTGCAAAACCCTTTAAGCTTGTATTTGTTGTAGGTTCTGGCATCGCTTTCGCTGCTTATAGTATAATCTCTTGGATCAACGACCGTGCAGATAACAAGATGCTCAAAGGACTTTACCATGGCGGTTGTAACCTGGCATTCTTCGTGGTGTTGTTGATGATATACACCATGGCCTAGATGGGGCATAACTGCATTGCACTTTTGATGGTACCTGGTTCATTACATTTATGTCTATGATAAACTTATTCTCTTTGAACTTGTGAACTGATTTTGGTGTGTTAATATTTTATTTGAAGACTTGGATGTATATGTATAAGGGAGTATAATTTTCTGAATGATCCAATTGATTTATTCCTCTTCAATTTATAATATAAAATTAACCCTATAATATGGAAACATAATAATGTACAGCTAATAACAATCCTAATTGATAGCTATACAATATTAACAAATATACGTGCAATATACACGCTATTACACCCCCGCAGTTGAGACGTTCGGTGGCCGAATGTTGAGACTGGTTCGAAAGTCATCAAAGAGGACGCAAGGGAGGCCTTTAGTGAAGATATCAGCAACTTGATATCGAGATGGTACGTGTAAGACTCGAACGCACCCCCGTTGTACCTGCTCACGAATGAAGTGAATGTCTAACTCGATGTGCTTGGCCCGTTGATGTTGAACCGGATTACCAGATAAGTAGATTGCCCTGACATTGTCACAATAGACCAAGGTGGCTCGGGAAAGAGGACGGTTGAGCTCTAGCAGGAGATTTTGAAGCCAACAAATTTCTGCAACTACATTTGCCACATCCCGATATTCAGCTTTGGCGCTTGAGTGGGAGACTGTGGGCTGACGTTTGGAGGACCAAAAAAGAAGATTGTCCCCAAGGTAGACACAATAACCAGAGGTAGAGCGGCAGGTGTCCGGGCAACCGGCCCAATCAGAATCAGTGTAGGCCAAGAGAGATAAGTCAGGAGTAGGGTTAAGGTGCAAACAATAATCGGAGGTGCCTTGAAGGTAGCGAATAATACGCATGAGAGCATTCCAGTGAGCTTCCGTAGGAGAATGCATCTGCATGCAAATTTGCTGAACTGCATAAGATATATCCGGGCGGGTGAAAGTAAGATACTGAAGGGCACCCGCCAGACTGCGATAAGCGGTGGGATCACGAAATGGAGGGGCAGAGGTGTGACCCAATTTGGAATTGGTGTCAACAGGGGTGGCAACGGGCTTGCAAGAGTCCATAGCAGCCCGATGAATAATATCTTTGGCATAGGCTTGTTGAGACAGGAACATGTGGTTGCCAGTACGAGTGACAGATATGCCCAGAAAATACGTGAGGGGACCCAAATCTTTCATTGCAAATTCACCAGCGAGTATAGTCATAAGGTACTGACGGAGAGTGTCAGAGGATGTGACCAGGATGATATCATCAACATAAATGAGTAAATCTGTTGTATCTGTCCCATGATGATAAATAAATAATGATGTGTCTGATTTACTCTGTATAAATCCCTACAGCAACACAAAATCCGTAAAACGCCGGCACCACGCACGTGGCGCCTGCTTGAGTTCGTAAAGGGACTTTTTCAGACGACACACATGGTCAGGGTATGTGGGTTGCGCAACCCCATGGGCTGATACATGTATATTGTCTCTACCAAGTTGCCATTGAGAAAAGCATTTGTGACATCCAATTGGTGTATCAACCAAGATTGAGAGAGAGCCAAAGAGAGAACCAAGCGAATAGTAGCCGGTTTAACAACCGGACTAAAATATCCCCACAATCGATTCCAACCTGCTGACTTCTGCCATCACAAACCAAACGGGCCTTATATCATTCCAGAGACCCATCAGATTTGAACTTATGCTTAAATAACCACAGACCATGAATAATGTTCATATTAGGTTGACGATAACTCCCAGGTCTCATTTTTAATTAGTGCAATATATTCGTTAGACATGGCATTGAACCAATCTGGAGAGGATAAGGCAAGCTGAGGTGATTTTGGTATGGGGTGATGGAGGCAGTGTGCAGGTTAAAAGTTGTTTTGGTTTATGGATCCTGTCCATGGCACATGTGCACATGGTACGGGTAGTAGGAGGGGGGAGGGGTGGTGGTGAAGACGGGTGAGCAAGGGTGGTTGAGGCAGGTTGTTGGTGGACTTGAGTAGAACCGAAGGTGGGGAGGAGTGAGTTTGGGTGTTGGTGGGTTGGGCCATGGTAAGAGGTGAGGCTGGGTTGAGTTGGGAGGGGCCAGGAGGGGAATGGGTCGAAGGTTGTGTGAGTGGGGTTTGGGTCGTGGTGTTAGGAGGGGGACTAGTGTGGTCCGAATGGTTTTGAGAGGGAGATGGGTGAGACACACAAGGCCATAAGAGAGAGTTAAAGGGCGTTGTAAGGAAGTCATAGGCGGTAAGGCTGGTGGGAGTGTCGTGGCATAAGGGAAAATGGTCTCCTCGTAGTGAACGTGGCGAGATATGAAGATGGACTGAGAGGTGAGATCGAGGCACTTGTAGCCCCGATGGTTTGTAGGATAGCCGAGGAAAACCATAGGTTTGGAGCGTTGGCGAGTTTATGAATAGAGGTGGAGGGTAGTAAGGGGTAAGAAAGACAACCGAACACCCGGAGGTGTTCATATTTGGGGTCGCAGTTGTAAAGACAAGTGGTAGGGGAGTGGAATTTGAGATGTTTGTTGGGTAGGATATTGAGAAGGTAAGTTGCGGTTTCTAGGGCGTGATGCCAAAAGGAGGGTGGGAGAGAGGATTGAACGAGCAAGGTACGAACCATGTTGTTGATTTTCCGTATTTTCCGCTCAGCCTTGCCATTTTGGGACGAGGTGTAGGGACATGAAAAACGAAAGTGCATGTCATGGCTTGTGCAAAATGTTTGGAAAGAAGCATTTGCATATTCCCTACCATTGTCGCATTGAAACTGTTTGATTTTTCTTTCAAATTGGGTGGTTATACAGGTATTGAATTGAGTGAAGGTAGAAAAGACGTGGGATTTGTTTGCAAGAGGATATGTCCATAAAAAATTTGTGAAATCATCAAGAAACAAAATGTAATAACGATGACCGCCGGTGCTTAGAACCGGGGAGGTCCACAAATCACTATGAATATATTAAAAGGTAAAATAGTTGCATTACATGAATCATGAAACAGAAATTTAACACTTTTGCCAAAAACACAAGGTTGGCAAAGTGGATTCTTATTTTTATTAAATGAAATAGACGAGGATAATTTTAAAGAATGCAATAAATTGTCGCCCGGGTGTCCAAGTCATTGATGCCAACGGTCTTGAGTGGTGACAGCAAGAGGAGTAGGTTGAGTGGTGATGTTGGGAAGAGGAGCAGTTAGAGGGTAGAGATCGCCCGAGCTATTGCACCTAAGGATGGGAGCCTTAGTCTTGAGGTCCTTCACAGTAAAACCGAAAGGATCAAATTCAATAGAGAGTAAATTGTCGGTTGTAAGTTTATGAACAGAAATCATGTTTTTAATTAACAGAGGGGCATAGAGGACATTATTTAATTTGAGAGGTGGGTATGGTGGTGGTAGGTAAGATTGCCTTTTCCAATGACTGGTATTTGCATGCCATTACCAACGATAATATATTTGTTAGTGCAGGAATTAAAAGAAGACGGGGAGAAGTTACCTTGTGGAGAAGCCATGTGACCGGTTGTGCCTGTGTCCATAATGCCAGTCGGATCCGGTTGCTGGAGAGACATTGTGTAGAGTGCCTACTGGATGTCCGTGGGGGTAAAACCTACAACATAAGCCTGGTCGGGTCATGGTCCTAGGATGCTTGTGGCAGTGGTACCCGGGGCTGTGGTGGATGTTCTAGGGACCGAAGGGTAAGTACATGGAGGGTTGGTGTTGTTGGTAGAGGGCCACGATGGAGATTGAGGTAACATGGCACCCCATTGGTTGGCCGCCCATGATTATGGGAAGACAATATAAGGGTGTGAAGGTGGGTTCCTAAGACTGCGGCTGTTGCGTTTGTTGTTGTGGATCCTACCTTGACCACTAGAGCGGCCACCTCGACCACGTCCCTGGGTAGACGAAGAAGCAGAGTGATCGGCTGGTGTGGAAGTGGTCGTAGTGGCTGCAAGGGCTGTTGCCGGCTGAGGTAGCAGCACAAATTGGCTGGTTCGTTTTCTTGTTCTCTTCCATGGTTAACTTGGAACGACATTCAGCAAAATCGGGTAAGGGTTCCTGATGTTGTAAGACAACCGAGATGCTCTCATATTGATCAGTTAATCCGCTCAAAAGTTGGGTGATAAGGCGTTGGTTATCGACAGGAGCCCTGACATTATTAAGTTGGTCGGCTAGATGCTTGACCTGTTGGCAGTAGGTAGCCATAGCCAGGAAGGTTTCAAGGTAAATGTTGGAGAATTGTTGTTATAGTTGGACTTGGCGAGCACTCTTATTGTCGTTGAAGTGGTTGGCTATGGCCGTCCATGCCTGATAGGCGGTTTGTCGAGGTTCAATGATGATTTGAAGGAGGTCGGTGGAGATGGTGCCATAGATCCATTGAAGGACTATGGCATCAATTCGGGACCATAGGGCTTCGGTCTCGGCAGCGGTGGCCTTGGCCGCATCTGTCTCAGATGAGGGGCTGGAGGGAGCAGCGGCTGTAGGGCGTGGTTTAAGGTGATCATAGACCTGGTAAGCCCGACAGTGGACTTCAAAGAGGGTGGTCCAGGTGGTATAGTGAGATGTCTCGGCTTCCAGGGTGACCGGGACCATGTTCTTGATGTTGTTGACCGTCATGGTAGGGTTTAGCTTACTTTCCATGACAAGGGGATAGAGTTGGAAAAGAAAGGGAAGAGGAGGATGAGTAGGACCGGCAGAGATGGTGGGGGAAGGGGAAGGTGGAGGATCCAAGACTCATGATCTTCACAATCACAAAGCAAAAAGTGAGAACGATGACCTAGAGGTGTGAAAGAAATAACAGAAGAGAGTTTTGACGATAGCACACAAGGTTTCAAGTAAACAATTGAGCGTTAAGAAAGCACGTTAGGGTTAATAGATATCTTGCCACTAAAACCCTAAGAACTAGGCATACCACATGTAGCACATCAAGTAGGTATCAAATAGTCATATGCATGAGTTATACCATCTAAAGTGTCGAGCCTTGCATAAGGAGCGAAGTGTCGTTGTGGATCGTTGAGTACTGAGCAGGTTATAGTCTGGTTTTTCTCAAAAAGATTTCCCCTTTTAAAACCAAGTTCACCATAATCTGGCTCTGATACCTGTAACGCCCTGTGTTTCGATAGTTTTATTATCTCGGCAAGTCTCATCATACTTCCGATCTTGTGATGCTTTTACACTCAAGACGACCGATCATAATAAGAATGGATACTATTTGAATCTTAATTTTGTTAAACTATGTGAGACTTTTACTCTATGTGATGCTTTTGTGAGGCTTTTCATGTATAAACGACCTGAATCTTAACTCTTGAGATGCTTTATATATGAACAATGTGAAATCTTGACTCTTGTGATGCTTTATGTGTGAACAATGTATTTACATTGGATTCTTGACACTATGTGATGCTTTTATACTTACTAAACGAGAAACTAGCTTGAACGCGAACTGGAAACACGGAAACATCTTGCGATACTTCTGTTATTTGAACACCTAAGTGTAATAATACTACGTACAACGGTTACTCACAATAATATGCAACGCAACACTTAACCTCGCTCACAAAATGAACCAAAGTCGGAAAACTAGCAAACGAGAATCGACTGTCCGAATGGGCATCCGATCGGATGGCCATTTGACCGGAAAGCCATCCGATCGCCCGCACACTTGCACCGACTTAACCCCATCCGATCGATGCCATTCGATTGGAGCTGTCACTGTCATCTATAAATAGGGCACTTAACCCTTCATTCTCATCTTTCACTCTGTCATCCGACCACCTGCACTTAACTAACTCTCAGTCACTTTAATCGCGATTCAAGGCCATTTCGTAAGTATTTCTCCTCAAACCTTGTACAACCTTCATCATTTATTACTTCTACACCATATTCTTTATCAAAATCACATGAACACTTCAACTTTTTCTCGAAAACCAACTTATTTGGGCCTCTTGAAGGTGGTTTCCACACGGTTGCTTATGCAAACTGTTGTGGAGCACCATTTAACCAAGATCGGCTCCAGATCTAAAGGATTTTCACAACTTTTATACAAGATCTAAAGGATTATCACACTTATATACCAGATCTGATGGAATTTCACATGTTTCCGGCTCGGATCTGATAAAGTTCACGTTTTACAACTGATTTCCGAACTTTACTTCAGTTTTTATACAGAACCTTGGTGAAATCAGGCTCAAACAGACTCCCAACTCGTTCCTTAGTCAAGATTCGGCTTGAAAACCGATTTCCACAGGAAAAGAAACCGGTTTACAGGTCCAAACATGAAATTCCATCAAAGACAGCTCGTCGGTTCGAAAGGGGTGACACCCATCCGACCGAAGTAGCTGGATTTGGTGTGTTTCTCTTGTTTGACACGTTGTGTCACACCCTAACCAATGGCGGAAACATCGGGGCATGGCACTGAGTGAAACAGATTGTCCAGAAGTTTCCATAACAACTATAATTACCAATTATTTAAAGCAACATGTCCCATACCATGTCATAAAAGATAACATAATTATTACAGGCAAGATCTAGTCAAATTGTTCTGTTCCGACAATTCAGATTTTTATTACAGACAATTGTTTATTGTTCTAGGTCTTTCCTAGCCTCGATTTCACAGCAAGCTAAGCAAATAAGCATCCTAAGCACCTGTCACATACGTTAAAGTAAAAGTCAATACACATAGTGTAAAGGTGAGCATACAAGTTTAATACATATAGTAGGGTTCGAAGTCGTTATGCATAACCAGCACGTACACAGTGTAAAATGAGGCATGTTAGTTATTGACATGAACCTATCGATACCAATGACTGCGGGTTGACTGCCCAAGGCAGTTCATAATACACACTCACCACTGTGAGCCATGTAACAAATTGTCCTTAACAACCCCTGAGTGAATAGGTGCTGAGTCCAAACAAATAGTACTATCGTTGCTAAGGCAGGTAGACAGCATTCCATGTGTAAACATAACAAACAAGCATCCATTAAGTCACGTATAACATGCGGTAATTGGTTAGCGTTTAAAATACTGCGTAGTGTGTTCGATGTGATTTAGAATAAGTAACGTATGTAACACCCAAAAGTGGGTAAAGCAAAAAGGGATCGAGTATACTCACAGCGATTGAATTAATGGATTGAAAGGAGTGCTTAGAGTGGATAATAGCCTGAACAGTTATTAATAACATAACGATAAGCGGCGCGTAAAACAAAACAAAGTGTTAGTGGGTCGAACAGCAATCCGATCGGATGGCAATCCGATCGGGTGGCCGGTCGTTCGGGTGACAATCATTCGGACGATCATCCGATCGGGTGACCGTTCGAGTGGAGTGTTACCTTGTTTGGGATGGATGTTTTTGTGTATGATGGCTTGACTTTTGAAGTTTTCGTTGTAGTACTTTGAAAACATAGAAGTATCTCTACCTTTCAGGTCGATCGATCGAAGGACCGTTTGATCGGACGACGAACCGATTTGTTGGACACTTCAGTGAGAACAAGTTCTCAGCAGTTTGTCACTCGATCGGGCGGTAGTCCGATCGGGTGGCAACCCTTGTGCATTGAACATGTTGAAAATTGTTTAAGTGTTGAAGTCAGAACATTACACGGTCGAGTGACAATCCGATCGGGTGGCTATCTGATCGGTCAGTAGTTCGTTCCACATCCCCAACTTCAAATGTTTGAAATGGATGATAAGTGTGGGGCCAAGGTGCAAGCCGATCGGGTGGCAACCCGATCAGGGTGACAATCCGATCTAACAGCAGTCCGATCGGGCGACACTCCAACCTGGTCTACCTGATCGTCTTCTTCCTTGGTCATTTTGATAGTTTGTCGCTTTATCGAGATGATTTTGATGACGTATTAGACAACAGAAACCTCATCACTACTTAGTAACCTGATCGGACAGGAATCACCCAATTCCGGTCGGTTAACTATTCAAGACGGTGTTTCATATTTAACCCGAAATCAGTAATCTCGTGGATAGAATCCAGATCTTGAACCAACACATCAACATGCAAGAGTAGAAGGTTAGAACAAGCTCCGATTCCATCGGTTTTGAGTGCATTGAGTGTAAAAGAGTTGAAAGAAAGTTGGAAAACCATCTTTCAATCCTTTTCACCTTGATTATGTTTAGATCTATGAAAGATCTTTGTTCATTTATGTGGAAATCATTCAGATCTAAGTTTTTCTTGAAGGATTGAAGCCAAATCATGAATTTCATAAGAACAATATGATGACATCATCCTAGAACACCTCAAATCTAGTGATTTCACGGTTAAAAGTTAAGATTCAAAAGATAGAAAGGTGTAGGAGTGCGTGTAGATCAAGAAACTACAAGATATAGATGGAAAACTTACAAGAATCGCGAGAAATCTGAAGAAAAGTGGGCAAGAACGTTGGTCGGATGAGAGTTGCCGAAAATGGTAAGTTTGATGTTGACAGGGGGGGTATTTATAGGCTTACCATAAAAGGAAAGGAGGAGGAGGGGCTGGTCTATCAAGTGGCTACCCTGGTCGGGTGGCAGCCCGATCGGGTGGCGCCTCGATCGGATGGTTGTCCGATCGGGTGGCAGCTCGATCGGATGGCCACTCGATTGGTGTGCACGGCGCGACGAGTTTTGACGTTTCGATCGCGATTGCGAGCGTTGCGATGCGATAGAGTTTCCTAGTCAAATTACTTTTAATCCCAACTACTATATCAACATACAATCATCCTTATTTCGTATTCGTTTAGCGTTTGTGATTCGATTGCGATTGAATTTCGATTGCGTTTCGATTAACCACCACACACAAACATAATTAAACATGCACAAGTAACACATAAGGCACACACACACATAGAATAATAACAAAAACGCGTAATTCGAGTTGAGAGTGCGATTACGATAGCGATAAAACATGCGATAAATATCGAATAAACCTCAATTATTAATAAGTACTCCACATAATACAACTAACGTAAAGCATAAAATAGACTAACTATAAGTCAAAGAAGTCAAAACAGAAATTGAGCATGGAGTGACAGATTGCAGTTAGCAATTTTGTCTCCCTTTGACTTCAATCTTGACTTTGACTTCCGAAACACGGGGTGTTACAGCCTCCCCTAGTTGAGGGAATTTCGTCCCGAAATTAGGCCGAAGCCGTAACAAACAACTGCGGGTACTTCGCCTTCATGTCGCTTTCGAGTTCCCAAGTGAACTCTGCGCCTCGTTTGCCTTCCCATCGGACTTTCACAATAGGAATGCTCGAGTGCCTGAGATGCTTGGTTTGGTGATCCATGATTTCGACAGGCTTCTCCACGAAGTGTAGTGTTTCGTTTACTTGGAGGTCATCAAGGGGTACAATTAAATCATGCTTAGCCAGGCACTTTTGGAGGTTTGAAACATGGAAAGTCGGGTGGACGTTACTAAGTTCCTCTGGTAGTTCAAGTCTGTAGGCGACTTTTCCGATTCTTTCCAGAATCTTAAAAGGTCCAACATATCGAGGCGCTAGTTTCCCTTTCTTGCCGAATCTGACCACACCCTTCTAAGGTGATACCTTTAGGACTACGTAGTCGCCAACGTCAAATTCAAGGGGTTTGCTTCGTCTATCGGCGTAACTTTTCTGTCGACTCCGAGCTTTCAGCAGATTGTCTCGAAGTTGGAGGACTTTTTCAGTCGTTTCTTGCAATAGCTCAGGACCGGTTAATTGCGAGTGCCCGATCTCGTGCCATACAATAGGCGATTGACATTTTCTTCCGTATAAAGCCTCAAACGGTGCCATTTTAATACTGGAATGATAACTGTTATTATACGAGAATTCGACTAACGCTTGGTAACTATCCCAATTACCATCGAAATCTATGACACACGAACGGAGCATGTCTTCAAGAGTACGGATCGTTCTCTCAGTCTGACCGTCGGTTTGAGGGTGGAATGCGGTACTTAGATTAAGCGTAGTACCGTGAGCCGCTTGAAACGTTTTGTACAGTCGCGAGGTAACCGAGCATCACGGACAGAGATGATGTCGTGAGGCGTCCCATGTCGACAAATGATCTCATCGGTGTAGATTCGGGATAATCTTTCTACCTTGTAGTCTTCCCATATTCGCAAAAAGTGAGCAGATTTGGTCAAAACGTCAACGACAACCCAGATGTTGTCGTGACTTGATGGCATGTGCGGAAGTTTCGTTATGAAATCCATAGCTATACTTTCCCACTTCCACATAGGGATCGGGGGTTCTTCAAGTAAGCCAGAGGGTCTTTGGTGTTCAGCCTTGACCTTCGAGCAAGTCAGGCACTTTCCAACGTAGAGAGTGATATCCCTTTTCATGCCCGGCCACCAGTACTTGTAGCGAAGGTCCTGGTACATTTTTTCGGCACCGGGATGAATAGAATACCGGGATTTGTGGGCTTCGTCCATCAAAGTCTGTCGCAAATTGGTCCACTTAGGGATCCAAATTCGGTCCAGAAAGTGGAATATCCCATTCGACTTACTCATAAGCTGGGCTCCATCGTGGTAGATTCTTTCTTTCTTCAGAGTGCGTTCGTTAAAACATGCATGCTGAGCTTCGCGGATGAGGGTTTCGAGATCGTATTAGGCTTGGGTATTACGGATGCTGAGCAAATAACTCCGTCTGCTGAGAGCGTCGGCAATGACATTTGCTTTGAAGGATGATAATGAATCTCACAGTCATAGTCGTTGAGAAGTTCTACCCATCGGCGTTGACGCATATTAAGTTCCTTCTGGTCAAAGATATGTTGTAGGCTCCTATGATCGGTGAAGATCGTACACTTGGTACCATATAGGTAGTGTCGCCAAATCTTTAATGCAAAAACAACTGTGCCTAGCTCGAGATCATGGGTTGTATAGTTCTTCTCGTGGATTTTGAGCTGACGAGATGCGTAAGCAATGACCTTGTCCCGTTTCATGAGGACACAACCAAGACCAAGGTTCGAGGCATCACAATAGACAATAAAGCCATCGTTTTCGTCGGGAAAAGTGAGAATGGGAGCATTGCAAAGAATGTGCTTGAGGGTTTGGAAAGAAGACTCTTGTTTAGTTCCCCAAACAAAAGGCTTGTCTTTAAACGTGAGAGCGGTAAGCGGCACAACGATCTTTGAGAATCCTTTGATAAATCGTCGATAATAGCCCGCTAGTCCGAGAAAACAACGGACTTCAGACGGGTTCTTTGGTGTAATCCAGCTCTTAACTGCTTCAATCTTCGCGGGATCGACGTGAATACCTTGACTATTGACAATGTGTCCGAGGAATTGAACCTCTTCAAGCAAGAATTCACACTTGGAGAACTTGGCATGGAGTCGATTTCCCTGGAGTAGCTCGAGAACCAAACATAGATGTTGCGCGTGTTCGGCTTTTGACTTGGAATAGATCAAGACATCATCGATGAACACGATGACGAAGCCGTTGTGATAAGGTTTACATATGCGATTCATCAGATCCATGAAAACCGCGGGTGCGTTGGTTAAACAAAAAGGCATAACAACGAACTCATAATGGCCGTATCGAGTGCGAAAAGTGGTTTTGGGTATATCCTCCTCTTGAATGCGTAACTGGTGATAGCCTGAGCGTAGATCGATCTTCGAGAAACATGTAGCACCTTGTAGTTGATCAAACAAATCATCAATGCGAGGTAGGGGATAGCGATTCTTGATAGTCAACTTATTCAATTCCCAATAGTCGATGCACATCCTGAACGACCCATCCTTCTTTTTGATGAAAAGGACCGGCGTGCCCCATGGAGACGTGCTCGGGCGAATGAAGCCTTTATCAAGTAATTCCTGAAGCTGACTCGAGAGTTCGCGCATTTCGGATGGAGCGAGTCAGTAAGGAGCTTTGGCAACAGGGTTTGCTCCAGGAATGAGGTCGATACGAAAGTCGATATCACGACTTAGCGGTAGTCCGGGAAGATCCTCAGGAAAAACGTTAGGAAATTCTCGAACCACTGGAACGTCGTTTACACCTGGTCTTCCTTTCTTTTCCTTCTCCGCTACTACAATGTTGGCCAAGAAAGCTCTGTATTCCTTGCGGAGATACTTGCTAGCTTGGACACACGACATGAGTTTGAGACCTTTCGAAGCAGTTTCACCATAAACACACAATAAATCACCATTCGTGAGCGAGAATTGAATCATCTTATCGAAGCACACAACTTCAGCATGGTTTTCACGAAGAAAGTCCATGCCTACTATGACGTCAAAACTTCCGAGTTGCATCGGAATAAGATCGATTGGGAAAATGTGATTGTTGAGCTCAGGAGTACAATCACGAAGAACAGAATTGACGGTGACGGTTCTTCCGGTGGCAATTTTGACATCGAACGTCAAGGGGAGTTGGGAGCGCTTATGACAAAGGAGCTTCTCGAATTCAAACGACACAAAGCAGTTATCGGCTCCAGTATCAAACAAACATGAAGCATAAATACCATTCACAAGGAACGTACCATTGACCAAGTTGTTGTCATCCTGGGCTTGGCGTACGTTAATGTTGAAAGTTCTGGCTTGGGCGGCTTGTTGCTGTTGCTGTTGTTGCTGCTGCTGCTGCTGCTGCTGAGGCTCTTGTTTCACAACCCTGTTCGGGCACATGTTTGCGAAATGGTTGGGATCACCACACGCGAAGATGACTTTGGCGTTGATCGCGGGTGCCTGAGCCGCTTGTTGGCCTTGAGGGGCTAGAAGTAGAGCTTGATGAGCAGTGACTTGAGCTAGTGCTTGTAGGGGACCAGTACGGTAGTTGGCAGGGAAATGGCCGTACATGTTGCAATGCACGCAGAATCTGCAGGAGATACCCACCGGGTGATGATAAGTACATGTCGAGTAAGCAGGGTGGGGACCAGTGTATGCACGCTTTGCAGGTGGTGCATGGATAACTGGTGCTGATCGGTGCTGAGATTGCTGCTGAGCAGGTACGGCTTAAAGTGGAGCAGCAGTGGTAGTGACAGCACATTTCTTGTTGCTGGAGCTGTTGTTGTTGTTCTTCTTCTTGCGGCGTGAGGACTTCGATGATTGAGCGGTGGCGGTTTCGGTGGATGGTGCGGCGGTAGCTTGATGTAAGTTCTTCGAAGCTTTGTCCCAAAAACCAGCTTTGACTCGCTTGTCATTGATTTCAGCGGCGAGCAAATAAGTCTCTTCGATAGTTGCTGGCTTTGCGACATGCACAAAATCTGCAACACAGTCTGGCAGAGCTCGAATGTACTTCTTGATTGTCATGTCGGGCGTCTTCACTTGATCAGGACAGATGATACTGAGCTGCTTAAAGCGAGCAGTCAGAGCTACGTTCTCTCCATCCTTCTGCTTGATATGCCAGAATTCGTCCTCCAGCTTTTGGCGTTCATGGGGAGGGCAGAATTCATCCATCATAATGGCCTTCAGCTCTTCCTATGTCAGCTCATAGGCTGTGTCATTTCCGCGTTTGTTTCTCTCGGCCGTCCACCAGTCTAGTGCGCGGGACTGGAAGACGCCGGTCGCGTGTAGAGTACGGAGATTTTCAGGACATCCACTCTGGCACAGAGTGACTTCGACGGAATCAAACCATTGAAACATAGTCGTTGGGCCATCCTCGCCAGTAAATTCCTTTGGACCACAAGCTTTGAACTGCTTGAAGCTGAAAGCAGTCTTGGGAGTAGCTTTAGGAGCTTCAGTTCTGGACTCCTCGGATGATTTGCTCACATTCTCGTATATTTCACTCACGATCTGAGGAACGACTTTTGCTACTTGCTTAGCGATGATAGCAACAAGGCGTTTGTCTCTCTGTTCTTGGCGAGTGATTCGTGGGTGACGGGGTCCAGATGAGGGTCCAGTTGACATTTTCTGCAACAGACATCGTCTTGGGTCAAAGACATAGTATAATAGAATCTCACCTCAAACGTCTATTACTACTAAAGCTCAGGATCACGATCACGTAAACACGTATGCACATAATCACAGATTCACATAAGCACAGAAGCATATAAGCACATAAGGCACAAAAGCACAGAAGCATATAAACACGTAATTTACCTAGAAGCACATGGGAGTAGTCAGAATACAGAAACCTATTATTCAAAGTCCGCGAGCGTTCGAAGATAGCGATCGCGATTAACATGGCAAGTAGTATAGCATGCGTATAATTCCCAATAATGTGGATTTGTTAGCGTGTTGAGATAGATGTGCAGTGCGAGTCGTGTGTGTCAATCGAAAAGCGAATGTCGTAAATTGAACAATTTACCAAAAATTAGAACGTATAAACAGGTAAATACACACATAAACACATAAAATCGACGAGTATCAGAGTCAGCAGTTGCGGGCTCAGATTCGAAACACATAAAAAAATCGAGAATAGATTGTCTCATGCTCGATAGACATTGACTACCCAAAGTGTTTCGACTATTCACAAGGACCTATTGTACACACTTTGACCTTCAGGACTGTGCTCTCGCCTCGAATCTGGGCGTTCCAGTCATATCGTGACTTCAAGTCGTTGGAGTCCGTCGAGACTTTGGTGAGAGTTTTGTAAAACCAAGTAGAGATCGGAGCAAGTCGTCAAGGTTCGGGTTTCACCCCTGACTTAACAACTTCGTTCCTGTTTTGATTAAATAAAGGAGATATATGCATCAAAGTATGGATTTCACTCCTAATTCAACGCAAATTCTCCTGTTTATAGATAAAAATGCGGGTTGAAAAAGCAATTTAGTCGAGAGTTTACGGTTTTCACACCTAATCTCGACCTAATTGTTCGTTCGTTTTCGAAAATTAGAGTGTAGTGATAGTGTAGCGTAGGCGAGAATAACGAGAAATAGCAAGCAAGCTCATACATGACCTACTACAGGGTACGCAAAAGTCGGTCTGTTGGTACCTAACTATAGACTAGGTCGTTTCTAAGACATCGACCCGGACTAGGTCGAGTCTTGCCTAATTCCCTATAGTTATAGCTCTGATACCAATCTGTCACACCCCAACCGATGGCGGAAACATCGGGGCGTGACACTGAGCGAAACAGATTGTCCAGAAGTTTCCATAACAACTACAATTACCAATTATTTAAAGCAACATGTCCCATACCATGTCATAAAAGATAACATAATTATTACAGGCAAGATCTAGTCAAATTGTTCTGTTCCGACAACTCAGATTTTTATTACAGACAATTGTTTATTGTTCTAGGTCTTTCCTAGCCTCGATTTCACAGCAAGCTAAGCAAATAAGCATCCTAAGCACCTGTCACATACGTTAAAGTAAAAGCCAATACACATAGTGTAAAGGTGAGCATACAAGTTTAATAGATATAGTAGGGTTCGAAATCGTTACGCATAACCAGCACCTACACAGTGTAAAATGAGGCATGCTAGTTATCGACATGAACCTATCGATACCAATGACTGCGGGTTGACTGCCCAAGGCAGTTCGTAATACACACTCACCACTGTGAGCCATTTAACAAATTGTACTTAACAACCCCTGAGTGAATAGGTGCTGAGTCCAAACAAATAGTACTATCGTTGCTAAGTCAGGTAGACAGCATTCCATGTGTAAACATAACTAACAAACAAGCATCCATTAAGTGCGGTAATCGGTTAGTGTTTAAAGTATTGCGTAGTGTGTTCGATGTGATTAGAATAAGAAACGTATGTAACACCCAAAAGTGCGTAAAGCAAAAAGGGATCGAGTATACTCACAGCGAATGAATTAATGGATTGAAGGGAGCGCTTAGAGCGGATAATAGCCTGAACAGTTATTGATAACATAACAATAAGCGGCGCGTAAAACGGAACAAAGTGTTAGTGGGTCGAACAGCAATCCGATCGGATGGCAATCCGATCGGGTGGCCGGTCGTTCGGGTGACAATCCGTTCGGACGGTCGTCCGATCGGGTGACCGTTCGAGTGGACTGTTACCTCGTTTGGGATGGATATGTTTGTGTATGATGGCTTGACATTTGAAGTTTTCGTTGTAGTACTTTGAAAACATAGAAGTATCTCTACCTTTCAGGTCGATCGATCGAACGACCGTTCGATCGGACGACGAACCGATTCGTTGGACACTTCCGTGAGAACAAGTTCTCAGCGGTTTGTCACTCGATCGGGCGGTAGTCCGATCGGGTGGCAACCCTTATACATTGAACATGTTGAAAATTGTTTAAGTGTTGAAGTCAGAATGTTACACGGTCGAGTGACAATCCGATCGGGTGGCTATCCGATCGGTCAGTAGTTCATTCCACGTCCCCAACTTCAAATGTTTGAAATGGATGATAAGTGTGGGGCCAAGGTGCAAGCCGATTGGGTGGCAACCCGATCGGGTGACAATCCGATCGAACAGCAGTCCGATCCGGCGACACTCCAACCTGGTCGACCTGATCGTCTTCTTCCTTGGTCATTTTGATAGTTTGTCGCTTTATCGAGATGATTTTGATGACGTATTAGACAACAGAAACCTCGTCACTACTTAGTAACCTGATCGGACAGGAATCACCCAATTCCGGCCGGTTAACTGTTCGAGACGGTGTTCCATGTTTAACCTGAAATCGGTAATCTCGTGGATAGAATCCAGATCTTGAACCAACACATCAACATGCAAGAGTAGAAGGTTAGAACAAGCTCCGATTCCATCGGTTTTGAGTGCATTGAGTGTAAAAGAGTTGAAAGAAAGTTGGAAAACCATCTTTCAATCCTTTTCACCTTGATTATGTTTAGATCTATGAAAGATCTTTGTTCATTTATGTGGAAATCGTTCAGATCTAAGTTGTTCTTGAGGGATTGAAGCCAAATCATGAAGTTCATAAGAACAATATGATGACATCATCCTAGAACACCTCAAATCTAGTGATTTCACGGTTAAAAGTTAAGAATTAAAAGATAGAAAGGTGTAGGAGTGCGTGTAGATTAAGAAAGTACAAGATTTAGATGGAAAACTTACAAGAATCGCGAGAAATCTGAAGAAAAGTGGGCAAGAACGCTGGTCGGATGAGAGTTGCCGAAAATGGTAAGTTTGATGTTGACAGGGGAGTATTTATAGGCTTACCATAAAAGGAAAGGAGGAGGAGGGGCTGGTCGATCGAGTGGCTACCCTGGTCGGGTGGCACCTCGATCGGATGGCTGTCCGATCGGGTGGCAGCTCGATTGGCTGGCCACTCGATTGGTGTGCACGGCGCGACGAGTTTTGACGTTTCGATTGCGATTGCGAGCATTGCGATGCGATAGAGTTTCCTAGTCAAATTACTTTTAATCCCAACTAGTATATCAACATACAATCATCCTTATTTCGTATTCGTTTAGCATTTGCGATTCGATTGCGATTAAGTTTTGATTGCGTTTCGATTAACCGCCACACATAAACATAATTAAACATGAACAAGTGACACATAAGGCACACATACACATAGAATAATAACAAAAACGCGTAATTCGAGTTGCGAGTGCGACTGCGATAGTGATAAAGCGATAAGACATGCGATAAATATCGAATAAACCTCGATTATTAATAAGTACTCCACATAATACAACTAACGTAAAGCATAAAATAGACTAACTATAAGTCAAAGAAGTCAAAACAAGAATTGAGCAAGGAGTGACAGATTGCAGTTAGCAATCTTGTCTCCCTTTGACTTCAATCTTGACTTTGAATTTGATTTCCGAAACACGGGGTGTTACACGTTGTCACACCGTCTCCAATGTGACAACTGGCCCAAACCGGTAATTTCCGTACACACTAATTATTGCTTAATGACTGCAATTATGAGTTTAATTGTCAGCAATATCTGAACACATGATTAAACAAGTGAATTCATGCATGTTGTATACTACAAAATATTGCTTTATGAATAAACGAGAGCGTTGCGTCAGAATAATAGTAAACTCACCGGTAAGACACAATGTGTCAACAGAACTGCAGAAAGCAGTCAGACATAAGAATTGAGGCCTAGGTGTAGGTCCGACGACAAAAGTACATTAAAACCCAAGAGTATATGTAAGGGTTTAATTTATATACATTGCGAAAGCAAAAATAAGCACTAAAAAGCACCCGAAACGCACTTTAAGTGCAGAACTTATACAAATCGGCAATAATTCAGCATTTAGACATATAAATATTATGCGGAAATGTCGTTTTATTATCCAGAATATTTCCCTAAGTATTGGGAATTGAAAGAGTACAAGAAAGGTACTTAAAAGACACTAAAAAAGTGTAATTTAGCACTTTAACGAATCGGTATGTAACCGAACAACCGGAGATTACCCGGAACATAAAAATAATGTCAATGACATTGTTTATACTTTTCTGAGCTAGTTAGGGTCCCCGAACACCCTAACACCCTTTATATTACACTACACACTAGTAACCGGGTTTAATCCCTAAACTAACTAATCGGTTAAGAATTACACTTTACCCCCCCCCCCTTTAAAGAGTGGCCGGTTATGGAAGGGCCCCACCAAGATCTTTCTTAATCTTGCAAGATCACACAAGATACCCTCTAAAATCTTGCCAATATATCCTATAATCTTCCTTGGATTCATCTATGTACTATGTGATCTTGTGAATATTGTGTGAGATCTTACAAGTACCATAAAAAGGCATAAGCACTTCACATAATCACCACTCCAACTCCCCTCTCTTTCCCTCTAGAACTTACGGCCAACACCCCCTAGATTCACCATCTTTTTTCTAGCAAGATCTCTAGTAATCTAATGATAGATTGTGTTAGTACTTCATGGGACATAAGAACCTTTGGGTATTAGCACATGAGATTATCTATAAGATCAAGGTTATACACACATGAACATTAACAACACACAACACCAACTAAAACTCTCCCTCTTGCTCTCTCAAACTCACGGCCAAACACCCCTAATCCATCCATCATATTTTCAACCTTGATCTTCATATTTCAAGCACACACAAGTGTTAAGGGTCACATATTAGGAGTCTTGGAGCAAACGGAAGGCGAAGGACCTCTCTACTTTGCTTTTATCCACTCGATTTGTGCTTAGATTCTTCCCTAGCCTTGAGCTAGAGGTATAATGCTTAAAACTCATACTTTAACTTATCTAAAGTGGTTAAAAGGATTTGTGTTGGTTAAATCTGGTTAAAATACGAAATGATGCACAAAAGTTTACTAAAAGCATGAAAAATGGTGGTTAATAGCATATAAGTTGTGTAAAAGTTGTAGTATTTGAAATACATGGTTATCTAGACCCGATCTATGATGTGGTGGCTCGGATCATCGTTTAACCCGGTTTGGTAAGATCATGGATCTTAACATAAAGCTATTTTGGAGGTAACAAGGGTTAAAAGGTGAAACCCTACCACACATAAACCATGAACTTGTGTAAAAATGTTTTAACTTGTACAAAAGTGTTTAAAACTAGTAGATCTACGTATCTACAAGCGGTATTTTCAAAGGACCAAGTGTCCAAGAAATCACATGTTCTAAACCGGATCTTGCACAAACAAAAGTGGTTTTTGTGAACAAACAAGTGTATGGATACTTGTGTAACAAAAGTTTTAACGAAGAAATAGTTTTCGTAAAAACCGACTAGAAGTTGTAAAACTTCATATTCTTTAAAAATAAAGTTTTTAAGAAATTAAACTTATTTTTAAAGATAACAAGACTTACTAAATGTGCTAGTAAGTTACTACACAATCTTGGTAAATATCCAAGTTCATGAAGTGGGGAAAAGTAGTGATTATTGTTGATAATTGTTGTTGCTGATTATTGATGATTGATGGTGATTTAAAAGAAAATAAACACACGTTTTGAAAACGTGGGAAACCTCCATTTTTAGGGGAAACTCTGTCAAAATTTTTATAAATTTTGACACTTAGAAAAATATAAGTTTTTGAGAAACTTATTCCCTAAAAATGTGTTTAAGAGTATTACTAAGGTTTCCCTGATTTTGATGATAAGAAATGAGGATTTCTTCAAGAATAAAAATGGATAATAAGTATATATTTTTGAGAGAAAAATATATATTATTTGATCACCAACTTGTGTGTTAAGTGTATATAGTATGTGTTATACGTGCTAGTGTATTAAGACTTAAAAATACACTAAATACTCATGAGGAGTAGAAATATAAAAATACACGTACAACATACAAGAAACATAATTCGGGTGCAAAGTGCAAAACATAAAAGACTTATATTTATTTTTGGAGAAAATAATATAAGTAAGATACGTAGTTAAAAATATGGAATATTTTTAACACAAGAATATATACAAAAGAGAGTGACTGTACTTGTGCGACACAAGTCTAATGACTAACGTTAAGAAAACGCGTATAGGTTACGACGTTAATTAAGCAAATCCGGTGGAGTTTACGACGCTAGGAACGCAAAGTTGTGAGTTCATGCTCCCCCTTTTCTCTTTAACTGTTTTCAGTTTTATAACTTCAGGGGTGAAATACATGTACAAAAGTACAATATTTATAAATGGTATGAGATAAATACAAGAAGTGCACTTGGTGAGAACGAGAACCAAGTGTGACGAAATATAAGAATATGAGAAGCGCATTTGGTGAGACGAGAACCAAGTATAAGGCGCTATGAGAAATGATAACAGGAAACGCGCTTGGTGAGAACGAGAACCAAGTAGGATGCGTTATGAGAAATAGTGTCACGAATAGGGTACAGAAGCACCATTAATCAACGTATACATTCAGACCGCAGAACAAAAGGTTAGATCTAACGGGTGCCTGGCAGCCACACTCCCGGTCGGGGCGAGAACCGAGGAAGTGCTTTTGTGTCTCAGAATATACCAATTAAATGCCTTAGGTTTGGTGACTTCCTATGACGTGTCACATGTTAATGGCTTTGCAACCCATTAACAATCTGATAATTACAGAAATACTGTAATTACATAAAATTCATACCATACAAAAAAAGAAAATTGATAAATAACTTGAAGTACGTGGGGTACTCAAGAGGATTGATAAATAACTTGAAGTACGTGGGGTACTCAAGAGAATTGATATGTAACTTGAAGTACGTGGGGTACTCAAGAAAAGATTGAATTATGCATGAGTACGTGATGTACACACGAAACTGGATTTATATATGAAAACTTGATTTACTCACAAACTATGTTTTCATACAAAGTATACAAACATGAAATACAAAACTGCATGAATTCACACCAACATTATGTTGACGTTTTTCCAAAAACTCACATGTATTTCAGGTAACTAGGATGGATGTGCGCGTGGTCTTGCTTATGCTCGTGGATGTCGCTTGTGTTTAACGTTAAATTAAGTTGTAAACTTTTGAGACAATGTTTTAAGCTGTCTAGCGATGTAAACGCTAAACTTATGTTTTCAAATCATGGTATTTGATGTTATTTTATGAGCATGTAGCATGTTTACTCTTCGTATGCAATGAGAACCTTTCATGATCACACCTCGTGCTTCCGCCATAGAAAGGGGTGTGACAGATTGGTATCAGAGCTGCGATTGTAGTGAACCAGGATTCCTTCTCGAGTCTAGTCTACAATCTCTAGGATCCATTCACGAAAACAATTTTTTAAAGAGTTTTCATTGCATAAAACGTCCCGCGACATCCACTACCTGAAACTGTCTACATGAGTCTAGAAAAGACACTACGAGACTTAGAGTGCACTTGAGTAGCACTTGTCATTGACTAGAAATTACTTGCAATTATGTGTGATAATTAGCATGTACTAGAGGTAGAATGTCACAAGTATACGTGACTTTACCTGAAAGCAATGGCCTATCTGAAGGAAGAAATACGAGGATGAAACGAACTGTGCGGACTGTGCAAGGGGTTACGTAATTATGGATGCATACATAATTATGGGATTCAGTGCACAGAAACCACAGCAAGTCTTGTCACGTATAGACTCCCCCAGAGCAAGCCTACTAAGTACTCTGCTAGAGTAATAATTGTTTGATGTCACTTATGTGGTATATATATACCTGTGAATATATGTGATACTACTGTTTAGGGTGACGATATCAAACAAATGCCTAACCCTATTGTGTTATGTTCTGTCAGAACATGGCACCCAGGAAAACTGTGAATGCTCGCAATGACGATCAACCTCCTCCTCCCCTACTGCCAAGAACTGCTGAGGAGCTGAACGCTCTACTGGAGGAAAGGATCTCCGCTGCTATCGCCCAGTACAAGGCGAACCGAACTCAAGACAGTGGAGGACCAAGCAACGCTAGGGGTAATGGGAATGGAGATTCGTCTGGAGGCAATGCAGCTCAAGGTTGCACTTTCAAGCAGTTCCTCGACTGCAAGCCGCTGAACTATGACGGCACGGGAGGTGCAGTAGCATTTGTGCGCTGGACGGAGAAGACTGAAGCTACTTTCCGCATGAGCAAGTGTACTGCGGATCAACAAGTCACCTTTGCTACTGGGTTGTTTGTCGATGAAGCTCTGACTTGGTGGAACCTGCAAGCCCAAACTTTGGGTGATGATGCCGCTTATGGCCTAACTTGGAATGCACTGAAGGAAAGAATGAGAGAGAAGTACTGCTCTCGTGCCGAACTCCAAAGGCTGGAGACAGAGTTCTGGCACTTGACTATGGAAGGTGCTGACATCAATGGTTACACTCGAAGGTTCCACGATCTGTCTAGAGTGCTTCCTTACATGGTGACTCCTGAATTTAAGCGTGTGGAACGCTACATTTGGGGACTGGCCTCAGAATTTCGTGGCATGGTGACGTCGGCCAAACCTCAAACGATCACCGAGGCTGTAACTCTGGCTGTCAGCCTTACTGAAGATTGTGTTCGTATGAAGAAGCTATCATTGAACCCCACTGAGAAGACCGAGACGCATGCTGAGTCGTCCGGTGACAAAAAGAGAAAGCATACAAGTTTGAACCAAGCAACTCGTAACAACAAGGGTTTCAGCAAGAAGCGTGACACTAACCCGTCTCAGGAGACGAAAACACATGCAACCAAGGCATACCAAGGCTCCATGCCTAGATGCCAAAAATGTAAGTATCACCATGATGGAGCTTGTCGCATTCCAAGGTGCGACAAATGTGGTAAATTGGGTCATCAAACAGAAGACTGTTGGGGAAAAGGAAAGAACCGAAATGGAAACGGTGCTGGTAACAAGAATGGTAACGGGAAGGGGCAGAACCAAGGATGCTTCAAGTGTGGAAGCAATGATCATTTCATGAAGAACTGCCCAGATAGAAACAACGCTCCGGTTCGAGCATTTGTGATTGGAGCAAGAGACGCACGCGAGGACCCTAACGTGGTCACCGGTACGTTTCTCGTTAACAATCACTTCGCATCCATATTATTTGACACTGGCGCCGATTATAGCTTCATGTCTGTGGAATTTAAACGTATACTCGGAATAGAATCTAGTAGATTAGAAATTCCTTATTCCATAGAACTAGCCAATGGTAAACTCGTTGAATCGAGCGAAGTTGTTAGAGGCTGCACACTAGAACTTGGCGAACGGAATTTTAGCATCGATCTCTTACCTATTCAATTGGGTAGCTTCGATGTAGTGGTCGGAATGGACTGGTTGTCCAAGAACAGAGCTGAAGTTATCTGTCATGAGAAAATCATTCGCATCCCTCTAGCGAATGATGGAACTCTCATTGTACATGGGGAAAAACGAGACGCGCCTCTTCGAATCATCAGCTGTATGAAGGCACAGAAGTGCTTGAGGAAAGGATGTGTCGCTTTCCTAGCACACGTTATAGACAAGAAGGCTGTGGAGCCAAAACTCGAAGATATTCCTGTGGTGAAGGAATTTCCTGATGTGTTCCCCGAGGATCTGCCAGGACTACCTCCGCAACGACAAGTCGAATTTCATATAGACTTGGTTCCGGGAGCTGCTCCTGTAGCCAAGGCACCCTATCGACTTGCTCCATCCGAAATGCAAGAATTATCTACACAACTCCAGGAGTTGTTGGATAAAGGATTCATAAGGCCAAGCTTCTCACCCTGGGGAGCTCCAGTATTGTTCGTGAAGAAGAAGGATGGAACACTGCGGATGTGTATCGATTACAGGGAACTAAACAAGCTCACTATCAAGAATCGGTATCCACTACCGAGGATTGATGACTTATTTGATCAACTGCAAGGATCAAGCTACTATTCCAAGATCGACCTTCGATCTGGATATCATCAGCTGAAAATCCAAGAGGAAAGCGTACCGAAGACTGCATTCAGAACGCGATATGGGCACTACGAATTTCTGGTAATGCCGTTTGGGCTGACGAATGCACCAGCGGTCTTCATGGATCTGATGAACCGCGTTTGCAAACCATATCTCGATAAATTCGTGATTGTATTTATCGATGATATCCTGATTTACTCGCGAACGAAAGAAGAGCACGAGCAACATCTCAGAACCATCTTGGAACTACTGAAGAAAGAGAAGCTTTATGCAAAGTTCTCGAAATGCGAATTCTGGATTCGCGAAGTACAATTTCTTGGTCACGTGGTGAATGAGAAAGGCATTCATGTAGACCCGTCCAAGATAGAAGCAATAAAGAATTGGGAAGCTCCCAAGACCCCAACTGAAGTTCGACAATTTTTGGGTTTAGCGGGCTATTACCGGCGATTCATCGAGAATTTCTAAAAAATAGCTCAACCGCTAACGACCCTTACACAGAAGGACATGAAATACGACTGGGGTCACAAACAAGAAGAAGCCTTTCAGCTACTTAAGAACAAGCTCTGCGATGCACCAATACTATCGTTACCCGAAGGCACTGAAGACTTCGTGGTATACTGCGACGCCTCACGACAAGGCTTGGGTTGCGTGCTCATGCAACGCCAAAAAGTCATCGCTTACGCTTCGAGACAACTGAAGGTTCATGAAAGAAATTATACCACTCACGACCTAGAGCTGGGCGCAGTGGTATTCGCCTTGAAGATTTGGCGACATTATTTATATGGTACTCAATGTACAATCTTCACAGATCACAAAAGCTTACAACACATATTTGATCAGAAGGAATTGAATATGCGCCAGCGACGTTGGGTCAAGCTGCTGAATGATTATGACTGTGAGATTAAGTACCATCCTGGAAAGGCAAACGTTGTAGCAGACGCGTTGAGCCGAAAGGAAAGGGTTAAGACCCTAAGGGTTCGAGCATTGGAAATGACGATTCGAACGAACCTCACTGCACGCATTCGGGATGCACAACAAGAAGCTCTTAAAGAAGAGAACCGTAAAGCTGAATACCTCCGGGGTGCATTGAAATACATGGTGCCAAATGAAGAGGGAGCCTTATACTTCAAGAAGCGTATCTGGGTTCCACTCTGTGGTGGCATACGTGAGGTCATCCTTAATGAAGCCCACAAATCGAGATATTCGATCCATCCAGGATCGGACAAGATGTACCAAGACTTGAAAGAGTACTATTGGTGGCCGAGACTCAAAAGCGACGTTGCTGTTTATGTTGGAAAATGCCTAACCTGTGCGAAGGTTAAGGCCGAATATCAGAAACCGTCCGGCCTACTACAACAACCAGAGATTCCCGTGTGGAAGTGGGAACAAATCTCTATGGACTTCATAACAAAATTACCCAGGACCCCGAGAGGGCACGATATGATATGGGTAATAGTTGATCGATTGACGAAGTCTGCACATTTCCTACCAATCCGGGAGAAAGACAGCACTGGAAAGCTTGCTGAAATATATTTAAGGGAAATTGTGGCACGACATGGAGTGCCAATCTCAATCATTTCAGACAGAGATGGACGCTTTGTCTCAAGAATCTGGCAATCATTTCAGGAAGCCTTTGGATCTCAGTTAGATCTGAGCACGGCATTCCATCCGCAAACAGACGGCCAGAGCGAACGGACTATACAAACATTAGAAGATATGCTTCGCGCATGTGTCATGGATCTAGGCGGCAGCTGGGATACTCATCTACCTTTAATTGAGTTTTCCTACAATAACAGTTATCATACGAGCATAAAAGCCGCGCCGTTCGAAGCTCTGTATGGCCGCAAATGCCGATCGCCCTTATGTTGGGCAGACGCTGGAGATAAACGTATGGTTGGTCCTGAACTTGTACAAGAGACAACCGACAAGATTGCGCAGATCCGAGAGCGCATTAAGGCGGCTCGAGAACGACAAAAGAGCTACGCGGATCCAAATAGAAAATCGGTAGATTTCAAGGTGGGAGACAAGGTGTTGTTAAAAGTCTCACCATGGAAGGGCGTAGTCAGGTTTGGAAAACGTGGAAAGCTGAATCCACGATACATCGGACCATTCAGAATTTTGAAGAGAATTGGTACCGTGGCATACAAGTTGGAGTTACCGGCAGAACTTAATGGAGTACATGATACGTTTCATGTATCCAACCTGAAGAAGAGTCCAACACAAGAAAACGTGACCATCCCGTTGGATGAAGTGCATATTGATGAAGCCCTCCGATTTACAGAACGACCCGTTGAGGTTACTGACTGGAAAGTCAACAAGACCAGGAGGAGCAGTGTGAAACTTGTCAAAGTACGTTGGAGCTCTAAGCACGGACCCGAGTACACATGGGAACGTGAAGACCAGTTCAAGAAAAAGTATCCCCACCTATTCAAGAAGACTCCAGCGAGAGTTAGTTCAGCCTGAATTTCGGGACGAAATTCTTTTAACGGGGGGAGACTGTGACAACTGGCCCAAACCGGTAATTTCCGTACACACTAATTATTGCTTAATGACTGCAATTATGAGTTTAATTGTCAGCAATATCTGAACACATGATTAAACAAGTGAATTCATGCATGTTGTATACTACAAAATATTGCTTTATGAATAAACGAGAGCGTTGCGTCAGAATAATAGTAAACTCACCGGTAAGACACAATGTGTCAACAGAACTGCAGAAAGCAGTCAGACATAAGAATTGAGGCCTAGGTGTTGGTCCGACGACAAAAGTACATTAAAACCCAAGAGTATATGTAAGGGTTTAATTTATATACATTGCGAAAGCAAAAATAAGCACTAAAAAGCACCCGAAACGCACTTTAAGTGCAGAACTTATACAAATCGGCAATAATTCAGCATTTAGACATATAAATATTATGCGGAAATGTCGTTTTATTATCCAGAATATTTCCCTAAGTATTGGGAATTGAAAGAGTACAAGAAAGGTACTTAAAAGACACTAAAAAAGTGTAATTTAGCACTTTAACGAATCGGTATGTAACCGAACAACCGGAGATTACCCGGAACATAAAAATAATGTCAATGACATTGTTTATACTTTTCTGAGCTAGTTAGGGTCCCCGAACACCCTAACACCCTTTATATTACACTACACACTAGTAACCGGGTTTAATCCCTAAACTAACTAATCGGTTAAGAATTACACTTTACCCCCCCCCCCTTTAAAGAGTGGCCGGTTATGGAAGGGCCCCACCAAGATCTTTCTTAATCTTGCAAGATCACACAAGATACCCTCTAAAATCTTGCCAATATATCCTATAATCTTCCTTGGATTCATCTATGTACTATGTGATCTTGTGAATATTGTGTGAGATCTTACAAGTACCATAAAAAGGCATAAGCACTTCACATAATCACCACTCCAACTCCCCTCTCTTTCCCTCTAGAACTTACGGCCAACACCCCCTAGATTCACCATCTTTTTTCTAGCAAGATCTCTAGTAATCTAATGATAGATTGTGTTAGTACTTCATGGGACATAAGAACCTTTGGGTATTAGCACATGAGATTATCTATAAGATCAAGGTTATACACACATGAACATTAACAACACACAACACCAACTAAAACTCTCCCTCTTGCTCTCTCAAACTCACGGCCAAACACCCCTAATCCATCCATCATATTTTCAACCTTGATCTTCATATTTCAAGCACACACAAGTGTTAAGGGTCACATATTAGGAGTCTTGGAGCAAACGGAAGGCGAAGGACCTCTCTACTTTGCTTTTATCCACTCGATTTGTGCTTAGATTCTTCCCTAGCCTTGAGCTAGAGGTATAATGCTTAAAACTCATACTTTAACTTATCTAAAGTGGTTAAAAGGATTTGTGTTGGTTAAATCTGGTTAAAATACGAAATGATGCACAAAAGTTTACTAAAAGCATGAAAAATGGTGGTTAATAGCATATAAGTTGTGTAAAAGTTGTAGTATTTGAAATACATGGTTATCTAGACCCGATCTATGATGTGGTGGCTCGGATCATCGTTTAACCCGGTTTGGTAAGATCATGGATCTTAACATAAAGCTATTTTGGAGGTAACAAGGGTTAAAAGGTGAAACCCTACCACACATAAACCATGAACTTGTGTAAAAATGTTTTAACTTGTACAAAAGTGTTTAAAACTAGTAGATCTACGTATCTACAAGCGGTATTTTCAAAGGACCAAGTGTCCAAGAAATCACATGTTCTAAACCGGATCTTGCACAAACAAAAGTGGTTTTTGTGAACAAACAAGTGTATGGATACTTGTGTAACAAAAGTTTTAACGAAGAAATAGTTTTCGTAAAAACCGACTAGAAGTTGTAAAACTTCATATTCTTTAAAAATAAAGTTTTTAAGAAATTAAACTTATTTTTAAAGATAACAAGACTTACTAAATGTGCTAGTAAGTTACTACACAATCTTGGTAAATATCCAAGTTCATGAAGTGGGGAAAAGTAGTGATTATTGTTGATAATTGTTGTTGCTGATTATTGATGATTGATGGTGATTTAAAAGAAAATAAACACACGTTTTGAAAACGTGGGAAACCTCCATTTTTAGGGGAAACTCTGTCAAAATTTTTATAAATTTTGACACTTAGAAAAATATAAGTTTTTGAGAAACTTATTCCCTAAAAATGTGTTTAAGAGTATTACTAAGGTTTCCCTGATTTTGATGATAAGAAATGAGGATTTCTTCAAGAATAAAAATGGATAATAAGTATATATTTTTGAGAGAAAAATATATATTATTTGATCACCAACTTGTGTGTTAAGTGTATATAGTATGTGTTATACGTGCTAGTGTATTAAGACTTAAAAATACACTAAATACTCATGAGGAGTAGAAATATAAAAATACACGTACAACATACAAGAAACATAATTCGGGTGCAAAGTGCAAAACATAAAAGACTTATATTTATTTTTGGAGAAAATAATATAAGTAAGATACGTAGTTAAAAATATGGAATATTTTTAACACAAGAATATATACAAAAGAGAGTGACTGTACTTGTGCGACACAAGTCTAATGACTAACGTTAAGAAAACGCGTATAGGTTACGACGTTAATTAAGCAAATCCGGTGGAGTTTACGACGCTAGGAACGCAAAGTTGTGAGTTCATGCTCCCCCTTTTCTCTTTAACTGTTTTCAGTTTTATAACTTCGGGGGTGAAATACATGTACAAAAGTACAATATTTATAAATGGTATGAGATAAATACAAGAAGTGCACTTGGTGAGAACGAGAACCAAGTGTGACGAAATATAAGAATATGAGAAGCGCATTTGGTGAGACGAGAACCAAGTATAAGGCGCTATGAGAAATGATAACAGGAAACGCGCTTGGTGAGAACGAGAACCAAGTAGGATGCGTTATGAGAAATAGTGTCACGAATAGGGTACAGAAGCACCATTAATCAACGTATACATTCAGACCGCAGAACAAAAGGTTAGATCTAACGGGTGCCTGGCAGCCACACTCCCGGTCGGGGCGAGAACCGAGGAAGTGCTTTTGTGTCTCAGAATATACCAATTAAATGCCTTAGGTTTGGTGACTTCCTATGACGTGTCACATGTTAATGGCTTTGCAACCCATTAACAATCTGATAATTACAGAAATACTGTAATTACATAAAATTCATACCATACAAAAAAAGAAAATTGATAAATAACTTGAAGTACGTGGGGTACTCAAGAGGATTGATAAATAACTTGAAGTACGTGGGGTACTCAAGAGAATTGATATGTAACTTGAAGTACGTGGGGTACTCAAGAAAAGATTGAATTATGCATGAGTACGTGATGTACACACGAAACTGGATTTATATATGAAAACTTGATTTACTCACAAACTATGTTTTCATACAAAGTATACAAACATGAAATACAAAACTGCATGAATTCACACCAACATTATGTTGACGTTTTTCCAAAAACTCACATGTATTTCAGGTAACTAGGATGGATGTGCGCGTGGTCTTGCTTATGCTCGTGGATGTCGCTTGTGTTTAACTTTAAATTAAGTTGTAAACTTTTGAGACAATGTTTTAAGCTGTCTAGCGATGTAAACGCTAAACTTATGTTTTCAAATCATGGTATTTGATGTTATTTTATGAGCATGTAGCATGTTTACTCTTCGTATGCAATGAGAACCTTTCATGATCACACCTCGTGCTTCCGCCATAGAAAGGGGTGTGACATCCAATAACTCAAGCTTAGAAAACTTTTTGAAAACTGCACCCACTGACCATCTGTTCGAATGGTCATCCGATCGGATGACCATCCGTCCAGATGATCTGTTGATGATAACACTTGTTGTTTGTTTTTACAGGACACTATGATCAAAACATCGAAAACTTTGTCAATTCACAAACACCCACTATTCGAATGGTCATCCGCCCGGATGACCATCCGCTCAGGTAGTGCGTTAGGCACTTTAACTCGATTTTCACACTATTCGACACTCTGTTCCCGACCGTGTCAGCACTTAGAGGACTTATGCTCTATTTCCGCACGCAGGCTGATCCAGTGCTCCTTTCGATCCAATCCTACTGTGTTTAGGATTCTAAGCACCCACTGTTAGTATACTCGATCCCTTTTTTTAGACACTTTTGGGATGCAATATGTATTCTATATCAAACACTTGACACTTGAAACTTATTTGAAATATACTCTATCCGCATTAAAAATGAAAACATGATACTTGTGATACTTGAGACTTATATGCTATGTGAACGTTCGATTCTTATGTGTAGCTCGCCTTAACAATTATAGCGCTATAGGGGTAACGAACCGGTCTTTGAGTCTTGGGGAGTATTGTTAAGTTTTGATTCTTTTACCTCCTCTTCATTGCGATGTAGTAGGAAAGGCACGGTAATACGTTGGAGACTTGGGTTATCATATGAACCACGTTAACTAGCATGCTGAAACTTGTGATATGTTGTTCATGTTGGATATGAGTTTTATTCGTTTAAACTATTATGCTATGTATTCAAACTTGTATACTCGCCAACATTTTTGTTGATTTTATTTTAATACATGTTACAGGTTAATAGGCAAAGGAAACAAGAAATCAAGCTAGGATGACCTTAGAAACTCGTCTTAGAAAGACAATATTTTGAAACTTGTTGAATGTTGACGACACTTTGATACTATTTAGATCATGTTTTGAGTTGTATGACAATTTAAGTTCGTTTATGAAATTTTGATTAATCTATATCGAAACAAGTAGTGTTATGGATTCTCTTGAGCAATCTGATTCACTTAGTGCTGCGCCCTGATGTTTCCGCCAACGGTTGGGGTGTGACAAATTGGTATCAGAGCCATAACTATAGGGAATTAGGAAAAAGTAGAAATACTTTGCCCTATTCTATGTGACAACCGGTGAATTACGGCCCTTAATTACGTAATTTACAGGTGATTAACGCGATAATGAATAGTGATTAAGACGTAGATTAACTCATTTAGGCCCTTGGAGTGCCCAGGAACGTTTATTCGACTGTACAGTGCGCGTATGGTGATTTACGGGAAAACCTCAGACAAACATACATACACACAACCAAACTGTATATTTTGGATTGCTTGAAGATCTATACAAGATCTCTTAACCTAGATTTCCTTTTCCTTGAAAATCTCTACAAATCTTACCAAAATCCATACAAAATCTCTACAAGAGATCTTGTCTCAAGATTTGAAACCCACAAGATCTCTACAAGATCTACAATCTATAAATATCCATGCCTGATTTTATCTATATACACACACAAAACAAAATCTACTACTGCATCTCCTAATTTTCCCTATCTCCCTCTCGAGATCCTACTGCAGATACCCACAAATCCCACATCACATATGAGCATTATCTTTCTCAAATACATTCAACAACAAAGCCAAACATCCACTTGTTTCCTCCTCTCCCACTCGATACCCCCCCCCTCTTCGAGGTGTGTAATCGGCTGACCATCACCACCACCGTCTGGTGGTGGTGCAATGACTAGAGGTGAGGGAGAGAGAGAGACTGGAGATCGGAACAGCAGAAGGAACGGCGGAGACGACGGCTTGCCGACAACTGCTTATGGATGGCGGGGTACTGGTCTCCTCCGACGAGCTTCCGCGTGGTTGAAGATGATGTGATGTTGCAGATGGTTGGCTCATTCTGGTTCAGATCGGGTCAGCAGCCGAGGTGGTTGCGTGTTCAAAACAACAGCGGTGGTGGTGACTTTTCCGACCACCCGACGGCTACGGTGGTGGTGTATTCTCTGCCTTCCTTCTTGATTCAGGTTATTTTTGGCTCAAGATTAGATTCAGTACACAGGGGGTTCAACAGGTTCTAATCTCATCGCTTCGGGTTTCGGGTCAGATCCAGTTCAAGTCTCGTGTCAGATTGTAGTATTGGTTCAACTCGGGTTTCGGGTCAGATCCGGTTCAAGTCTCGGGTCAGATTGTAGTATTGGTTCGACTCGGGTTATGTTTGGTTTGGTCAAAGCTGGTCAATAGAAGACTCGGCTCGGTGCAGTTTTGGGTCTTGATTCAGCTCGGTCAGTTAGTCAACGGTTAGATTTAGTGCTCGTTCAACTTCAGTCAACAAAAGTCAGCGGTCATCACTCGGGTCAACAACGGTCACACAGGTCAAATGCGCTCAACTCAGGACCGGTAAAGTTTAAACGTAACAAGTTATTGCGTTATTTTTAGAGTTATAGTTGCACGCAACCGAGCTCGAACCGATTCAATTTGAAATTAGTTTACATTTATTTAATATACTCGACGAAAATTTTATATAGATTGCTTATAATATTGAATTGTTGATTGATTTTTGACAAATAGCGACAACTTGAGTTGTCGGGGTTATTCCAAAAATAGAGGAAACTCTGCCCAATTTTCATAAAAGTCCGAAATACGACACGTCTTTATATAGTTTAAAAACGACACTTAACGGAATTCGAGTTTTATTATGAAATAACTATAAAACTATCTTTATTTTGGCGACGATTTACGAAACACAAAACGGAAACTTTAAACGTTTTGACAAACATGATTTCTTAAGTAACGAAACTCGAAAACTTTTATAAAATAGATAATTATTTATATGTATTTCGAATGCCCAAAACCCGGAATTATTTTGTAAAATAAATATAGTTGCGTATATTTATTTCCAAACATCGTTATTCGTATATTTTTATAAAATAAATATAATTGTTTATATTTATTTCAAATGACGATACTTCATATACTTTTATAAAAATAAGTATAATGATTTATATTTATTTCGAACTTCTAAACGAAGAAAGATACATTGCCGTAAGATTATCACAAGCGATATTTCTAACTGATTAGTTTCGATAATAACGATGCTTATATAAATATAACTATATATGTTTATTTGCGTTTTACGAAAACTACAACGGTGTGTTATCGTATCATATACGACGTTTCGAATACGTACCATTATTCACTTACGTATTTCTATTCGCGACAACTAACACGGTGACGTAAATATATTTATATTTAAATATATAAATATATATATTCTAAACCATTCAAAATCCAAGTCGTTTTCGAGACTTAGTTTATCCCGGTCATAAACGGGATCAACTAACAACAGTTTGGTTATTTCAAACCAAAATATTCACACCTTCCTTCGTAGAGTCGTTTTGCTAACGACTCGGTAGAGCTCGGACACGTAGATTAGCTACGTTTATTTAGAAAACTCATAAGTATTCCTTCGTAGGAATGTCGTAGTTGCACGCTAGCCACTTCACGTTCTTGGAACGACACTACAGAATCACACTAAGCTAGCTTTGCACAGGAATATCCAGGTGAGTTCATAACCCCACCTTTTTACGGTTTTACATTTTTATAAATGTTTTCGGGGTGGAAAGACATGCACGTTTTAAGTTTTCGATGAACAAAGATTGCATATTTTAAACAAGCACGTTTTGCAAGAACATACAAAGTTTTTTAACGAACAAAAACTCATAGTTCTAAACCATGTTACGAATGGATTTCAAGGAACTCAAATGGTTTACGAATGATTTATACTGAATATACCGGTTTTACAAAACAAATACGTATTATCGAAATGTGAATGATTTTCATGATTAGGGATGGGATCGTCCTAGTTATAATAATGGGACTGGGTTGGTTTGCGTTTGAAGAACGGGACACCCAATGAGTTCATGTCCCCCTTTTCGTTAAACTGTTTTGTTTATTAACTTCGGGGGTGGAATAAGTTACGGATGTTTAAATGGTATGAAATGAAATATTAAATCATGTGAGCATAGATTAAATTTGAAATGCCATTAACTCTTAATTAGGGACGAAGGTTAGATCTAACGGGTACGGCCGAACCCCTCTCATGGTACTTGTGACCACTTGAGTGCTTCGGTGTCCCAGTCGAGGTGAATCGACATTAGTCGAGGTGAATCGACATTAGTCGAGGTGAATCGACAATAGTCAAGGTGAATTGACATAGTCGAGGGAAATCGACAAGGATATAAGCCTACTCATTTCGAGTGCTCCCTATGTCCTCACATGTTTTAATGTCCTTGTAAAACATTAATTTGATATGTTCATAAATGCTTTTCATACCGGGGTTTTACAAATTACATACCATGTTTTATACCAATTCAAAGCATAGGATTATGCGGGCATGAAGTCAAAGTCAGGGTGGGCATTGACGGTTATACAAACTTTACAAATACAAGAGTTTACAAATACATGGTTCTACGAACATAATGCGTTACAAATACAAAGTTTCCATATAACTTGACAAGAAAATGATTTTTAAATTCGTTTTCTCAATAATATTTCACAAACCGGTTATCAAAAAGATTTGTTTTAAATCTTTTCCAAAACAAACTATGAACTCGCTCAACTTTATGTTGATTTTTCGCATGTTTCTTTCTCAGGTTGCATATCAAAAACTATGGCACGGTTGGAATAGGAGAACCATTGGAGATTCGAGTACTTAGCAGACGTTCGATTTCTAGAAGTCTTAGCTTGTTTGCTTCCGCTGTGCAATGAAGATACCCGTCCAGTCACGCCAGCTCTGATAATTTCGGGGTGTGACAGTCTATAGTTATAGGACACATGTCTATTATCTAATTGTTTAAAACTGTTGTATTCTACCTTACATGCTTCCTAGCAATACTTCCTTGTTAAACTTACATGCCTTTCCTAAGGCTAACATAATACACACTTAGATGCTTTGAAGACACTCTTGTAACAAAAGTCGAAACGACTCCTCAAAACAGGGGTGATTCCCGCCTTTGATGACGATTTTCACTTAGCGATGCTCATATTTTGCATGAGATTTACCCTCAAGTTAGGAGTGATATCCAAACCTTGAAGGGAAATTTCCATCTCTTATTCTAGTGGTCTTATCTTTTGATAGGTACCAACCATACTAGGGTACGATGTTACCAAGTTAGAGGTGAAACTCGCATGAGTCCCACTCTTCGATTTTTTTTTCAATCTTGCCAAAGTCTCGATTTTTCCCAATCGATTAAGGACGTGTAATGACCGAAAGGACAAATATCGTAGGCCTAAGATCGATGAGCGTATTTGTCTAGTAGGCCAAAGCACGTTACCTTAATTCGAGAAGGGGATCGAATTACTTTGGTTAGTCGACGTTTCTCTACCCGAAACAATCCGATATTTTATGAGCCTCTCTTTTATGTTATCTCGATTATCATGTGGTTTTATGCTTGTTATTATTCCGACCGCTTTCGAGAACGTTACACACCTCGCATGTATCTTCACAATCTAAAACAATAATAATCCATCGTGAACAAACTAAATTTAAGATGTTTTCGTTATTCTATATGATACAAAGTGAAACTTGTTAGGCTATGTGAAATAGCTTGATTAAACTATGAGAAACATGATGAACGTTTTGTGAAGTGTGAAACTACTTGAGCTTTTTATGTAATCATGTGAAACTTTATGCTATGTTACGTGTTGGTGAAACTATATTATTAAACAAGACATTATGATCGAGTCTCACCGATCCTTATTCTGACTCTTCAGATGTCATTAAGTCGTCTATCCAACCCACGTAAGAGGTCAAAGGCTAACACTCAGAAAAAGATAATGTCTTTTATGGTCGACCAAATTGCGCGCATTGTTCCCAAGATTGTCACTGAAATCCAGGGATCAAACACTCCTCCCTCCTCTGTTGACTCGAAAGCAGTCCAACCTAAGCCTGTGAGCTTCGACTATAAACACCTTGTCTCTTTCAACCCTAAGCCTTTCACGGGTAGTGATGGGGTGACTGCTATGTTGGAATGGTTTGACAACATTGAAGTTACTTTCATTAACAGCGAGTGCCCTGAACATCTCAAGACTAGGAGTGCAACTGGCATGTTTCAAGGCAGAGCTTTGGAATGGTGGACCAACGAGAGAAACATCCGCTCAAATGATGAAGCTTATGCTTTACCATGGGCCGAGGTTAGGGAATTGATAATGCTTGAATTCTGCCCTTCCCATGAGCAGCAGAAACTTGAGGACGAATTCTGGCATTTGAAACAAGTTGGTGATGACAATTTGGCTTATACTACCCGCTTTAAGCAACTAGCATAATCGTACCTCATTTGGTGTCTACCCCCAAGCGCATGATCATGAAATACATTCATGGGTTATCTCCTGCTATGCGTGACTCTATTGAAGCAGCTCAGCTCGACTCTATCAAAGAAGTTTACCGACTTGCTGCAAGTCTGAACAACAACCGCGTCCGTGATAAATAGTTTGGCGCATCTACTCCCTCGAAACCAGCTAACCAGATTACCCAGCAACCAAGTGGCAGCAAGAACAAGAAACGAAAGTCTCAAAATTCTAGCTGCAATGCAATTATCCCTACTGCGAATTCAAACCCTGCTTGCAATGCTATTATGCCCGATGCTACCCCAAACCATCCTGCTCCAGAAAACACCAAGAAGTCGTACACTGGGGTTCATCCCAAGTGTGCCACTTGCAACTATCATCACCTTGTCAACGCAACTTGTCGCCAATGTACTACCTGCAAACGCTATGGTCATACATCCCCTTACTGCCGTCAAGCCAATCAGGTTCAGCAAGCACCCCCAGCATAGCCAGATCAGCAGAACCCCAAACCAACAAACAACGTGCGAGCATGCTACAAGTGCAGGGACACCACTCACCTTCGTCCCCAATGTCCCCAGCTGAATCAAGAGCAACAGCAAGCCGCTCGAGGACGAGCATTCAACATCAACACGAATCAAGCACGTAACGACAATGATGTCGTTAATGGTACGTTTCTCATTAATAATCTTTACGCTTCGATACTATTTGATATTGGTGCCGACATAAGCTTTCTGTTCGTAGAATTTGAATCTTTGTTAAACTGTGCACGCTCTAAACTACCTAAGTCATTCTCTGTTGCGATTGCCGATGGTAAGTCGATTCTAGTGGATTCTATTCTTCGTGATTGTTCCCTGACTCTTAACGATCACGTTTTCACTATTGATCTCATACCCATGCAGTTGGGTAGTTTCAATATCATAGTAGGCATGGATTGGTTGCGTAAGAACCATGCTGAAATCGCTTTTCAGAGAAGTACGTTCGTTTACCACTCCCGTCTGGTGATACTTTGCACGTATATGGAGACCGACCTTCTAGAGGACTAAAATTGATGTCATGCACTCAAGCGAATAAATGCTTACATAAACAGTACTTTGCCTTCTTGGCCCACGTAGTGGAATAAAAGGGTAAGGGAAAGAGCGTAACTGATGTTCCAGTAGTGTGTGATTTCCCAGATGTCTTCCCTGAGGATCTTCCTGGTCTTCCTCCACCTCGATCTGTTGATTTTCGTATTGACCTCATACCTGGTTCGACTCCTGTTGCCAAGGCTTCGTACCGACTTGCACCCTTTGAGATGCAAGAATTATCTTGTTACTCGATAAAGGCTTTATACGTCTAAGTACATCACCTTGGGGTGCTCCTGTGCTATTCGTCAAGAAGAAAGATGGCTCATTTCGCATGTGCATCGACTATCGTGAACTTAACAAACTCACCATTAAGAATCGTTATCCTCTCCCTCGTATTGATGATCAATTTGACCAACTACAAGGCGCAAGTTGTTTCTCTAAAATCGACCTTCGATCTGGTTATCATCAGCTCTGTGTTCTCGAAGAAGATATCCCCAAAACCGCATTCCGCACTCGTTATGGATACTACGAGTTCGTGGTTATGCCTTTTGGCTTAACGCACCTGCCGTGTTCATGGATCTTATGAATCGTGTCTGTAAACCTTACTTGGATCGTTTTGTGATAGTCTTTATTGATGATATTCTTATTTATTCGAAAAACCAAGCTGATTATGCACGACATTTACGCCTCATGTTAGAACTTTTACATGGTGAACGCTTATACGCAAAGTTTTCTAAGTGCGAGTTTTGGATTAAAGAAGTACAATTTCTCGGGCACGTTGTTAGCAAACAAGGAATTCATGTTGACCCTTCCAAAATCGAAGCAATGAAGAACTGGAGTACGCCTAAATCTGCATCTGAGATTCGTTCCTTCTTGAGATTGGCGGGTTATTACCGCCGATTCATCTCAGACTTTTCAAAGATCGACGTCCCTCTCACTTCGTTGACTCAGAAAGAGAAACCTTTTGCCTGGGGTCCTGAGCAATAGGAATCTTTTCAAACTCTTAAGAACCTGCTCTGTAACGCTCCTGTACTTACTCTCCCTGATGGGAATGATGATTTCGTGGTATACTGCGATGCCTCGAACCGTGGTCTTGGCTGTGTGCTCATGCAATGGGACAAGGTCATCGCTTATGCCTCCCGACAGCTTAAAGTACATGAGAAAAACTATACTACCCATGATTTAGAGCTTGGCGCAGTTGTTTTTGCGTTAAAGATTTGGCGACACTACGTATATGGTACTAAGTGTGTGGTTTTCACTGACCATAAGAGCCTGCAGCACATCTTTAACTAGAAGGAACTGAATATGCGTCAGCGACGATGGGTGGAGTTGCTTAACGACTACGACTGTGAGATTCGCTAACACCCTTGCAAAGCGAATGTCATGGCCAATGCTCTTAGTCGCAACACTCATGTTAGTAGCATCCGCTATTTTCAGATCACTAGTGATCTTCATGCTTGTATCCGTGAAGCTCAATACTCATCAGCGAACGAAGGTAGTCTAATCATTGAAATACGAGGAGCTACTATTGATCATCTAGAAACAAAGTCTGATGGACTTCAATACTATCTCAATCGCATCTGGGTGCCAGATCACGACAATCTTCATGAGCTCATTATGAATGAGGCTCACAAATCCCGACACTCTATTCATCCTAGTACTGATAAGATGTACCATGATCTGCGTACATCCTATTGGTGGCCTGGTATGAAGAAAGAAATCGCAGCGTACGTCTCGAAGTGTCTTACTTGCTCAAAGTTTAAAGCCGAACATCAACGTCCTTCAGGTCTCCTTAAACAACCCGAAATCCCTGTTTGGAAATGGGATAGCATTGCTATGGATTTCATAACTAAACTACCTCGTACACTTTCTGGACATGATAGTATATGGGTAATCATTGACAGTTTGACCAAATCAGCCCACTTTCTTCCTATTCGTGAAGATTTCAAAGTGGAGAAATTTGCTCGAATCTACACTGATGAAATCATATATCGTCATGGTATACCCATTGACATAATCTCTTACCGTGATGGTCGCTTCACTTCACGTCTTTGGCAAACTTTTCAGTCCGCTATGGGTTCTCACTTGAATCTTAGTACAGCCTTTCATCCTTAAATGAATGGACAGTCTGAACGCACAATTCAAACCCTAGAGGATATGCTCCGTTCTTGTGTCATCAACTTTAGTGGTAATTAGGATGTACATTTACCATTGAACGAGTTCTCTTACAACAACAGCTACCATTCCAGTATTCAGATGGCTCTTTTCGAAGCTTTGTACGGTCACAAGTGCCGATCTCCTCTCAGTTGGCATGAGATTGGTGATAAGCAACTTACTGGCCCTGAGGTTATTCAAGAGACGATGGATAAGATTCTTCAAATCCGCGATAACTTGATCAAGGCTAGGAGCAGACAAAAGAGCTATGCTGACAAAAGGCGTAAGCCTCTGGAATTCAATGTTGGAGATCACGTTCTACTCAAAGTATCTCCCTGGAAATGAGTGATACGTTTTGGTAAAAAGAGAAAGCTTGCCCCTCGCTATGTGGGTCCTTTCATGATACTCGAGAGGATTGGCAAGGTGGCTTACCGACTCGATTTGCCTCAAGAGCTTAACAACATACATCCAACATTCCATGTTTCTAATCTCAGGAAGTGTTTAGCAGATGAGGAACTTCAAGTTCACATCGAAGACTTGCAAATAAACGAGACCCTTCATTTTATGGAGAAATCGGTCGAAATCATGGATCGAGGTACCAAGCGGTTAAGGCGCAGCAAAATTTCCATAGTTAAGGTGCGATAGGAAGGAAAGCGTGGCGCCGAATTCACTTGGGAACTTGAGAGTGAAATGAAAACCAAATATCCACAGCTCTTTGTTCAGACTTCCTCTTAGATTTCGGGGACGAAATCTCCTAAAGGAAGGGAGACTGTAACGCCCTGCGTTTCAATACTTTTATTATCTCGGCAAGTCTCATCATACTTCCGATCTTGTGATGCTTTTACACTCGAGACGATCGATCATAATGAGAATGGATATTATTTAAATCTTAATTTTGTTAAACTATGTGAGACTTTTACTCTATGTGATGCTTTTGTGAGGCTTTTCTTGTATGAACGACGTGAATCTGAACTCTTGAGATGCTTTATATATGAACGATGTGAAATCTTGACTCTTGTGATGCTTTATGTGTGAACAATGTATTTACATTAGATTCTTGACACTATGTGATGCTTTAATACTTACTGAAGGAGAAACTAGCTTGAACGCGAACTGGAAACACGGAAACTTCTTGCGATACTTATGTTATTTGAACACCTAAGTGTAATAATACTACGTACAACGGTTACTCACAATAATACGCAACGCAACACTTAACCTCACTCACAAAACGATCCAAAGTTGGAAAACTATCAAACGAGAATTGGCTGTCCGAATGGGCATCCGACCGGATGACCATCCGCTCGGATGGCCATTCTACCGGAAAGCCATCCGATCGCCCACACACTTGCACCGATTTAACCCCATCCGATCAATGCCATTCGATTGGTGCTGTCACTGTCATCTATAAATAGGGCACTTAACCCTTCATTCTAACCTTTCACTCTTCCATCCAACCACCTACACTCAACTTACTCTCAGTCACTTTAATCGCGATTCAAGGCCATTTTGTAAGTATTTATCCTCAAACCTTGTACAACCTTCATAATTTATCACTTCTACACCATATTCTTCATCAGAATCACACGAACGCTTCAACTTTTTCTCGAAAACCAACTGATTTAGGACTCTTAAAGGTGGTTTCCACTCGGTTGCTTATGCAAACTATTGTGGAGCACCATTTAACCAAGATTGGATCCAGATCAAAAGGATTTTCACAACTTTTATGTCACAACCCCCGACCCCACCCTGGGAGTGGGAGCCGCGAGCCAATCAGATGGTATCGGTGTTTATTAATTTGGCAGCAAAAATTTTCATCAGAACCGTAGTTAGGAAATAATTTTATCAGAGTTAAACACCAAAATGTTTAAAATAGATAAATGGGATAAAACCCAAGTTTTTCTGATAATACATTTATAATAAACAAGTGGGACAAAACCCGAATTTCATTTGTAATATGTTTATAGGGATAAACCCTAATTTTTGAAAATAATTCTCCTTTTTATTTTGGTAACTTTTATAGCCACTTTTCTAAGCCTTCAGTGCTCTCCAGCTGGCTTTTATTGGCTTCACACTAAGTTACCTGAAACACGTGTTTAAAATATTTTATCAGCAAGAAATACTGGTGAGTGAATCCCAGTTTAGTCAAAACAAGTTTTATCATTTTACAGCATTGAGGGCAACCCGCAATTACATTTGTTTACATCTACTTTAATTACCACCCACGGTACTGCCAATCCTGACTTGTGGAAATGTTACTACTCACAGTGTAGTAACAAGTTATGTATACAAAACCCCAACATACCAACGAAAATTGTAGATTTACAAATACTCAATCATTGTTAAAATAATTTAAAACAATTGAGATTTTGTAAAAACAATTTTCAAAAAGAAGGATTAACTCACAAAAAGGTTTCACAAAAAGAGGATTACTCACTTTTGTAGACTTAGATATTTCTACAGGCTTCCTGGTAATATTATAGCTTCCTTGCACTATTTCTGGATTAGTTTCATATAAATAATGCACACGTGTTAGTAAATAACCAAATTTACATTAGCTATACCCCCGAGACAGAACTCCAACGACTGAGTTAGGTAGAGCCTTGACATGCGTTATGGAGCTCTAGATCGATCGGACTAGGCCTGTAAACGAACCGAACGAACACGAACACAGGCATGTTCATGTTCGTTCATTTAACTTTAACCGAACACGAACACGAACATATAATCGAACACATTTTTTTGTTCGTGTTTGTTCAATAAGAAATCGGGCATGTTTGTGTTCGTTCATGTTCGTTTAAAGCCTAAACGAACAGTTCACGAACATTAACGAACACAAATGTACATAAACAAAAAAATTTAACTGAATATTGTAGGATCGTTTGCATGACCAAATGAGTCGTTCAGAAGAGATCTCGTCTAATACGAGAAGCGGAATCAAACGTATCGGTGTTATTTCAGCTGTATACACACTAGAATCACTTAATCTATCTCTTGTATTGATTTTATGATGATTACAGACCTGGAGATACTTCGGCAGAGCTTCGCTACCGGAATCTTAAAGTTACAAATGAAAATCACAAGTCACCTATTTATACTATTTCCAGTTCGTTTGAACAAACCTTTCCAGTTCGTACGAACTGGTCCAGTTCGTTTGAACTGGCCACTAACTGGCCACTTCGTTTGAACTGGCTTGTTCACCTCTATATCCTGTTAATCTCGAACTGTGTGACTTGTTTCATCTATTCTATTACACGACTCGATACAAGACGAAGTCGACAGACGTATGCACCAACAAATATATTCAAAAACAAACATAAATTAACATGATTGAACAAACAAGTCTAATATATTACAATTCAACCGAAAACACATCTAAATTAGAGTTCATAAATATATTAATTAGTCATATTAATATAAGTAGTTAGAAAACCTAATATTTATATAAATCTAACTATTTATGTATTTACTAAAATTTAAACGAACGTTCATGAACATAAATGAACGAACATGAACGAACGTTCATGAACATAAATGAACGAAAACAAGGTGTGTTCATGTTCGTTCATTTAATTAAACGAACAAATTTTTTTGTTCGTGTTCGTTCGTATATTAAATAAACGAACTTCCCGCCGAACAAGTTCATGAACAGTTCATGAACGTTTGGTTCGTTTACAGGCCTAGATCGGACAGAGTAACTAATACGTAACCAGGGGTTATAATACTTACAACGAGACAGAGCTTTTCTTATTAGGGGGTTATTAGGCTATAGTTTCCGCTTACAGAGATTGAGAGAAAATAAAGAAAAGTGAACGATTGAAATGGCTGCTTTCTGTTCCTTTTATAGCTGATCCAGGAGGTTCTCGCGCCCGCGACGCACCCAGGCATAGCCTGTCACGGGCCGCGAGGGTCCTAAAGGCAGCAACGAGTTTGACGCGTATCCGACACGTGGCAGCTTAGGTAACCCGCAAGCAATGGGGCCTCGCGCCCCGCGAGGGAGCCCCCCTTCATCCATCGCGGCCCGCGAGCGAAGGGCTGATCCAGTTTTCTTTTATTTTTATTAATATTAATGTTATTCGGGTCCGTTTTTCATGTACGGGATGTGTTTAAGAACGTTAGGGTCATTTTTTAGGGTTGTTATATTCTCCCCACATTGTTTTAAATCTCGTCCTCGAGATTTGGGCTACGATATCTCCTTGGGGTTATGTCACGTCTTTAAGTTAGTAAAAATAGTATATCAAGGTGTCTGAGATAGAATCAAAAGATGAGTATAAAGATATCATAGGATAATTGGAATTAAATGGTCTCAAAACTTAGTTTCGGGAATTGATGTTAACTGAACGAGATGTAATGCTACAATCAAGGTGACTGAGTTTCATAAATCAAAAGAGAGATTTGATTGGCATAAAATTCAAAATGCAGCCAATAGGATTTGATGTCAGAAGAGAACTCTTACTTTGATTGTCAATTGAGGAAGATTCTGAATCAGTAATCTCAACTGAAATTAGAAGTATGAAAAATGATTAGTCAATGAGCAAACAAGAAATCAGTGACATATGTTTGGAATGGTAAGGATATACCGAAAATACAATAGAATTTAATGTATCACCTAATTGTATCAAGATTATATATAAATGATGAGTCAATCGAAAAGACGTATGGATTGACATGAGTAGGTTTTACGATTTTAGTTTAGGCTACAAATTTATACGGACACTGCCAGATGTCGTAATGATTTTGAAGGAGTTCACTGATTATGGTGACCGAACGAATTCACCGTTCTCGGAATTAACTAAAAGATTCAATGAAGTGAATCTGGATATTCAGACGATAGGATGTTCAAAATGAAGGAATAAATAAATGTCGTTGGATTGATTAAAGAAATGTTGGAGGTACATTGGAATAGGAATCTAGGTACCTTTATCTTGATACATAATTGTATTAAGACTGGGTTAGGATAATGAATCAATAAATAGATAAATTCGTACCTCAAGTGTGAAAATAAAATGAGTCCAAGTTTCAAAGAAATCGCCACCGCAAGGTGCCATGTTTTAACAAATGATTCATTGAAGTTGAAGACTTTAAACAAGCCTACTATGGTTCAAACAAATGAAGGGTTAGTTGAGATTACCTCGAATATGATGATCTCAATTCATTATAGGGGATCTTGAGTTGAATGTATATTGTGAACAAGTTCAAAAAATGAGCTTGGTGTGGACATATTCCAACAATGGATATATGTAGTTGGCAAGAAATGGTTATGATGGAAATCTGGTAAGAATCCTTGAAAAGAAAAGGAGTTCTTCCAGGAAATTTGTTGACTTAATATCAAGATTCAACGTTTTTGCAATTATAGGGATTGTTAAAATGAGTATAACGAACAGGGCCGTCTCCGAAAATCCCAAAAATTTTTTTGGCCCTGTTCAGATAAAAAATTTGGGCCCTATTCGCAAATCTTTATATAACATAATCTCATCAATCATTCAATTATATAACTAAAAATTCATAATACTACGATAACTGTTATGAAATAGATAAAACAAATTAACAAAAATAGTATAGCAAAAATGATCAAAGTATTGAACTTACTTGCTAAGCAAACAGTGTGGTTCTCCTAGCGTTTTTTGAAGCAAAGCTCTCGATCAACTCCTTGTAATCCATAGTATCTAATATTTCACTTTCAATAGATATTGTTGCCAACCCATTTAGCCTTTCTTGTGACATTGTAGAACGTAAATAGGTCTTCAACAACTTCATCTTTGAGAAACTTCTTTCTGCTGATGCCACGATTACCGGAATTGTCAACAACACTTTATATGCATTTATAGCATAAGGATAAGTAGTACTACGTTGGAAGATATAGTCTAAAACGTCAAAAGGGTTGTCAATGTGTCTCGGTAAAAATGTAGTAATCAACTTCAACTCCGTATACAATTCTTTAGCATCAATATATGATTCTCCTTCATACTTCAATGCATCTTCAAGGCGATAACAACACTCCTTAAGCTTGGCTTCATCAAGAGTCTTCAACTTTTTAGGAAACAAAAACCCAAATATTTTTTCGAATTTTTGGTATTGTTCAAATCTTGTTTCAAGTGAAAAATAGCTTGATCAACAATACTTAAAAAATAATTTACTCTAAAATCCTCCTCGGGTGAAAATGTTACTTCTTCTACACTTGACGATTCATCAAATTGTTTTTTCCTATATATCACACGTTTTTGACGAAATTCCGCATTTACACCTATTTCATTTGAAATTTCTCTAGCTTCATCAAGTGCCTTAGAGAACCCCACTTCTCTATAATTCTTAAAGAATTTAATTAATTTGTCTACTTCATCAATAGCAACATCAAGGACAACATCTTTTGCTTGCAACCGTTTGCTCACCACATTCAGCCTTGATAATAATTCAAACCAAATGACAATTTGTGCCAAAAATTCAAAATCACCAAGTTCATACTCTTCTAATGATTTAGCTTCACTTATGATTTTAGCATCTCTATCCGTCCCCCTAACTTCTCGCAAAGCTTTTCTTACATCTCCAAGTTGAGTTCTTATAGGCTTAATACTATCTATACGACTTTCCCAACGAGTTGTAGACAATGATTTAAGAGTTAATCCTTTAACATTGTCTTTCAAAATTTGCCACCTATTAATAGAATGGGCAAAGATAGTATATAACCGTTGTATTGTTCCAAAAAACTCCTTAGACTTAGTAATTGTGTTAGCCATGTCACACAATGCTAGATTTAGACTATGACAACCACAAGCACTATAGAAAGCTGTAGGATTTTTTTCTAAAATCTAGTTTGAACTCCTTTGTTTTTTCTTCTCATGTTTGCCTCATTATCGTAGCCTTGACCACGCATATCACCAATATCAAGATCTAGCGACTCTAATTCCTTACATGTTACTTCAAAAAGTCCTAAACCCGTGGTATCATCAACAACCAAAAAACCTAAAAAGGATTCCTCAATGGTCACGGAACTAGAGTTAAAATTCACATACCTTACAATTATGGACATTTGCTCTTGGTGACTTGTATCAGGCGTGCAATCGAGGATGATGGAGTAATACTTTGCTTGCTTAACCTTCTTGATGATTTCGGTTCTAACTTTATCCCCTAATAATTGTATCAACTCGTTTTGAATATTGTGGCTAAGAAAGTGTACATGGTACTCTTCATTCAAAACTCGGCGCACATGTTCTTTCATAATCGGGTCAAACTCTTCCAACATCTCAACCAAACCCAAAAAGTTTCCATTGCCTTTTTGATACAACTTCTCATTTGACCCACGAAACGCTAAGCCATATTTTGCAAGAAACTTCACAAGTGCAACAATCCTTAAGATGACTTGTTTCTAATAATCTTTTTCTTTTCTAAATTGCTCATATGTCAATTTGTCAATTGTTTCATTGCATTTCAACCTTTGGCGCAATTCAAACCATTCATTCATATTCTTGAAATGTTCTAAACCAACTTCATGTTGTTTAAGTCTACCACTGGCATGTATCCAATCGTTATAACCTTCATCATCCAACCCACCTTTCGGATGCCCCGTTCTAAAAACTTTACAACAAAAACAATAGAGTTTGTCAAGTTTTTTCGAATACACTAGCCATTCTCTATCGCACGTCTCCCTATTTGATAGAATTCTGGTGTACATGGTATTAGAAAAATGTCTTCCTAATTTATCCACGGGGCCCTTAACAACATCCCTATCTCTTTTTGGACCTTTCATAACCAACTCTTTAATCATGTCATTACTAAGCCCACCCCAATTTCTAGGATCAAAAATATCAATATCCGGAACGGGATTAACATCATCTTCACACATAGTAGCTTCTTCATCTATGGTAGCATTAACAATATCTTCACCTGCGTTCACGTTGTCTACATCTACGTTCATATTGTCTTCGCCCACATTAGCTTCTTCATCTTCTTTCACATTGTCTTCACCCACATTATCATCACCCAAGTTAGAACTAGAACTTTGAGTTTCTTTTGAAAAAAACTTGTGTATTCGCTTTTGTTTTACTTCGTCCGCCTTTCTTTTCTCTTCCTCTAGCTTCTTCCTCATATGTTTTTGATGGCCGGGTAGGTGTTTGTATTTAGGAACGGGAGGCATAATTTCTACATATTAACGAATAAAATCCATTCAATCACAATTATCTAAATAAACTAGAAATCATTCAATCATTCTAATTATCAAAATCAGGATATGAAAACACTTAGCGACTCGTAAACTCGAAATAACTCGAAATCAGACTCGAAACAACAGTAAGATCATTAACCTGATTTCTGAAATCTGAATCTTTTTCAAAAATCAAAATCAAGATGTAACTTGGATTCTTGGAACCTGCGGATGTCTAGATGATGATCATTAATCAGATTAATTTAATCTAAATCTTTTTCGGAACAACAGCATTACAGTAACATGAACATCAATCGACAATCAACAAACAAAAATCAAAAGACAACAAACAAATACCTCTTGAATCGCGATTCTGCGGATGTCTGATGTTGATGATTCCTGAATCGCACTCCTGTAGGCTGCAGCGTTTGATGTCGATGACTTTGAATTTTGATCAGAAAAAAACCCTGGTGCAAAGCAAAAACCACGCGACTTTTGATTTCCTGCCAAGATCGACCGACCGATTGTATTTTCACAAACGTTTTTGGGCCTATAATAAGTTAAGGGATTGGGTTTGTTAGCAAACTTTGGGGCCTATAAAAAATTTGGGCTACATATATAAAGAAAACATAAAAATTTTGGGCCCTTTAATTATTTGGGCCCTGTTCCCAAGCTCACTCTGAACTTGCTTATAACCGGGCCTGATAACGAAATATTTATTCGAACTTATGAATAAGAGATCTTTTGAAGTAACATCACATGCATAACAAGCAATGCACGTGCAACATATGGATTTGTTAAGAGATAAGACAAATGAGTGTTGGCTTTATGAAAGAAAAATAAGGACCTTTTATTCATAAACTTTGATTGGAATCAAAAGTCAACTAATACTTTAGTATGAAACGTATGGGTATTTATGTTGGAATTCGCTATTTCTTCCTGCGTCATAGATATTTTTTGTATCTTTTTCAGCTTCATCTGGGTTTCTAGCCTTGTTGCCGGGTGCCTCCGATAGTTTCGGGCAGTAGGGACAGATGTGACCTGGTTCTCAGCATTTATAACATACATTAGTTTTCCTTCTATATTTTTCCTCGGTATGTCCAATCCTGTTGCAAAAGTTACAGTGGAGTGTCTTCTTAGAATGGCGTTTTCTTGCGTGCTTCTTATTAGAGTTGTTGCAAGTAGGTTGCGCGATTGCTGGTTCCATTCCTTTGTCCTTATATGATTTGTTGGTGTGGAATACCTTATACGAGTAGCTGTAGGTTGTGGTTTTCTTTCGTCGGGAAGATGGAGTTTTGATACGAATGTCATGGTCTCCATTGATACTAGGGTTAGATTTGAAGTGATGGGTATGCTTACAGCGTAAAGTAGGCTTCCGTTTATAGGTACATAAATTTTAATAGCTTCAATGATCGAAGGTATGGCATTTGATATTCCTTGAGCTATTATATTTTCTATTTTATCCAAAGAATTTTCATTACTAGCCTGAATTTCCTGGTTACATGCTATTTCCTTTGACATCTGGAATGCAAACATGTTCAGATATAATTATCACAAAACTAGACAATTATACAGGCATATTTTGTTATTCATATTATGTTTAGCGCAATTATAGTCATACTTATTAGTATTATATGTTGATATATATATATATATTATATTTTAACATTTTCTTTCAATATAAGGAAAGTATTTATGCGCCGTTTCTTTCTTTGTTGTAATAGCTTTTTCTCTATATTACCTCAGCTCAACTATATTTCCAGAGCTCATGGCTGGATAGGAGTTCAAAAATAAAGGTAAGGGTTTTATATGAAATTATGAGATTCTCCTTTAACGACCCACTATTGTTCTTCAAGAAGTGGTGCTAGTACAGATATTCTTAAGGTATCTTTTGGATTAAAGGTGGGTATCAAAATAGATCTTGAGTAAACATGTAGGTTTGTTGCTTCTGTTATATAAAAGCTTGTTTTTCTACAGAAGATATTTGATTATTATATTGTATATATTATCAAGAAATTTGTGTCTTACATATATGTATAAAGTTTCAAAATTTCCAGTAATATATACATATAATACTAATTTATAAAAATCCAATTATATAACTAATTGTATTAATTCTTCTGTTTATTTGAATAACTTTGTTTATTCCTTTATATTAATCAAATAATTTCTATTTATTGAACATAATATTTTGGAATAAAAAGGGTAATTCATCAGAAGAAATAAATTTAATAAAAATATAAATTTTCTGGATTCTTTTAGAATAATTTAATCTTTAATTGACAGGTTGACTTATTTTGGGTTATAACATATTTAGGACTTGATTCTTAATTTACTATATTTATTAAGGAATCATAATAGACAATACAAAGTCTAGCATTTCTAAATTTGATCCTTAATATATTAAGAAATGAAGTATTATTCTCATATCAGAATATATATACATATGATTCAAATTTATCAAATGATAAAAATTGTTTTCTCTTGAAATATATATATATATATATATATAGACACACACATATTTTAAACCATATAGTTATACCGTACTTAAATGTTTTTATGCATATTTTTACTTTATGGATGAAATATCTTTTATAATATGGGGAATTGGTTTTTAATAAACCAACCTTTGCCAAATTGGTAATTAATAATCCAACATACAGACTTGGTGTGTAATAATCCAACGTTTTAACTTGTTGGTACTCAATAGACCTCCGTTAGTTTTTTTTAACTCAAGTTAGTTTTTAAGTTTTATTTAGTACACAAACAGTCCCTGTAGTTATAATTTACTAGTTTTAAGTTTTATTTATTACACAAACAGTCCCTGTAGTTATAAAAAAATTCATAAAAATCAAAAAAATTCAAAAAAATTCTAAAAAAATCAAAAAAATTCAAAAAAATTCTAAAAAAATCAAAAAAATTCTAAAAAAATCATAAAAAATCATAAAAATTCAAAAAAATAAAAAAAACTCTAAAAATCATACCGTTTCGACCCGGACCGTTTTCGACGCGTACCGTTTAGACCCGTACCGTTTAGACCCGTACCGTTTCGACCCGTACCGTTTCGACCCGGACCGTTTAGACCCGGACCGTTTCGACCCGGACCGTTTTCGACCCGTACCGTTTAGACCCGGACCGTTTCGACCCGGACTGTTTTCGACGCGTACCGTTTAGACCCGGACCGTTTTCGACGCGTACCGTTTAGACCCGGACCGTTTCGACGCGTACCGTTTAGACCCGTACCGTTTAGACCCGGACCGTTTCGACGCGTACCACCACCACCGCACCGCCACCACCACCACCACCACCACAGCACCGCCGCCACCACCACCACCACCACCGCATCGCCACCACCACCACCACAGCACCGCCGCCACCACCACCACCACCACAGCACCGCCGCCACCACCACCACCACCACCACCGCACCGCCGCTACCACCACCACCACCACCCCCACCGCCACCACCACCGCCGCTGTGGTGGTGGTGGTGGTAGCGGTACGCGTCGAAACGGTCCGGGTCTAAACGGTACGCGTCTAAACGGTACGCGTCGAAACGGTCCGGGTCTAAACGGTACGCGTCGAAACGGTCCGGGTCTAAACGGTACGGGTCGAAACGGTCCGGGTCGAAACGGTCCGGGTCTAAACGGTCCGGGTCGAAAACGGTCCGGGTCGAAACGGTCCGGGTCTAAACGGTCCGGGTCGAAACGGTCCGGGTCGAAACGGTACGGGTCGAAACGGTACGGGTCTAAACGGTACGGGTCTAAACGGTACGCGTCGAAAACGGTCCGGGTCGAAACGGTATGATTTTTAGAGTTTTTTTTATTTTTTTGAATTTTTATGATTTTTTTGATTTTTTTAGAATTTTTTTGATTTTTTTAGAATTTTTTTGAATTTTTTTGATTTTTTTAGAATTTTTTAGAATTTTTTTGATTTTTTTAGAATTTTTTTGAATTTTTTTGATTTTTATGAATTTTTTTATAACTACAGGGACTGTTTGTGTAATAAATAAAACTTAAAACTAGTAAATTATAACTACAGGGACTGTTTGTGTACTAAATAAAACTTAAAAACTAACTTGAGTTAAAAAAAACTAACGGAGGTCTATTGAGTACCAACAAGTTAAAACGTTGGATTATTACACACCAAGTCTGTAGGTTGGATTATTAATTACCAATTTGGCAAAGGTTGGTTTATTAAAAACCAATTCCCCTTATAATATTGATACAAGTTATATATAAAATATATATACATCTGACTTACATATAATTTAAGAAATAAGTTTAAGCTATTTCCTGTTGATATATAGGTATTATGTATTAAAATCTTTCAATTACACAGTACCAATTTGTTGTACATATTCATGTTTCATAGATACAGTTTTATAAAATATTTTATATTTTTCATGGTATATGTACATGTGCTTATGTGGATATAATATAACATAATCATATAGAATCATATTTTCATAGAGTTATCATGAAATCCTATTTTTTAAATTGTATTTAAACAATAAACATGTTTTAAGTATTCTAAAATATTATATTTTAACAACATTAATACAATTATATGTTTTTATCAAAACTTTGACAAATACATATCTTTAAGTCGGGTAAAACTTTGGGTTATATCATAAATCATAAAACATACTATTTGCATCGAATAATATTTTATATTATGATATTTCGGTGACATCATACCTAAAGAGTGTTATCTTATATCTTTGATTAAGATATTAATGTCAATATCATAACGTTATTATAATTTATGTTGAATGGTATTCACATAAATATATGGGTATGATGTGTATCACAAAATTTAATATTAATATATTATGAATATATTTCATTTATATATATTTATAGCATAACATACTATAAGATACAAATAGGGGTTATACATACTGAGAATTTAAATGACATAAAATCATTTAGGTATAATACATAAATTGCATTACCTTTGTATTATGATATTTTCAAAGTATCATTCCTGAATCTTGCATTAATATTAAGATATTAATGTTAATATCGTAATATTATTATATGGTTATAAAATTTATATTGAATTTTATTCATATAAATATATGATATATAATATCATAAAAATTGATAAGACATAACATTATTAATTTATCACTTATATATATATATATATATATATATACCCTTTTAAATATAGCATAACTGTAAGATACAGATAATTGTAACACATATTGGGAATTCAAAATTTCGGTAAATGACATAAAAATCATAATAGACATATTAAGATTTTATGTTTACAGGATAACACATAAGGTATTAATTTCCTAACATAAATGTTTAAGGTTTACGTATTAGAAGAACACCTAAAGGGCTTAAATAAGTGGCTTAGCTCTGATACCACCTTCTGTCACAACCCCCGACCCCACCCTGAGAGCGGGAGCCGCGAGCCAATCAGATGGTATCGGTGTTTATTAATTTGGAAGCGGAAATTTTTATCAGGACCGTAGTTAGGAAATAATTTTATCAGAGTTAAACACCAAAATGTTTAAATTAGATAAATGGGATAAAACCCAAGTTTTTCAGATAATACATTTATAATAAACAAGTGGGATAAAACCCGAATTTCATTTGTAATATGTTTATAGGGATAAACCGTAATTATTGAAAACAATTCTCCTTTTTATTTAGGTAACTTTTATAGCCACTTTTCTAAGCTTTCAGTGATCTCCAACTGGCTTTTATTGGCTTCACACTAAGTTACCTGAAACACGTGTTTAAAACATTTTACAGGCAAGAAATACTGGCGAGTGAATCCCAGTTTAATCAAAACAAGTTTTATCATTTTACAGCATTGAGGGCAACCCGCAATTACATTTGTTTACATCTACTTTAATTACCACCCACGGTACTGTCAATCCTGACTTGTGGAAATGTTACTACTCACAGTGTAGTAACAAGTTATGTATATAAAACCCTAACATACCGACGATAATTGTAGATTTACAAATACTCAATCACTTTTAAATATAATTTAAAACAATTGAGGTTTTGTAAAAACAGTTTGCAAATAGAAGGATTAACTCACAAAAGGTTTTCACAAAAAGAGGATTACTCACTTTTGTAGACTTAGATATTTCTACAGGCTTCCTGGTAATATTATAGCTTCCTTGCACTATTTCTGGATTAGTTTCTAAAAATATAAATAATGCACACGTGTTAGTAAAATAACTAAATTTACATTAGCTATACCCTCAAGACAGAACTCCAACGATTGAGTCAGGCAGAGCCTTGACATGCGTTACGGAGCTCTAGATTGATCGGGCAGAGTAACTAATACGTAACCAGGGGTTATAATACTTACAAAGAGGCAGAGCTTTGCTTATTAGGGGGTTATTAGGCTATAGTTTCCGCTTACAAAGATTGAGAGAAAATAAAGAAAAGTGAATTATTGAAATGGATGCTTTCTGTCCCTTTTTATAGCCGATCCGGGAGGTTCTCGCACCTCATGACGCCCACAGGCATAGCCTGCCGTGGCCCGCGAGGGTCCTAAAGGCAGCAACGAGTTTGACGCGTGTCCGACATGTGGCGGCTTAGGTGACCCGCAAGCAATGGGGCATCGTGCCCCGCGAGGGAGCCCCCTTCATCCGTTGCGTCCCGCGAGCGAAGGGCTGATCCAGTTTTCTTTGATTTTTATTAATATTAATGTTATTCGGGTCTGTTTTTCACGTACGGGATGTGTTTAAGAACGTTTAGGGTTGTTTTCGAGGATTGTTATATTTTACACAAGATCTAAAGGATTATCACACTTATATACCAGATCTGACGGAATTTCACATGTTTCCGGCTCGGATCTGATAAACTTCACGTTTTACAACTGATTTCCGAACTTTTTTTTCAGTTTTTATACAGAACCTTGGTGAAATCGAGGTCAAACAGACTCTCGACTCGTTCCTTAGTCAAGAGTCGGCTTGAAAAACGATTTCATCAGGAAAAACGTCCGATTTACGGGTCCAAACATGAAATTCCATCAAAGACAGCTCGTCGGTTCAAATGGGGTGATACCCATCTGAACGAAGTAGTTGGGTTTGGTGTGTTTCCATTATTTGACACATTGACACGCCGTCTCTGATAACTCAAGCTTAGAAAACTTTTCAAAAACTGCACCCACTGACCATATGTTCGAATGGTCATCCGATCGGATGACCATCTGTCCAGATGATCTGTTGATGATAACACTTGTTGTTTGTTTTTACAGGAGACTATGATCAAAACATCAAAAACTTTATCAATTCACAAACACCCACTGTTCGAATGGCCATCTATTTGAATGGTCATCTGACCGGATGACCATCCGATCGGATGGAACCCATCCGTTCGAATGACCTTCCATCTGGATGACCATCCATTCGGATGACCATCCACTCAGGTAGTCCGTAAGGCACTTTGACTCGATTTTCAAACTATTTGACACTCTGTTCCCGACCGGGTCAGCACTTAGAGGACTTATGCTCTGTTTCCGCACGCAGACTGATCTAGCGCTCCCTTCGATCCAATCCTGCTGTGTTTAGGATTCTAAGCACCCACTGTGAGTATACTCGGTCCCTTTTTGTGTTAAACACTTTTGGGATGCAATATGTATTCTATATCAAACACTTAACACTTGAAACTTATTTGAAACATATTATATCCGCATTAAACATGAAAACATGATACTTGTGATACTTGAGACTTATATGCTATGTGAAAGTTTGATTCTTATGTGTAGCTCGCCTTAACAATTATAGCGCTATAGGGGTAACGCACCGCTCTTTGAGTCTTGGGGAGTATTGTTAAGTTTTGATTCTTTTACCTCCTCTTCGTTGCGATGAAGTAGGAAAGGCACGTTAACGCGTTGGAGACTTGGGTTATCATATGAACCTCGTTAACTAGCATGCTGAAACTTGTGATATGGTGTTCATGTTGGATATGAGTTTTATTCGTTTAAACTATTATGCTATGTATTCAAACTTGTATACTCGCCAACATTTTTGTTGATTTTATTTTAATACATGTTGCAGGTTGATAGGCAAAGGAAACAAGAAATCAAGCTAGGATGACCATGGAAACTCATCTTAGAAAGACAATATTTTGAAACTTGTTGAATGTTGACGACACTTTGATACTATTTGATCATGTTTTGAGTTGTATGACAATTTAAGTTTGTTTATGAAATTTTGATTAATCTATATCGAAACAAGTAGTGTTATGGATTCTCTTGAGCAATCTGATTCGCTTAGTGTCGTGCCCCGATGTTTCCGCCATCGGTTGGCGTGTGACAATACCTATCTGTCACACCCCCAAATCCACTTGCAGAGTGTTAGGGATAGAATTTTACAGCATGTGGATCACGAATCCTCAAGTGTAGCCTGGGTTATGGATCCTCAGTTTAGTATGGATCGAGGATCCTCAGGAGATGATACAGGAAGGCTAAGGATCCAGGATCCTCATTATTATTCTAGACTGACAATTGTTTCCATTGTTTTTAAACTTGTTTTGCAGGTGTATTCGAATGAGACTATACTGATTTTCCAGGGGAATATGCTTGACATTTTTGCACGTTTCTCCATGACCGTTGTGGTGATCGTGGGGAAGCTTGCACCTATTTCAGATAGTTTGATACTTAGATATTTTCTAATTTTAAAGAGGATAACAAGCTTTATTTAGCATTATTAGTTACACACATTCACAACACTCAAACTCTCTGCAAACTCTTGGCGATTACACACACTTACAATCATTGTATCAAGCTTGTTATCATCCGAAGTTGTAAACTTTATTTGTTCAATATAGTTGATAGTGATAGTTTTCACTATCCGAGGTTTTTTTATGCCGGAGATCATTCATTGATCAACGGCTTTTTCCTCGTATAAATCCTTGTGTTCATCATTTATTTCATTCATTTGTTGTTCATACATTTGTTCAATTAACCAAGCATATAACCTCACAAAAATTAGATTTGGTTACATTATCCTTGTGTGATTTTTGACCAAAACACAGAGTATTACCGCGAGGCGTGTGACTGACCAGGATCATGCCACCAATCATATTGAACAATTTGATTAAAGAGTGAATTTCAAGGATTTTTCTTTATCTTTATACCCATTTTCAGGCGCTGTCCTTTATGTTCAAAATTGACGAGTTTTGTCCTTTATGTTTTCATATCATACACGTTTTGTCCTTTAGACCTAACCTAGATAGTTTTTCAGTTAAATTTGGTCATGTGCTTTGCACATGAGGGCATTTTTGTCAATTCAAAGGTAAGTTCAACGGCAGATTTACAGCTCAAAGCTTTTGCATCCTTTGAATTGACAAAAATGCCCTCATGTGCAAAGCACATGACCAAATTTAACTGAAACAACTGGGTTAGGCATAAAGGATAAAACGTGTATGATATGAAAACATAAAGGACAAAACTCATCAATTTTAAACATAAAGGACAACGCCTAAAAATGGGTATAAAGATAAAGGACAATCCTTGAAATTCACTCTTGATTAAATTAAATAAAACCCAACACAATCAATACGATTAGTGTCTAATAGTTCAAAACAAAGTCTAGGTTAACAGCGGAAGCATTAAGTTCAAAACCAAAGTAAAAGTTTAAAGTCTCATAATGTTTATCATGAACCCCACAACGGTTCATTTCCCACAACGACCATTCCTCCATGCAAGCTTCAGCACATCACCTAACGACCTGCAAAGCATATTGTAACGTATCAACAAAATGTTGGCGAGTTCACAGTTGTTTAGTGTTGTTCCAAAAATGTAAATGTTCTTATAAAACATGTCATGGGGTGCTACTCCACCTTTTAAGCTACTAAACCCGTTGCCATACCGAAACTAACTGTGGTTATGTTTAGTGCCTCGCGTCAATGTCTATCGTCATTGACTAGTGCCCAGGCATACTAGTTCACGCCTGTCCTCTGCGGCACGGTGTAAGGTTTGTTAAACCTAATAGCGCTATTCAACTAATATCCCATTCGCCATTGGCTCGGCGATTAATCGGTATAAAATGTGTAGGGACTTTCAGATAGAGTTCCGTCTAGTATGCTTAAGACATGTTGTATAATAGTAAATTAACATGTTGTCCCACATAAGGAGACAAGGTTTCCCATATCCTACCCAAGGAGAATACGTAGTTGTATCCCACACAAGGGGATAGTTGTTTGTTCCGTTCCCAATCCACCGGGAATACATGCTTTTATGAAAAGTGTGAACTCACCTTAGTTTAGCTCGGCAGATAAAAGTCACTTGAGCTAATGTGGTCAACTACGTCCTATTATGGTTACCATACAAGTCAGGTTCGTATTCATGTAATACATGTATTGTTCTACACGTATCTAGCACTTTGCATGCAAACTATAATCATCATGTATCTCATATAGCATAACAGTCACAAAATACGTTCACAACAGAAACCCAAAGTATGCAGTTTAATTGTACGGCCCAATGTATGGGCCCGTCACGGGTGTGCGACTTCCGTACAAGTGTACGAGTCCACTGATGTGCGGTCCAAATATTTCCGGCCCATAAATAAGAATGTGCGACCACCTCTTGATTGTGCGGCCTAAGGGGTGTGCGGCCCACATTAAATGTGTGCCCCAGTTCATTGTACGGCCCAAATGAACAAGTGTGCGATCCAAGCTTTGAACAGTTTTATCATGCATGTGCTGCCTACTATAGTGTGCGACACATATAGGAGTGTGCGGCCCACTATAGTGTGTGATACATATAGGAGTGTGCGGCCACACTATAGTGTGCGGTCATGCTCTTCTATGTTATACAATGTGCTGTCTAGAGTGTACGATCCACAGGTGTGTGGCCAGCAAGTGTGTGACCCATTTAATATTGTCGTAAATCATGGAAATCAGTTACACAATATGATCAAGAACGGTTATTTTCACAACTCTGCAAGATTACATAAACCCTAATCATTCCTTTAATAATTGCCAACAGCAATCAACATAATCATCATTTGATCCTAAACCGAGATTACAACCTAATCATTATTAAAACTAGATCAATTAACATAACTATTTTAGTAATAACTTATCATCATACAAACCCTTGTTTTCGTATATCATCAAAATAATAATAATCCACGGACCAACTAGTGCTTGAAGATTATCGAAAGATGTTAATGTACAATCCTAGATCATCGATTACATCTCATATTCGTCCTGATTAATTCTAACAGTTGGCTATCACCAGTTGTTCATCAACGATTTTACTAACATACAACCTTACAAATCAACATCATGCAAGAACACATTCAAACACAACAATCATGTATCGATCATCAAGCCAACGCCATGTTTACAGTTAAACAATGATAATGTATCGAATACTAACCGGATTGAAAGATGAAACGAGGATTGCTTGGAACGAGAAAAACATCGAAAGAGAGTGGGAAGGGCTGTCGTCGAGTTCGAATGAGGAAGGAAAGGAGTTTAGGGTTTGTTATGTTTCCAAAATCCCATAAACACAATTCCTAACTCTACAAGTATGCGCGCATGAGGGGATTTGGGCTTGGGACGGCTTGGGCTCAAGGGTGGGGGTCGTATGGGCCGAGAACATGGATCACAACGATGAGGGGGTGTGCGGTCGTGGAGGTGTGTACGACTCGGAAGTCTTGTGCGAGCAAGTTTTTATAAAACAAAACGACATTACAACATATAAGGATTTACACCTTCACTTAACACATTTAAGTACATTCAACAAATTCATTCATTCCAATTACATACACGTAAGTTACAACGTAACACAAAACGTGAAAGGACGAATATATAGAAAAGACTCTTGGAATTACGAGTTGTCACAACTTCACAGTATTAAAAGCGATTACAATGTTTTTATCTACTCAATTACTCGTTCAGTATTTGTAATGTTGGCAGTTACAATGACCGTGGTGATATTACTATTGGCTATCTCTTTCTCCAATAGTAACGCTTGACTAGTAGTGTATACAAAACCCCACATACCGGCAGTAATTATAGAATACAAATACTTAATCACTGTAATTATAACTGATAACCATTTAAGATTTTGTAAAGCATTTGAAATAATGGCTCACAAACTGTGAGAAAAAGAAGAATGACTCACTTTGTAAACTTAGGTTTTTCTACAGGCTTCCTGGTGATATTTTCTGATTATCTTCTTTAGTTCCTATTAAAAAAACATACAGTGCACGCGTGTTAGTAAAATAACCAAATTCAACTTTATCAATACGTCACGAGACAGAACCCCAACGTACTTAGTCAGGCAGTGCCTTGACATGCGTTTCTGGGTTCAAGATCAATCTGACAGGATATCGAATCAGCGATCAGGGGTTAAAATACTTACAACGGGGCAGAGCTTCGTGATTTAGGGGGTATTTTGACTAGTATTTTCATGTGATATTAGAGAGAGAAAGAAAGAATGTGAGCGAATTGGGACTGTGGCACCTCTGCTCAATTTATACAAGTTTTCGAGGTCTCTCGCATCCCGCGTCCCGCGACCCCCTCACTTGGTTCCTTTCGCGCCCCGCGAGGGCAACCTAGCTATGGCTAGGGTTACCTCGTTGACACCTAGGCTTGACACATGGCAAACCGGCAAGAAAAGGCCCGTCGCGCCCCGCGGCACACCCGGACAGAACCTATCGTGGCCCGCGACCGAGTAGAATTAGGATTTTATTTGTTTTTCAATTAAATTAATGTTATACGGGTTTGATTTATTGATTACGGAATGTTTTAGGGCGTTTTGAGGGTTTTTATATAAACAGTCTCACTGATGATATGCCAGTAGATTTTTACACATTTAGTAGATTGATTTCGAGATATAAACTTAAATCAATAACTTTCTTATCTCATGGGGAACATCTCTCGGATATATGGACTTAGTACTCTGAAATTTCGTTTGAGAGATTGCCTGATTCTGAGATATTAGATCTTTATACTTACTGATATATGGGGTATTATACTTGGTCTTCTGATTTTGCATCAGCAGTGGCCTAGACCTCGTATAATGCTTTTGTGCTTAAAACTTTCCCTCTGCATAAAAATTGAGAAAATATCGAAAGATATATATCAAGTGTAGTTGTAAAGAAGATTCCTAAGTGGAACACACCTTAAGTCGAGCCTTCATCTCTTTGACTGAACGGAAGTTCTAACCTGAGCTCTCAAGGCCTCGCACTAACCCAAAGACAGATATCAATTAGGTATATTCACCTGTAAGACTGAATCTAGGGAATCTTGATGCGGGAGTATATTCTGAGGTGGGACACACGAATAAGTTAAGCTCTTAAAACACTAATCTCATATCTTGAATCAATTGAAGTTTGCGTGAAAATTTAGGTGGATCAGTATACTGACAATCTAAGTGAATCGTTTAGAACTTTAAGTTTATATAGATCAACAGTGCTAGTGATGTGTTGTAAACTGATATAATCCTCTGACGCATACTCAACAAAAATATGTTTTTAAATATTTCTTTGTTGCATTTCATTTCAAGAAAAATCACAAAAAGATTTTTGGAGTGTTTTAGCATAAACTTTGTAAAATACAAAAATATTTTGTTTCACTTTATGTTTTGACAACTGATGTTGGAAAGCTGATTTTCAAAATCTAAGTATACTGAACATGTCTCAGAAAATAAACAAGTTCATTAATTCGAAACTTGAGGTTTTTAAATGAAAAATCAAAAACAATTTGTGAAGGCTCCAATGTCATTAATTTGGACTTGGTAGATTATCAGATCAGTCAAGGTCATTAAGTTGAACTTGATTATCTGTGAGGTTTATGAAGATGGATGCTTAACTATCAAATATATATAGTTATTTGATAGGGGGAGCTGAGCCAGGTGGTTTAATCCTGGGTTTACAAATTCTTTGATCTTAATGTCAAAATATTTGTGAGTAGAGTCAGGTAATCCTAGAAAGTTAACTGTCAAATATCAGTGCTCAAAGCCAGGTTATCAATCCTGAAGATCTCAAATACTTTTAATTGTCATATAAAGTTTAGAGATCCAGGTTTCTGATCCTGAAATTGAAAATAGTTCTTATGAATGTTTTGAATTGTCAAATTTATAGAGAGCTAGGTTGTAATCCTGGAAGCTCAAAGCAAGGGGGAGTTGGAGAGAGAGTCTGTCAAAAGGGGGAGCAGATAAATCAGGACATAAAGGGGAGTCTGTGATGCTGAATCTGTCAAAGCTTCTAGAAGACTTAGAGAGTTGGTAAAGACAAGCTACGAGATTGATTGCAGCAATATCCAAGGTGGAGTCTGTAAGTGTATATGTCTATCGCTTCCGTCAATCACGTATCGTAGCTGATCAGATGAAACAAGACAAGGTTATAAAGCGTCTGAACAAGATTAGAAGGTTAAGATGTTGGTCCGCACGGATGGGGAACCAGATCCGCACGAATCAAGGAGTGCGCTGAATTAGGGTTTTGTCATGTTCTATGCGCGTCCGTATTAATAAGTCCATCCGTGATTAGCTACATGCGAACCTAGACCACCTATATATAGGAGTGTTATGTCTTGTTCATTTGTATCTTTTGTGGACTTGAGTAGCGAAGCTCTGTCTAAGTGATTCTGTGGTTCTGTATTGATAAACAATCAATATAAATAATCTTAAATTTACTTGTTCTTGTTCAATCCATTCTCGTCCTTGGATTCTGCATAAGATACGAGATCTACGCAATCAACGGAGCATTCAAGTGCATCGGAATCAATCCTAACACGCACCCTCAGGTTTTACATTTGGGGAAATGGACTGTATCACCCTAAACTATGCAAAATTGGCCAATACCACGCCCAACTTTCAAATTGGCTCCCACCACCCTCTACTTAACACTTTGGTGTACCTGTCACCCCGTCGTTAACTAGCTACTAACTTGGTTATCCTACATGGCTAATTTTTGATGATGTGTCTTGTTTTTGATGACGTGTCATGCTGAGGTGGCTAATTATTTTTAAAGAAATCTATATTTTAATTATAATTAATATATATAGTCTATACATATATAATATATAAAACAATATGTGTATACAAGCAGATGCAGATCCCTCTCTCTCTCTACCTCTCTCTGTCTAGATCTCCCTTTCCCTCCCTTCCTCCGACCCTCGCTCCACCAACAATAACTACCACCGCCCCACCATCACCGCCCACCACCGCCCCACCTGCCACTATCCAGTCATCCACCACCATTACCACTTACACCAGCCGCCACACCTCTGCAACAAACCCATCAATCTAGGGTGTGACCTCTGCCTGCGTTGATCTCCACCACCAGACTCAACTACCGGAAACCTCAACGGTACATACTCCGGGAGCCTAATAAGTTGAGACCCTTTGGGTATTTCTTTAGAAGCAACCAATCCAAGCCCATAGGGACCAGATTCAACAATTCGGACAGATGGGTGTACGAACCGACCGCGGCGTTTGATTAAATCCGGTGGGTTTGGAACCGACCGTGGCGTTTCAGTGGCGGAGCAGGTTAACCGGCGGTGGAAAGTTAACATCTTGGTGGTGGTTAAGAGTGTCTTGGTGGTTGTAAAGTTCATCAAAGTCGACATTTTTTGAAGAGGGGTCTGGAGCATTCGTGAGTTTGAGCTTGAAATTGGATTTGTGTGGGTTTTGGGGTAAGAAATGGTCCGGGCTATGGTGATTTCTGGGTCGATTCTTTCGATGACGGATTTGATTAGCGAACAGACGCTGAAAGGGTTGGGGTTTTCGTCGTCTTCTAAGCTTTTGTTGCCGGATTCTGTTAAGGGTTTGAAGGCATAGAGATGATGTGAAGATGATGGTTGTCAGTGGTGTGGGTTGAAGGGTGGTTGTGGTTGAGGGTGATTCGAATGTGGTTGTGGGCGGTTGATTTACCGCCGGAGTTTAACAAAAAATTTAGGTTTAGAGAGGGGTTATAAGGGGTGAGCCACGTAGGCAAGCCACGTCACATTATTATAAGGGGTGAGCCACGTAGGCAAGCCACGTCACATTATTGTGACACGTAGGATTAAAAACAAACAGAGTTAGTGATTATTTAACGAAGGGGTGACACAACAACTTAAATGTTAAGTAGAGGGTGGTGGGAGCCAATTTGAAAGTTGGGCGTAGTATTGGCCAATTTTGCATAGTTTATGGTGATACAGTCCATTTCCCCATTAAATTTTAACATAGGTCAGGATGGGTTTTTAACTCTCTAACCCAAAAACACATAGACTTCATGGATTCAACCCTAAATCACTGTACCCTCTCTATGTCCTCTGTCACTTTTTGAATCCCCTTCGTCGATTTCAAACCTCCTCATCACGTCGATTTCACAAAGAATCTCTGAAAAAAACCCACTAGTGATTACAGCCACCAAACCTCTTAATTTTGATCTATGCAATTCATGATCTGATTGAGGCTTTCGGTGAGTTAATGGTTCATTTGTTAGAGTTTAATTCGAAGAATTTTTGTTCTGTTATCGTATTTTGTTAAGTTGACTTAAGGGCTTTCATGATCTGAAATTGTCATACTACAAACTTCTTTCTAATCTAAATGATATGGTATGCTGAATTTAGGTTTTCAAGAACGTGTGTATGATCAATTTCATATTCAATTCACATGATTAATTTTGTTTTATGTGATGTTGGGGTTCTTTAATTTCAATTTGGGATAGTGGGTTTGGTTGTAATTGTGTAAATTTGTTGTGAGATTAGTGTAGGCAAGTTGTTCGATAAAATGTCTCTATCCAAACCCATTAAACAAACCTGGCCAATCCACCCATTTTGCCACCCCTAGTTAATACTTCTTTGGTGAGAAAATTGTGTTGTAGCGATTTGGATTAAATTTGGAAGACGTTGCAACGATGGCGTCTCTGTCGAAGGTGGATTCCAGGCGTATGTATTCGTGGTTGTGGAACAGCCATATCAGTCCCAAAAATTCTAAATGGCTTCAAGAAAATCTTACAGGTATGATTTTTTGATTTCGTAAGCGTATTCGACATTTCTGTTGGTCCTTGTGGAAGTTATTAACATGTTCTCAGGAGGAGAGATGTGAATAATTTGATTGATTTCGGTATGGAAATGTAAGAATGTTCGCCGACTCTAGCAAATTTTATCACAATAGACCGTGTTGCGTTAAAAGTTTAAAACTTGCAAGCCGTTGGCTTTCTTGATTAATTCGACTAGATTTTCTTTGTTGGGATTTTGGAAATGAACAGAAATTAATTGAAAAAACGCTTTATTTTAGCAAGACGGTGTTTGGATAGGAAAATCTGTATGAAGATGTTATTGAACTTTGAGAATATTTCAGTTGGTATCAAGATAATATGGTATGATTACACAAAATTAACGGTTTGAACCAACAACTGTTCATGACACATGCTTTGGTAAAAAAAATGATTTGAATGTTAAACGGTTTACGCTAGTTGTAAAATTTTAGGAGTTATTGTTACAAAAATGTTAATATAGTACTTGATTACATTTAGGCATTTTGGGATTTTTTTTTTACATAAATGCTTTCTCAACTTCCATTTTAGGTTCAGTTCTTTATATAGTTAATTATGCAATTTGTTTAAAATGTTTACATATTGATTTTCCTTGTGTGCATGAATAGATGTGGATATCAAAGTGAAAGCAATGATAAAACGCATCGAAGAAGACGCCGATTCATTCGCTAGACGCGCAGAAATGTATTATAAAAAACAACCTGAGCTTATAAAACTGGTCGAAGAGTTATACAGAGCATATCGCGCCTTAGCCGAAAGATACGATCACGCAACCGGTGTGTATCTGTCTAAAAAATATATTCAGTAGTTTCGGACTATACAGATGCCGTATCTGTCTAAAAAATATTGTTGATGTAACAAGTAATAAACCAAAGATAGTAGCGATATCTCTAGGGTAAAAGGGTTCAGGGGTTCGATTAGCCTAACGCAGGTCGTGGGGTCCCCCTACGTTTGCAAGATGTGGAGAGAGGTTCACTAGTATTGTTGTTATCTTCCTTAGATCTTGAGCTGATTAGAAATCAGCCCAGAAAGCGATCGTTGGAGAAGATGAATTATTTAGTGTGAAGAAGAGAACTTGTAAGAAGCAAGTTCTCATGGGAGAAGAAGAAGAGAAGCAAGCATGAAGCTGGTTCTCAAGAGGGAGAGGAAGAATCAGAGTTAGAGTGATATCTGCTGATCCTGGGGTCTCCATATGCTTAACATGGGCTGCAATTTATAGGGGAAGAGGTTTCTCAAAGGGGAAACCTTTAACTAGTAAACCTGGCTTGCAGTGAGGGGCTTACCCTTTTAGGGGTTAAAGGGTTTGGACCTGCGGACAAAATGGTGTTCTCTGTGCACATGTTCTGTCTGTGCAGAAATGGTTCACACGTTAAGTGTTGATGTGACCGGACACTGTGCTTGTCCTTTTTACTGTTCTCCTGAGTTCGCGCGTATTGAACCTCTCAACCTTTTAACCTTTTAAGCTGTTATGTATATTAGTCATTTTATTGAGATTTGAGCTACCCCCGTCATCAGCCCCCCAAGTCAGAGGTGTTTGGGATGTAAGCTCAAATGCTTCTGACTTTTACACATTATTTTTTATTGCTTAAAGGCTTCAAGGCTTTAAGGCGTTTGAGTTTTGAGATTTGAATTTCGGAATGATAGTAGATGTGATAGGCTTCAAGGTTTTAAGGCTTGAAGGCTTTAAGGCTTGAAGGCTTCAACTTGTCTTACTTAAGAGGAAGTTGAGGCTTTTTGTAAAGAATGGGGGATCAATCTAAAGTTTAATCCGGTGGCTCTGGGTTTTGGCAAATCGATCGATTAGTGTCCCGTAGTTCGATTGCTCTTTATTGCTGAGTTTTCCAACTTGCGTCATCCGTTTTCGGTCTTTGTTCTGAATGTTTTAGAGTATTATCGTGTGTCGTTTGGTCAGTTATACCCTTAAGGTCTTGTTAGGGTTTTAGACTTTGATGTTTTGTCTCCAGTGATAGGGTATGGCCCATCGTTGTTGTTGTTCCGCCGTTTCTTCCAGTTAGCCAAGAACGGCGATTGTTTTACCTTTGAAACATCTCAGGTTGATGTGTGTTTAATTTCGTCTATGGTTACTATCCTTGGTTCTTGGAAGGACCGATTTTCCTGGATTTCTGAGTCCATTGTTCTTTTCAGGCTTGTTTGGAGGCATCCTTATGCTGTTTTGAATGAGCTTGAATCTTTCAAACAGGAGATAGATGGTTATTGAAGTTTATTAGGGGGTGTCCTTCCAGGCTTTGTCCCTTTCCCGAACATCTTTTAGTGCTGATGGATGTTAGCAAGTTGTGGGACAAGCCGGATCGTGACCCTGTGCTCGTGGGAGATGATCAAGGTATGATATTTTGTATTTTCTGCTTATGTTATATTTTATTTGTTGCAGTTATGTTTGCCTTAGACTTTATCAAGAGCGATGACACATCTGATGTTGTGTTTGGAGATGCCGAGGCTACATCCGGCGAAGATGTTGTTGTTAGGGGCACTGAACATAGGTTCGAGGGTTCAGGCTATGTGAACATTCCCAATGTCAAGGGTTTCACCAAAGTTGTTGCTTCCAAAGTCTCTACTCGTCGTTCGAGCTGTTGTTTGATAAAGACTGCTGACCAACCATCGGCTTCTGAGCCGGTGGAACTAAGTAATGACATAGAGGCTTCAGATGATTTAGAAGTTGGGGTTGGGGAAAATCAAAAAAGGACAAGGGACGGCCCTTGGTGGTTTGGCGGGTAAAAAGGCTGTGAGGTTGAAGGATTCCGGAAAGGGTGGTGAAGGTTCCACCAATGTTAATCCATGGGAGGTTTATGGGCCGGATTAGAAGGTCACAGTTGGTGACAGCTTCAAGCCTTCATCCGTTTGTGAGGATGTTCTTACCCACTTTGATTCTCCTGTTGTTCGAGGTTCTTGCTCATCTATGGATGATGACCTGATGATTTCGAAAAATGGTAATGGGTGCTTATAACCTTGTTGCCTTGCTTCCAGAGGGTGTATCCCGATTTTGCAAGAGGATGCGAGAATATGATGTCTTGTCGAAGAAGAGGGATGAGATGAAGGCTTCACTAGCTACTCTAAAGAAGGAGGCAGAGGGTTATGCTGGGAGGGAGAAAAGATGATGTTGAGGATTGATGAGCTTTCTTCCCAGCACAAGACTGAGATGGTTGAGTTGGAAAAACGCTTGAAACCTGACAGGTTTCAAGTCAGGGTTGATAGGGCTGCTTTGGAGGTTCAGAAGTAGCCTCCTTGGAGGAGAAAGAAAGGTTAAAGGCTTCACTTTCCCAGGAAACTGGTGATAATAAACGGCTCATTGAGCATGGATTCCAGTAAGTGGTTACCTATCTTCTCCATTCGTCGAAGTTCAACAAAGTTTTGGTGATGTGTACACCAAGCTTCTTGCTCATGTGAGACACCAAGGTTTGTTTGCTGGTTACAAAGCTTTGTGAACCTGGGGAGCCTTAGGAAAAGTCTTCTCTTTTTCAACCCAAAGCCTTCAAAGTCTTCAAGGGAACAATTTTTAAGATGGAGCATATGGTTTACCCTTATGTGGGTGAAGTCTCCAAGTGTTTTGGTAAATCTTTGCCTGTCTTGCAGGAGCTAAAACCCCAGGGCCTTAATGAGGTTGTTTGTAACGAAGTGTTGAAGTCCCTCTCGAAGAAACGTCCTTGCTTCGGAGATAGCGAGGAAACGTGTTCTGAAGGTGGTGAGGGCTCAAAGGCTTTAAGCCTTGAAGCCTCCGAGACAGCAGGTGTCGTAGGGAGGAAAAAGAGAAATGCTAAAAACACCCAAGATGATGGGGTTTCAAATAAGGATGATGCAGCAAACTCTATCATCTCTGATGCTGCCAAATGAAGAAGAAACCTTAATTTATAGCTTTTTTAGCATGTCGAACAATGTTATGGGTTGTTTGCTTAAACATCCTTTTGTTTTAAGGGAACCGTTTAGGTCCTTTGGTGGTTAAAGCCTAGAAGGCTTGTGGACAATGTTTTATGTTTGATGGCCAGTATGGCCTTTGCTATGTCTAGCTTGCTATGCTTAACTTGTTATGTTTGCTTTGTTTATCTTGATGTGTTGTTCTATTTATTCCCTTGTGTTTTCATTGGTTTTGTATGTTGTCTTTGTTTTGGGTGGTGCATCTTATGTTATTTATACCTTAAAGGGTTCAGTGCTGCAGTCACTTAGCCTTAGGATATTTTAACAAGAAGATACAACCTCTATCCTATGTATGACATTCACTTAGAGTCTTTTTGGTTCGTAAGCCAATGTTGGGGCTTAAGGAACATTTGGTGTAGGCTGTTCAAACCCGTCTATGAGACATGATTTTTACGATTTCTCCGATTTCTCCGAGTCTCATGGAGTTGTATTAATTTAGGAACTCACCCCTTATATAGGTCCATTCAACCCTTGAACCTATTGAGCGATGTGGCCTGGGAGCTCATCCCCTTACATGGCCCTTGCCATGGAGTTTCTTGCTAGGTTCTCAATCTGATAATAGGATAGAAAGACAAATTCATTATTCATTCATTTCAAAGTACTTTGATTACTAGGGGAATAGAACAACTTTTTGGAACTATTTGTAACACGTTTTGGTTAAACATGGAACCTTTTAAGGTTTTTGCCATCCCAATGGCGGGGAAGCTTTTTGCCTTGTGGGCCTGCTAGCTTGTATGATCCCCCTTTGTGGGCTTTAAGGATATTGTATGGCCCTTCCTACTTAGGGCCAAGCTTTCCTTGGCTTTCTTTCTTACAGGCCTTATTATTTCGAAGCACAAGGTCCCCAGGCTTGAAGCGTTCATGCTTCACCCGTGTATTGTAATACAATTTTATGTTTTGCTTGTACCTTGCTTTTTGAATGGCTGCTTGATCACGAGCCTATTCGAGGAGTTCAAAATTCAACATCGTCTCTTTCTTATTTGGCTCGAGGTCGATGTTAATTGTTCTTTGTATTGTTACTCCGATTTCAGCTAGGATTACAGCCTCTGATCCAAACACTAGGCTATAGGGTGTTTTCTTGTGGCTCGTCTTCTCGGTTATTCGAATTTCCCATAGCACATTGGAAAGTTATTCGAGCCAGTTGTTGTCGTATCTTCCCAATCGAGATTTAATCCCTTCAACATTGTTGTGGTTTGTCCTATCAACCTGGTCATTGGATTGTGGGTAAGCTACCAAGCTGAATACTTGAGTTATTCTGAACTCCTTACACTAGGAGCTAGAAGGCTTCTCAGCAAACTATTTCCCGTTATCCATGACTAGTACCCTGGGAGCCCAAAACTTATGCTTTCCTAAGCAAAATCAATGACCTGTTTTCCCTGAGATTTTTGGCAATGGTTTTTCTTCTGGTCACTTGGTGAAGTAATTCACGGCTACCAATAAGAGCTTGACTCCTCATTTGGCTAGTGGGGATGGACCAACGATGTTCATTCCCTACTTGTGAAATGGCCAAGCCGAGGAGATGAGAACGGGGTCATGTTTAGGGCTTTTGGGTACCAGAGCATGTAACTGACAAGCTTCATACTTTCGCAGTTGTTCGGAGGTATCTCGATGCATGGAAGGCCGAAAGTGTTCGAGGTTTATCAACTTTGACATAACCGATTTTGGGCCACAATGAGCTCTACATATCCCTTCGTGAACCTCTTTGATCAGATATTGGCTTTGTTCTGGGCTAACGCATCGAAATAGTGGTGCAAGGTATCCTTTTTTTTGTAAAGGATATATCCTTGTAACACATACTGCCTTGACTTGATACGAACCCTTTCAGCCTCAGTCTGGTCATTAGGTAATTCACCGTTTTTGGGGAACTTTTCAATGGGAGTCATCCAATTTGGCCCTTTTTCGGTGATCACATCTTGAACCTCGTGTTTTTGGATGGATGGTGTTTTTAATACCTCAACTAGTATCTTCTTGGTGAGATGGACAAACGTAAGAGATGCAAGCTTGCTTAGTGCATCAGCTCTCTTGTTTTGAGATCTTGGAACTTTTTTGATGGAACATGTTTGAAATGTGTTCATCAATTCCTTTGATTCCTCTCGGTACTGATACATGTTGGGTTCTTTTGCTATGTAGCTGTTATTTTCTTAGCTTGAGAGAGTCTGTGAGAACTTGAAGCTTTTGAACCACCATTTCTTTGGCTATGTAGTTGTTATTTACTTGGTTTGAAACAAGCAACGAGTCTGTGAAGACTTGAAGCCTTTTGACACCCATATTTATACTCAGCTTCGTTGTTTGTATTCTGAAATTCAAGACAAAGGGCATACTTGAATTCCAATTCGTTAGGATCAATTAGAACTAGCCCTGCTCCTGACCCTTCAATGCTGGAAGCTTCGTCGGGAAAGAGCTTCCAGGTATGGGGGTCGGAGGGTTCGATGGAGGTTGTATTGACTTTCGTTGTGACTTTAGGGATTTCTATGATGAAGTTAGCTGAGACTTGGGCTTTGACAGCTTTTTTCGGGACATAGGTGATTTTTCAAGCACATTCTTAATAGGTTAGTCAGTGACCACTTATATCGGGTGTGACTGAAAGTACCTTTGAAGCCTTCTAGCCGTTTGGACTAGGGCTGGAGCAAGTTTTTCCGAAGAAGAATATTTGATTTCTGCTAATTTTGAAGTTTTGAAAAGTAAACGGGTATCTGAACTTTGTTTCGTTCAATGATCAGAGCCGTACTTATGGTCTTTTCAGCAATCGAAAGGTAGGTAGAGGTCGTTCCCCCTGTTTCCGGAGCCAAAATGGATGGGAATGAAGCCAAGTGTTGCTTCATTTGGTTGAAGGCTTCCTTTTGAGGTAAAACGCTTCAAAGTTGTAAGCTTTCCATCGAAAGTCTTTCTTGTTAGCACATCCCTTGAGGGTTGGCTTTTATGCTTTGTTTCCCCGCGATGTGCCCTACAAACTTGCCTTCTTCAAAACCAAACGAGCACTTGACTGGATTGAGCTTTATGTTGATCTTTTTCGGGTTTTGGAAAGTTTCTTTTATGTCATCGAGCATTTGGTATTCCGTTTTGATCTTAATCACCAAATTATCAACATAAGCTTTAATGTTCTTGCCGATTTATCCGGCAAACGCTTTGTCAACCAGACGTTGATAAGTGGCACCTGCATTTCTTAAACCAAAATTCTATTTTTGATAGCAAGATATACCTTTATCAGTGTGGAATGTGTTTTTTCTTAATATTCTTTTTTCATTAGGATCTGATGGTAACCCTTTTAGGCGTCAAGAAAACACTTGAACGGGAAGCCTGTGAGCGAGTTATCCTTGAGGTCTATCTGGGGCAGCGGGTTGCAATTCTTTGGGCATGCATTATTCAAGTCTTTAAAATCTATATACATTCCCCAAGACTTGTCGGGTTTTCGAACCATTACGGGATTGGCCACCTATGATTGATACTTGACCTCTCGATGGATTCCGGCTAGAACTAGCTTTTCCATCTTTTGTACGATGGGCTTATTATCAGGTGGGATCTATAACTCATGTTTTAATAATGCTACGAGGGATGCCGGTCATATCTTCTGGGCACCAAGCAAAGATATCAACATAGTGCAAGAGCAACTTCTCAAGGTACGAGAGGGTTTCTTTAGAGAGGTTAGTGTTCACCCTTGTCCTTTGCTAAGGATATTTTGGGTTTATGATCAGCCCTTGTTCATCGTCTTCGTTCTTTCTTAAGCTTTCCCCTTCAAGCACAAAAGTCTTTTGGGTAGGTTGAAGGGTTGCTATCCCGTTTTCAGTGGGAAACTTCACAGTGCCTTGACCAACTGAAACTGCCATTCTGAACACACTTTGCTCTGGCCTTCCTGTGATGATATTATACTTGGAAGGGATATTGATCACCGCAAAAGTGAGTTTTTCGGTTCGTCCTTTTGTTCTCTTATTGAACAAACATTATGGGTTATTTGGCCTAAAGGCTTGATAGGTATGCCTATGATACCTTCGATGGAGGATCCAAACTGTTGAAGCTTTGAACGTTCATCGTCGCTGAGAGGGTTAAAGCATTTCTCAAGCATGACTTTGGTGGTTGCACCGGTGTCAATGTAAGCCTTTTGTGTCTTGATGGATCATATGTTGGCTTCTATCACCAGAGGGTTTGAAAGTAACTCTCATTCTGGTGGTGGGAAGCAAACATATTGACGTCCCATGCCTTGAAATGATGGCGTTTGTGGGAAGCTTTGTTTTTAAGGTCTACCATGTTCACTTCCTACTTTTTTCTTCAACCATTTTGTCCCTGACCCCTTTAACCAAGTGAGCCAGTTCGGACTTGACGGCTTTTTAGATCCTCTTTTTGAGTTGGAAACGATTATTGGTATGGTGACCTTTCTATTTGTGAAACTCACAATACTGGTTTAATTTTTTCAATCTTTTGTTTTTTGGTAAAGGTGGAGGATGGCGGAAGCTGTGTTTTACCTCTTCGGTTGCCAAGATCTCTTATGGAGCCTTGGTTAAGGCTGTAAAGTTTATGGTTTTTTCTCGGCTTGGAGGGTTCCGGCCTTCAGGCCTTCAGGAATCTGAACCTTTGAACCATTTGTCATAAGAGCCATACTGGAAGCTCCAGTTAAGAGTTCTCTTTTTTTTTCTTTGATGTCTACAGCTTATTCTCCTCGAACATGGGCTTCAGCCCTTTCGAGTGTTTCTTCAAGGGTTTTGGGCAGGCATTTATTAAAGTCTCTTGTGAGATATTTGGAATTTATAGCATTCATGAACCCTGCAACCCTAATCTTTTCATCGGTGTAAGTTAAACCTTTCTTCTTGTAACTTTCGATGAAGTCACTGAGACTTTCATCATCACGTTGTTTGATCTAGAAGATTATCGTGGCGTTCTTGACATACCTATGTCTTTATAGGGAACTTTTGCTAAGATTGTCAAAGGCCTGAACGCTTCGTCCAGGAAGGTCATTGAACCATATGCGCGAAGACCCTTCAAGGGTTTGCTTGAACATGAGTCAACATTCGGAGTTGGGTCATTTTTCAATTCTTGCAGTTCCGACGAAGATTTGGAGGTAGTCTTCAGTACCGTGATGGCATCTTTATCTGGGTTTGCAACTCGTACTCAACAATATGTTGCGAGAAGCAAGATAAGTCATTGGACTTACAAGGTTTTGAGAGGTATTTTACTACCCATGAAGCTGGGTTACCGCTTGAGGTACCCTGGTAAGTGGTTGGCACTTGGTTGATGAAGTTAAGGTTAAAGCCTTGAACGCTTTCTGTGTCATCATCCAGCTTTTACGTGCTGCAAAGGAAATTATGCCATCATCCGTGTCACCAGCTAGGTCATAAGGTTAGAGCCTTAAAGGCTTTCTGATGGTAATCATAAAAGATGTTATCATCTGTGTCATCAGCTGGGTCATAAGGTTAAAGCCTTGAAGGCTTTCTGATGGTACTGTATAAGGCATTCCCATGGATGTGCTCATGACCGTACCTCGAGCCAAAGACAGGGTGGCCACGAAGTAGCAATGGGAGGAGGAACACCTGAAGCTGGTGACTGCCATAATTGATCAAGAGTGGTTTCATGCTCAATAGGTGCACCGGCTGTAACGGGTTGGGAGGTAAATAAGTGAAAAACGGTTGGACTAGGCCTCCCCAAAAGCTAAAGGGCTTGAGTGGTTGGTCTGTCACACTAGGGCCAGCTTTAATGTAAGATGTGGCTGAACGTGAGCTGCTAAAGGGAAGAGATGCAGGGCCAGGTGTTAATGAGGGTTTAGACTTCTCATAATTTAGTCTTATTCTTACCCTTTTCTTCCTTTCTAGGCTCACATGCTAGTTGAGAAAAGATCTCAGTTGTGAGGAATTTCTAGTTACGCCCTCGGGTGTTAGTTATATGAATTTTGATGTACGCATTACACCGATTTGAGAAGTTGCAACCCCTGATTGGGATGGGGTTAGTGTATGAAAAGAGGTGAACTCCGGGAAAAAGTTCCCGTTGGAGTACTTCTTGGAGTAGAGAGAGGTGTAGATCTAACCAGTGAGATCCGACTAGAATTTGGTGTTAAATTGGTGTGGTTAGGCACCCGATTTACCGGGAGATTCGCTTTCAGACATGATGTAAATAGAAAAATGGAGCTACACAGCTGGTCTTTAAGATAAAGTAAGCGGCGTAGCCCCACGGTGGGCGCCAACTTGTTGATGCAACAAGTAATAGACCAAAGATAGTAGCGATATCTCCAGGGTAAATGGGTTCAGGGGTTCGATTAGCCTAACGCAGGTGGTGGGGTCCCCCCACGTTTGCAAGACGTGGAGAGAGGTTCACTAGTATTGTTGTTATCTTCCTTAGATCTTGAGCTGATTAGAAATCAGCCCAGAAAGCGATCGTTGGAGAAGATGAATTATTTAGTGTGAAGAACAGAACTTGTAAGAAGCAAGTTCTCATGGGAGAAGAAGAAGAGAAGCAAGCATGAAGCTGGTTCTCAAGAGGGAGAGGAAGAATCAGAGAGTTAGAGTGATATCTGCTGATCCTGGGGTCTCCATATGCTTAACATGGGCTGCAATTTATAGGGGAAGAGGTTTCTCAAAGGGGAAACCTTTAACTAGTAAACATGGCTTGCAGTGAGGGGCTTACCCTTTTAGGGGTTAAAGGGTTTGGACCTGCGGACAAAAGGGTGTTCTCTGTGCACATGTTCTGTCTGTGCAGAAATGGTTCACACGTTAAGTGTTGATGTGACCGGAGACTGTGCTTGTCCTTTTTACTGTTCTCCTGAGTTCGCGCGTATTGAACCTCTCAACGTTTTAACCTTTTAAGCTGTTATGTATATTAGTCATTTTATTGGGATTTGGGCTACCCCGTTATCAAATATGAAACATGCAAACAAAATCAAAACATAGTTTTTAGATCTGACAAAGTTGGGTCATACGTATTTCTAAAAAATAAGAGCCATAAAAGACAATAAAAACCGATCGCACTTTTTTGATGATGGCCCTGCAATCCCAAAGTTTTTTTGATTTTTTAAAATTTTTTTAATTTTTAATTTTTTTTATTTTTTGATTTTTTTATTTTTTAAATTTTTTTGAATTTTTTTGATTTTTTTTAATTTATTTATATTTTTAGCTTATCATGCCCAAATCCATCTTGACAAAAACTCATCTTAACCTAAACCCATTCTAACCCATTTCTTAATAAATTCATCTTAACCCAAACTCATCCTAACCCATACCTATCCTAACCCATTACCCAAACCTGCCGAACACACCCATTTTATCACCCATATTATTTACATACAATACACAGTCTATTTCAAATGTAGCTTGTCTTTAGAGTGGAGGAATGAAACCAAGGTTGTAATCGTTATGTTGTGCCACAGTCTATTTCAAATGTAGCTTGTCTTTACAGTCTATTTCAAGGGTCTATTTTGTGCATATTTTATTAGACTAAAGGGTATGGTAAGGCCCATCCTCACGAGGATGGGCCGCCACGTAGGCGCCACATCACCGGCTCGTGGAGGATGGGCCTCCTTAACTTTTCAGGGGGGTGGAGGATGGGGCTACCCCACGTTAATATTTTATAATTTTCTAAGTTTTTTTTTTAACTTAATAAAAACTTTATAAAAATAATAAAATACAACATAAAACAACATAAATAAATTCATTTCATAACATAAAAAAAAATTACATTTCCTAAAAATAAAAAAATAAAAAATATTTCCGAAAAATAAAAAAAAAATTACATTTCCTAAAAAATAAAAATAAAAAACCTACGACGTCCATTTTTTCTTCACCTCTTCCTTCATCCTCCGATACACCTCTCGTTCATCCTCCGGAACCGAGTCGAGATCCAACCTCATTATCCTAAAATCCTCCGCTCGAGCATAGTCGGGCGACACGTTTTTCTTGTGACTATATTTTTCAGCCGCAAAGTCTTTAAACGAACGGAATTCGGAAATCAACTCGTCCATTTTCAAAGACGCCTTCGAGCCGCCACCTCCACCCGAGCCGCCCCCTCCACTCGAGCCGGCTCCTTTGCGCTTTCCGGCCGCCTCTTTTTTTGCTTTGTCCCTTCCGCCGGGACGTTCGATCTCGTGATATTCCGGTTCGTCATATTCCGGTTCGTCGTTTATGTCGATTTGACAACGAGCGGTGGAGCCTCCCGCACTATAACTTCCGGACTCGGAAGTTTTAGTCCGTTTGGCGGATGCGACCTCATTTGGAACCGGGACCATTTAGGTTCTTTCTTTAAAATGTTCCATGCTCGGAGTGTAAGCGGGACTCGAAAAAAAGTTAGGATTGTTCGGGTTGGGATTGTTCGGGTTGGGGTTGTTTGGGTTGAAGGGATTCATGATTGTATAAAAAATGGGATTGTTTTTTATAAAAAAGGATGAGAGAGTTGGAGAAGAATGGAAGAAATGGGAGAATAATGGTATAAAATGGATGAGAAAGATGGTATATATTTAAATTTGAAAAGGTAATTTTTTTTTATTAAAGTATCCGTTGTTAAACGGATATAAAATTCAAATGTGGCCCGTCGAGTTCGAGCGGGAGTAGCCGGTCAAGCCGGGATGGGGCGAGGGGGGCGGTGTGGGGGACCGGCACCGGGCCTAAGCCGGCCCCCATACCGCTTAGTCTTAGCACCTAAAATGGAAGGTTGTATCGATTTCCCAAGACAATAAATGCAAATGCCTTTTTGGTTATTTTTATCCTTTTCAAATTCAACTGAATTTAGAAATGAAAAATAATAAAATATGCTATGCTTTGGTTCTCGATCTACAGTGAAGTGTGAAGTATATGAAATGAAAAATGAGATCAAATTAACTAATTACAAATATGCTCTAATTAGGTTCAAATTTAACGGGCTCTTGCATTACAACCATTTAAGAAAAAAATACAGATGTTTTAGTTGCTACTTGATGGATTCGTACAACGGGAAGAGAAAAGGCTGAATTTATTGGGCCATGAGATAAAAAAATCAAGTGATTTGAATGTCAATTGGGCTTAAACTAATTATTAGTTGTTTGGCTAATCTTATCATTTCTGCAATTTGTTCTTGTGGGCTCACAATGGGCTTCACCAGATGAATAATAAAAGAACGAGGGCAGATTTGGATAATTGGACTTTAGGCGATTAACATAGGTTATACTTGTAATGAAGCCTATAACCAAATCTTAGAAATCGCTTCTAGCTCGAACACTCAAAAGTAAACGAGTCGAGCTCAATTTACACTCTTAAATTCACGATGCCTGCTGATGACGGGATAGCCCAAGACCAAATAAAATGACTTAGACACATTAAAGCTTAAAAGGTTAAAAGGTTGAAAATCCGGGAGTTTAAATAAAACAATACGTGAACAGTAGCAAGTCACATCTCCGATTGCTTCACCAAACTCCCCAGCCGCAAAAGTAACACGAGTCCACAGAGCACAGCCTTTTATCCGCAGGTCAAAAGGCTTCAACCCCCAAAAGGGCAAAACCCCCACTGCAAGCATGTTCACTAGTCAAACAGCTTCCTCTTTGAGCGATGGCTTTCCCTATAAATGTGACACTTCATTAAGTTTGAAAAACATTCTAAGATCAGCTCTGATTCCTGGGGAATCTCTGGTCATTGTTCTTGAGTACTTGCTTCATGCAAGTCACTTTCTTTCACATTCAACACACACATTCCCTTTGTTCCTACATCCGAAACTGAACACATTCCAGTGGAGTATCTCGAGCAAACAACAAAATCAAACTAGTGAATCTCTCTCCACGTCTTGCAAACGTGGGGGGACCTCACGACCTACGTTAGGCAAAGTTGAACCCTTCAACCTCTTTGCCTAACCAGCCCAGCTACTATCCTTGGTCTATTATTTGTTGCATCAACAAGTTAGCGCCCACCGTGGGGCTACGTCACTATTCTTCTTCAAAAGGCCTAGTAGTGTAGCTCCATTCTCTCAAAATTACCATGTCAGAAAGTGGATCCCCAGGAGAGGTGAATCAGGTTCCAAATACCTCTACCCCAAGTACTGGCCAAGCCCATGTGGCTATACCGACGTCTTTCTCGAAACCGGGGAGTACTCCCGAGTTTCTCACTTTCAACACTCCAACTCCATCCAGATCAGGGGTCCCTTCCCCTAATGTCGGTGTCTCTAGCACCCCATCACATGTTGAACTTACCCCAGAGGGGGTCGCCAACAATTTCCTTGAGTTGAGGTCTCTCCTCAACCAATATGCGAGTAGGGAAAGAGACAAGGGAGTGAGGATTCGTTTAGACTATGACGAGCCAGAGCCAACACTATCTCCTGGACCCCCCATCCATCCTTTTGCAAACTCACAACCTTTTGTGTCTAGGGATGAGGCTGGTCCCAGCAATCCTCCTCCAAACCCTGACCCATATCTGTCCGCGAGGCCAAATCCTACAACAATTCCTCTCTTTTCGTCCCAACCAGCTACAAACGGTGCTCCACTAGGGCACGAGCTGACTTTGGACCAACTCCTACTATCTCTAGTAGCAAGCCTTCCACCCTCAACAACAACCACATGGAAACAAGCTCTGTATGTACTCCCCTTGGCACGAAGTGCTGTTATAAGTACTCCCTTGGGAGTTAGTTGCCCAGTTGCACCTGGAAGCCTTCAAGGCTTCAACCTTATGCCCCAGATGATGGCCCAGATGATGGCCAGCTTCTCGTGGCAACACTTTATTAATCAAGTGTTGGCCACTCAAGGGAACAACAACAACAGCAACAACACGGGTGCAAGGGTTGAGGAAGATTTGGCCAAGCCTTACAAGCCGAGTAATCTCTCGTGCTTCTCACAGCAAATAGCCGATTATTACTTTCAAACGAAGATCAAGATGCCATCCCATATCAAGACGTATGATGGGACTGAGGATCCGGAAGATCACCTTCAGATCTTCACTGGTGCCGCCAGAATCGAGAAATGGTCAAATGCTGAATGCTGCCTTATGTTTATGCAAACTCTCGTTGGCTCAGCCCGAATATGGTTCAACGATTTGCCTGCCAGAAGCGTTCGAAGCTTCGATGACCTAAGTAAAGGGTTTTTAGCCAATTTCTCGCATCAAAGGCGATACGTCAAAGATACTACAGTAATCTTTCAGATAAATCAAAGGGAGACGAAAGCCTTCGAGAGTTCATTGAAAGGTACAAGAAGGAAGGTCTTACATATGTAGGGGCAGACAAAAAAATAAGAGTGGCTGGTTTTATGAACGCCATTACATCCAAATATCTCACAAGAGATTTCAACAAGTCCTTGCCCAAGACCTTGGCAGAAGCTCTCAAAAGGGCTGAAGCCCACATTTGGGGAGAGGAGGCCGTAGACATTAAAGAGCAAAGATAAAGGGGATCAAGCTGGCGAGGCAACAGTCCAGCTAGGAAAAGGGGAAACTTCCATTCCTATGACAGACGCCAAAAGGGTTCAGATCAGCGAAGGCCTGAAAGCCGAAACCCTTCCAGCAGGGAAAAAGGGATAAGCTTCACACCCCTCGCCAAGACCACCCCTCAAGAGATTCTTGCCATAGAAGAAGTAAAGCAAAGCTTTAGGCCTCCAAGAGCTCTCCCCAAAAGCAAGAGGAATGAGAATTCCACCCAATTTTGTGAATTTCATGAAGAAAAGGGCCACCACACTAATGACTGCTTCTAGCTTAAAAAGAGGATTGAAGAAGCCGTTAAGTCTGGGGAACTCGCTCACTTGGTCAAGGGGGTGAGGGACAAGATGGACGAAGGAAAGGGCAAGGAAGTTAACATGGTGGATTTTGATGGAAAGGTTCCTCACAAACGACAGAGGTTGGAAGCTTGGGAGCTTCAGTGTGTTTGTTTCCCTCCAACGCAAAAGAACCCACTTGCAAACCCTCTTGTGGTTGAAGCAACCGTGGGCACACTACAAACAAACAAGGCATACATAGACACTGGAGCGGCCACTGAAATCATGTTCGAAAAGTTCTTCAACCGTTTGAGCAATGAGGAACGCTCGAAGCTTCAACCCTCTGGAACCTCCATAAAAGGTATTGCAGACATACCCCTCAAGCCTTTAGGGCAACTGACCCTTGATGTCCGTTTCAGCGAAGGGAAGATGGAAAGAGTTCAACCTCTCACTTTTGTGGTCATCAATATACCTTCAAACTATGATGTAATCATAGGAAGACCAGGGCAGTGTGCCTTCTACATGGTTGTTTCGTCGGTCATGGCACTATCAAATTTCCTAATGAGAGGGGGATCGCAACCCTTCATTCTGCTCAATAGGCCTACATGGTTGAAGGTGAAAGCTCCAAGAATGAAGAAGACAAGCAAAGGCTGATCATAAATCCCAAGTATCCTGAGCAAAGGATAAGGGTAAATCCAAGCCTTTCACAAGAAACCCTCTCATATCTCGAAAAGCTCTTGATACACTATAGTGATGTCTTTGCTTGGTGCCCAGAAGATATGACGGGCATCCCTCGAAGCATTGCTGAACATGAGTTGAAAATACCACCCAATGTCAAGCCTGTTGTCCAAAAGAAACGGAGTCTAGCACCCGAAAGAAGCTAAGCTGCATGCCAAGAGGTTGAAAAGCTTGTGTCAGCCGGCATTCTCCGAGAAGTCAAGTACCAATCCTGGGTTGCAAACCCGGTTATGGTTCGAAAGCCAGACAACTCTTGGAGAATGTGCATAGACTTCAAGGATCTTAACAAGGCTTGACCCAAAGATTGTTACCCATTGCCAGAAATTGATCTCAAGGTTGACTCCCTCACTGGTTACCAGTTCAAGTGTTTCCTAGATGCTTACAAGGGTTACCACCAAATTCTCACGAAGGAAGAAGATGAAGAGAAGACCGCCTTTCACACGGATAAAGGAATCTTTTGCTACCAAAAGATGCCTTTTGGTCTCAAAAACGCGGGTGCAACCTACCAACGCCTAGTTGATAAGGCTTTTGCTAGTCAAATTGGCAGAAGCATGGAAGCATATGTTGATGATTTGGTCACTAAAAGCAAAACGGAATACCAAATGCTTGATGACATCCAAGAAACTTTCAAGAACCTAAGGAAGGTCAACATGAAGCTCAACCCTGAAAAATGTTCATTTGGGTTCGAGGAAGGAAATTTTTTGGGACACATTGTGGGAAAACAAAGTATAAAAGCAAATCCAAACAAGGTAAAAGCTGTCCTTGAAACCAAGCCACCAAGAAGCAAGAAAGAAGTAGAAAGTCTAAATGGGAAGCTTGCAGCTCTGAAGCGTTTCACCTCAAAGTTGGCTGAAAGGTCTTTACCTTTCTTCAAAACACTCAAGGGATGCTCCAACAAGAAAGACTTCAAATGGACTGATGAGGCTGAGGAAGCCTTCAACCAGATGAAGAAACACCTAGCTTCTCTACCTGACATTGCAGCCCCGGAAACGGGAGAATTGATCTCGGTGTACCTTTCAATTGCTAAAGAAGCAATAAGTGCGGTCCTCACCATTGAACGAGACAAAGTTCAGGTACCCATTTATTTCTTCAGCAAAACTCTAAATGTAACATCTCGTAAAATCATGCCCAATAAAATAATGACACGTGTCATGGAAGGTAACGTGTTATAAACCCGGATCAAGTTAAAAGATGTATGGTAGGGTTTAAAAGTGTCGACATGTTAATTAATACCTCTGAGCGACCAAATAATAAATCCCAAACCTTATTCTGTTTTATAAACATCTAATATATACTCAAATCCGGTTATTTCTGATATAGCATAATTCAAATTTGCAAAGATGGGATCCTATGAGAATGTATACGACAAATTTTCATCCATGATTTCTTTTTAAAGAATCCAAGACAATTCTAGTGCATGGCAAGGTTGTCATAACATTTTAAACCTGATCAAGTGGTCCCATACTGATATTAAAGGCCCTAAATTCGTAATATCAAAGTTGCATGGCCAAATACTAGAGATTCTCAAATTTTTATCTTCTGATGAAGGCTTACGAACCGCAAAGGAGCCACCGTACGGTCCGTAAGGTGGCAGAGCTGGGCGGTGAATTCTGAAGAACGGATATGGACCGCAAGGCCAAAGGCTTACGGTCCGTAAGACCTGTAACTGGGCGAATTTTTGGACAATTGCCTGTTATAACAAGTTACACCGCCATAGAAAGGTGGTTTTCGAATTCAGGGGCTTTGCAACTGGTTTTTGGCAGCATAGGGACACATGGATGCATCTGGGATCAATCCTAGACTATTGTGGAGAGATCTTATGAGTTCAAGTTGAGTATATATAGAACTTGAAGTTCCAACATTTCTTGCATCATTTGAAAACCAATTCTAGCTTTTCTCTGGAACTCTTGGGACTTCAATCCGACTTCCATCAACTTCTAATTCGTAATTAGGACCCTTGTAAGTGTCCTTAACCTTCCTTAATTCAGTTTTACTTAGTTAATTAGCCTAAAGTCAAACAGTCGTAATTAGAGTTTGACTTCGTGATTAATTAAAATTTGTCAAGTCAAATCTCAAATTGAAAGTACCTTTGAGTTGGTAATTATGTGGGTAATAAACCCTCAAAAGGGCACCCTCTGATTCCCACTCTAACTAGGTCAATTGTCGGGTCAAACTTGATTAGAAAAAGTCAACAGAAAGCAATTTTCCAAATAAACACATAATTAGCAATGTAGAAGCTATGGAACCTGTTTTATCACTCATATAACTTGGTAATTAATGTAAGAACATGTCTAAACATGTTCAACCCGACAATTTTCAGTTTAAGCTCGGTTCAGAACCGAAAGTCGCTAAAGTAGACTTTTGCTTTGACTTTCAGTTCTGACCCAATGTAGCATGATTTAGAAATGCCTTAGAACTTTATTAGGACCAGTTTACATGTTAGTATAACCCTCTATGATTATACAACTTGGTTCATTAGTTATCCGATTCATATGCATGTTTCCGTTATATGCCTAAATGTTGACTATTATGCCCTTTTGACCATAAAACAAGAATTTTGAAAATGTGAGAAGACAATAATCTTTATTACTGATTTATAAACATATCCCTAAATTTTCACATCAGTTGGAGGTCTAGATTAAGAGTTATGCTCAATAGCGTAATTAGAAAGCTTTTTATTAATTAAACGACGTAATTAGCATATAGCCTATCTAAACCCAATTTTTGATACCAAACTTTTTACCCACTGATGTAATATAATATTTTGGTATTTTTGAAGATTTTTATTTATTTTAGGCTGAGCATAACATAGGTTTATACCTTTGATTCGGTAATTGTCGGTTTTTGCCCTTTTGGCTTATAAAATGAGTTTTACAAATCCTTTTGATACCAAACTTTTTTATACTGATCTTAAATGATAGATAAAATGTTTTAAACCTTTTGGAATAATAAAAATATCAGCTTTCTTTATAAAACCCGAAAATCGCTTAAAACCACCTTTTTACGCATTTTAAACGCATAGTATGTATTAAAAATATTTTAAATATATAGGACTTGTTACCTACTGATATTTTTAGTAAATTTTTATATTTTAATAGCAAGCAAAAGTTTTAAACTCAGATTTCCAGATTTGACCTTTTAAGCTTATGAAAAATTACCAAAATGCCCCTACGGTGCATAGTTTGGTTATAAAAGGTAAATTTCACATATATACCATACCCTACCGTTATGACTTATAAAAATAAGTATTTTTACTGAATATATCAGACCTGAAACTTAGATTTATATTAAAAATCTTTATAAGCTTTAAAATGACCAAAATGCCCCTACGGGGCATAATTTGAGTTTAAATCCATTTTGGGCATAATGGAAGGTATCCTACTGATATCACAACATATTTAAGGCATATTAACTTAGGAAACCTGTTCATGAATCATTTGGTTACCCGTTACGCATTATTCGCGTTCGGTGCGGTTTATGTAACTAGTTTGCTTAAATTAGCCGAAACGGGTCAAACCTTATCATTTTCGCCTCAAAATCCAGAATGTGTTTAGTTTACCCATATTATATAAGTCTTCAAACTTGTTGGGTCTAAATCACATTCTATTCCGGTCTTCGCTTAATCGTGCGTTTGAACAGTACCTCCTCTTAAACTAACCGGTCTGAGTCTAGGCTCAATTAAAGACCCGTTAGGAATCTAATAGGTTATTAAAAACTTTCGTTCCAGATTAGGAGCCCCAGTAAAAGCTACTTGCACTTGCTGTTTGTGATTTATACTTGCTCAGGTAAATACTTTTAACTTATTTTCCTATACGGGCTTGGGGTACGGTATATAAAATACCGCTTGGTCGGGCATTGAATTTTTAATTGTATGAAGGTTAATTTATTGAAATGTCCCGTTTAAATTGTTGTGTTTGCTTAAAGCTTTTTGGGGGTTAATGACCATTTCCTGGATATCCTTGGCATCATTCTTAGAAATGGCCACGACCTAAGCACGGGGTGTAGGCATACACCCGCTTGTGCGTAAATAAATAAAAAGGTATAACCGCCGGTTTCGAGAATAACTCGACACGGGACTATATCATGTGGTGTGTCTATTAATCTTTAACCCGGTGTCAACCCGGGCTACTGAACGTATAAGAAACATGTAATTCTTTTACAAGTTTATATATAAATAATTATCCCAGGTTATAAAAAGTTTTGTGCCATGTTCATTCAAATAAATTTTCTTAAACATTTTCAAAATGAGTCAGTTAATTGTATTTGCCAGTGTAAACTGACGTATTTTCCCAAAAAAGGCTAAGTGCAGGTACTAATCGGAATAGGCTGGCCTCTCCTAGCATAAATAAAGAGTCTTGCAAGCTAAGATGCCTTTAAATCTGCTGAACGAATTTTTTTTTTTTTGATCCGCCTGAGGATCCTTTACAGTCCGTTTGTAATACTTTAATATTACTTTTTATTCGGTTTGTAATGTGATTCATCTTTTGCATCCGCTGTGCATTTAAATTGTGTTGTTTGACTATGATGATATCAACTACGTCACGATACTCCCCACCGGGCCCACCGGTAATACGTGGAAATTCGGGGTGTGACAGGTTGGTATCAGAGCCAACGTTGAGTGAATTAAACACTAGCCTTTTGTGTTTAATCTCAATGACACAGTTTGCACATTCATCAACTTCCGAGTCTAGACAAAGAACTTAGGACTAATTCAAATTTGTTTTATTTTAATTTTGTCCTTTATATTTCTTTGTTGTTCTTTTATTTGTTTTGACAGGTTCAACAAGATGACACCTAGATTTCGTGGAAGGGGTAGAGGCAAGGGGCCATTCGTCGCCCCAAACGATCATGAGGTCGGGCCTTCACACCGGCGAACACCATCCGACACCCTAAGCAGAAGTCCTCAAGAAAACTGGAGGACTCACATAGAACCCGCAAGGCGCTCAGTCTCGCTGAGCTCCTCACCCTCATACCTAAACTCTTACGGGCCTCAATCAGAAAATGAGCCCCACAACTCTCACCATTCTTACTTACCCCTTTAAAACTCACCTTTCAACGACCCGACACCCCATTTTCAGAGCCGGTTCAACCCGGCAAACCTGATTAATGAACCAATGGGTTATAACCCGTTGGGACCAGAAGACCACTTCTCCATGGATATGGACGAAGATCCAGAGCCTGCCCAACCGCAAACCGGCACACCTACTCACCCCATCGAGATTTCGGATGGGTCACCTTTTCTCGGATCACCTTATAACGGTCCCGACAGCTATGAGGCAAGGTTTAACCAGGTCGACTGGGTGTTTACTCCTAGTTACCACAACTCACTGCAACAACAGCAACAGCAGCAGCAGCCACAGCAAGATCCCTCCGAGGATTCCCGTTTTGTAGTGGTCACTCCACCACCACCACCACCTGTGCAGCAACAGCCTCCGGAGCCACCGAGGCGTAGGAGATCAACCGCACGGATGTCCATGCGAGGGGGAGTCCGAATCAGCATTCCTCAACCATCTAGTGGCAGTCATTACCCGCCACTATACGAAGACCCACAAATGGGTGGGCCTTCGAACCCTGTTTCTGAGGTGCAGTCTGCGTCGGTCGCACCGCCACCAGTGGGTTATAAGAACCCAATTCCTACATACGCTGGTTCAGCGGCATACAACCCATTTGAACAGTCGGCCCATACTCACTGCAACTACGCCGAGGCTGACCCTTACCTGGTAGCGGCAAACTACAATGCCCTTCATCCAGAAGGACCCTTTGGAGTCCCATATCAAGCTGGATACCCACACTATGGGTACCCACCCTATGGGTATCAACAACCACCACCTCCTCAACCTCCGCTGTTTCAGTAGCCCCCGCAGCCGCCAGTGATATCGCCACCGCAACATCAGGAGATTCTCCAAAGGTTGAGTCAGGTGCAGCAGGAGGTTCGGGAAGGGCGTAGGCAAAACCAAGGAATTTTCAAGGGTCTGGCGAACTTAATCAAGGGGAAGAGCAAAAAGGATCATTAAATCCTTTATTTGGTTATTTGTATTTCTTTAATGTTTGATCAGTCCCTGCGTGGACATCTGTTTCCGTATTCAGTCCCTGCGAGGACTTGTCTTTTAGTTGGCCCCTGCGTGGGCATGTTGTTTTAGTTTAGCCCCTGTGTGGGCATGTCTTTTCTGTTCAAGCCCCTGCGTGGGCATGTCCTTCTGTTAAGTCCCATTTAGGGCATTATTATACTCTTTTGATTTAGATTATGGTATGTGTTAAATTTTAAATTATCATTGCATGCATGAAAATAATATGTAAAATAAAAACAAAGTACCATTCCTTTTAAAAATAAATCTGCCATTATATATTAAATAAATCTTAAAGGCAAAACCTAGTCCACGTGTCATATTAAGACAGGGCCAAGATGGTAGATCCTTATTAAGATACAGATTCTTGTTAGCATCTGAAAACATGTTAACACTCCTGGCTAGGGCTGTAAACGAACCGAACGAACACGAACAAGGCCTTGTTCGTGTTCGTTCGTTAAGGAAATAAATGTGTTCACGAACGGTTCATGAACACTAACCGAACGAGATTTTATGTTCATGTTCGTTCATTAAGGAAATGAGCGTGTTCACGAACGGTTCACGAACACAAACGAACACAAATAAATTCGACGAACGCGACAAAGGATAAAGGTGGATGGCCCAGAGAGTAGCACTGGAACTTGAATCCCTTATTGTGGAACGGAGGTCGATCGTATACGTCGATGTAAATAATGAGAAAGGAAAGAGAAATGGTGTATGAAAAAGATGAAATAGGGTTTCCTAGTTTAATTGTTAGGGTAATAAAATAAATAAAACTTTAATAATATAAAAAGTATAGATAAAATATATAAAAGTACAAAAAACTTTAGTTAAAACACAAACATACGAACATAAACAAACACAAATGAACGAATGTTCACGAACACGTTCACGAACGTTCACGAACACAATTGAACGAACGAGACATATGTTCATGTTCGTTCATTTAACTAATCGAACGAAATTTCTTGTTCGTGTTCGTTCGTTTATTAAACGAACGAACATAAACGAACTTCCTGCCGAACGGTTCACGAACTGTTCGCTGAACATTCGGTTCGTTTACAGCCCTACTCCTGGCAAAATGTGATTCGATAAAATCGCATAAGTCATCCTTATATTGGATTCTTCCAAATCCTTTTAACTAGTTAAAGCATCCATTAGGGATGTAATGCCTACGGGCTATACTCACTGTCATATAAGACAAAAGACAGTCGTGGTCTTCGACCCCCTGTTAAGAAGATGTAATGAATTATAATTAAAACCTCAATACCTTGATCCTATAAGATCATGAATAAAAATTTAAAACTGTCCATATGACTTGGCCTTTTTGCCATTAAAATATTTTAAACTAAGGATTATTATAATGAAAAATCCTGAATATATATATGCCTAACAAATTAATCGAAATGGTTTCTTAAATACCATGATTAATAAATCATCTAGAATGATAAAACTGTTATAGACCTCTGAGTAAATTAAAATCATTTATCTTATGTAGCAATCAAGCTACATGGCTGGGTCAGACGAAGTCAACAGCCACCCCAGAGATAATCATGACACTTCCAGAGTCAACATAGCAGGAGCAGAATTACACGCATTGATAGATAATGCTATTACGCGAGCTCTGGATAGACAGTTCAAAGAATCCAGTGGTACCCAGGTCAGGACTCAGTCAGTACCACACTCTAAACCACCCTCTAGAACTCATACCGCTCACAAAAGTGATTCTTATCACTCATCAAATCAGAGGAGTGTTCCATCTAAGAGAGTTGTGTTAAATCAAGAACCACGTGCTAAAGGTTGCACCTATAAATACTTTGTCTCCTGCAAACCCAGGGATTTCACCGGGGAGAAAGGAGCAGTTGATTGCATGTCATGGTTAGACGAGATGGACACTGTGGTAGATATCAGTGTTTGCGCTAATAAGGATGTGGTAAAGTTTGTATCTCAGTCATTCAAAGGCGAGGCACTAGCATGGTGGAGGTCTTTGATTCAAGCGACTGGGAAGATCCCATTGTACAATCTGACATGGGATCAGTTTGTTACTCTCATTAAGGAGAACTACTGCCCTCAGCATGAGGTTGAAAAGATTGAGTCTGATTTCTTGTCTTTGGTTATGAAGAACCTGGATTGTCAAGCCTACCTTACAAGCTTCAATACTATGTCAAGATTGGTTCCTTATCTTGTGACACCAGAACCCAAGCGGATAGCTCGTTTCATAGGGGGTTTAGCCCCAGAGATCAAGGCGAGTGTGAAGGCCTCTAGACCAGCTACTTTTAGATCTGCAGCTGATATATCATTATCTCTGACTCTGGACGCGGTCAGGCAGAGATCGATGAGAAACACTGATGCTGAAAAGAGGAAGCGTGAGGATGATAACTCACGGCGTTCGGATAAGAAACACAAAGGGAATTCCGACCACAAAAAGAGTTCTAGAACAAAAAGGATGGTCATCAGTCGGGCGATAATCCCAGATGTAAAATCTGTAAGAAGCACCATTTCGGGAGGTGCAGATACGAGTCGAAATCCCAATCGCAGCCAAGGCCTTGTGGGATTTGTAAGTCAAGTGAGCACAAGACCTTAGACTGCAAGAAAATAAAGGTCGCAACGTGCTACAACTGCAACGAGAAAGGGCACATTAAGTCCAATTGCCCAAAGTTTGCAAAGAAGGCTGAAGATGGGAAAAAGACCAATGCTAGGGTCTTCCGAATGGATGCACGAGAAGTTGTTCAGGACGATAATGTGATAACAGGTACCTTCCTTATAAATGATGTGTATGCAAGGGTGTTATTTGATTCAGGTGCGGATAAGTCATTTGTAGATGATAAGTTTTGTAAGTTGTTGAATTTACCTGTTAAAACCCTAAGCGTGAAATATGAAGTAGAATTAGCCGATGGAACCATAGAAACCGCATCAACCATGTTAGATGGATGTTTCATATCCATTAGGAACCACTATTTTCCGTTATCCTTACTTCCTTTGAAGTTAGCTGGTTTCGACATAGTAATAGGCATGGATTGGTTATCTCATAACCAAGCCCAGATCTTGTGTAACAAGAAACAAGTGCTGATCAAGACTCCGTATGGTGAACCACTTACCATACAGGGAGATACTCAGTATGGGCTACCTAAGCAAGTGTCTGTGCTTAAGGCGTCAAAGTGTATGAAGAAAGGTTGTGTCATTTATATGGCACAAGTGACTATTGATGAGCCAAAGCCCAAGGTTGAAGACATCCCTGTTATTTCTGAATATCCAGAAGTATTCCCTGAAGAACTACCTGGTTTACCCCCAGATAGGCAAGTGGAATTCAGAATCGACATTATACCTGGAGCAGCACCTGTTGCAAGAGCACCTTACCGGTTAGCCCCAACTGAGATGAAAGAGTTGAGAACTCAGTTGGATGATTTGTTGGCAAAAGGATTTATTAGGCCTAGCTCATCTCCTTGGGGAGCACCAATTCTGTTTGTAAAGAAGAAAGATGGATCGATGTGTCTATGCATCGATTATCGTGAGCTTAACAAGGTCACTATCAAGAATAGATATCCATTGCCCAGGATCGACGATCTGTTTGATCAATTGCAAGGGGCAAGTTACTTCTCTAAGATTGATTTAAGGTCAGGCTACCATCAACTGAAGGTTAAAGATGAAGATGTACACAAGACTGCATTTAGGACTCGTTATGGTCATTACGAGTTCCTAGTGATGCCTTTTGGGCTCACTAATGCACCAGCAGCGTTCATGGACCTCATGAATTGCGTTTGCAAACCCTACTTGGACAAGTTTGTCATTGTCTTCATTGATGACATTCTTATTTATTCGAAAAATCAGACCGATCATGAGAAGCATCTTCGTTGTATCATTTCACTGCTACAACAAGAGGAACTCTATGCCAAGTTTTCAAAGTGCGAATTTTGGCTTCGTAAAGTCTAGTTTCTTGGACACGTGGTTAGTGAGCGTGGTATCCAGGTGGATCCCGCTAAAGTTGAAGCTGTCATGAATTGGCAAGAGCCAAAGACGCCCACAGAAATTCGTAACTTTTTGGGTCTGGCAGGATACTATAGGCGATTTATTGAAAACTTCTCAAGGATTGCTGCACCCCTAACCTCACTAACCCGTAAGAATATCAAGTTTGATTGGGGTCCTAAGCAGCAAGAGTCTTTTGACATTCTTAAGTAGAAGTTGAGCAATGCACCTGTGTTGACATTGCCTGATGGAATGGAAGAATTTGTAGTATACTGTGACGCGTCACACACTGGTATGGGGTGTGTACTCATGCAGAAAGGCAAGGTTATTGCCTACGCTTCTCGACAGTTGAAGGTGCACGAGAAGAATTACACCACCCACGACTTGGAATTGGGTGCCGTTGTATTTGCACTAAAACTGTGGAGGCATTACTTGTATGGAACCAAGTGCGTGATCTATTCTGATCACAAGAGCCTTCAACACCTGTTTAATCATAAGGACTTAAACATGAGGCCGCGACGATGGATGGAAACTTTAAATGATTATGACTGTGAGATACGATACCATCCAGGCAAGGAAAATGTGGTTGCCGATGCTTTAAGTAGAAAGGAAAGGGTTAAACCCATAAGAATCAATGCCAAGAGCATTGAATTGAAAAACAGTTTGAATGAAAGATTGTTAGCCGCTCAGAAGGAAGCCGTATTAGAAGCTAACTATCCAAATAAGAAGTTGGGGGTAACTGCTGAGCAGTTATCTTATGGCAAGGATGGAATCCTAAGATTAAATGGACGAATATGGGTTCCAATCTATGGAGGACTATGGGATGTTATCCTCCAAGAAGCCCATAGTTCTAAGTATTCCGTTCATCCTGGAAGTGACAAGATGTACCAGGATTTAAAGGCAATTTATTGGTGGATAGGCTTGAAGAAGTCTATAGCTACTTATGTAGCCAAATGTTTGACGTGCGCGCAAGTTAAAGCTGAACACCAGAAGCCGTCAGGTTTGCTACAACAGCCTGAACTTCCCACCTGGAAGTGGGAAATGGTGACTATGGATTTTATCACCAAGTTGCCAAAGACAAAGAGAGGAAATGATACTATATGGGTTATAGTGGATAGACTAACTAAGTCAGCCCACTTCTTACCGATTAAGGAAACACATAGCTCAGATAAGTTAGCTCAGCTGTACGTGGACGAGATTGTATCTCTTCACGGAGTGCCAGTATCTATCATCTCTGATAGGGATACAAGGTATACATCGCATTTCTGGAAAAGCTTTCAGCAATCCCTAGGCACTCGATTAAATTTCAGCACTGCATATCATCCTCAGACGGATGGTCAAAGTGAACGTACTATACAGACACTCGAAGATATGCTACAAGCTTGTGTTATTGACTTAGGAGGAAGTTGGGATGATCATCTTCCGTTGGTTGAATTCTCATACAACAATAGCTATCATTCCAGTATTCAAGCTGCACATTTTCAAGCTTTGTATGGAAGAAAGTGCAGAACGCCCATTTGTTGGGCAGAAGTTGGAGATGTCCAACTAACAGGACCTGATATAGTTCTGAAAACGATAGATAAAATTGTACAGATATGAGATCATCTCAAAGCTGCCAGGGATAGGTAGAAAAGCTACGCAGATAAAAGGCGTAAACCTCTAAAATTTGAGGTTGGTGACAAAGTATTACTGAAAGTATCACCCTGGAAAGGGGTAATGCGATTTGGCAAGAAAGGCAAGTTAAGCCCAAGGTATTTAGGACCATTCGAGATCATCGAATGTGTTGGAACAGTGGCTTACAAGTTAAATTTGCCTGACGAGCTCAGTGGAATCCATAATGTGTTTCACATCTGCAATCTGAAGAAATGTCTAGCTGATGAATCACTAGTCATACCACATACGGATGTGCATATAGATGAGAGCCTGAAGTTTTTTGAAAAACCATTGTCGATTGAGGATCGACAGGTTAAGAAGCTTCGAAAGAAGCATGTACCGATTGTAAAGGTTAAATGGGATGCCCGCAGAGGTCCCGAGTATACGTGGGAGGTAGAGTCCACAATGAAAGAGAAGTACCCTCATTTATTTCAATAAATCTCGAGGTCAAGATTTCTTTTAAGGGGGTGAGGATGTAACACCTCGTTAAATCAAGCCCAATAAAATAAAGACACGTGTCATGGAAGGTAACGTGTTATAAACCCGGATCAAGTTAAAAGATGTATGGTAGGGTTTAAAAGTGTCGACATGTTAATTAATACCTCTGAGCGACCAAATAATAAATCCCAAACCTTATTCTGTTTTATAAACATCTAATATATACTCAAATCCGGTTATTTCTGATAATGCATAATTCAAATTTGCAAAGATGGGATCCTATGAGAATGTATACGACAAATTTTCATCCATGATTTCTTTTTAAAGAATCCAAGACAATTCTAATGCATGGCAAGGTTGTCATAACATTTTAGACCTGATCAAGTGGTCCCATACTGATATTAAAGGCCCTAAATTCGTAATATCAAAGTTGCATGGCCAATACTAGAGATTCTCAAATTTTTGTCTTCTGATGAAGGCTTACGGACCTCAAAGGAGCCACCTTACGGTCCGTAAGGTGGCAGAGCTGGGCTGTGAATTCTGAAGAACGGATACGGACCGCAAGGCCAAAGGCTTACGGGTCCGTAAGACCTGTAACTGGGCGAATTTTTGGACAGTTGCCTGTTATAACAAGTTACACCGCCATAGAAAGGTGGTTTTCGAATTCAGGGGCTTTGCAACTGGTTTTTGGTAGCATAGGGACACATGGATGCATCTGGGATCAATCCTAGACTATTGTGGAGAGATCTTATGAGTTCAAGTTGAGTATATATAGAACTTGAAGTTCCAACATTTCTTGCTTCATTTGAAAACCAATTCTAGCTTTTCTCTGGAACTCTTGGGACTTCAAGCAGACTTCCATCAACTTCTAATTCGTAATTAGGTCCCTTGTAAGTGTCCTTAACCTTCCTTAATTCAGTTTTACTTAGTTAATTAGCCTAAAGTCAAACCGTCGTAATTAGAGTTTGACTTCGTGATTAATTAAAATTTGCCCAGTCAAATCTCAAATTGAAAGTACCTTTGAGTTGGCAATTATGTGGGTAATAAACCCTCAAAAGGGTACCCTCTGATTCCCACTCTAACTAGGTCAATTGTCGGGTTAAACTTGATTAGAAAAGGTCAACAGAAAGCAATTTTCCAAATAAACACATAATTAGCAATGTAGAAGATATGGAACCTGTTTTATCACTCATATAACTTGGTAATTAATGTAAGAACATGTCTAAACATGTTCAACCCGATAATTTTCAGTTTAAGCTCGGTTCGGAACCGAAAGTCGCAAAAGTAGACTTTTGCTTTGACTTTTAGTTCTGACCCAATGTAGCATGATTTAGAAATGCCTTAGAACTTTATTAGGACCAGGTTACATGTTAGTATAACCCTCAGTGATTATACAACTTGGTTCATTAGTTATCCGATTCATATGCATGTTTCCGTTATATGCCTAAATGTTGACTATTATGCCCTTTTGACCATAAAACAAGAATTTTGAAAATGTGAGAGGACAATGATCTTTATTAATGATTTATAAACATATCCCTAAATTTTCACATCAGTTGGAGGTCTAGATTAAGAGTTATGCTCAATAGCGTAATTAGAAAGCTTTTTATTAATTAAACGACGTAATTAGCATATAGCCTATCTAAACCCAATTTTTGATACCAAACTTTTTACCCACTGATGTAATATAATATTTAAGGATTTTTGAAGATTTTTATTTATTTTAGGTTGAGCATAACATAGGGTTATACCTTTGATTCGGTAATTGTCGGTTTTGCCCTTTTGGCTTATAAAATTAGTTTTACAAATCCTTTTGATACCAAACCTTTTTCTACTGATCTTAAATTATAGATAAAATGTTTTAACCCTTCTGGAATAATAAAAATATTAGCTTTCTTTATAAAACCTGAAAATCGCTTAAAACCACCTTTTTACGCATTTTAAACGCATATTATGTATTAAAACTATTTTAAATATATAGGACTTGTTACCTACTGATATTTTTAGTAAATTTTTATATTTTAACAGTAAGAAAAAGTTTTAAACTCTGATTTCCAGATTTGAGCTTTTAAGCTTATGAAAAATTACCAAAATGCCCCTACGGTGCATAGTTTGGTTATAAAAGGTAAATTTCACATATGTACCATACCCTACTGTTATGACTTATAAAAATAAGTTTTTTTACTGAATATATCAGACCTGAAACTCAGATTTATATTTAAGATCTTTATAGGCTTTAAAATGACCAAAATGCCCCTACGGGGCATAATTTGAGTTTAAATCCATTTTGGGCATAATGGAAGGTATCCTACTGATATCACAACATATTTAAAGCATATTAACTTAGGAAACCTGTTCATGAATCATTTGGTTACTGTCACGGCCCTTGACCCGGTTTGACCCATTTCAGGAGCCGCGGGACAGAAAATCCTGTGGTATTTATTTAACAGCGGAAGTTTTCTTCAGGATCTTTTAAAACTGCAATTTCCCGATTATTTTATTTCACAACTCGGGATATAACCCCGGTAATTTACAATAATATGATTTCACTGAGAAATCTTTATTATTACAAAACATGTTTCTTTATTTTATTATGAGCCACTTCCTTAAGCTTGCAGTGCTTCATGACACTTTTTCTTGATTACAACAGATCACCTGAAACATGTTTGAAAAAGGTTTTGTCAGCGGGAAATACTGGTGAATCATTCTTTTTAGTAAAACGACACGTTTGTTATAATTTACAGTATTAAGAGAGATTACAATGTTTCTATATCAACCAACTACCCTCAGTACTTGTCACTCGACTCGTTTCTGTGACTATGGTCATATCACCCATTGGCTAACTCGTTGTCCAATGGTGAAGATTATCAAGTAATGTATACAAAACCCCACATACCGCCTGTAATATTGTGATTACATAAACTTAATCACTGTAATTATAACTTTGAAAAAATTTAAGAATTTATAAAGCACTTTGATAAAAAGAGAATGACTCACATTGCAGATTTAATTTGAGCAGAGCTTAGCCTACTGATTAGCCTTTTAACCTAAATTTAATAACATGCACACAACTCGGTTAGTAACTTAATACAGCATTTACGATAACTCACGAGATTAAACCCTCACATCGAATGACAAAGTGCGATACTTAAACATCCATTGAATTAACAACGAATGACAATGCATAAACCCTAATGTGGGCAGCACTTAAACATCCATTGGATAGTTTAATCGATCGGACATTGAATCGTAGCAGCGATCGAGTTATTACCCTGTATTGCGGCAGCACTTCGTGAATCGTGTGTGTTTTTGTAGTAATAATACTATAACTCAGCGTACAAATTGAATTTGAACGTCGAACGAACGCAAAAACTCAAGTCCCAAGCCCCTGTATTTATACCCTAAATTGGCACCCCCCGCGTGTCGCGACAGGATTACCTGCACCTGTCGCGTGTCGCGGGGCAACCCAAAATAGGCTAGGCCTGCTTCGTCACCTATCTAGCCCTGATGAGTCGACGTTGCATGGAATTTCAATTTCGACGGCATTTTATTTGGATAATCGTAACTAGGGTTTACCCCCCCCCCCCCCCCAAAGTTTTAGGGGCCCTAATCCTGATTCTGATTGTTCTGAAAATTTTAGGGTTTATTCAGAATCACTTGGGTTTCTCAATTAAGGTTTCCTATTGGACAATTAAAATAATAACTAGGACTTTTTAATGAGAGTTGTTACATTCTCCCCACCTTAATAAAAATCTCGTCCTCGAGATTTATTGGAATAAATGAGGATACTTTCGCTTCATCTCTGATTCCAGCTCCCAAGTGTATTCAGCTCCTCTCTTTGAATCCCACTTGACTTTGACTAGAACTAGTCGCTTGTGCTTGAGAAATTTGATCTTTTGATCCTCTATTTGTAATGGTTTTTCCACAAATTTTAACTTTTCGTTTACCTCTATATCTCGAAGAGGTGCTACCAGTGATTCGTCTGATAAGCATTTCTTGAGATTGGATACATGAAATACATCATGTACTCCAGCTAGTTCTTCTGGTAGTTGTAAACGATAAGCAACTGGTCCTATACGTTGGATCACTGGAAATGGTCCTACGTACCTTGGACTTAGCTTTCCTTTCTTACCAAATCGAACTACTCCTTTCCAAGGAGAAACTTTTAATAGTACTTTGTCTCCAATTTGAAATTCGAGTGGTTTACATCTATTGTCTGCATAACTCTTCTGGCGATCTCGAGCCGTCTTCAGTCTTTCCCTGATCTGAGTAATCTTGTCAGTGGTTTCTTGTACTATTTCAGGACCTGACAATTGACTTTCTCCTATTTCTGCCCAACAAACTGGAGTTCGGCACTTTCGTCCATACAGTGCTTCGAATGGGGCAGTTTCAATACTTGAATGATAACTATTGTTATAGGAGAATTCAATTAGAGGTAAGTGATCGTCCCAATTTCCACCAAAATCTATTACACATGCTCGGAGCATGTCTTCTAGAGTTTGGATCGTCCTTTCACTTTGTCCGTCTGTCTGAGGATGATATGCCGTACTTAAATTTAGTCGGGTTCCCATAGCTTCTTGGAAACTTTTCCAGAAATGGGAAGTGAAACGACTATCCCTATCTGATACAATGGAGAGTGGAACTCCATGTAAGGATACTACTTCGTCTACATACAACTTTGCCAACTTTTCCATGCTAAAGGTTTCTTTCATAGGTAGAAAGTGAGCTGATTTGGTTAATCGATCCACAATTACCCAAATCGCATCATTACCTTTTCTGGTTTTGGGTAACTTAGTAACAAAATCCATTGTTATGAGTTCCCATTTCCATATAGGCATTTCTAACTGTTGTAGTAGACCTGAAGGTTTCTGGTGCTCTGCCTTAACTTGTGAACAAGTAAGACACTTAGAAACATATCTGGCTATATCCTTTTTCATTCCTATCCACCAAAAGTTATTTCTTAAATCTTGGTACATTTTATTGTTTCCAGGATGCATAGTATACCTAGATTTATGGGCTTCTTCTAAAATTTTATTTCTTAATTCCCCCTGCTTAGGTACCCAAATTCTACTTTGGTGGAATCTCCAAATTCCATCAGCTCCTTGTTCTAATTCTTTTATTCGTCCTTTCATTTCTTCAGCATCATCCTTGATTGCTGTAGCTTGCACATTCTTCAATTGTTCCATTAAATCTAACTGTAGATTTAATCTAAGAGCACGGACTCGTTGTTGTTTCTCATGATACTTACGACTTAAGGCATCTGCAACTACATTGGTCTTTCCTTCGTGATACTGAATATCACAGTCATAGTCATTTAGGATTTCCATCCATCTCCTTTGCCTCATGTTTAACTCTTTTTGCCCAAATATATATCTTAAACTCTTATGATCCGTATAGACTGTAAATTTACTTCCGTACAGATAATGTCTCCAAATCTTAAGGGCAAAAATTATAGCTCCTAATTCTAGATCATGAGTCGTATAATTTTTTTCGTGCTTTTTCAATTGTCTTGAAGCATACACAATTACCTTCTTGCGTTGCATAAGCACACATCCAAATCCTAATTTTGAAGCATCACAGTATACTTCAAAATCTTCAGTTCCTTCTGGTAGGGCTAAGATTGGAGCATTTGTTAATTTTTGTTTCAAGATCCTAAAGGCTTCTTCTTGTTTAGGTCCCCATTCAAACTTAACTGCTTTACAGGTTAGCTTAGTTAATGGTACAGCTATCTTGGAAAAATCCTTAATAAACCGTCTATAATATCCAGCTAAACCTATAAAACTTCTAATTTCCATTGCGGATTGCGGAACCTTCCATTTGGTAATTGCCTCTATCTTAGCAGGATCTACATGAATACCTTCATGATTTACCATGTGCCCTAAGAATTGCACTTCCTGTAACCAAAATTCACACTTCGAGAATTTGGCGTAAAGCTTTTCTTTTCTTAACAGAGTTAAGAGTGCATGCAAGTGCTGACAATGCTCGTCTTGATTTTTGGAATAAACAAGTATATCGTCGATAAAAACAATTACAAATTTATCCAAATACGGTTTACAGATCCTATTCATCATGTCCATGAATGCTGCAGGTGCATTCGTTAACCCGAAGGGCATGACTGTAAACTCGTAATGACCATACCTAGTTCTGAAAGCAGTTTTTAGGTATGTCTTCTTCTTGTACCTTTAATTGATGATATCCAGAGCGTAAATCTATCTTAGAAAAATATCTAGCTCCTTGAAGTTGATCGAATAGATCATCAATCCTAGGTAATGGGTATCGATTCTTAATTGTAACCTTATTTAATTCTCTATAATCAATACACATTCTCATTGAACCATCCTTCTTCTTTACAAACAACACTGGTGCTCCCCACGGGGATGAACTAGGTTGTATGAAACCTTTACTTAGTAATTCATCTAATTGCTTTTTTAGTTCTAACATTTCCGTGGGTGCTAACTGATAAGGTGCCTTGGCTATCGGTGTAGTCCCTGGAATTAGATGAATTCGAAATTCTACTTCCCTATCTGGTGGTAATCCTGGTAATTCTTCTGGGAATACATCCGGGTATTCTGAAACTACAGGAATCTCCTTAAGTTCTTTACCCTTAGTACTAATGATTACTGAAATTATATATACTATTCCTTGCTTTCGTTCATAACTAGCAACTTTCATTACTGATATGAACTTCATGGGTTTACGTGGTTTATCTCCTGTAATTGTGATTATTTCCCCAGTAGGTGCCTGAATTTCTACAGAGTTTTTATCACAAAGAATTCGAGCATGGTTGGCTACTAACCAATCCATTCCTAACACAACATCAAATTCGGCTAATTTCATAGGAAATAGGTTTGCAGAAAATTTATGACCTAAGAGTTCTATGTTTTCTTGTTGCAAAACCTTATCTATTTTAACTGAATTTCCATCTGCCGTTTCTACTGTAAAAATTTGCCTAATGCTGGTTAAAGGTAAGTTAAGAGCTTGGCAAAATGAAGTATTGATAAAACTTTGGTTTGCACCAGAGTCAAATAATACTTTTGCATACACGTTGTGAACTAGAAACGTACCAGCTATCACATCTGGAATGAGTTTGGCTTCCTGAGTAGTTAACTGAAAAGCTCGAACATTCTTCTTAGTAGCTCCATCGGCTGTCTTGGCTTTGTTGTCTGCTGGTTTAACTAGTTTCGGGCAATCTGGCCTGAAATGCCCAGTTTCTCCACAATTGTAACAAATTGTGGATTTCTTCATGCAGTTTTCTTCACGATGTCCTATGGCTTTGCAAAAGTTGCAAGTCACATTACATCTTCCATAATGTTTCTTTTGGAAATTCTTGTAGAATGGCAAGTTTGAAGATTGCCATGTTCTTCTTCTATTGAAGTTATTATTATTACCCACAGGAAATCCTTGGGTAATTTTCTGAGCCAGTTCTTTCTTTCTGTTTTCATCTCTAGTGCGTACCAGTTCATCTGTTAGGATGTTAGCTAATTCCACAACATCGTCAATAGTACGAGGTCTCGCAACTTTAATGATGTTACGGATTTCACTAATCAGCCCCCAAATGTAGCGAGAAATGAGTACCGGTTCTGGCGAAGCCAGTGTTGGTACCACTCTAGCATATTCGAAGAATGTCGAAGTATAACCATGACAATCTACACCTGTCATACGATGATTTAGGAACTTATTTGCCATTTGATCTTTTTCATATTCGGGACATTATTTTCTTTCTACAAGACTCTTAAATTCTTCCCAATTCATAGCATATGCCCTCATTCTTCCTTTTGCTTGTAACACCGTGTTCCACCATTCGAGCGCCCCTTCCTTGAAAAGATTTGACGCGTACATGACATGATCATCCTGGCCACATTTACTTATTGTAATTACTGCCTTGGTTTTCTCTAACCAACGCAGTGATGCAGCTGCTCCTTCATTGCCTGCAAATTCAGTGGGTTTACAAGCAAGAAATTCTTTGAAAGTGCAACCAGGTGTTGCAGCTTTCATTTTCTTAGGGAACGGAGCCTGCCGTGGTTCATTATCATGATTAGTATGATTACTGCCTCCATTTACACTATTACTGAAGTTATCTTCAGAAATACGTTTGCTCGGAATGATTTGTTGAGGTTCAATTGGATTTCTAACAGCAGCAACTATTGCTGGAATAGCATTAGCTATCCCTTGAGCAACGATGTTTTCAATATCTTGCCTAGTCATATATTGATCCCCCGGGTGTTGCTCAGATTGATTAACCTCATTAACTGGTTCATTATTAACGTTTTCCATCTGATCATTAATATATATAATTTATTAGTATTGAATAAATAATAAATAAAATAATCATATAAAATTTATAATACACATATAGCCAAAACTATCGATTTCTCGATTCCATTTTATATATTTTATAATATGCATCACTACACACCAAATATCTTACAAAGTTTTATTTTAGGTTATTTTACATAGTTATATTTTGTTATTTATTATACAACCACAGTTTCACCACCCCACTATCTTTCGTTATTTGTTTTCCTAAAAACGATGCTCCCTTTCATCATACTTCCAGGCAATTTGTCCCCCTATCTCCCGGATTCTATTTCCTGCATCCATTAACTCTTCGCCAAAATGGCGGAGTTCTGCTAAATTCTCGTTACTCATGGGTGGATTTGGTAATGGTTCCGGGTCGAACTGAGGGAGAAAGGAATAAGGACTGTTGAGAAGGTTTTGGAATTGCCAATCATTTGTCCACCACTCGTCCATTCCTAGAGGTTGGGTGTGGATTATAGGTTCTGGAATTGCTGGTTCTAAGTTTATTGGTATTTGATTTTCAGCAGGAAAAGGGTAGAGATTATTATTGACAGGCCTAACTACATCATAGCTTGCCAACGCTCGATCTAATTCCTCCTGAAATGGTAAATCCTCGACTTGTCGAGAGCTTTCCCTAATTTCCCTCTGAGTTTGCCTAGAATCTTCCCCAAACTACTTTTCCATTTGCCTAGAATATTCACCAAACTCTTTTTCTATCTGCCTAGAACTTTCCCCGACTTCAATTCCCTTCCCTTTATCTAAAGGATTTTCTAATTTGGGAATCTTCCTGGTGACGGGTTTCCTCCTACGCACACGCCTCCATCCCACAAATCTCCTCCTTTTCTTGGGTTTGGGTTTCTCCGGAAGTGGAGCATTGAATTCAATAGGTTCTTCTATGTCGGGTGTATACCTATTGAAATCTCTGGAAACCTCTATTTTTACTGGATAGAGATTTAAATTCTGAAGGGCATCAGACAAGTCACTCATGCTGTTTTAGTATACATGCAAAATACACACAAATACTAAGTTAAAACAAAATTTCATAGAAAAACTTTTAAATATTATTTCATACTGGATAACTATAAAACAACTGAAATTTAAAATACACTAGGGTTTATTGTAAACTTATTTATTTACTGGATCAAGTTTCTAGCTTATAGTTAATAAGGGTTGCTAAAACTTGAATCAAACTATTTAAAGATTTGCATTTACTGCTACAGTGGCTAGCATATAAAGATCTGCCCATTTTTCATCTAACTTGTCTTCCCAAGGTGATTTACTGGTTAATTCCTGGTTAAATTTCTTTTTTTCGGGATTTCTTAATTTTCTCTTTACTTTTCTTAATAATCAAACTTCTTTTACTAGGAGAAAGTGGTTCCTCATATTGTGCCTTTCGCACAAATATTCCTTCATCAGGAATTACAGACTGATTTAAGGATTTTGTTTGGGATGAACTTCCCTTCTCGTTGACTGACCTATCTAATTTAAGATAGATATTTGAAAGCTTTTGCTTACCCATACTGTAACTAACAAATAATCAGTTAATAAAACATATAATCACAAAATAAAAATCAAGAAAATTAAGTATTTCTAAATACTTAATAGGCTTAAATCAGTGGCTCTGGTACCACCTTTTTCTATCACGACCCTTGACCCGGTTTGACCCGTTTCAGGAGCCGCGGGACAAAAAATCCCGTGGTATTTATTTAACAGCGGTAGTTTTCTTCAGGATCATTTAAAACTGCAATTTCCCGATTATTTTATTTCACAACTCGGGATATAACCCCAGTAATTTACAATAATATGATTTCACTGAGAAATCTTTATTATTATAAAACATGTTTCTTTATTTTATTATGAGCCACTTCCTTAAGCTTGCAGTGCTTCATGACACTTTTTCTTGATTACAACAGATCACCTGAAACATGTTTGAAAAAGGTTTTGTCAGCGGGAAATACCGGTGAATCATTCTTTTTAGTAAAAGACACGTTTGTTATAATTTACAGTATTAAGAGAGATTACAATGTTTCTATATTAACCACCTACCCTCGGTACTTGTCACTCGACTCGTTTCTGTGACTATGGTCATATCACCCATTGGCTAACTCGTTGTCTAATGGTGAAGATTATCAAGTAATGTATACAAAACCCCACATACCGGCTGTAATATGGTGATTACATAAACTTAATCACTGTAATTATAACTTTGAAAATATTTAAGAATTTATAAAGCACTTTGATAAAAAGAGAATGACTCACATTGCAGATTTAATTTGAGCAGAGCTTAGCCTACTGATTAGCCTTTTAACCTAAATTTAATAACATGCACACAACTCGGTTAGTAACTTAATACAGCATTTACGATAACTCACGAGATTAAACCCTCACATCGAATGACAAAGTGCGATACTTAAACATCCATTGAATTAACAACGAATGACAAAGCATAAACCCTAATGTGGGCAGCACTTAAACATCCATTGGATAGTTTAATCGATCGGACATTGAATCGTAGCAGCGATCGAGTTATTACCCTGTATTGCGGCAGCACTTCGTGAATCATGTGTGTTTTTGTAGTAATAGTACTATAACTCAGTGTACAAATTGAATTTGAACGTCGAACGAACGCAAAAACTCAAGTCCCAAGCCCCTGTATTTATACCCTAAATTGGCACCCCCCGCGTGTCGCGACAGGATTACCTGCACCTGTCACGTGTCGCGGGGCAACCCAAAATAGGCTAGGCCTGCTTCGTCACCTATCTAGCCCTGATGAGTCGATGTTGCATGGAATTTCAATTTCGACAGCATTTTAGTTGGATAATCGTAACTAGGGTTTACCCCCCCCCCCCAAGTTTTAGGGGCCCTAATCCTGATTCTGATTGTTCTGAAAATTTTAGGGTTTATTCAGAATCACTTGGGTTTCTCAATTAAGGTTTCCTATTGGACAATTAAAATAATAACTAGGACTTTTTAATGAGAGTTGTTACAGTTACCCGTTACGCATTATTCGCGTTCGGTGCGGTTTATGTAACTAGTTTGCATAAATTAGCCGAAACGGGTCAAACCTTATCATTTTCGCCTCAAAATCCAGAATGTGTTTAGTTTACCCATATTATACAAGTCTTAAAACTTGTCGGGTCTAAATCACGTTCTATTTCGGTCTTCGCTTAATCGTGCGTTTGAACCGTACCTCCTCTTAAAACTAGGCTCAATTAAAGACCCGTTAGGAATCTAATAGGTTAATAAAAACTTTCGTTCCAGATTAGGAGCCCCAGTAAAAGCTACTTGCATTTTCTGTTTGTGAATTATACTTGCTCAGGTAAATACTTTTAACTTATTTTCCTATACGGGCTTGGGGTACGGTATATAAAATACCGCTTGGTCGGGCATTGAATTTTTAATTGTATGAAGGTTAATTTATTGAAATGTCCCGTTTAAATTGTTTTGTTTGCTTAAAGCCTTTGGGGAGTTAATGACCATGTCCCGGATATCCTTGGCATCATTCTTAGAAATGACCACGACCTAAGCACGGGGTGTAGGCATACACCCGCCTGTGCGTAAATAAATAAAAAGGTATAACCGCCGATTTCGAGAATAACTCGCCGCGGGACTATATCATGTGGTTTGTCTATTAATCTTTAACCCGGTGTCAACCCGGGCTACTGAACGTATAAGAAACATGTAATTCTTTTACAAGTTTATATATAAATAATTATCCCAGGTTATAAAAAGTTTTGTGCCATGTGCATTCAAATAAATTTTCTTAAACATTTTCAAAATGAGTCAGTTAATTGTATTTACCAGTGTAAACTGACGTATTTTCCCAAAAAAGGCTAAGTGCATGTACTAATCGGAATAGGCTGGCCTCTCCTAGCATAAATAAAGAGTCTTGCAAGCTCAGATGCCTTTAAATCTGCTGAATGAAGTTTTTTTTTTCTTTTTTTGATCCGCCTGAGGATCCTTTACAGTCTGTTTGTAATACTTTGATATTACTTTTTATTCGGTTTGTAATGTGATTCATCTTTTGCTTCCGCTGTGCATTTAAAATATGTTGTTTGACTATGATGATATCAACTACATCACGATACTCCCCACCGGACCCACCAGTAATACGTGGAAATTCGGGGTGTGACACTAAAATTGGTAGAAATCAAATATCCTCCCTTGGAAAAACTTGCCTTAGCCCTAGTCCAAACGGCTAGAAGGCTTCGAAGGTATTTCCAAGCACACCCTATACAAATGGTCACCGACCAACCAATAAAAAGTGTGCTTGAAAAACCAGAGAATTCAGGACGATTAGCCAAGTGGGCTGTTGAACTCGGTGAACATAACATCACCTATGTTCCCAGAAAAGCCATCAAAGCCCAGGTCTTGGCTAATTTCATTGTAGAAGTCCCAAAACAAACAGCTACTGAAGTAAACACAACTGCCACTGAACCTTCAGACCTTGTATCCTGGATGCTTTTTACCAATGGGGCTTCAAGCATTGAAGGGTCAGGGGCTGGGCTCATTCTGATCAACCCAGAAGGGTTAGAATTCACCAATGCTCTTCGCTTTGATTTTCAGACTACCAACAACGAAGCTGAATATGAGGCGTTGATAGCCGGCTTGAGGTTGGCTAAAGAAATGAAGGTCCAAAAGCTTGAAGTGTTCACAGACTCGTTGCTGGTGTCAAGCCAAGTGAATGACAGCTACATTGCAAAGGAGCCCAACATGAAGAGGTACAAAGAAAAGTCCAAAGAATTGATGAATACCTTCCAAACATGTACCATCAAGCAAATTCCCAGGTCTCAAAACAAGAAAGCGGATGCCTTGAGTAAACTCGCATCTCTCACTTTTGCCCACCTTACCAAAAAGGTATTGGTAGAAGTGTTAAAAGCTTCGTCAATTGATGAGTTGGAAGTTCAAGACGTGATCACCGAAGAAGATCCAAATTGGATGACTCCAATCAAGAAATTCCTTAAAAATGGTGAATTGCCTGCTGATCAAACAAAGGCTGAAAGGGTTAAGATCAAGGCAAGACAGTACGTGTTGCAAGGTGAAATCCTCTACAAGAAGGGTTACCTTGCACCCTTGCTAAGATATGTTGGTCCCGAGCAAAGCCAGTATTTGGTCAAAGAGGTTCACGAAGGTATATGCGGAGCTCATTTTGGAGCTAGATCAGTGGTTGCTAAACTAATGAACCTTGGGTATTTTTGGCCCTCCATGCACCGAGATACCGCTGAGCATTTAAGGAAGTGTGATGCCTGCCAAATTCATGCACCAGTCCCGAAGAATCCCAAGCATGATCTTCTCCCAATAACCTCAGAATGGCCATTTTATAAATGGGGAATGGATATCGTTGGTCCATTCCAACCAGCCAAAGGTGGAGTAAAATTCTTGTTGGTGGCCATAGATTATTTCACCAAGTGGTCTGAGGTTAAACCACTTGCAAAAATCACGGGCAAACAGGTCATTGATTTCGTCTGGGAAAACATCATTTGCCGTTACGGATTACCGGGAGTGCTTGTCACCGACAATGGAAAACAATTTACCGAAAAGCCTTTCAGCGTTTGGTGCAAAGAATTCAGAATTGCTCAAGTTTTCAGCTCAGTGGCATATCCACAGTCCAACGGTCAAGTTGAGAGGATGAATCGAAGCATAGTTGAAGGAATCAAAGCCAGATTGGGAAGGTATGAAAACAATTGGCTTGAAGAATTTCCAAGTGTTTTATGGGCCATAAGAACAACTGAAAAAACAAGCCACAAAAGAACACCCTATAGCTTGGTATTTGGATCTGAAGCTGTGATTCCAGCTGAAGTAGGAGTTGTAACACAATGAACTGTCAACATGGATCCCGAAGCAAACCAAAGAGACCATGTTGAACTTACAACTCCTAGAGGAAACACGAGACCAAGCGGCAATTCAAGAAGCCAAGTACAAACAAAGGATGGAAGCTTACTACAACAAAAGAGTCAAGAATGAACGTTTCAAGCCAGGAGACCTGGTGCTTAGAAACAATGAAGCTAATAAAAAAGAGAACCAAGGAAAGCTCGGCCCAAAATGGGAAGGCCCGTATACCATCCTTGAAGCACATAAGGGTGGATCTTACAAGTTAGCAGACTTAGAGGGTAAAAAGCTTCCAAGACATTGGAATGGAAAAACCTTGAAGAGGTTCCATGTCTAATCAAGAAAGATTGGTTTGTATTTCACAAGTTGTATCTCAAGAGTTGCACTATGAACACCTTTTGTAAAAACAATATCTCTTGAATGAATGAAGTTGTTTTATCAAATTTGTCTTTCTATCCTAAAATCAAGTTGAGAACCTAGCAAAAAACTCCATGGCAAGGGCCATGTAAGGGGATGAGCTCCCAGGCCACATCGCTCAATAGGTTCAAGGGTTGAATGGACCTATATAAGGGGTGAGTTCCTAAATCAATACAACTCCATGAGACACATTATTGAAAACAAAGTTGTCTCATAGACAGGTTTGAACATCCTACACCAAATGTTCCTTAAGCCTTAGAAAAATAATCAACAAACAGGCTTACGAAATCGAATGAAAATAAGAAAAATAATGAATAGGATATGTGCTATGTCTTCTTGTTAAAAATACCAAGGCTAAGTGACTGCAGCACTGAACCCTTTAAGGTATAAAAAACATGAAGGCAACAAAAACCCAACAAAGACAAAGCTACAAGGAAAAGAAATAACCTAAGGAACAATACAACAACATGAACAAAAAAGTTACAAAACTCAAAGATACAAACCAAGTCATGAAACTAAAGCCAAGTCATGAAACTAAGAAGCCTTGAAGGCTTCAAGCTACATACGTGACAACCAGAATCCTCAAAGGTTTCAACCTACATGCAGGATAGCCAGAAGGCTTGAAGCCAACCAAGTTGCCTTAACAAAATAGGCACAAACATAAAAAAACATAACACAAGGCAAATAGTTAAACTTAGGGGCTGTTTGGTAGCCTCTGAATGGTCATTAAGAGGCTACCTCTTAATGGAACCATTAAGAATTTTACCAATGAGAAGGTAGAAAAATGTGACATGTGATGATTTACCATTCAGAGGTTACCTCTTAACCATTCAGACTTGAGGTTACCTCTTATTCATTCAGAGGTTTTAAACCATTAAGAGGTAGCATCTGAATGGTCATTAAGAGGCTACAAACAGCCCCTTAATAGCATAATAAAGGAAGCCTTAAAGACTTCCAAGCATCCAAACAAAGTTAAAACAGGCCCTAACGGCTTGTAAGCTTAGAAATTGTTCAAACGGCCATACAGGCCTAACCACAACCACATAACAAGAACCTTAAGGGTTCATGTGAAACCTAAAATTGTTTAAGTTAGCATTACAAACCACAAATTTTTTTTAAAGGTGCTAAGAAAGCTACGAATGTCCATCAAGCATCAGCAGGAGGCTTGGAAGCCCCGGAACCATCACTCTTAACCTTCTTTGCTTTCTTTGACTTCTTAGCTTTCAAGCCACCATCACCACCTACCGCTGAAGCTTCCAAGCTTGCATCTTTTGAACCAGCAGGTCATCCTGAAAGGGTATCATCACTATCTCCCGAATAAGATCGCTTTCTTGAAAGGGAACCGAGTACTTCAGCACAAACTTTTTCATTAAGGCCATCCGGTTTTAGCTCCTGCAAGACAGTAAGAGGCTTACCAAAACAAGTAGAAACCTGATTAACATACGGGTAGGTCAGCCTCTCCATCTTTTCAACGGAACCCTTGAAGACCTCAGAAGCTTCGAGACGATATAAGGGAGATTTTTCTAAAGAATGGCCAGACTCATGAAGCTTGTAACCGGCAATGAGACATTGATGTTTCCCCAAGTTGAGCAATTTAGTATAAACTTCACCAAGAGTGGAATTGAACTCCTTGGAGTGAAGAAGGTAAGTAACAACTTGCTGGAAACCTTGCTCAATTAACCATTGGTTATCACTGGTGGTTTGAGCAACCAAAGCCTTTAGGCCTTCCTTCTCTTCATCAAAGGCTCTCTGTTGAACAGACAAAGCCTCCCTATCAGCCTTGAGCTTCAAACGATCGGCTTCGAAGCTTTTCTTAAGGTCACTTATCTCAATTTCATGCCTCCTAGTCAATTCACCAACCTTTTTGACCCAGGCCTCTTTCTTCTCAGCAAACCCACCAATATCTTTCTTCATTGCAACCATTGAAGATTTCATTTTCTCCTTCTTTTTAGAAAATTCTTCATACTCATGCATCCTCTTACGAAAACGAACAACTCCTTGAGGAAGCATAGCAGCAAGGTTGCAAGTACTTAAAATCATGCGAGACAACATCATGTCATCATCCATCTCAGCAATGGTACTATGAACCGAAGGAGGAGCAATATGGCTTAACACATCCTCGCAAACAACAGCATCCTTAAAACTATCATCAACCTTCACAGACCAACCAGGCATATAAACCTCATCATTCAACCCTTCAACGTCCCTGCTCGAGGAACCATGACCAGGAGTAGCCATAACCTTCTTCGCTGGAGTCTTCTTCTTGCCATGAACAACCAATTTCTTTTCCTTCTCAACATCCACATCAACACCTTGATCTTCAGAAACCTCAATATCATCAATCAATTCCACCGGTTCAGAAGAAGTGGATTGAGGAGCACCCTTCAACAAACGGCGAGTAGATCGACAGGTTGAAGCCTTAGGAGCAGCAGGCTTAGAAAAACCCTTAACATTGGAGACACTAACATACCCAGCATCCTCAAACCTCTGTTCTATACCCCTAGCAATAGCTTCATCCCCTTCAGCGGCTTGGGCATCCGTAAAAACAACGTCAGATGTATCGTCACTCTTGATAAAGTCCAAAGCAGACATAACTGCAAAATGTTACAAAAACAAATAAGTCACCAAGTAAAGACATTTCAAAAAGGCAAAAACAAGGAAAAAGCATACCCTGGCCATTCCTCATAAGAACCGGATCCCAATTGGCCTTTTCCCACAATTTACTAACCCCTAACAGAACTAGCAAATGTTCAGGGAAGGGACGAACCCTTGAAGGGCACTCTCAGATGGCTTTAAGAAAAGCATCATTCAAATCGGAGTCGGAAGGCTCCGGTTCATTGAGAACAACATCCGGGTGCCTCCACGGCATTTTGAAGGGGATAATAGAATCAGAGACCCAGAAAAAACGATCTTTCCAAGTACCAAGTGTGGTAACCATGGAAGAGATGAGACAAGTATCAACCTTGGATGTTTCAAAGGTGAACCAATCACTGTTTTTTGCCAAACGAAAAAACCGACGAAAAAGCAACAATGAAGGATCATAACCAAGGGTACGACATAAAACCTCGAAGTGTAAAACCCTAGCCATACCCTTCGGATGGATTTGGCCAAAGGAAACATGATAATACTCCAAAACATTCAATACAAAGAGTGAAAAAGGATGACGAAGGTTAGAAAACTCAAAATGTCGGTAATACAGAGCAATCGAACCAGGGGGACACTGATCAACAGATTTATCACAAACCGGTGCAACTGGATTGAACTTAAGGCCAGTACCCCAATCAATGCAAAAGTTCTCCACTTCCTCTTGAGTGAGGCGTGAAAACTAACGGAGAGATCCTTCCATGCACCCATGATCAAAATAAAGAACAAAGTAAAGCAAACAGAGGAAACCAGAACTAACTTGAAAGATGGAAAGGAAATGTGGAGAAAACTTGAAGAGAAAATGAAAAACTGTTGTTTGCCTTGAATATTAAATGAAAATAAAGCCCAAATAGAAGTTAAGATTGCACAACAGTCATTAACCTACTCTCTGCAAAAACCGCCAACCTATAAACTGCCACACATCAATCAAATCAGTTGTCAGTTTTTAAAATTCAAAAATTCTCAACTGACTCCAAGCTTTCAAGCCTTCAAGCCTTTAAGCAATAAAAGCAAATGTGTAAAAGTCAGACGTCTTTGAGCTCACTCCCAAAAACCTCTGACATGGGGGGCTGATGACGGGGGTAGCCCAAGACCAAATAAAATGACTTAGACACATTAAAGGTTAAAAGGTTCAAAGGTTGAAAATCCGGGAGTTTAGATAAAACAATACGTGAACAATAGCAAGTCACATCTCTAATTGCTTCACCAAACTCCCCAGCCGCAAAAGTAACACGAGTCCACAGAGCACAGCCTTTTATCCGCAGGTCAAAAGGCTTCAACCCCCAAAAGGGCAAAACCCCCACTGCAAGCATGTTCACTAGTCAAACAGCTTCCTCTTTGAGCGATGGTTTTCCCTATAAATGTGACACTTCATTAAGTGTGAAAAATGTGACAACTGTGCTCTGTAATTGATGATCAATGTGAAACAATGATAATTATTAATAAAAAAATGTGTTTTGGTGTTATTTATATGTGTATTTGTGTTTGATGATTTTACGATTCGATTCGAATCCGATTTCAAGCTTTAAATCGCTTTCTGGAAAGTTATACGCAAACTGGTGCGTAAACGCAGCCAGTTTAATGCGAAAAACACTTCGGAATAGTGACATAGGCTTAACATACCTAAAATAACCTTTACATAACTTAGAAATAAGTTATGGATGGTTTGGTGTGTTGAAAACAAGTCTATTCGATCACAGGGACTATTTGTGTCAAACTGCGAAACTATACCGATTCGTATGGTATCGAAGAGTCCGGAACTTGATCATAAGTTAAACATACCATAAATAACCTAAACATAGCTTAGAAATAAGCTTTGAGTGGTTCGGTGTGCAAAAATATGCTTATTCGATCTTACAGGGACTAAAAGTGTCAAAAACGACGTAAGTTTGCATTTTCGCGCATATCTTACGTTCTGACTACATCTGGACACCCAAAATTTTTGTAGACATTAGAATATTTTTATTTTAGTGATCGGCATGCAAAAATTCCATTCGTCGCTTAATTTGGTTCGTTTTCGCGTCCGTTTGAGTTTCGTCGTAATTTAACGAACAACGCGACCGTACGACCAAACGAGCCAACAACCGAGAGTGTTCCAAGCATATTTTGAGTCCTCTAAACTTTATTGACCTTGTAGAGGCTTGAAAATGGCTTAACGGGGGTTAAAAGGGCCTGAAATGAGCTTAAAACAAGTGCAGGGACCTGAAGTGTCAATTTTGAAACTTTTGCTGATCTGAGGAGGCCAGGCGGGGTGAGTAAGCCTCCTCCCTATTCTTACGTGGCCCGTATGAAAGTGCCAGTGACCAGAAATTGATTTTCAGCAAACTGTTTGGACTTCAGGGGCTGTTTATGTAAAATTCTTGGTGTGGTAGCCAAGTTAACACCTCTCCAAGGCTTTGAACCTGCTTGTTACACTTGTGTGGCTAGGATTTTATTCTTGGGGACTACACAAACACTTGTTGTGATCCTATGAACTTCCCTCAAGTATAAATAGCCAACACTTTCATTTGTTCATTGCTCATTCCTCTCTTCTCTTCTCTTCTCTTCTATACAATCTGATTTGGGAGCTTTCTAATCTGATTGGAAACTTATTCTTGGTAGAAAAGATAGCTAGGACCCTTTGTAAGTCTTCTTTCATGCTTATTCTTTACGTTTAAGCAGAAAGTCAAACAGTTTGGCCAACAGTTTGACTTTCGGTTTTGACCATCAATTGGTCAAGTCAAAGTTCAATTGAACTTTGTAACGTGATTGTAATCACGATGGTTATAATCCTTAGCGATTATACCTACTGATTACCACGTTAACTAGGCATAGTGACAAGTCAAAGTTTCGGTCAAAATGCGTTTTAGCACGCATTTTGCAACGGAACTACTTATAGGTATCAAAACACTTTGTTTTGATACCAAATCAGTTTTATAAGCTAATTAAACATGTTTTGACATGTTTAACTCGTCCCTAATAGTTTAGTGCTTGTTTAGGGTCGTAAGTTAAGCGGTCTAAACAACCGCTTAAACTTTCGAACCCGACCCGTTTGGTCGATCATTAGGATCCGACCAAGCTCGATTAGTGATCATAGTTGCATAGGGAATAACCACTGAGGTTATACCTTATGATCACATAGGATTGGTTAGTTATTTGTTAAGTAGCTTGTATGCCCATAGAAAATGAGCAAAACGCCCTTTTGAAGCATAAATCCGTATTTTACATATGTGAACATGTTTTTGACATATAATCTGATTTAGTAACATGTTTAGGTATTATTGGGCATGTAAGACTTGGCATAGCACATAGTTAACCATCCGAACATAGTTTTGCGCGAACGACGCGTTAAAGTAGCATAAGCTACCTTAATGGGTCGTAACGGGTCGAAAGCACTTAGGCTAAGTTCCGATTTAGAATGTAGGCTTTGTTAAACCATATCACATGAGTTCCAACACTCATTTGGTTTACAAGACCTCATTCTATCTGATCTTCCAATTTAGGTGTCGATTTATTTACTAGTGATCCGATTACTAGGTACTACTTGAATTTCCTTGGTTTGTCTGAGCTTCGCTAAGTTCTTTAGATCAAGGATACCCTATCATTCAATGTGAGTACATAGTTCCCCTATTTTACTGTTTTCAATTGTTTTGGGGTGATTCATATGTATTAAATCGATTTCGATATTTTAACGATGTTTTCAAAAACAATTAAGATGGTTTATATTAAACTAAATACGATTTCGATAATGTGAACGAAACTTGTTGGTTGTAACTACAGAACGAATGACATTCCTTAGCATTGATCAAGCCAACCAGTATTAGGTTATGGTACCATAGGATCTGACAAATCCCGTTATCAGACTACACCCATGGTTATGTGTGGGGGTTATGTAGGTAACGACCGAATCTGATGATTGTTAACTTACCCTTTGGTGGTTTGTTAATACGAGAAACGAGGTAGTCGAGTCACGAAGGTTTGAATGTTATTAGTGAGACGACCATAAGTAGTTTCACAATTAAAACGAATACGATTTTGGGACGAGTTAAAACAATTTGGAACGACTTAAAAGAGATAAAACTATTTGAACGAACGATTGTTTTGGGTTGTGATTAGGTAATGGGATGGGTGTAACATGATAAAAGCATGGTAGATACGCCGCTGGTACATCTTATATATAAGTGCTTTTATCATATTACATTTCATGTCATTATTTAGTTCACTTGTGAAACGATGTCACACAACGAGGTTTTCGAAATGATATAAACCATACAAGTTTTATTAACGAGATGTTTTACGAATTGGTTTACTAAAACAAAAGTCTTTGAGTTAGGAATCATGGCTACGAGATTTTATAAATTATAACCATCTTGATTTGAGTTGCTTAATCATGTTGCAATATTATATACTTTTCAAAACAAGGTTTTCGAGGTATTTCAATATGTACATAAACTAGCCATAATTCCGATACGCTCACAAAACCTATGTACTCGCTAGCATTTCTTTGCTGACTTTGTTTTTACATATGTTTCAGGTGATGTTGCGTGATGATTGCTAGGGAGCATGTTCACTTAGGATTTGGACGTGGCCTTAGTGACATAAAAACGATAGTAGACGATGTTTAATTTGTTTGTTTGGTTATAAGACAATGTAAATTACTTATTGAATCAATAAAACGAAACTTTTAATTACCATGGTTGTTGAAACGATGATTCTGTTACAACACTCCCCGACGTTTCCGCCACGGTTTGTTGTTTTAACGTGGTCGGGGTGTGACAAAAAACATTCTAAGATCAGCTCTGATTCCTGGGGAATCTCTGGTCATTGTTCTTGAGTACTTGCTTCATGCAAGTCACTTTCTTTCACATTCAACACACACATTCCCTTTGCTCCTATATCTGAAACTGAACACATTCCAGTGGAGGATCTCGAGCAAACAACAAAATCAAACTAGTGAACCTCTCTCCACGTCTTGCAAACGTGGGGGGACCCCACGACCTGCGTTAGGCAAAGTTGAACCCTTCAACCCTTTTGTCTAACCAGCCCAACTACTATCCTTGGTCTATTATTTGTTGCATCAACACCTGCAAAACACACTCCTCAAACATAAGACCTAAAGAGGAATCAACTACTTGTCATATTGAACAATCTTTGCAAACATCAAGTTCTAGACTTTTGGTGCAAAAAACAAGAAACAACAAGTTTTGATATCCAACAACATTCAGCAGAAGGATGTTATTCATACAGGCAATACAAAAATCCCTGTCCAATAACATATGTATTGGCTAAATGAAAGGCGGGACCCACCGGGCCACCACCAAAAAACGGTTCAAAAGTAGTTGGTTTTGTAGAAATTTTTGAGGAACTTGGAGATATTCTTATCCTTGTTGGCGGCTTCTTGAACAAGAACCTGATTACCCACCACATACTGCCCAATTATATGGTGTCGTTGCTTTACATGCTCGGTTATGTTGCTAAGCTCTTCCATTCCTTGACAGCATCATATCAATCACCTGTAACAAATGTTTAAATAGTATTCATTGAAATGAACATATTTTCAAAAGAGTCGGTTAATTGTAAATACCAGTGAAAACTGACGCATTTTCAAAAGACTAAGTGCATGTTAAAAGCAAATACAAAATAGGCCAGAGCAGGCTTGGTCTTGGATGTTGGAATTTGCAACTCTACGATAAAAGACTCATATTAGTCTCAAGTAGCTTTTGTTTCGATCCCGCCTATAGATATTTTGTACCGACAGCTTGTATAAATTTTATTTATTTTATTCAAGCTTTTACATTCATTACTTTACTTTATTTCATCTTCCGTTGGCTATTGTGATACTGTTATCAATCGTCACGCATAAACCCCAAGCCCGGGCTCAACGGAAAATCAGGGTGTGACAAACACCAAACTTGTATAATAATTAGGCCCAAATGATAGAGTTAACCCAAATTACCTATAGTATAATTAAAAGAGGCCCAATTGACAAACATGGCCCAAGCCCCAAAACAATAAAATATTATTTTGTTTTGTGTATGGGTGACAACGTAAGAAACATAACGTCACAGAATTACGATCATCCCAGACTCGCAGCGCTCATGTTGCTAAATAGTAGCAACGTCTGCTCACTAACATAACTTTTACACACATAATTACATCAACAAAAATACTCAAGTTATCGAGCGTAAATATCATATCAAACTCACGTTATTCAACAATCAGATGTGATAAACAATAGGACGCAATAAACAATTAGGAATTGTGATTATGTAATGTGATTAACCTTGTCTGATTAGATGCAATAATGGTTTAATGTGTAGACTATATAATGCGATAAACCTTTGAAGAAGTGACGAGATAATTCGATTTCCGTGAAAGAGGAGAGAGTTTTGTTAAAAATTAAAAAAAAAAGATATATAAACAAATCATATAATGGAAATGGGTAGAACAGCTGTTAAGTAAAATTCATGGTATAACAATTCTTAATAAAATTCATTAAAATTGTATGTGGAGTAAATTGCCAAAATCGTCCCTAAGGTTTGGTCATGTTTACCATTTTCATTCAAAACAATTTTTTTGTACCATATAGTCCATCACTTTTGGGATTTTTTGTCACCTCATGGACGATTTTGACAATTTACTCTTGTGTGTGTATGTGTGTACAGGAGGGTTAATTTGAAAACCCCTCGAGTTTCAATCAATTTTTAAGCATATGTAATATGTGTTGCTACAGTTATTAAAAAACTACAGTCATAGCGCTGTATTCAAATTTTTATAGAGCGTTATAATATATTATTAAAATAGACAAAATATAATCGAGGTCACTTTTTATATTAAAAAACAACCTAAACCATGAGGTAGTATTGATAACATGTATATATGTGCTTCATTCACTTGTACATTACCATCCACGACAAAAAAAACTAAACCATGAGGTGGTTTTGATAACATATACATATGTGCTTCAATCACTTGTATATTACAATCCACGACTTGGTTTTAAATAAACTTTGTATGGAAAACGTGGATAAAAGTAAGTACGTTACAATAACATATTCAAAATTTTATAAATTAAAGATAAACAAAATACGCTTATAAGTAATTATATTAATAAAAAATAGTATAAATTATGTAAAATAAAAGGGTTGTTGGATTTTATCACCCCCAACTATCGGCCTTTGGCTGTTGCCACCCACAACTAACACTTTGACGCCCGGCACCTCCAACCTGACTTTTAGTTTGTGCCGGCACCACTCTGTTAACTCGTTACTAATAGAGTTAGTTTCTGATCCTACGTGTCACAACCTAGCTTACGTGGACAGGATTACATGGCGACTACGTGGCACTATATCTCTGTATAAAAACCCAGCACCGTAAGAAGAATCTAGAACCTTTTGGCTTACCTGTACCGCTGTAAATTGGAGTAAAATGGAGGTTATTGACGGTGGAAATTGGGCGGATCTGGTGGAAATATGGGCGGATCGCGGAGGTATGTCGGTGGCGTAAAGAAGTGGAAACCCTAGAAATTCACGTGAAATGAGGTGGAGTGTGTTGAGGGAGAAATGAAAGAGGGGATGGTGGGAGTAGCAGAAGAGCTGTTGTTGCTTTAGTTTGCTTCTTTCTTTCTGTGTCCCATTTGGTTCATCTTTGCTGTAAATATTCTTTTTTTAGTCTTTTTTCTTTGGAACAAATATTCTCTACATCATCATCGTTCAGGTGCCGTAAACTCCTGATCATCTTCATCGGTGACGATATAGTTACCGTTATCCCAACCGTCGAGCTCGATACGGAGATAATCGCTATCACCCCAATCATCTGCCGTACGATCGGAATCAGGCGGAGGTGGAGGTGGCTCGTCGTCTTCACGCGCCGCCTGATCAATCAGCCGGAGAACTTGAACGAACTCGTTACCGAACGCCGGAGTCTCTTCATACTGAAACTTGTATACGGTCGCCGCCGGTGGTTTACATCTTTGTTATGAGAAAATGTAGCTTTTTTAGTAATGAGTTAACAGAGTGGTGCCAGCACAAACTAAAAGTCAAGTTGGAGGTGTCGGGCGTCAAAGTGTTACTTAGGGGTGGCAACAGCCAAAGGCCGATAGTTGGGGTTGATAAAATCCAATAACCCAAAATAAAACTCTGAATGGCATTTTAATAGTTAGACGTGAAAGCCATTTTTTTTTGCTATGTTGCTATGTGAATGGCAATTTAGGAACCCAAAATGTCACGAAAGGTTGATATCGGAAATAGTAATTTAGTAATTACACAAGAAATGGCCCGAGAGTTGAAATTCAAAATGGCCCGAAAGTTGAAAAATCAAGTACGATCTTAAAAAGCAAGCACAACGAGCAATTATAACGTATAAAAGAGTAAATTATGATTTTGGCTTAAAGCTAGTAAATTATGATTTTGGCATATGTGGTTATATCATTTTTACCCTTTTAGCTTAAAAAATAATTTTTTAACATCCAAGTCCCAAACTTTTTTTTTTCTAACCCTTTTGAACCCTAACATTTTTTTTCTAACCTTTTTGGCCCCTAAAAGTAAACGGATGGTGTTAGTATTAGGGGCCAAAATGGTTAGAAAAAAAGACATTAGAGGCTCAGATATTAAAAGATTCATTTTTAGCTAAAAGAGTAAAGGTGATATAACCACATGAGGTAAAATTATAATTTACTCCATATAAAATAATAATCAGACAATTTTAGAACGTATAAAACAATAATGAAATTAATATTCACATATCTCTTCTCTCTAATGTATAAAGTGAAAAAGGGTGTGAAATTAAAATATGTGTGTGAAAATAACGAGAGTGAATAATAATTGGGCAATTTTAGAATTTACTCATCGTTCCTAATGGCTGATTCTAATATTATTGTTATTATTTCTAGGAAATTCACGAAAATATGGCCCACACCAAATATGAAAATAGTCACCTGGCTTAAATTTGCTATGACGTAACCACTTTACAAGGAAATTGGCTTAAATTTGCTATGACGTCACCACTTTACAAGGAATTTACAAGGAAACTGGCTTAAATTTGCTATGACGTCACCACTTTACAAGGAAATTGGCTTAAATTTGCTATGACGTCACCACTTTAAACGGTATTACTTCTTTCTTTTTTTCATCACGATTTTTAAAGGGTATTACTTTTCATACCATACTATTTTTATAAAAGAATTACACCAAATTAAAGAGAGTTTTATCATCTTTAAATTTAGTGTACTTTAAAACAAAATATATTATCGTATAAAAAAGTTATGTCCGTTTAAAAATCATGGTAAAAAAAAAAAACAAAAAAAGAAAAAAAGTTGAAGCTTCTCGACACTACACCACATGTTTGACGTCTCTAGAGCACTATCTGTTGTAGCGTCTTTAGAGAGGCTTCAATCTTTTTTTATCACAATTTTTGAATGACCTTAACTTTTTCATAGGATAATATTTTTTTTAAATGCACCAAATTAAAAATGATAAAATTCTCTTTAATTTGGTGTAATTTTTTTTTTAAAAAATATTGTATGAAAAAAGTTATGCTCGTTTAAAAATTGTGGTTAACAACGAGGGTCAATTAAAAATTGTGGTTGACGACGAGGGTCAATCAATGAGCCCCTCGCCTGGGCCTGGGCTCATTATCTTTTATTGAAAAACGACCCATTGCTTTTGTTGGGAAGTTGGGCCCAAGCCCAAGGCGATTCTCTCCCACATGCAGCAGCGATCTGGTCAAAACAACTAAGAGTCACACCCATGCCTAGCGTGCATGGGCACTGTTCCGGTAGAAGAACAGATGGCGCGACCTTTCAACCACATTTAATGCTGGAGTGGCGAAGGGAGAGAAGGAGAGAGAAAACGAATGTGATGGGTGGCGAGGTTGCTTGGCAATGAGACCTGCATTAAATGGAAAGATCCAGTCGTACCATGTAAAGGGAGCAAGTTCTTATTGTCCATCGAATGACCCAACGGTCATTGGCAGACGGTGGGCCACCTTGATAAGACACCCTTCATGTTATAAGCCGAGGAGGAGATTAGATGAAAGTAAGTTATCAACACCATTGAAACACAAATACTAGAGAATCTTCTCTCAATTGCATTGAATTCGAACATTCAATTTAGGATCCACATCAACATTCCGACTAATTTATTACACAAGTTCTTTACTTATAATCCCGGCATGAAACTTATTCTCACAACGGAGCTTGGTCACGATCCCCCTTCCCCGAGCCCTCCGTGACGAGGTTAATGGTTTAACGGTGTTCTTTTTTATAGGAATTATTCCGGTGAAGAATGAACGTTAGTGAATCTCCATCAACGAACTTGACATTCCGTTTTTTAGGGATTTGATATTGGTGGAAAATAATAAAAGGGCCGAAGCCTCTCAAAAGACGCTATAGGAGGTAGAGTCTCTAGAGACGTTTCAAGTGGCTATTTTCGTAATTGGTGTGAGTCAGACTATTTCGTGATTTGCCTTTATTAAAAGTTTCATTCAATCACTACATACAGTGTTATAATGATTCATTCTTTTCTTGTCTACCATACAACGAAAAATAGTGATTCATTCAATTACCACATAGTAACCAAACAAGACTATAAAATGGTACTTGTCCATTCCATTATTTCGTCCATTTCATTCTCTCGTCCATTCCATTAACCCATACCAGTAGAACCTTAGTCAAGACTCGTGATTTTGATATTTTAATTTCATTATAGAACTAATTATGTTTGTCGCATTCGATTTTATATATAACTTTATGGAAATGTACTCACAATAATGTATTCGGATTTTTATAGCGCGTTACATTAGATTATTGAAAATAATGAAAAGAGTAAACAACGTCATTTTATATTTAAATAAATTAAAATTAACCATGAGGTAGCTTTGATAACATGTACGTCTATGTTTCGATCACTTGTACATTACTATCTACTAGGCCTGTAAACGAACCAAACGTTCATGAACTGTTCATGAACTTGTTCGGCGGGAAGTTCGTTTATGTTCATTTATTTAATAAATGAACGAACACGAACAAAAAAAATTGTTCGTTTAACTGAATGAACAAACATGAACACACCTTGTGTTCGTTCATTTGTGTTTGTGAACGTTCGTTTATGTTCATTTAAATAATATTAAATACATAAATAGTTATATTATATTTATATAAATATTAGGTTTTCTAACTGCTAATATAAACATAACTTAAATACATAAATAGTTATATTTATATAGATATTAGGTTTTCTAACTACTTATATAAACATAACTAATTAATAATTGAGTTTTCTAGTAATAGTAATGAAATTTAAAAAAATTTCTTAGATCGTAATTGATTACTTACTTAATATTTATATAAAAAACCACTAAATTTTAGTATCTATGAGCCCTAATTTAGATGTGTTTTCGGATGAACTGTAATATATTAGACTTGTTTATTTGTGTTCACTAATGTTAAATTGTGTTTGTTCATATATGTACAATTACGTTCATTTGTGTTCATTTATGTTTGTTTAATAAATGTTAATTTATGTTTGTTTATGTTTATTCAAATATGTTCAGTTAATTTTTTTGTTTGTGTTCATTTGTGCTCGTTTATGTTCGTGAACTGTTCGTTAAGGCTTTAAACGAATGAACATAAACGAACACGAACGTGCCTGATTTCTTAATGAACGAACACGAACAAAAAATGTGTTTGATTATATGTTCGTTCGGTTCGTTTAGAGGCCTATTATCTACGACTCGTGTTAGGATCTGAGTTTCTTATGATTGTGTTTTGTTTGACAATAATGAAATGAACAAGAACAATTGCAGCGGAATTAAATGGAAACAAACTTTCACACACAATGAAATAGGAGAAATGCTTTCAACACACATGTTTAACATAGAACCGAATGATTGAATTTATTTCAAGCTTCAATTACAATGCATGCATGTATCACAAACTCCCCCTCAGCCTGAGCTCACAACAGATTGTTCATACAAGATGACAAGTGAAGAAAGAGCTAATAGAACAGTACAGGGTACTGTTCTATTTATAGGCACGAGCAAACCACTGTGGCATCTTTGCTGACATCACCATGAAAGTGACATCTAACCTCCTAACAAACTCTAACTACTGACCTATTACAACCACTGATTATAAACAACTGATAACAATACATTACAAAGAAATAAACCAAACTACTGATTCTTCTTTCCACTGCTTAGGCTCCAGAAGTGCTTTAGTCTTCAGCAGTACTTGAGACAAGGCAGTTGTTTGAGCATCAGCACTTAGTCTTCATCAGTCTTTAAACAGTCTTTAACAGTTGTTGAAGAACAACAGTTGTTGTAAAGGATCAGTGGATAAAGGTCATCAGTTGTTAGAGCCACTTCCAAGGGGAAAGAATGAATACATAACATCTACTTATTCTGGATCCACTGCTCTGAACCAGTTTTGGCTTTAATCAACTGTTCCTCTGTAGGGTTCAATCCCAACAACTTGGGTTTAAATAAATTTTATAACAAAAAGTAGATAAAAATAAGAATTTTACCACACATATTTAGAAGTTTAAAAAAAAAAGTAACAAAATATATCTAAAAGTAATTTTAATAAAATAAATTATATAATGATTATAATTATAATTATAGTATTAAAATTATGTAAGATCAAAGAGCCTCGACGGAATTTTAATAACTAGATGAGAAAGGCAATGTGAAGGGCAATACAGTAATTACACTGTCAAGTTTGACAGGTTGACATGTTTACCTAATAACTGGATAGATGAAAATGACAATGTGAAGGGCAATACAGTAAGGGTCATGCTATTTCCACACGAAGAAAATTATTTTCACACCACGAAGCGCCGCGCTATGGCCATAGCGGGGTGCTTCGGTCGACAAAAGGTGATTTGATCGTTTGACTGACATAAGTTGCAGAGACATAAAGGTGATACGAGGTTGCAGGTGTCTCGTGAACCCTAAGCGTCGCGCTATGGCCAAAGCGCGGCGCTTCGACCCCAAATTTTCACTTTAAAAGGCCTCACCTGCTCAGACACAACATTGGGCATACGCGTGATTTTGTTGTTTGTCAATTTTCTTTGCTCTATTAGTTACATGTCTTGAAAAAGCGATGTCGTGGTTAAACAACTATCTTTTCGGTCAATATTCTGACGAGTCAGTTGTTCCTGATTCTTACGAGGGGACCGCTATTTCTGACTCGTATGAGAAACCGGTCTCGTCCAACTTGAGGGAGGCAGAGGTTGTATCTGGCATTCGTTATCGTGATAACACGGTGACGCTGGATTTGAATACCCCTGTGGAGGACCCTTACACACAACAAGGTTATTCGAATTTCAGTTACGATGGCGAGTACAGCTTTGTACAGCAGAGCTTACAAGGTTATTCGAATTTCGGTTACGGTGGCGAGCCCAACTTTGTACAGCCGGAGTGTTATCCAAACCACAGTTACGGTTGTCAACCGAGCTTTAAACATCAAGTATATTCGGACCTCGGTGACGATGGTGAGCCGGGGGATGTGTCTGTTGACGAGGAAGGCTGTTACCCGGTTACGTTTTCGTTTGATACAACGCAGACCTTTTCGTCACGTAAAGAGTTGGTGCGTTGGGTACAAGACACGGCAAAAGACAACGGTTACCTCATTGTGATTAAGAGGTCGAATAAAAGAGGAGAGAATTACAAGATTTGGTTTCAATGTACTTTTGGTGGGGAGCATAAGAGTATAGCTACACAGAGGAAAACGGGTAGCAAGAAAATAGGCTGCCCGTTCGAGATGATCGGGTTTTCGGAATCATCCGGAAGTGTTTGGAGGATCGAGGTGACGAAGGCGAAGCATAACCACACTCCTATTGAAAACTTAGAGGGTCACGCGTATGCGAGAAGGCTTTCTTCGGAGGATAAAAAACTGGTTAAGGAGCTGGCAGAGCAAGATATTCCCAACCAAAGTATCTGGCGAACGCTGACAAAAAACAATCCGGCTAGAAAGCTTATTCCGAAAGATATACACAACGCTGTTCAGAAGATCAACGCCGAAAAAAATGTCGGTAAGTCTCCGATGCAAAAACTTGACAACATTCTTCTCGAAAAAAATTACACTTATTACATGCGCACGAATGAGATATCGAACGAAGTTGAAGATGTCTTCTTTGTTCACGAAAAATCATTCACTATGTGGTGTGCCTTCCCGCATGTGCTAATGATTGACGCCACCTACAAAACGAACATGTACAACCTGCCATTTGTTCAGGTCGTAGGCATGACGTCGACAAACAAATCGTTTACGGCTGCTTGTGCGGTAATTTCCGCTGAGAAGTCAGAGAACTACCTATGGGTGTTGCAGAGGATCAAGTCTATGCTAGTAGGATGTATGGAACCGCGCGTGATTTTAACAGACAGGGATTTTGCGCTAATGAACGCGTGTGAACAAGTTTTTCCAAAAGCGCATAAGTATCTTTGTCGGTTCCATATTCAACAAAATATTAATAAGAACAGCAAGAAGAAATTCTCTGACAAGGAGTGGAAAGAATTCGTACGTAGATTTTGGTTATTGTGCGAGTCTACGACCGAGGAAATATACAGATATAACTTGGAAAACCTTGAAGCACAGCTGAAAGAAGATGACCGTGAACGTGGGTATTTCTTACATAATTATGTTCAAAATTTATATAATAACAAAAACTGACTACTTACGTTTTTTAATTTTAGAGGTTTTTGATTATTTGAAGAAATCCTGGTTGGATCCGTACCGTGAAAAGTTTGTATCTTGCTGGATTAACAAAACTATCAACTTTCACCAAACTACGACCAACAGGGTTGAGGGCATGCATGCAACACTAAAAAGTCACTTTCCAAGTCATCGCAACACACTGGATAAACTTGTACTGTATGTTGATCATGTTGTTGATAGACAATACGCCGAGATTAGTAGTAGCTTTGAAACAAGCCTCCGAAAAGTGATGACGCACCACAAGAATCAGCCCATGCTTGCATATATTCTCAGAAAGGTTTCAATATATGCGATTGAGCTTTTGAGTAGGGAACTAAAACGTAAGGAAGACGGGTTGAGAGCCTACGGTGCAAGCTGTGGTTGCCAACTTTTTACCAGCTGTGGTTTGCCATGTGCCTGTCGTTTGGAAAAGTTGGAAAATAAAGGTAATTAATATCTTTGACCTTTCTCGTTATGATTTTGCCACCTAATTTGTTTTCGTCCACAGGTCAGCACATCCGTATCACACACATAGACGTGTTCTGGAAGAAGCTTGACTTCAAGCCTGCAAAGACTAAGATAGAGGATATCGATGTAGACGCGGAATTTGAAAAATTGAAACAACAGATCGATCCAACACCCCCTCAAGTGAAAAGGAGCTTCTTTGAAAAGTTTCAGCAAATCCTCAATCCAGGGAACAATAACAAAAAACCTCCTGCTGTTCTGAAGAAAACTCGTGGTCGCCCAACATTGAAAACGCAGGAAGAAAGAAAGGTTGAAGCCGCTAGAAAAAGCTCGTACATTCCGTCGGAAGAAACTTGGGTCGAGGCCTCAGACGATCATCCCCGTCACAGCTCGTACATATCACCTGAAGATTCTAGAAGACAAAAGAATACCAAACCGATCAACCTACACCCTGATTTCCCGATGATCAAGCTCGGTCCTAAGACGGATATAGCGATCCGCACCTACGCATCTCAGATTCCCGAAGTGATCCATCCATACATCGTTAGAATAAAGGACGTGAAACCAGATGGTCATTGTGGGTTTCGATCGGTGGCTGTTGGGTTAGGAGTGAAACAAAATTCATATTTGATGATCCGGAAACAACTTATAAAGGAGTTACATACGAACGAATCGCTTTGGAGGCAGGTTTTCGATCCGGAAAACATAGGACATTATGATGCGCTGGTTAGACGGATCGATTTCAAGGGGGTGGGACGAGCAGATATCGAAAATTACATGACGATGCCTGATACGGGGTTTCTTATTGCCCAACGATACGGTGTGATTGTTCACACCTTCGACATGCGTGGGAGCGATACAATTTTCCCTCTGCTGGGCGGGCCAAACGAAGCTGAGGAACCTCACCTGGTGGTTGCGGTTGTGTTCGTCGACAGTGGGCATTTCATACACGTAGAGCTTGGAGGTTGTTATCCAATGCCTCCCCCAAACCCACTCTGGACAGCGAACAGAACAGAGCGCGCAGCAGCCTGGCATACATTATACAGGGATCCGATCAACGCGTACGAAATGCTTACGTATCGTGCCCCTGACCTTAATGTAACCCCATATGTTCACGATGTATGTTAAATGTGTTTAATAATAATCACGTTTGTGTTTGTTCAATATATGCGTTACATCACGTTAAAAACCGAATGTCACCGACACGACCCAAAATGACAATATACATCATAATACTACAATTAATGACAATATACATCATAATACTACAATTAATGAAAAAATACGTCATGTTCATGTACGGTAGGCGGCTGATACACATAACACCTCTCACAGGAGTACTTGTGCTTTCAAACCAAAATGATACGATATAACGGAATAAGACATCACACGTAACCGATTTGATCCGGAACTTGCAGTATAGTCCATATATAATAAAAAATGATGTATAATGGAAAAAACGTAAAATTTAGACTATTATCGACGCGTTTGTGAATTAAAAACAATTTTAAAAAATTAAAAAAAGGTCCAAAGCGGCCTGGTCTATTCGCACACGGTCTTTGTCTTTTTGCACACTCAAAGCGCCCCGCTTTGGCCATAGCGGGGCGCTTTGGCCATGGTCAACAGACAAGGACTGACTTTGTACTAATACAGATTCTATCTTAGATGATGACTGGCAGATGTTTATTTGTAGGTTTGGCCAAAACCAATTTGAATTCGCGTTTGGTGTCTCTGAAAACCTTAATGATCAGGATGAGCAAATCACAGGGTATGAACAACTTGGACCCCTGTTTTATCAGATTACCTACGTATTTCCATTTCAAACTATTCAAGTAGTTGGTTGATTTTAAGATATATATATAATCGTTTGTTGATTGGTTGTTTGAAACTCGTTTATCACCATATTTTTAGTGACTACATAGAATGAAAGCTAAAACAGCGGGTTTTCTATCCAAACCGGTTCAAGTGTATCAACAAAATCAAAACCAGTTTTTTAGGGGGGAAAGGATGGGTTCGGGTTCGTTTCCAAAACCGGCTTTTAACCGATCCCAAGGTACAGGTTCCAAAATTGATTACAACCTGACATGTTGGGTCGGTTCCAAACGAGTTTTTTTTTTTTTTTCTTTTTTTCATTTCTTTTCCAAATAGGTGGTGTTAGATAAATAATTTATCAGGGTGAATTGAATTTTTTCATTTCTTTTCCAAATAGGTGGTGTTAGATAAATTATTTATCAGGGTGAATTGAAAATAATTTACTAAAATGAGTGTTTTTACATAGATTCACCACTTCTTTTATTAAAACTAACAAATCCATCTTCCAAATTATCTTCATCCTCCCCCTACGTACAACTCCCAAAGCCAGAATGAAGAGGCATCATCCTATGCCATCGTATAACTCCCAAAGCGAGACTGAAGCTAGAGCTAGGGGTGGCTACTCGCGAGCTATTCAACAAAAGTTTGAAAAAAAAATTCGAAACGAGCTGAGTTGAACTTTAGCCTTAGCCCGAGCCAATAATAAGATTGTTTAGTAAACGAGCTCGAACCCAAACTTCACTAACAAGCCTAAACGAGCTCATTATATATCTAATTTTTATATTATATTTTAAATATATATATTTATATAGTAATAATTGCTATTTATTAAATTATACATGCATATTGTGAGGTTCATTGGGGAACACTAAAAAGTGGGGAACAGTGGGGAACCGACTCAAACGAACTCCAATTGGACTCATTCCAGCGGCGTTGGAACTGGCTCGTCGAACCCTAACTAAGATCTCTTAACCCTAAACCCTAAATCATAACCCCTAAACCCTAAATATATTAGGGTTTGGGTTTTAGGGTTTAGCTTTAGGGTTTAGCCTTAGGGTTTAGCTTTAGGGTTTAGGGTTTAGTTTTAGGGTTTAGCTTTAGGTTTAGCCTTTAGGGTTTAGCTTTTAGGGTTTATAGTTTAGATTTTACGGTTTAGCTTAGGTTTTAGCCTTATTTTTTAGCTTTAGGGTTTAGAGTTTAGGAGTTAGGATTTAGGGTTTAGGGTTAAGAGATCTTAGTTAGGGTTCGACGAGCCGGTTCCAACGCCGCTGGAATGAGTCCAATCGGAGTTCGTTTGAGTCGGTTCCCCGCTGTTCCCCACTTTTTTAGTGTTTCCCAATGAACCTTCCCCTACGTGTATATATATGTATATATCATGTTATATATAAACTTATAAAAATAATGATTATAATGAATATAAATTAATTAATAAATAATAAACGAGTCGACTCTAAACTTGAGAAACTACCCACGAGCCGAGCTCGAGCTTGAACAACAAAACTCGAACCTAAGTTAAACAAGTTCGGGCTTGATTCAGTTCATTTGCACCCCTAGCCAGAGCCACTATCATATATTTTTTAGTTTTTCTAAATAATAAAATACTAAGAAAATACAAGCAACAACAACCATACCACGTAATCCAACATATAAAAAAGCTATCGGTAGGGTCTAGATAGAATGGAATGTAGACACACCTTACCCCCTATTCTTAAGGATAGAGTTGCTGCTTTCAGAGAAACCACCAACTCTAAAACAAACAGCTAGCAAACAAACAGAACTAAAAAATATATACATAAAGCCATTAATTAAAAATGGTGCAAGTGCAACATGAAGATATATCAACAAACAAGAACATTTAAGCATAAAATACAAGAGGACAATCCTATGTAAGGTCGTGTAGGAAAGATTTACACCCTTGAGTTAAGACACATCATGATACTTAAAAGTCCTTAACCTTAATCTTACACGTTCATGAACTCCTATCCTCAACCATGTCCTCAGAGTTGTGCAACTCTAGCCAATCCTACCTAACTCGTTTATCCCAAGTCAACCTGGGCTTGCCTTTGCTCCTCCTCCCCTCCAAGTGACGGTTTCCACTACCCTAACTAGCTCCTTTTCACATGAACAAACCATCTCAATCTCATCCTTTATCATGTACGCTATACTACATTACCCTAAAAACCTCATTTTTCTGACCTTGTGAGGCCACACATCCACCTAATCGCTCTCATCTCTGCTACCTTCATCTTGCACGCATGTGTCTTCATATGACCCAACTAAATGCCTGTATCTCCCATATAGCATAGCACATCTAAATGCAACCCTATAAATTTTCCCTTTATAATTTACTTGGCAACCTCTTATCACACAACGAGCTACCCTCCACTTACACCAGCGAACATGAATAGCATAGACTATGTCACTATCGATCTCCCTATCCCTTTGCACAAAGTATAGGAAATGATAAAGTATTGTTTCTTAGTTATCTCACCTAGAATTCAAAATAATATATTAGTTTTAGAGTAAATTACAAGTTTTGTCCTTTATGTATGTACCAAAATGCAGGCGGTGTCCTTTAACTTCAAAATTGACTGGTTTTGTCCTTAACGTCTTAAAATCCTGCACGTTATGTCCTTTAACCCTAGCTCAGTCAGATTTTTTTTGTTAAATATGGTTGTGTGCCTTGTACATGAGATCATTCTTGTTTCACCTTTTTAAGGGGTATTGTGTAAAAAACTTTTAATGAGGGACTGTTTTGTACAAAACCAAAAAATAAAAAGATTTATATAAACTCTCTCTCTTCTCTTTCTCTCTCTATCTCTCTCTCTGATCTGCCACCGACCCACTATATATCTATTTCTCTCCACCACCACTGCCACCACCACCTGCCACCGCCCTCATCATCTATAACCACCATAACAACTCCAGTAGAACCCACTTTCGAACTTCCTACATAATCACTACCAATTTGGTTTTCATTAATTTTTTTGATCTTAGAACCATTTCCAGTTGGCTTTTTACCCTCAACTTTAGTCAACCTCACAAAAGCAGAGGACTTGCAGTGATCAGATGATTCAATCTCATGACCCCACTTCCTCTCATCCCTAGAAAGCATCATCAAACACATAGCAATCTCAGATTCTTGATCTTGTTCAATTTCAGACACTACACTTGTTCAATTTCAAACACAAAAGCAGAGGACTTGCAGTGGCTTTTTACCCTAACCCACCGCCACCCCTACCCTTCACTCACCACCATCTGAACCACCCTTCACCCACCATCGTACACCTCTCACCACCGCCAAACCCACCAACACTTTCACACCCACCTCAATCCACCACCCACCACCGCAAACCTCCACCACCGCTAAACCAATCATCACCATCGCACCCACCACCGTATACCTCCCACCACCACTAAACCAATCATCAGAAGCAATCCTTCATCCGCTACAGATACGGATCTACGCACGGAGAGCGAGCTTCGTAATTGAGTCGAATCGATAGAAAATAGATGGAATGAGTGGTAGAACGCCTGCTTGAGCGTTAAGGGCCAGGCGGTGGAGAGATAAGAAAGAAGGATAGAAAGTTAGAGTGAGAGAAAGAATGTGTAGAAGAAAGAGGTAAAAAATCTTTTTTATTTTTACAAAACAGTCCTTATTAATATATTATTTACATAATAACCCCTAGAATGATTAAATGACAATAATGCCCTTATGTGCATGGCACATGACCAGATTTAACAAGTAAAATAAACTGGGTTAGGCTCAAAGGAAATACTGTGCAAAATTTTGAAACATTAAGTACAAAACCCGTCAATTTTAAAGGCAAAGGACACCGTCTGCAATTTGGTGTAAACATAAAGGACAAAACTTGTAATTTACTCTTAATTTTGTTGTTCATTTAGGTAGCTACCTATTTCTAGGCCTGTAAACGAACCGAACGAACACGAACATAGGCATGTTCATGTTCGTTCATTTAACTTCAACCGAACACGAACACGAACACGAACATATAATCGAACACATATTTTTGTTCGTGTTTGTTCATTAAGAAATCGGGTATGTTCATGTTCGTTTATGTTCGTTCGTTTAAAGCCTAAATGAACAGTTCACGAACATAAACGAACACAAAGGAACATAAACAAAAAAAAATAATAACTGAACATATTTGAATAAACATAAAGAAAAATAAATTAACATGATTGAACAAACACAAACAAAGACAAATGAATGTAACTGAACAAATATAAACAAACACAATTTAACATTAATGAACACAAACAAACAAGTTTAATATATTACAGTTCATCCAAAAACATATCTAAATTAGGGTTCATAAATACTAAAATTAAGTATTTTTTTATATAAATATTAAGTAAGTGATCAGTTACGATCTAAGAAAAATTTTTAAATTTTATTTTTATTACTAGAAAATTGACGTGCGGGTGCAAACACCTCATATTATGTATAGTTTTGTGTCGGTTTAAGTGTTCGAGTGTGTTTATTCATGTTGATATTTGTACTTATTGGTTGTCAGGTTTTTCAGGCTTAACGGTGCTTAAATGCAGTATAATGATCATACAAGCTGGAAAACGGGTGTTACGAGGCAATACGGAGCAAGAAAACAGTTTCGCTGAAAACCATGGTCCCTCGCGCCACGCGAGGGAGGCTATGTATGGTGGCGCGTGGCGTGAAAGACACAAGTCAACGAATCGGTCAAAACATGCTCCCTCACGCCACGCGAGGGAGTGAGGAGATACTGACGCGTGGCGCGAAAGGGGTTAAGCGTAGAAACTTTGTTTTTAACCTATATTCTCACACGGAAACAGGAAATTTTCATTCAGCAGCCGCCAGGAACGATTGGGAGCACTTTTGGGCGATTTTTCTCACCATCTTTCATCTTCCAAGCAAGTCCTTCATGCTCGATCAATTTCTAACAAATCTTGAAGCTGTGATGACTTCGATGTGCGGCTAAACTTCTGATAACTTCTACCCGGATGAACTTTTACATAGTTTTGCATTAAATCTTGTTTGCAGATTCGTATAACTGGTACAGCTTGACCACTTGTGTTGAATTCTTGGTAAACGTTGTTTGTGTTTGAATTACTTGTCGTTTATTAAGCGTATTGGCAACTTTCTTGCGTTGTTAGCGGGTTAGTAAATTGGTGGGTAGTTGATACAATTAAACGGGTTATTAGGTTGCATAGTGAATCTTAAAAACTATCCTTGATAACTAATCAAATTCATTAATTCCGAGGCCATGTCTATGTGGTGTTTTGAATCGGTAAATAGGTTTTTATGTTAAACGGGTAATTGGGATTCCGGGTAGAGGTTATTCTTTCTCGTATTGATTACAACTTTATTAATTAGTTCTTTAGTTTTTGTAATCAAATTCATAAAACCCCCAATCTAGTTAATTTAGTTCTTAGATAAAAACGCAACACTGACCACAAATTCCCCGTGGATACGATATCCTACTTACGCTATCTACGTAGCTTACTTAGGTTTTTGATTGACTCTGACGACGGTCATCAAAATGGCGCCGTTGCCGGGGAATTCGTGCGCTTAGTGTTAGTTTAGTAGTAGTTGTTTCTTTTATTGTTTTTGAAAAAAATCATAAAAACCCAAAAATATTTCTTGTTGTTTATTTTTGTCTTTTTCGGTATTACGCTTTGTTTTCTTGTTTCCTTGTGTGCAGGTGATCTTTTTGCATGCATACTCGGTTTCTAGGAAGATCTTCTCAGCTCTTGTTTGATCCTGAAACTGAAAAGACCGCACGCCAAAATCTGCTTCTTCGTTCAGCCTTGAAGGGAAAAGCAATTCAAACCATCATGAATCCATCAGAAAACCAAGCCACCCCACAACAGCAACCACCCCAACAAACATCGACTACTGACTTGCCACCAATGCCACCACCTCCATTTACATCTGAACCACAACAACAAACCCAAACCCAACAAACCCCAACCATTGCACCATCATCAAGCACAACCACCCAACCAACTTCTGCTCCAACAGGAGAATTTCATATTATTGGTGAACCACTATATTCTCTAGAAAGCCGACTACCACCACAGCCCAATCCGTTGCGGGCCGCGAATCAAGCAAATTTCATTCCACACCCGAACCGGTCGGGTGCTATGTTTGAGCAAGTGGACAATAGAGCGAGAACAGAGACATGGGATGATGGTTACGGGGATGAGGAGTGGGGGATAAATGATGGGTATATGGGATATCCAGGTGGGTACCAAAATCAGGCATTTAATCGCAATCAACCGATGTATTAGCAACAGAGACAGCCACGGGGAGTAGATGCTTATCAGACCCCGCCACAGGTTCATAGAGCACCAGCTGCACCTCGTCAAAGACAAAGAGATCCTTGATTTCCGGATCCGACTATTCGAGGGGTTGAGAGTCACTTCAGACCACACATTGCTGAGCATGCATCACCGATAGTGATGCCAGTAGCACCGGGTAATATGGAACGTTCGTTTGAAGCAAAACCACATATTCTGAACATGCTACCTACATTTCACGGGAAAGGTACTGAGGAGCCATATGCACGCATAGCGGATTTTGAGGCAGTTTGTGGTATGATTGCTGGACACGGGTTCATGTCAGATCAGGTTAAGTTGGTGTTATTTCAGTTTTCACTAAAGGATGCTGCAAGGGATTGGTTTACATCTTTGCCATATGCTAGTATTTATACATGGCAAGAGTTGCAGCAACAATTTTTGGATGAGTATTATACCCCGCAAAGAGCCAAAACGGGGAGAGCAGCAATTAGAGAGTTCCAACAATTACCGGGTGAGCTTCTTTACGAGTCTTGGAAATGGTTCATCAATTGATCCGTAATTGTCCTCACAACGGTATTCAAAGATGGGAGCTAATTACCGCCTTCCACGATGGGATCTCAAATGAGGATAGACGAGATATTAAGGCTATCACCGGGGGTACCCTTTTTAGAAATCATGTGGATGTAGATTGGGATTATTTGGATATTGTTGCAGCGAATTCAAAGAGGCAAGCATAGTCGGATAGGAATAAATAGTATCCGATTGTGGCACCATCGAGTGCAGGAGCCTCTAATGCAAGGGTTGCTCAGCTAGAGAGAGAAAAGGAGGCGTTGGAACGCCAATTAGCGAAGTTTAAGGGTCTTGGCGAACGAGATGCATTGCATGCGGCGCAAACCTTTCCGGTTTGTGATTCATGTGGAGATTTGGGACATACGTTGGATGCATGCCCGGGTCAGTTTGTAGCGGCTGAGGAGGATGTGAACATGGTGTATGGAGAGCAAAGGAATTATGATATGAACTCAAACACATATCATCCAGGTTTGCGTAATCATCCAAATTTTCAGTACAGTAATACTAATCAATTGAATCCTACTTTTCAGGTACCAAATCAAGGAAGCCAGATGTATCAGAACCGTCAATCGAACTATAATCAGAATTATAATCAAGGAAATTACAACAAGGGAAATCAAAGAAGCTATCAGCAACAACAAGAGCAAGGCAAGTCAAATACTTCAAACGAATAGATTTCTAATCGTGAGATTATGGAAGTGTTGAAGCAAATTAAAAAGGACCAAGAAGTGCAAGCTAAATCTCATCAAGCATTGGAAAAGCAAGTCGCCCAATTGGCGACTGAGATGGCACAAGGAAGAAAAGATTCGAGCCGCTTGCCTAGTGATACCACGAAGAATCCACAGCATCAAGGGAGTTCATCTAACGCCATAATTAATCAGGTAAGTATTCTTCGTTCAGGGAAAGTTTATGATAATCAGGTTGGGACTCCTCCACAGTTGGTTGAGGGTATTGTGGAGGAGGTTGATGAGGAAAACGAGTCTGACGCTGAATCGGGACCTATTAGCCCTAAAAAGAATAAAAAAGAAACTCTTGAAAACAATAATAGGGTGATAGATACTGAACCGGGTGACAAAAAGGAGAAGGGTATGGAGGGTAATACCGTCCCATTTCCTAAGGCTTTAATTAATCCCGAAACAAAAGTCATTAATAAACGGGGCCCACAACAAGATGAGATGTGGGAAGTTTTTAAACAGGTGAAAATTAATCTTCCGTTATTAGACGCAATCAAACAGGTTCCGGCATATGCAAAATATTTGAAGGAACTTTGCACCCAAAAACGGCACAATAAATTTCCGAAAAAGATAGCTTTAACCGAAAAAGTTAGTGCCGTTTTGTCGGGTGATCTTCCACCGAAGCTCCGAGATCCAGGTGCTCCTCTAATCCCCATTCAAGTGGGTGAATTTAAGATGAGTCGAGCCTTGCTGGATTTGGGAACAAGTGTTAGCATCCTACCGGGAAGTTTATACGATCAATACGACTTCGGACCATTGAAACAAGCCGACACCACCTTGGTATTGGCCGACTTGACATTAAAACTACCATTGGGGATCTTGCGTGATGTCATTGTCAAAGTTGATGAGTTTTATTATCCGGTTGACTTTTTGGTTTTAGATTATGTTCAAATTGAAAATACTAAACAACCTAATGTTATACTCGGTAGACCATTTTTAGCAACCGCTAATGCACTTATTGATTGTAGAAATGGTACGGTTGACATCACGTTTAGAAATCGTAAGGTTCGATTAAATGCTTTTTCCCGTGCATCTGATTCTCTAGTTAATGATGAATGCTTCATGGCAGACATTATTAACGGGTGTCATCCTCACGAAGGTGGGGAAGGCACTAGAGAGACGTGTTTTGTTTGTGACAGGGATTTGGCAGAAACAGAGTTGGAATTGGAATATGCGGAAGAAGAGTTGGAGGTGATGGCTGCTAGGGAATTGAAGCCGACTTGGACACATCAAGTCAAGAATTTACCGGATCATATTGATACTCAATTGAAGCCATCACTTGAATCACCTCCACAAGTCGAGTTGAAGACATTGCCAAAGCATTTGAAGTATGCTTTCGTTGGCGACAACAACACCCTACCGGTAATTATTGCTTCCAATTTATCAACTGAACAGGAAAAAGCATTGATGGAGGTGTTGATAGCCAATCGGGCCGCCATTGGGTGGACAATCGCTGATCTCAAAGGGGATTAGTCCATCCATTGTTATGCATAAGATCATCACCGAAGAGGGAGCAAAATAGGCTCGGGATTCTCAACGAAGACTGAACCCGAACATACGGGAAATTCTGAAAAAGGAAGTCTTAAAGTGGTTGGATGCAGGGATCATCTACCCTATATCGGACAGTACGTGGGTGAGTCCGACACAGACGGTGCCTAAAAAGGCGGGTATCCAGATTGTTACAGCTGAAGACGGTAAGGAAGTCGTCACCCGGCCGGTAACCGGGTGGAGGATTTGCATAGATTACAGGAAGTTGAATGCTGCAACTTCAAAGGACCACTTCCTACTTCCCTTTATTGATCAGATTGTGGAAAAGCTAGCAGGTCAGAAATTTTATTGTTTTCTTGATGGTTATTCAAGTTATAATTAGACTGCTATTCATCCTGATGATCAACAAAAGACCACGTTTACCTGTCCTTACGGTACTTTCGTGTTTAGGCGAATGCCGTTTGGACTGTGTAATGCCCTGGCCACCTTCCAAAGGTGTATGATGAGTATCTTTTCAGACATGGTCGGGGAGTCTTTGGAGATTTTTATGGATGATTTCTCAATATTTGGCACATCTTTTGAGGCGTGTTTGGAACAATTGTCACTAGTGCTAAAAAGATGTGTAAAAACAAACCTGGTATTAAGTTGGGAAAAGAGCCATTTTATGGTTCAGGAGGGCATCGTGTTGGGACACGTTGTCTCGAGTAAGGGGATTGAACTAGACCACACTAAAATTCAAGTAATTTCGACCTTACCACAACCCACAAGTGTCAAAGGCGTCCGTTCCTTTCTTGGACACGCCGGTCTTTACAGACGGTTCATTAAAAACTTTTCAGTTATCACGAAACCGTTGTGTAATCTTTTGTTAAAAGATGTCCCCTTTGTTTTTGACAAACATTGTAAAAGATCTTTTAAGACATTAAAACAAAAGTTAGTTGAAGCACCCATCTTACAATCCCCTGATTGGTCACTTCCTTTTGAAATAATGTGCGATGCTAGTGACTATGCAGTAGGTGCAGTTTTGGGACAAAGAGTTGACAAGAAACCAGTGGCAATCTACTATGCGAGCAAGACTCTCGCGGATGCTCGGTTGAATTATACCACCATGGAAAAGGAGCTTCTTGCTATTGTCTATGCTTTAGACAAGTTTAGACCTTATATTTGTGGTAGTAAAGTGATTGTTTTTTCTGATCATTCTGCAATCAGGTATCTCATGGAGAAAAAGGACGCAAAGCCAAGGCTTATCAGGTGGATCCTTTTATTGCAAGAATTTGATTTGGAGATACGCGATAAGAAGGGAAGTGAAAATGTGGTGGCAGACCACCTGTCACGAGTGGTGAACGAGATTGAAGGACCTGAACATGAGATTCTGGAAACTTTTCCAGATGCGCATTTACTTACTATTGATACTCAACCATGGTTTGCTAACTTTGCTAATTATGCTCATTCAGGTATTATTCCGGATCATTGGTCGAGACCTAGGAAAGCACACTTTCTCTCAGAAGCAAAGAAATATATATGGGATGAACTGGATCTATTTACGATTGGAGCTGATCAGATCATCCGGAAGTGTGCTGAGGATGAAGAGATTCCATCAGTTTTATCCTTGGTGCATGAGTCCGCATGCGGTGGACATTTTAGTGGGCAGAAAACGGCACGAAAAGTGCTATCATGTGGGCTATATTGGCCTACGGTGTTTAGGGATTCGTTTGAATACGCTAAGAATTGTCTATGGTGTCAACAAATGGGTAGCATTTCGAAATGGGATGAGATGCCCATGCAGCCAATCCTTGTTGTCGATATCTTCGACGTATGGAGAATTGACTTTATGGGCCCATTCCCGAATTCGTTCGGAAATCTCTACATCTTGGGGGCAGTGGATTATGTATCTAAATGGGTTGAGGCCATTGCCACCAAGACCAATGACCATAAGGTTGTTTGCAAGTTCGTTCAATCGAACATTTTTTCGAGATTTGGAGTTCCTCGTGTGATCATAAGTGATGGGGGGTCTCATTTCAAAAACTTTAACTTTGACAAACTCCTTAAGAGATATGGTGTTGATCATCGAATTGCCACTCCGTATCATCCTTAAATGAGTGGGCAAGTTGAAGTTTCTAATCGGAAAATTAATGAAATCTTACAAAAAACTGTGCGAGCCGACCGTAAGGATTGGTCCAATAAACTGGATGATGCTTTGTGGGCGTATCGTACGGCTTACAAAACACCGATTGGAACAACACCGTATCGATTGGTCTATGGAAAAGGATGTCACTTACCGGTAGAAATTGCACACCGTGCATTTTGGGCAGTTAAACAGGTTATCATTGATTATGATATTGCAGGTAAGGAGAGACAATTGACATTGGGAGAATTGGAAGAGATATGGAATGAAGCTTACGACTGTGCTACTGCATATAAGGATAAGATGAAGAAAGTGCATGAAGCGAAGATTAGGCCAAAAGTGTTTGAAGTTGGCCAGCTTGTTTGGTTATACAATTCCAGGTTGAAACTGTTCCCTGGAAAGCTGAAGAGTAAGTGGACATGACCTTATCGTGTGACCAAGGTTGGAAAACATGGTGATTTTGAGATTGAGGACTTTGATGATCATATCCGCCAGATGGTGAACAGCCACAGACTGAAGCCGTACTTCAATGCTCGAGAAATCAACGGTCCTGGGTGTCGCAACCCCCGATCCCTGATTCCCGGGAACGGGCAGCCGCCAGCCAGTTTCGGTGGTATCGCGTATTGTCTAATTTGGCAGCGAAATTTTTCATCAGGACCGTAGTTTGGAAATGTTTATCAGAGTAAAACCACCATATTTTATATTAATAATCACATGGGTAAAACCCAAGTTTCTTATTACAACATGTTTATAAGGATAAATCCCCATTTTATTTAAATAAAACGCCTTCTTTATTTAGGTAACTTTTATAGCCACTTTTCCAAGCCTTCAGTGCTGTCCAGCTGGCTTCTATTTGGCTTTCACAATTTGTTACCTGAAACGCGTTTTAAAAATATTTATCAGTGGGAAATACTGGTGAGTGAATCTCAGTTTAATCAAGAAACCTTTATTTAATTTAAACAGTATCGACAGCGATTACAATGTTTATATCTACACAATTACTCCATTTAGTACTGTCAATCCACTGACTTATGGGTCATATTACACATTGGCTAACTCATTGTCCAATGGTAACTTATTGTCATCCCCGACTTACTACTCATAGTGTACTACATTTTTTATACAAAACTCCAACATACCGGCAATAATTGAAGAATTACAAAGACTCAATCACTGCTAAATTGCATTGTAAAATAGTTAAGGTTTTGTAAAAACTGTTAACAAAAAGGAGATTACTCACATTGCTGTTTTAGGTTTTTCGTAAGGGTTTCCTGGTGACAATCTATAATTTACACAAAAGCACACGTGTTAGTATAATAACCCATTTTAACATTAGTAATACCCTCCCCGAGACGGCATTCCAACAACTACGTCGGGCAGAACCACGACAGCCGTTATGGAACCCTAGATCAATCGGGTAGCGTATCTAATACGTATCCAGGGGTTATAATACTTACAACGGAGCAGAACTTCGCTATTTAGGGGGATATAATACCCGCGTATAATAACTCTACTACAGAAAGTGCGATTGATAATGAAATTTTGAACGAGTTCGACTGAGATCCGATGCATTCTATTTATACTTGCTGAACTCGACTCTCACGCGGCCCGCGTAAGAGTAGCCATAGGGCTACGCGGCCCGCGTCAACCCTAGGTCAACGAGTAGCTTAGCTGATTCGACAACTAGCTTAGCCGGGTGTTGGGCCACGTGGCCGCACCGGGCTTTGCCACATTCTGGGTCTCTCACGGCCCGCCTAAACTTAACATATGGTTCACGCGGCCCGCCTGGACTTAAGAAATCAGACGGAAATCAGGTTCTAACCCTTATACCGCCCGCGTGAAGGTTGGGGTGGGTTTACGCGGCTCGCCTCAACTTAACTTTCAGATTTATTATTTATTTTTGAGTAAATTACAAAGTTCGTCCTTTATGTATGTCACTTATTACAAAGTGTGTCCTTTATCTTTACTATTTACAGAAAACATCCTTAATGTTTGAAAAACCATTCAGGTCATGTCCTTTACCCTAAACCTAGTTTATTTTCCCAGTTAAGTCAGGTCACATGGGAAGCACGTGAGGGCATTAATGTCAATCCACCTACCAATTACAGTCCCATTTTATAAAAACCCTAAACCCCAATTTCACCCACCATCATCTCCTGCCACATACGTAACCCTAATCCCCAATTTGATCCCCTGCAAATCACCTTACGCAATCGTGCAAGAGAAAACAACAATGTAATCTTTATGAATTTTCAGTTTCTTAGCCATTGTTTCGAGCAATTCCGGCGGTAAATCTGATAAATCCACCGAATTCGACATAAATTTTACCCCTTCTCCCACAATTTCAATCAGCTTTAGAAACCCTAATTTAAAGATACAATTTCATTCAATTTTGTCGGCAAATTTGGACTTGAAATCAACAAAGTTAAACAATCGCCAGCACCAATTGAATAATGGAAACCCTAATTTGAACAAAAAACTATGTAATCTAATGAATTGGGCGTACCTGAGGATGGAACCCTAAATTGGGGATGAAAAAAAGGAAGAAAACAAAGAGAGTGAAGAAGAATCAGAGGGTGAACCCTAGAAAACGTGCCCCACTGATCTCATCTTGTTTTCTGTCGCTCTTGTTCTTCTTCTGAATCTTTTTTCTGATTCTAAGGAGGATATGATGAAGAAGATGATGGTTATAACAACATGATGAATGTATGGATTGACATGGTAGATGTTTAGGGATTTTAGGCACTGAGTCCCGAAAACCTATACACACAGCTCTGAATCAAAATGTAATCTTTATGGATCCCCATTGTTGTTTTCTCTTACAGGATGGAGGAGATGATGGTGGGTGTAATTGGTAGGTGGATTGACATTAATGCCCTCACGTGCTTTCCATGTGACCTGACTTAACTAGGAAAATAAACTAGGTTTAGGGTAAAGGACATAACCTGAATGGTTTTACAAACATTAAGTATGTTTTATGTAAATAGTAAAGATAAAGGACACACTTTGTAATAAGTGATATACATAAAGGACGAACTTTGTAATTTACTCTTTATTTTTAATACTATTTAATATATTTGAGGCCCGTTTTCATGTATGGGGTGTATTTTGGGACATATAAGGGTATTTTAAAATATATCAGGGTATTGGAGAAATGATCGAGGGTGTCGGTTTATTGAGGATTGTTACATCCTCCCCACCTTGTTTTAGAGCTCTTCCTCGAGATCTACTGGAACAAGTGTGGATATTTCCTTTTCATTTCAGATTCAAGCTCCCACGTGTATTCAGGTCCTCTTTTGGAGTCCCACTTTACTTTGACCAGAACTAGTCTTTTGTGCTTGAGGTTCTTGACTTTCCTGTCTTCGATCTGTAGAGGCTTTTCTACAAACTTGAGTTGTTCATTTACCTCTATATCCTTAAAAGGTACCACTAATGATTCATTAGCTAAACACTTTTTGAGATTTGATACATGAAACGCATCATGTATTCCTGCCATTTCCTCTGGCAGTTGTAGCTGATAGGCTACAGGTCCTATTCTTCTAATAATCTTAAAAGGTCCAATATATCTGGGACTTAGCTTTCCTCGTTTGATGAATCTTACTACTCCTTTCCAAGGAGAAACTTTCAATAATACTTTATCTCCTACTTGAAATTCCAATGGCTTGCGTCTGTTATCGGCATAGCTCTTCTGTCGATCACGTGCTGTTTTTAGTTGTTCTTTGACTTGAATGATTTTGTCAGTTGTTTCTTGTACTATCTCAGGTCCAGATAGTTGCTTTTCCCCAATTTCTGCCCAACAGACTGGGGTTCGGCACTTTCGTCCATAAAGTGCTTCGAATGGTGCAGCATTGATACTTGTGTGATAACTATTATTGTAAGAAAATTCCATTAAAGGTAAGTGTTCATCCCAATTACCTCCAAAATCAATTACACAAGCTTTAAGCATGTCTTCCATCGTCTGGATTGTCCTTTCACTTTGTCCGTCCATTTGAGGATGATAAGCTGTACTTAGTTTTAACTTAGTTCCCATTGCCTTTTGGAAACTTGACCAAAAATGAGAGGTAAATCGGCTATCTCTATCAGAAACAATTGATAAAGGTATTCCATGTAAAGAAACGATTTCATTTACATATAATTTAGCTAATTGTTCCATACTAAAAGTTTCCTTCATTGGTAGGAAATGAGCTGACTTGGTTAGCCTATCTACAATCACCCAGATTGTATCATTACCTTTCTTTGTTTTGGGTAATTTAGTAACAAAATCCATTGTTATTAATTCCCATTTCCACACTGGCACTTCTAATTGCTGTAACAAACCTGAGGGTTTCTGGTGTTCAGCTTTAACTTGTGAGCAAGTTAAACATTTAGAAACGTACGCTGCTATGTCCTTTTTTATTCCTATCCACCAGAAATTTTTCCTTCAATCCTGGTACATTTTATCACTTCCTAGATGCATCGTGTATTTAGACTTATGGGCTTCTTCTAATAAACGATGACGTAGGTTTCCTAATTTAGGTATCCACATTCTCTTTTCATGGAATCTCCAAATTCCATCTGTTCCTTGTTCTAATTCTTTAATCATACCTTTTAGTTTTTCAGTATCTTCCTTGATTACTGATTCTTGTGCTTTTCTAATTTGATCATTTAAATCTACTTTTAGATTTAATTTAAGAGAACGTACCCTTTTTGGCTTTTCATGATACTTTCGGCTTAAAGCACCTGCCACTACATTTGCTTTTCCTTCATGATACTGGATATCACAATCATAATCACTAAGCAATTCCATCCAATGTCTTTGTCTCATATTCAACTCTTTTTGCCCCAAAAAATATCTTAAACTCTTATGATCAGTGAATATGGTAAACTTACTACCATAAAGATAATGTCTCCAAATCTTAAGGGTAAAAATTATAGCTCCTAGTTCTAGATCATGGGTTGAATAATTCTCTTCATGATTCTTAAGTTGTCTGGATGCATAAGCTACAACTTTTTGACGTTGCATTAATACACATCCATAACCTAACTTAGAAGCATCACAATAGACTACAAAATCTTCAGTTCCTTCTGGTAACGCTAATATGGGTGTATGGTTTAATCTTTGCTTAAGACTTCTAAAGGCTTCTTCTTGTTTTGGTCCCCATTCAAACTTAATGGATTTACAGGTTAACTTAGTTAAAGGAATGGCTATTCTAGAAAAATCTCGAATAACTCTTCTATAATAACTGGCCAATCCTAAGAAACTTCTAACCTCGGTTGGTGATTCAGGGGTTTTCCATTTAGTAATCGTCTCGATCTTTGTTGGATCTACATGAATTCCTTCATGATTGACTAGGTGTCCGAGAAATTGTACCTGTTCTAACCAAAATTCACACTTAGAAAACTTAGCATAAAGTTTTTCCTTTCTTAATAGACTTAAAAATGCGTGCAAATGCTTTGCATGATCCTCTTTACTCTTAGAGTAAATTAGAATATCATCTATAAATACAATTATGAATTTATCCAAATATGGCTTACATATTCGGTTCATCATGTCCATAAATGCGGCTGGGGCATTGGTTAAACCAAATGGCATGACAGTAAATTCATAATGACCATACCTTGTTCTAAATGCGGTTTTAGGAATATCCTCTTCCTGTACCTTTAATTGATGATATCCTGACCTTAAATCGATTTTTGAGAAAAATCGAGCTCCTTGCAGTTGATCAAACAGATCATCGATTCTCGGTAATGGGTACCGATTCTTAATTGTGACCTTATTTAATTCACGGTAGTCAATGCACATACGCATTGATCCGTCCTTCTTTTTAACGAACAGTATTGGCGCTCCCCATGGCGATGAGCTTGGTTGTATGAATCCTTTTTCTAATAATTCATCTAATTGTTTCTTCAGTTCCTGCATTTCGGCGGGTGCCAAATGGTAAGGTGCTTTGGCAATTGGTGCGGTTCCTGGTATTAGATGAATCCTGAATTCAACTTCTCTGTCTGGTGGTAGTCCTGGTAATTCTTCTGGAAAGACATCTGAAAACTGAGATACCATTGGAATGTCCTTTAGTTCTTTTCCATTAGTGTTAGTAATTATAGAAATCAAATACACTATAGAACCTTTTCTTATATAGCTTGCAGTTTTCATCACAGAGATGAATTTTGTGGATCTAGACAACTTATTTCCTTTAATTGTGATCGTTTTACCTTTTGGTGATTTTACTTGAATTGACTTTTGTTCATATAAAATACTGGCTTTATTGGCTATTAACCAATCCATTCCTAATACGACATCAAATCCTGCCAGATTCATCGGATAAAGGTTTGCCTTAAACGTTTGGTTTAAAATTTCTATTATTGCTCCCTGCAAGATTTCAGAAATCCTAACAGTTTCCCCGTTAGCTGTCTCTACTAGACATTCTTGTGGCAGTTTAGTTAATGACTGATTTAGAAGTTTGCAAAATGAAGTATTAATAAAACTTTGGTTCGCACCAGAGTCAAATAATACTTTAGCAAATACATCATTAACTAAAAACGTACCAGCTATCACGTCTGGAATCATTTTGGCTTCATCTGCAGTCAAAACGAATGCTCTAGCATTCTTAGTGTTCTTGTTGTTCCCAACTGGGGCCAATTTCGGACAGTTCGTCTTGATGTGGCCTTTTTCTCCACAGTTGTAGCAAAAATCCATTAGTAGATTTTCTCCTGCAATCTTCTTCCTTGTGTCCTGGCATCTTGCAATAATTGCAAAGAGTGGAGCATTTTCCCGAATGCTTTTTCTTACAGACCTTGCAGAAAGGTGCAGAGGTAGAACCTATATTCCTACGATTGAAATTCCCAGAACGGAATTCTTGAGTAAGCCTTTGGGTTAGGTTTCTCCTCTGGTCTTCTTCCCTAGTGCGGATCAGTTCATCTGTCAAGGTATTGGCTAGTTCTACAGCTTCTTCTATAGTTTAAGGTCTAGCTGCCTTGACTACATGTCTAATCTCTCCAATTAATCCCCAAATATAACGGGAGATTAGTACCGGTTCAGGTGATGCAAGGGTTGGTACTATTCTAGCATATTCAAAGAATAACTTTGTGTACCCCTTACTATCCACTCCATTCATCCTAAGATTTAGGAATTTGTTTGCTATTTGCTCTTTTTCATTAGGAGGGCAGAATTTCCTTTCTACCATATTCCTAAATTCTTCCCACTCCATGTTATAAACCCTATCACTTCCTCTAGACTGAAGGATAGTGTTCCACCATTCTAAAGCTGAATTCTTAAATAGATTGGAAACAAACATTATCTTGTCCTCTTCCGCACATTTACTTATTTTCAGAACAGCCTCAGTCTTTTCTATCCAGCGTAGGGCTGCAATTGGTTCTTCATTGCCCGAGAATTCTATTGGTTTACAGGACCAGAATTCCTTGTAAGAACAACCGTTAGGCACAGTTCTTCTTCGTTTGGAATGGGCATTTGAAGTACAGGGCCATTGTTCACACTGTGTTCTGGTTCAATTGGTCGCTTACTGCTATGTTTACTTTTATTATTCACTTCTTGAACCGTTTGAATAATAAATGGCATTGCATCTATAATTTCTTGTGCCACTATGTGTTGAACGGCACTATTATCCATTTGGTTTCCATGGTTATTGTCGCTTGGATTCTCATTAACCATGTTAATGTTATCATTATTCAGATTATCTTGATTTCCTTCGTCGGCCATCTAAATTTTAAACATTTACCCCATATTAATATCACAAAATAATATTTAATATAGTCAATCACATGACACGCAATTTAACCAAAAGCGTCGATCATTGCGACTTACTCTATTCATATACTATGTGTCTATTACACACTAGTACTGAAATAAAGATTACAATACCAACTGAAAGAAAATTACACTAGTAGTAGTAGGCATTCGTACACACATATTTTATTTTATTATTATTATTATATTATTATTATTATTACTACTACCGTTTCCTCCTTCACATTCACTGATATGGATTCATCCAGAAATCCATATTGCATTCTTCATACTTCCAGACGAGACGCTCTCCCACCTGTCGTATTCGCTCACTACTTTCTAGAATTTCCTCACCGAAAGTCCTAAGTTCTTGGACGTTTTCTGCACTCATTGGGGGTGCAGGTTCTAGGACTGGGTTTGGAATCTGGGGTGCGGGTTCCTGATATGGAGGTGTATGAGTTCGGAGATGGTAATGATCTTCTAAAATTTCCCTAATGTATTCATCGTGGTAATAGGGATCTAAAGGGTCCATTCCTGGGTAGTCTCCTAGAGTTGGCATAGGCATGTCTTCGTGCATTTGGTAACGTGGCACGTAGTCCCTATTATTGTCCCACCAGGGGTCATAATTGGGGTCTAGGGGGTTTGGTGCCGCTACCCTTGGTATTTCCTCCTGGTTGAAGTCATGCATCTCTATTTGGTTTTCAGGGTTTTCTAGCTCCATGGGTTGGTCAGGAATTTGTGGTTGGGGTGCTATTATTTGCTCAAGGTTAGGGTCAGCTGCAGTGGTTGCTAATATGTGGATGTTGGCTATACCCCTATTTATCATATCCTGGGCATAGGCATCTGTCTCTCTCTTGGCTGCTGCTAATACCCTCTGTTCCTGTAACTTTTTCATACGTTTTCTACGCTCGTGCGCCCCTCGACTGAACCATCCCCTTTTCTTTTGAGGAAATGGTTCCTCGGATTGAGCCTTAAACACAAAGATTCCTTCTTCCGTGTCAGCAGAGTACCCAGAGAGGGCAGGTTGAGAAGAGGAGGTGCCTTCGCTCCTAGGCGAACTAGACAATTGACGATACGCGTCAGATGGTCCTTGGTCGCTCATATTGTAAACTAACAGATAGTCAAATAACACATAACAAATAAATACAGTTATGCACGCATTTCCATAATTTATTTCCTAACACTTTAAATTTTGATGTCAGCAGAACACTTCTGTGGCTGAATCAGTGGCTTAGCTCTGATACCACCCTCTGTCGCAACCCCCGATCCCTGATTCCCGGGAACGGGCGGCCGCGAGCCAGTTTCGGTGGTATTGCGTATTGTCTAATTTGGCAGCGGAATTTTTCATCAGGACCGTAGTTAGGAAATGTTTATCAGAGTAAAACCACCATATTTTATATTAATAATCACATGGGTAAAACCCAAGTTTCTTATCACAACATGTTTATAAGGATCAATCCCCATTTTATTTAAATAAAACGCCTTCTTTATTTAGGTAACTTTTAAAGCCACTTTTCCAAGCCTTCAGTGCTGTCCAGCTGGCTTTTATTTGGCTTTCACAATTTGTTACCTGAAACGCCTTTTAAAAATATTTGTCAGTGGGAAATACTGGTGAGTGAATCTCAGTTTAATCAAGAAACCTTTATTTAATTTAAACAGTATCGAGAGCAATTACAATGTTTATATCTACACAATTACTCCATTTAGTACTGTTAATCCACTGACTTGTGGGTCATATTACACATTGGCTAACTCATTGTCCAATGGTAACGTATTGTTATCCCCGACTTACTACTCACAGTGTAGTACATTTTGTATACAAAACCCCAACATACCGGCAGTAATTGAAGAATTACAAAGACTCAATCACTGCTAAATTGCATTGTAAAATAGTTAAGGTTTTGTAAAAACTGTTAACAAAAAGGAGATTACTCACATTGCTGTTTTAGGTTTTTCGTAAGGGTTTCCTGGTGACAATCTATAATTTACACAAAAGCACACGTGTTAGTATAATAACCCATTTTAACATTAGTAATACCCTCCCCGAGACGGCATTCCAACGACTACGTCGGGCAGAACCACGACAGCCTTTACGGAACCCTAGATCAATCGGGCAGCGTATCTAATATGTATCCAGGGGTTATAATACTTACAACGGAGCAGAACTTCGCTATTTAGGGGGATATAATACCCGCGTATAATAACTCTACTACAGAAAGTGAGATTGAGAATGAAATTTTGAACGAGTTCGACTGAGATCCGATGCATTCTATTTAAACTTGCTGAACTCGACTCTCACGCGGCCCGCGTCAACCCTAGATCAACGAGTAGCTTAGCTGATTCGACAACTAGCTTAGCTGGGTGTTGGGCCACGTGGCCGCACCGGGCTTTGCCACATTCTGGGCCTCTCACGGCCCGCCTAAACTTAACATATGGTTCACGCGGCCCGCCTGGACTTAAGAAATCAGACGGAAATCAGGTTCTAACCCTTATACCGCCCGCGTGAAGGTTGGGGTGGGTTTACGCGGCCCGCCTCAACTTAACTTTCAGATTTATTATTTGTTTTTAATACTATTTAATATATTTGAGGCCCGTTTTCACGTATGGGGTGTATTTTGGGACATATAAGGGTATTTTAAAATATATCAGGGTATTGGTGAAATAATCGAGGGTGTCGGTTTATTGAGGATTGTTACATCGGGAAAAGCGTGGAGGTGCTATACGTGAGCACCGTCCGCGAATACGTTGAGTAATCACACAGGATGCCAGGTGTAACACCTCAAAAATTTGTGTCCAATAAAATAACGACATGTTTCATGTAAGACAAAAGTGTTATAAACCCGGATCTAGTTAAAGATGTATGGTAGGATTTAAAAGTGTCGACATGTTAATTAAATACCTCTGAGCGACCTAGTTATGAATCCCAAGACCCTAATCTATATCTGATATACATTCAAATCCGGTAATTACTAGTAATAATTGATTCAAATTTGCAAGAATGGGATCCTATGAGGATGTGCACGACAAATCTTCATCCATGGCCATTTCAAAAGAATCCAAGACATTTTTGAAGCATGGCAAGTTGACATAACTGTTCAAGCATGTTCAAGAGGTCCCATACTGATGATAAAGGTCTGAATTCGAAGGGGTAAAGTTGCATGATCAAAGCTTTAAAGTTTGCAATTTTTTTTTTGTTTCCTGATGAAGGATTACGGACCGCAAAGACCTTGTCTTACGGTCCGTAAAGAGGCTCTTGTGGACCGCAAGACCCTCCTCTTACGGTCCGTAAGACAGTCCCAGCAGCAGAACACCCACAGGTGTCTGTCTAGCCCGTTTAACCGACTTAAATTGCCATTTTTCATTACCATGTGCAGCACAAGCTAGCTCTTAGGCACTAGGGACACTTGTAATTGATCAGGGATCAATCCTAGAGTTGTTTAGCATGATCTTGAGCAATCAAGATCACTATATAAGACCCACATTGTTTGCAACATTTGATCGTTCTTGCATACCTTCCCTTCTGATCATTTCTGGAGCACAAGAGCCATCCCTAAGCATCACTAATCGTGCATAGGACCTTGGTAAGCTTCCTTAACCTTCCTTAATCGTGTTTTACTTAGTTAATTAGCTTAAAGTCAAACTGTCGTAATTAAGGTTTGACTTAGCGATTAATCACTAATGGTCCAGTGATTGGTCAAACTTAAGGTAGTTATAAGTTGGTAATTATGTGGGCAATAAACCCTTAAAAGGACACCCTCTGATTCCCCTCTCTAACTAGATCATTTGTCGGGTCAAAGTTTGTTATAAAAAGTCAACAGAATCTTAATATTCAAATTAACGCATAATTAGCAATGTAGAAGACGTGTAACCTATTTTATCACTCATATAACTTGGTAATTAGTATAAGAACTGGTCTAAGCTTTTTTGATCCGACAATTTTCTGTTTAGGCTCGGTTCAGAACCGAAAGTCGCAAAACTTTGACTTTTGCTTTGACTTCAGTTCTGACCCGATTTAGATGGGTTTAGAAATGCCTTAGAGCTTCCTTAGGACCAGGTTACATGATGGTATAACCCTCTGTGTTTGGTTCGTAGATTGTCCGGTTCGTTTACACGTTTCCGTTAATTGCTTAATGTTGACCATAATGCCCTTTTTACCATAAAACGAGAATTTTGGAAATGTGAGAGGACAATAATCTTTGTTACTGATTTATAAACATGTCCCTAAAGTTTCACGTCAGTTGGAGGTCTAGATTAGGAGTTATGCTTAATAGCGTAATTAGAACGCTTTTTATGAATTAAACGGCGTAATTAGCATAAAGCCTATCTAAACCTAATTTTTGACACCAAACCTTTTATCCACTGATGTAATATAATATTTTGGGATTTTTGAAGATTTTTAATTATTTTTAAACTGATCATAACATAGGGTTATCGCCTTAATTCGGTTATTGCCAATTATACCCTTTTCGCTTATAAAATGAGTTTTACATAACAATTTGATACCAAACCATTGGCCACTGATTTTACATGATAAATGAAGTGTTTTGAACTTTATAAACTGATCAGAAAACTCAGATTTCCGTTATAACCCGAAAATCGCTTAAAACGGTTTTTTACGTGTATTAAACACATAGTATGGGTTTAAAACCATTTTGTAATATAAGACTTATCACCAACTGGTATAACCTATTGAATTAAGTTGTTTTGCTGATTATTTCAGGCCCAAATCTCAGAATTATAATTAATCCCTTTTATAATCTTTTAAATGACCAAAATACCCCTACGGGGCTTAATTCGCGATTAAACTCGTTTTGGGCATAATGGAAGGTATCCTACAGATATCACAACATATTTAAGGCATATTAACTTAGGAAACCTGTATATGACTCTTACGATTACCCGTTACGCTTCTTGCGCGTTCGGTTCGGTTTATGTAACTAGTTTGCATAAAATTAGCCGAAATGGGTCAAACCTTATCGTTTTTATCTCAAAATCCAGAATGTGTTTAGTTTACCCATATTATACAAGTCTTCAAACTTGTCGAGTCTAAATCACATTCTATTCCGGTCTTCGCTTAATTATGCGTTCGAACCGTATCTTCCTTTAAAACTAACCAGTCTAAGTTTAGGCTTAATTAAAGACCCGGTAAAAGCTACATGCACTTGCTTGTTGTGATTATTACTTGCCCAGGTAAATACTTTTAACTTATTTTCCCTATACGGGCTTGGGGTACGGTATACAAAATACCGCTTGGTCGGGCATTGAATCTTTAATCGTATGATGGTTAATTTATTGAAATGACCTGTTTAAATTGTTTTGTTTGCTTAAAGCCTTTGGGGGGTTAATGACCATGTCCCGGATATCCTTGGCATCATTTTAAGAAATGGCCACGACCTAAGCACGGGGTGTAGGCGTACTCCCGACAGTGCATAAATAAATAATAAGGTATAACCGCTGGTTTCGAGAATAACTCTCTGCGGGACTATATCATGTGGTGTGTCTATTAAACTCTAACCCGGTGTCAACCCGGGCTACTGAACGCATAAGGAACATGTAAATTCTTTTACAAGTTTATATATAAATAATTTTCCCAAGTTATAAAGTGTTTTGTGCCACGTGCATTCAAATCAATTTTAAACCTTTTCAAAATGAGTCGGTTAATTGTATTTACCAGTGTAAACTGACGTATTTTCCCAAAAAGATTAAGTGCAGGTACTACTCGAAATAGGCTGGCTTTCTCCTTAGCATCAATAAGAGTCTCGCAAGCTTGGATGCATTTCAGTCTATTGAACAAAGTTTCTTTTTATTTGATCTTCCTGTGGATTATTTTCAACTATTTTGTGATACTTAATATTACACTTTTATTCGGTTGAAATGAATCTATCTTTTGCTTCCGCTGTGCATTTAAATATTGTGTTGTTTGACTATGATGATATCAACTACGTCACGATACTCCCCACCGGGCCCACCGGTAAAACGTTGAAATATCGGGGTGTGACAGGTTGGTATCAGAGCCAACATTGAGTGAATTAAACACTAGCCTTTTGTGTTTAATCTCAATGACACAATTGCACCCTCCTAAATTTTTGAGTCTAGACAAAGAACTTAGGACAAATCCAAATTATCTTTAATCTTAACCTTGTCCTTTATATTTCTTGTTGTATCTTTTGTTTGTTTTGACAGGAAATGCCACCGAGATTCCGAAGAGGAGGACGAGGTAAGGGGCCGATCAACGCCCCCAACGATCACGAAGCCGGGCCTTCACGCTGGCGGACTCCTTCCACCACTATGAGTGCCGATCCTCAGGGGAACTGGAGGACCTACCTGGAGCCTGCTAGGCGATCTGCCTCGATTAGCTCAACACCTCCCTATCGTCACTCCTTTGGGCCGCAATCAGAAAACGAGCCCGATGACTCACGCCACTCCTTCTTACCGTTGCAGTGATCCCTTTCGCACCATTCCTTTGGCGACCCCACTCCTGTCTTTCAGGGCCGGTTCAACCCGGCAAACTATATTGAAGAACCAGTGGGTTTTAACCCACTAGGACCTGAAGACCATTTCTCAGGAGACCGTGCAATGGACATGGACGAAGACACGGATCCCGTCGAGCCAGCAACAGGGACCCCCAACCATCCCATCGATATCTCTGATGGATCATCCTTCCACGGATCACCCTACCGTGGTCCAGACAGTTACCAAGCGAGGTTCAACCAGTATGAGTGGTATTTTACACCCTCTCATAACCCACAGCAGCAGCAGCAGCAGAAGGATCCCTCTGAGGATTCGCGTTTCGTGGCAGTCACGCCACCGCCTCCACCGCCGCCAGTTCATCAAGCACCTCCAGAACCACCAAGGCGTAGGAGAACAGGTGCACGAATATCCGCGCGAGGAGGGGGTTTTCACTTTAGCACCCCCCATCACTCAAGTGGCAGTCACTATCCGCCACTGCATGAAGACCCACAAATGGGCGGGCCTTCAAATCCAGTTTCAGAGGTGAATTCTGCACCAGTTGCGCCACCACCGCCACCATTGGGTTTTGGTAACCCAATTCCTACATACGCCGGTTCAACGGCGTATAATCCATTTGAGCAGCCGGCTCACACTAACTACAATTATACTGAAGCCGACCCATACCTTGTAGCAGCCAACTACAACGCCCTTCATCCTGAAGGACCATACGGAACCTCCTGGGGACTGGGATAGCCCGCTCATAGGTATCGAATATCTACTTAACCTCCGTTTCAGCACCAGTCACAGCCACCACGGTTTTCCCCACCGGAGCAGGAGGAAATCCTCCAAAGACTAAGCAGGGTGGAACGAGACTTTCAGGAAGAACGTAGAAACAGCAGGGGATTTCTCAAGGGCCTAGCAAGCTTGTTAAAGGGGAAGAAGAAGAGGGATCATTAAATCCCTATGTGTATTGTTGTATTTCCTTATTTCACTCAAGTCCCTGTGTGGACATTTATCTATGTATTTAGTCCCTGTGTGAACTTGTCTTTATAGTCCCTGCGTGGACACCTATTTTAGTAATCAGTCCCTGCGAGGACTTGTATTATCGGTTTAGCCCCCACGTGGGCAAGTTGTTTCTGTTAAAAGTCCCGTTTTGGGCAATGTGTAATCCTTTTAATATTTAATGGAATGTTAAGTTTATGAATTTCATTTTTGTCATTATATGCATAAATATATGAAATAAATAAATCAAAATCATTCCTTTTAAAAATAATCTGCCTATTAAATATTAAATAAGAATCTTAAAGGTATAACCTAGTCTGCATGTCATTATAAGACTTGGCCAAGATGGTAAGACCTGTTTAAAAGATTCAAATCCCTGTTAACATCTGAAAACATGTTAACGCTCCTGGCAGACGTGATTCGTTAAAATCACATACGTCATTCTTATAATAGGATTCTCCAAAAGATTCCTAATCTAAATTGATGATCTATAAATCATGGGTTAAATAATCAATTAAGATGATCATATGCTAACCATCCATTGGTAATATAGTGCCTACGGGCCATACTCATTGTCATATAAGACAAAAGACAGTAGTAGTCTACGACTCCCTGTCAGAAAAAGGTAAAGAACTATGTACAAACCTTCATGCCTTGATTCTCTGAAATCATGGCTTATGATTTAAAAATGTCCCTGTGACTAGGCCTTTTGTGCCACTAATAATACTGTTATTGTTTTATAATTTGGATAAATTATAATAAAAATCCTAAATGAATATGATTAGCAAATTTACCAGATATGGTCTATGTTTACCATGGTTAGTGAATTGCCATAAAAGACGATTCCATAATAAACTCCCAAATAAATTATTGTCAATATCTTATGTAACAGTTCAAACTACATGGCTGACTCGGATGAGATCAACAGTCACCCAAGGGAGAATCATGGTAATACCCGAATTAACATAGCGGGTGCAGAACTGCAAGCGTTAATTGACAATGCTGTTACAAAAGCCTTGGATAGGCAGTATAGTGAGTCGATCGATACTCGAAGCAGAGCCCAATCAGTACCCCATTCCAAGCCTAAGACTCATTCAGAGGCTCACAGCAAGCCACCCTCCAAGAAGGAAGAGCCAAAGAAAGACGATGACGATCGTCATTCTTGAAATCAGCAAAGTGTTCCATCTCAAAGGATCGTACTGAATCAAGGACCCCGTGATAAGGGATGCTCCTACAAGTATTTTGTTTCATGCAAACCCAGGGATTTCACTAGGGAAAAAGGAGCTATAGACTGCATGACTTGGTTGGATGAGATGGACACCGTGGTCGATATCAGCGGGTGCGCTGATAAGGATGTGGTAAAGTTCGTGTCTCAGTCATTCAATGGGGGAGGCATTAGCTTGGTGGACGTCTTTGATCCAAGCTACAGGGAAAATCCCATTGTACAATATGACTTGGGAACAGTTTGTGTCATTGATCAAGGAGAATTACTGCCCTCAGCATGAGGTTGAAAAGATTGAATCTGATTTCTTGTCTTTGGTTATGAAGAACCTGGACTGTTAGGCCTACCTTACCAGTTTCAATACAATGTCTAGGTTGGTTCCATACCTTGTGACACCGGAACCAAAGAGGATAGCTCGATTCATCAGGGGTTTAGCCCCAGAAGTTAAGGCCAGTGTGAAAGCCTCTAGACCAGCTACCTTCCGGTCTGCAGTCGATATAGCATTATCTCTTACTCTGGACGCGGTCAGGCAGAGATCGCTTAGAAACACTGATGCTGAGAAAAGGAAGCATGAGGATGATAGCTCACGGTGGTCAGATAAGAGACATAAGGGAAACAATGACCACAAAAAGGGTTCTGGGTCTAAGAAAGATAGTCATCAGTCGGGTGATAAACCCAAATGCAAGATATGCAAGAAACAGCACTTCGGGAAGTGCAGATATGAGTCGAAATCCCAGTCACAGCCAAGGGCATGTGGGATTTGCAAGTCTTCTGAGCACAAGACCTTGGATTGCAAAAAGTTGAAAGATGCTACGTGCTATGGCTGCAACGAAAAAGGGCATATCAAGTCCAACTGCCCAAAACTTGCAAAGAAGACTGAGGATGGGAAAAAGACCAATGCAAGGGTCTTCCGGATGGATGCAAAGGAAGCTATTCAGGACGACAATGTGATCACATGTACCTTCCTCATAAATGATGTTTATGCAAGAGTGCTATTCGATTCAGGAGCTGATAAGTCATCGTAGATAATAAGTTTTGTAAATTGCTGAATTTACCTGTTAAAACCTTAAGTGTGAAATATGAGGTGGAATTAGCTGATGGTACCTTAGAAACAGCGTCAACCGTGTTAGATGGATGTGTTATATCCATTAGGAACCATTCTTTTCTGTTGTCTTTACTTCCTCTGAAATTAGCCGGTTTCAATATAGTAATAGGCATGGATTGGTTGTCTCGCAACCAAGCCCAGATCGTTTATGCTAAGAAGCAAGTGGTTGTCAGAGCTCCTAATGGTGAGCCTTTGACAATCCAAGGAGATACTAAGTACAGAATGCCTGAGCAAGTGTCCATGCTCAAGGCATCAAGGTGTTTGACAAAGGGTTGTGTTATCTACATGGCGCAAGTAACTATTGATGAACCAAAACCTAAGATCGAATACATACCCATTATCTCTGAATATCCAGAAGTATTCCCTGAAGAACTACCTGGTTTACCCCCAGATAGGCAAGTGGAGTTCAGGATTGACATTATTCCTGGCGCAGCACCTGTTGCAAGAGCACCTTACAGATTGGCGCCAACAGAGATGAAAGAGTTAAGAACTCAACTGGATGATTTGTTGGCAAAGGGATTTATTAGACCTAGCTCATCTCCTTGGGGAGCAACAATCCTGTTTGTGAAGAAAAAGGATGGGTCGATGCGGCTATGCATCGATTACCGGGAACTTAACAAAGTTACTGTCAAGAATCGGTATCCATTGCCCAGGATCGACGACTTGTTCGATCAACTTCAAGGAGCGAGTTACTTTTCCAAGATCGACTTCAGGTCAGGATATCATCAACTGAAGGTCAAGGATGAAGATGTACATAAGACTGCATTTAGGACTCGTTATGGTCACTACGAGTTCTTAGTGATGCCTTTTGGACTCACTAATGCACCAGCCGCATTCATGGACCTCATGAACCGTGTCTGCAAGCCTTACATCGATAAATTTGTCATCGTCTTCATCGATGATATTCTTATTTACTCGAAGAGTCAAGCTGACCATGAGAGGCACCTCCATTGCATTCTGAAACCGCTTCATCGAGAAAAGCTCTACGCCAAATTCTCTAAGTGTGAATTTTGGCTTCGTGAAGTCCAATTTCTTGGACATGTGGTTAGTGAACGCAGAATCCAGGTAGATCCCGCTAAGGTTGAAGCTGTCATGAATTGGCAAGAGCCGAAGACGCCTACAGAGATTCGCAGTTTCTTGGGATTGGCAGGATATTACAGGCGTTTTATTGAAAATTTTTCACGGATTGCTGCACCCCTAACTTCTTTGACTAGGAAGAATATTAAGTTCGACTGGGGACCGAAGCAACGAGAATCTTTTGATATCCTTAAGCAGAAGCTAAGCAATGCACCAGTGTTGACATCGCCTAAAGGGATTGAAGAATTTGTGGTGTACTGTGATGCATCACACACCGGTATGGGGTGTGTGCTTATGCAGAAAGGCAAGGTTATTGCCTATGCTTCTCGACAGCTAAAGGTGCACGAAAAGAACTACACCACCCATGACTTGGAATTGTGTGCCGTTGTATTTGCACTAAAACTTTGGAGGTACTACTTGTATGGAACTAAGTGTGTGATCTATTCTGATCACAAGAGCCTTTAACATCTGTTCAATCAGAAGGACTTGAACATGAGGCAGTGACGTTGGATGGAAACTTTGAACGATTATGATTGTGAGATAAGATACCATCCTGGCAAGGCGAATGTAGTCGCCGATGCCTTAAGTCGAAAGGAAAGAATGAAGCCTATAAGAATCAATGCCAAGAGCATTGAGATAAAGAATAGTTTGAATGAAAGGTTGTTAGCTGCGCAGAAGGAAGCTGTGCTGGAAGCCAACTATCCCAATGAAAAGCTGGGAGTAACTGAAGAACAGTTATCCCATGGCAAGGACGGAATCATGAGATTAAATGGACGAATATGGGTTCATGTTTATGGAGGAATTCGGGATGTTATCCTCCAGGAAGCCCACAGTTCTAAATACTCCGTTCATCCTGGAGCTGACAAGATGTACCAGGATCTGAAAGCAAACTTTTGGTGGATAGGCTTGAAGAAGTCTATAGCTACCTATGTAGCTAAATGTTTAACGTGTGCGCAAGTCAAAGCTGAACATCAAAAGCCGTCAGGTTTGCTACAACAACCTGAACTTCCCACGTGGAAGTGGGAAATGGTGACAATGGATTTCATCACCAAGTTGCCAAAGACAAAGAAAGGAAATGATACTATATGGGTGATAGTAGATAGACTAACTAAGTCAGCACATTTCCTACCCATTAAGGAGACCTATAGCTCCGACATGTTAGCCCAATTGTACATAGATAAGATTGTATCTCTACATGGCGTACCAGTATCTATTATCTCTGATAGTGATACTAGATACACGTCACATTTTTGGAAAAGTTTCCAACAATCTTTGGGCACGCGCTTAAATTTCAGTACGGCTTACCACCCTCAGACGGACGGGCAAAGTGAGCGCACAATCCAAACTTTGGAAGACATGCTTCATGCATGTGAGATTGACTTAGGTGGTAGTTGGGATAACCACCTACCACTAATCGAATTCTCCTATAACAATACCTACCATACCAGCATTAAGGCTGCGCCTTTCGAGGCCTTGTACAGTAGAAAGTACAGAACGCCCGTTTGTTGGGCGGAAGTTGGAGATGTCCAACTGACAGGACCTGAAATAGTCTTTGAAACGACAGACAAGATTGTCAAGTTTCGCGACCGCCTGAAAGCTGCCAGGGATAGGCAGAAAAGCTACGCAGATTTAAAGCGTAAACCTCTGAAATTCGAGGTAGGTGACAAGGTACTACTTAAGGTATCACCCTGGAAAGGGGTAATGCGATTTGGTAAGAAAGGCAAGTTAAGCCCGAGATACATAGGGCCATTCGAGATCATCGAATGTGTCGGATCAGTTGCTTATAAGTTAAATTTGCCTGAAGAGCTCAGTGGTATTCATAACGTATTCCACATCTGCAATCTGAAGAAGTGTCTAGCTGATGAATCACTAGTCATACCACATACGGATGTGCATATAGATGAGAGCTTGAAGTTTGTTGAAAAACCCGTGTCGATCGAGGATCGACAGGTTAAGAAGCTTCGAAGAAAGCATGTACCAATTGTAAAAGTTAAATGGGATGCCCGAAGAGGTCCCGAGTACACGTGGGAGGTAGAGTCCACAATGAAAGAAAAGTACCCTCATTTATTTCAGTAAATCTCGAGGTCGAGTTTTCTTTTAAGGGGGTGAGGATGTAACACCTCGAAAATTTGTATCCAGTAAAATAACGACACGTGTCATGTAAGACAAAAGTGTTATAAACCCGGATCTAGTTAAAGATGTATGGTAGGATTTAAAAGTGTCGACATGTTAATTAAATACCTCTGAGCGACCTAGTTATGAATCCCAAGACCCTAATCTATATCTGATATACATTCAAATCCGGTAATTACTAGTAATAATTGATTCAAATTTGCAAGAATGGGATCCTATGAGGATGTGCACGACAAATCTTCATCCATGGCCATTTCAAAAGAATCCAAGACATTTTTGAAGCATGGCAAGTTGACATAACTGTTCAAGCATGTTCAAGAGGTCCCATACTGATGATAAAGGTCCGAATTCAAAGAGGTAAAGTTGCATGATCAAAGCTTTAAAGTTTGCGATTTTTTTTTTGTTTCCTGATGAAGGCTTACGGACCGCAAAGACCTTGTCTTACGGTTCGAAAAGAGGCTCTTACGGACCGCAAGACCCTCCTTTTATGGTCCGTAAGACAGTCCCAATAGCAGAACACCCACAGGTGTCTGTCCAGCCCGTTTAACCGACTTAAATTGCCATTTTTCATTACCATGTGCAGCACAAGCTAGCTCTTAGGCACTAGGGACACTTGTAATTGATCAGGAATCAATCCTAGAGTTGTTTGGCATGATCTTGAGCAATCAAGATCACTATATAAGACCCACATTATTTGCAACATTTGATCATTCTTGCATACCTTCACTTCTGATCATTTCTGGAGCACAAGGGCCATCCCTAAGCATCACTAATCGTGCATAGGACCTTGGTAAGCTTCCTTAACCTTCCTTAATCTTGTTTTACTTAGTTAATTAGCTTAAAGTCAAACTGTCGTAATTAAGGTTTGACTTAGTGATTAATCACTAATGGTCCAGTGATTGGTCAAACTTAAGGTAGTTATTAGTTGTTAATTATGTGGGCAATAAACCCTTAAAAGGGCACCCTCTGATTCCCGCTCTAACTAGATCATTTGTCGGGTCAAAGTTTGTTATAAAAAGTCAACATAATCTTAATTTTCAAATTAACGCATAATTAGCAATGTAGAAGACGTGTAACCTATTTTATCACTCCTATAACTTGGTAATTAGTATAAGAACTGGTCTAAGCTTGTTTGATCCGACAATTTTCTGTTTAGGCTCGGTTCGGAACCGAAAGTCGCAAAACTTTGACTTTTTCTTTGACTTCAGTTTTGACCCGATTTAGATGGGTTTAGAAATGCCTTAGAGCTTCCTTAGGACCAGGTTACATGATGGTATAACCCTCTAGGTTTGGTTCGTAGATTGTCCGATTCGTTTACACGTTTCCGTTAATTGCTTAATGTTGACCATAATGCCCTTTTTACCATAAAATGAGAATTTTGGAAATGTGAGAGGACAATAATCTTTGTTACTGATTTATAAACATGTCCCTAAAGTTTCACATCAGTTGGAGGTCTAGATTAGGAGTTATGCTTAATAGCGTAATTAGAACGCTTTTTATGAATTAAACGGCGTAATTAGCATAAAGCCTATCTAAACCTAATTTTTGACACCAAACCTTTTACCCACTGATGTAATATAATATTTTGGGATTTTTGAAGATTTTTCTTTATTTTTAAACTGATCATAACATAGGGCTATCGCCTTAATTCGGTTATTGCCTATTATACCCTTTTCGCTTATAAAATGAGTTTTACATAACAATTTGATACCAAACCTTTGGCCACTGATTTTACATGATAAATGAAGTATTTTGAACTTTATAAACTGATCAGAAAACTTAGATTTCCGTTATAACCCGGAAATCGCTTAAAACGGCTTTTTACGCGTATTAAACACATAATATGGGTTTAAAACCATTTTGTCATATAAGACTTGTCACCAACTGGTATAACATATTGAATTAAGTTGTTTTACTGATTATTTCAGGCCCAAATCTTAGAATTATAATTAATCCCTTTTATAATCTTTTAAATGACCAAAATACCCCTACGGGGCTTAATTCGCGATTAAACTCGTTTTGGGCATAATGGAAGGTATCCTACTGATATCACAACATATTTAAGGCATATTAACTTAGAAAACCTGTATATGACTCTTACGGTTACCCGTTACGCTTCTTGCGCGTTCGGTTCGGTTTATGTAACTAGTTTGCATAAAATTAGTCGAAACGGGTCAAACCTTATCATTTTTATCTCAAAATCCAGAATGTGTTTAGTTTACCCATATTATACAAGTATTGAAACTTGTTGGGTCTAAATTACATTCTATTCTGGTCTTCGCTTAATCATGCGTTCGAACCGTATCTTCCTTTAAAACTAATCGGTCTAAGTTTAGGCTTAATTAAAGACCCGTTAGGATTCTAATAGGTTATTATAAACCTTCGTTCCAGAATAGGAGACCCGGTAAAAGCTACATGCACTTGCTTGTTGTGATTATTACTTGCCCAGGTAAATACTTTTAACTTATTTTCCCTATACGGGCTTGGGGTACGGTATACAAAATACCGCTTGGTTGGGCATTGAATCTTTAATCGTATGATGGTTAATTTATAGAAATAACCCGTTTAAATTGTTTTGTTTGCTTAAAGCTATTGGGGGGTTAATGACCATGTCCCGGATATCCTTGGCATCATTTTAAGAAATGGCCACGACCTAAGCACGGGGTGTAGGTGTACTCCCGACAAGCATAAATAAATAATAAGGTATAACCGCTGGTTTCGAGAATAACTCTCCGCGGGACTATATCATGTGGTGTGTCTATTAAACTCTAACCCGGTGTCAACCCGGGCTACTGAACGCATAAGGAACATGTAAATTCTTTTACAAGTTTATATATAAATAATTTTCCCAAGTTATAAAGTGTTTTGTGCCACGTGCATTCAAATCAATTTTAAACCTTTTCAAAATGAGTCGGTTAATTGTATTTACTAGTGTAAACTGACGTATTTTCCCAAAAAGATTAAGTGCAAGTACTACTCGAAATAGGCTGGCTTTCTCCTTAGCATCAATAAGAGTCTCGCAAGCTTGGATGCATTTCAGTCTGTTGAACAAAGTTTCTTTTTATTTGATCTTCCTGTGGATTATTTTCAACTATTTTGTGATACTTAATATTACACTTTTATTCGGTTGAAATGAATCTATCTTTTGCTTCCGCTGTGCATTTAAATATTGTGTTGTTTGACTATGATGATATCAACTACGTCACGATACTCCCCACCGGGCCCACCGGTAAAACCTGGAAATATTGGGGTGTGACATCGGGCGAAGGTGCATCAAGTGCAGGAGGAAAACGCAAGCGCATGTCATCGAAAAAGCATCAAGCGGTTCAATATAGGATGTCCGAGGAGCGTCCGGAACCCAATGCCATTGCAGTGCCTCTCGATCAGCGGGTGTTGCGCAATCACACACTTTTACAGTTTATGTTGGGCACCGACGAATATGAGAGATGTGAAAAGTTTTTGGAAATGGAATTATTTCTGCACAGGACTGTGAATTGGGGAATGATTGATACAATGAATCAGAGGGCGAGATTGGAAGGGTTGTTAGGACGTAGATGGTTAGAGGCGATACGGTGCGCAGAGCCATAGTGTGCAGAACTCACTGTTGAGTTTCATTCTACCTTTAAGTATTCGCCTGAGTTGTTCATGCAACCATATACAGTTCGGTTTGTGTTGGGGCGTCAAGCATTCAGAATGAGCGTCCCACAGTTCGCAGAGGCGATTGGGTTATACACCAAGGCGGAGTCGGGTTCAGCGGGTTTTAGGAGGTCATTACGGGGAATTAAAATTAAGCGAGCAGATTATTATGTGAGGGAAGAGGAGTTATCTGTGTTTTGGATGACGATAGCGGATTCAACATGATCGACGCGCACGGTGGCATCTTCGATTCGAGATCCGTTTGTCAGATATATTCATAGGATCATCGCGTGTACAGTCATGGGTAGGAAGGGTGGAGAAGATAAAGTGAGTCAGAATGATTTGTTCTGTTTGTATTGCATTATGAATAGGATATAAGTGAATTTGGCGACAGTGATGTTGGTTTCATTCGCACGGGGTCGTCGAAAGGGTGGTCAAGCCAGGTTGCCATTGGGTACTTATGTGACTAGGTTGGCAAGGCATTTGGGTGTTACTGATATATATGCGGAGCGTTTGTTGACTCCTGGTCTGATTACAGCTGAGTTTGGGATTGAAGAGCTACGTCGAGCGCAGATGATTTGTTTGGACGAGCCGTTTCGTTGGGAGGCGGTAAAGCAGGGACCACAGATACCTCCACCAGTTGGATCGTCGGCATCAGTTGCTATGTAGGCGGGGTTTCCTCCTCACAGACAGAGAGTGCGTCTGCAGTCCGAGCATCCTCGTGTTCAGTATCAGGTACGTGTCCCTCCATCAGCACCAGTGACACTGGAGTCATTGAGGGATATGTTGTTGGTTCAAAATGACGTGTTGAGATACATTATGGAGCGTCAGCACATAGAGGTGCCGGATTGGTTTTCGCCACCACATCAGGCTGTTGGGGGTGATGAGGTGGCTGGTGAAGACGAGCAGATGGGAGATGTTAGTGAGGAGTCTGGAGAGGATGACGAGTAGATGGTTTCAGCAGTATCAACGCCGGTGATTTTGGTTATCTTTTGTATTTTTTTCCCTTTTATTTTGTTTTTAGCTGATGATGGTCTGTACTTAACTTGATATCTGACATATTTGGGGAAAATTGTAAGGGTTAACCGGTTGGGCTGATATATATATATATATATTATGTTATGATTATGTGGGGTGATGTTGCTAGAAGTATTAATGGTCGTATTTAGCTGGGAACTGTGATTGGATAACTAGTGCGTTTTGGAAGGCATGGAACTAGACGAATGCAGATCGGCAAGGAAATCAGGGGAGTTTGTTCCATTTGTTGTATTTTTATTTCTATTTTTATTTTCAGTTTGTTGAGTCGTAGTTTCCTTCTTTATTGAGGACAATGAAGGAAATAAGTGTGGGGAGGGGGAAACTAGTGTCTAGTTTAGGTTGTCGTGTCGTAGTTAGTTCAGTCGTAGTTTAAGTTATTTGAAAAAAAAAGTTGAAAACTTAAAAAATTTAAAAAAAATCCTTAAAAATGAAAAAAATAGAAAATGTCCCGTAAAGGTTTTTGCTCAAAATGGAAAATGATAGGTGTAATTGAATCAGTGGCTTTTCGATTACTATAATATGAGATAATAAATAATCGGTCACATGTCTAATTTAGGATATGTGGGTAGGCCCAGCCGGTTTAAAGGTTCCTTAGATTTGATATAAAATAACTTAAAATATGAGTCTTGTGGGTTCCCTCCTTAGGAGCTATGGTAAAACTGAAACTGTAGAGAGTATAAGGGGTACGTCATAAGTAAAAAACTTATAAGTTTTTCTGATTAAATTGGCACACCTGTTTCTTTTTGTGAAAACAAATATGAAACAGTGTGGCGCCCAAAAAAAAAATATTCCATCCATTCATCTGAGCACATGTAAAAAAACGTGAAGTTTATGGCATTAACCATGGGGATGGTGACTCGTGTGGCGTATGTCCGCTAAACTGATCATAAGCAAAAACATGTAAAGCTCGCAACATCATCCATCTATCCATCATAGAGTTTAATCGGAATAGCATAAGAGTTTTTTATATAAGACGGTAGATTTAAAATCTTTTAATCTCATAAGCTTGAAACAGGAATAGGTGGAGTCGTAGTCTTTTGAGTGTGGGATCCATAGACAACTATAAATTACTTGAACTTAATAGATCGAAAATAAGGGCTTCGAAACCGGTGGTTGGGTTTAAGTGGGCCGTATATTCATAATCTTGGTTAACTTGTGATGTGATTTGTTTTAATAAAATAATGAATATATTGAAAGCCATTTGTTTTAATTGTGATTCCATTGCGAATAATTTTTTCGGGGACGAAAAAAAGGTAAGTGTGGGGATGTGATGTGCGGGTGAAAACACGTCATATTATGTATAGTTTTGTGTCGGTTTAAGTGTTCGAGTTTGTTTATTCATGTTGATATTTGTACTTATTGGTTGTCGGGTTTTTCAGGCTTAACGATGCTTAAATGCAGTATAATGATCATACAAGCTGGAAAACGGGTGTTACGAGGCAATACGGAGCAAGAAAACAGTTTCGCTGAAAACCATGCTCCCTCGCGCCACGCGAGGGAGGCTATGTATGGTGGCGCGTGGCGTGAAAGACACAAGTCAACGAATCGGTCAAAACATGCTCCCTCGCGCCACGCGAGGGAGTGAGGAGATACTGGCACGTGGCGCGAAGGGGTTAAGCGTAGAAACTTTGTTTTTAACCTATATTCTCACACAGAAACAGGAACTTTTCATTCAGCAGCTGCCAGGAATGATTGGGAGCACTTTTGGACGATTTTTCTCACCATCTTTCATCTTCCAAGCAAGTCCTTCATGCTCGATCAATTTCTAACAAATATTGAAGCTGTGATGACTTCGATGTGTGGCTAAACTTCTGATAACTTCTACCCGGATGAACTTTTACATAGTTTTGCATTAAATCTTGTTTGCGGATTCGTATAACTGGTACAACTTGACCACTTGTGTTGAATTCTTGGTAAACGTTGTTTGTGTTTGAATTACTTGTCGTTTATTAAGCGTATTGGCAACTTTCTTGCGTTGTTAGCAGGTTAGTAAATTGGTGGGTAGTTGATACAATCAAACGGGTTATTAGGTTACATAGTGAATCTTAAAAACTATCCTTGATAACTAATCAAATTCATTAATTCCGAGGCCATGTCTATGTGGTGTTTTGAATCGGTAAACAGGTTTTTATGTTAAACGTGTAATTAGGATTACGGGTAGAGGTTATTCTTTCTCGTATTGATTACAACTTTATTAATTAGTTCTTTAGTTTTTGTAATCAAATTCATAAAACCCCCAATCTAGTTAATTTAGTTCTTAGATAAAAACGCGACACTGACCACAAATTCCCCGTGGATACGATATCCTACTTACGCTATCTACGTAGCTTACTTAGGTTTTTTATTGACTCTGACGACAGTCATCAAAAACTCAATTACTAATTAGTTATATTTATATAAGTAGTTAGAAAACCTAATATTTATATAAATATAACTAGGGTAAATTACACTTTTCGTCCTTTATGTTTGTATCGGATTGCAGCGGATACCCTTTAACTTCAATAATTACAATTACAATCCTTTATTTGGAAAACTTATTACACCTTTCGTCCTTTAGCACTAACTAGATTAAAATGTTTAGTTAAGTATTTGCACATGAGGGTATGTTGGTAATTTTACTCATTTGTTTATACAAATACACAAATAAACCTAAGTGGGACTCATTCACTTCATCTTCCCCGACTTAAAAACACCACCATCTTGTTTAACCTTTGAATACTACTTCAAAACAATAACCATCATCAGAGAACACAACTCAATATCACCGTAGTGGCTACAATGTCATATACAAAATTATGAAATTGACCTTGTTGTGAAATGCTTTCTACTGCACCCACGGCTTAACCGACTGAAATCACAAAAATTAACTAAAAGAAACAAGCTCTTCTGTATCAATGGCAACCTCCATCTCAGAGATAGCATTTTGTTTAATAATCGGCCCCATATTTATAATTTTAATTCTGCTTCAAGCATTAGCATTAGCAACACCAAGTTTCTAAACTTAATAAGTGAGATACTCAAATGGCAGTGACGGGTGAGGTTGCAATAAGAGACTTTGTCGGATCTGCTTCCCCTCTTCGCCAGCGTGAAACGCAAACCCTAGTGTTTTCTGAATTACAGTGGTGGCGGTGGTGTTTAGGTTAGGCGATGGCGGTGGTTAGGTCAGACGATAGTAACGGTTATGATGGCTGTTTCTGGTTGTTTGGGGTGGTGGCCGGTGACAGGAGTGGTGATGACCGGCGGCTGGAATGGTGGTGGTGAGGGGATTAGGTTAGAGGGATTTTTCGAGAACGAAAGAGAGAGAGAGAGAGAGATGAAACTGTGAATGTGTGATTGTTTGGTTTCTAAATATAAATTTATTTTCTTGTTTTTTCTTTTTTCTAAATATATTTTTTAAGTAAATAGGGAAAATTACAAAACTAGCCTCATAGGAATAAACTTAACTTAAATTTTTAACCTGGTTAGTGTTAAAGGACGAAAGGTATAATGAGTTTTTCAAATAAAGGATTGTGACTGTAATTATTGAAGTTAAAGGGTATCCGTTGCAATTCGATACAAACATAAAGGACGAAAAATGTAATTTACCCATATATCTATCTATGTATTTACTAAAATTTAAACGAACATAAACGAACATTCACGAACATAAATGAACGAACATAAACGAATGTTCACGAACATAAATGAACAACACAAGGTGTGTTCATGTTCGTTCATTTAATTAAACAAACAAATTTTGTTGTTCGTGTTTGTTCGTTTATTAAATAAACGACATAAACGAACTTCTCACCGAACAAGTTCACGAACAGTTCATGAACGTTCGGTTCATTTATAGGCCTACCTATTTCTACAAACCCTCGAGTAAACTGTTGATTCCCAATTCAATCGCTTTGACCCGTTTCAGTTATATAAACAAAAAAGGAACAAAAGTAAGGATGTATAGTTTGATTGTGTGTTTTTTGATTAATTTGTGTTACCTTGTTAGGAAATATATGGATTCTTCCTTTTTTTGATGATAAAATATGTAAAAAATTTACCCTCATGGATTGTGTTTTAAATTGCTATATATATTCTTCGATAGAGCCTGTTCAAAATTCATGTCCTGTGGCTGGTTCTTGAAGAGTTTCGCCATTGAGTGCAAAACTACTTCAAAGAAAATTATGAGCTGTAATGTAAAACCCTTGAAAACAGAACAAAAACACACAGCCCTCCACCGTCTGCTTTTTAATGCTCGCTTTGCTTCGGTCACAAAACTAAAATATATAAAATAAAATAATAATAATAATAATAATAATAATAATAACATGTTTCACAAATTCATGACTTCATGTGTTCTTTTCCACTGGTTTCCACCAAAACATTGTATTTGTTTATCTTTGGAATTGGCTGAAATAAGTTTCCATTTTAAACAATTCAATTGTGCATTTAGTGAAAACAAAATACAGAGTATCCTTTGCGAGTAGTGTAAGTGTTCTTCGACTTGTAATTGCATCGAGTAAAGGAGCGATGTTTCTGATTTTGAGTTGATAACATATATTGATTGTTGTTGGGATTAGATCATTAGAGGTGTGCAAAAAACCAGTTTGAGAACAGGAAACGACAACCCGAACCGGTAGACACACAAATCGATTCCTAACTGACTGAAACCATAGGTTTAGGTTCCGCTCCTTGAAACCGAACCAAACGGTAAAAAACTGTCAAAACCGGCTTGAACCCAAATCAAACCGGTAATAAAATTGGCCAACAAGCCGACTGAAACCAAACATGTTTAAAATCGAAACCGGTTTTGACCTTTTGTTGACCAATATGAACCGGTTTAAGATTACTAACCGATTTGGGCACACCTCCATTTGGGATTCTTGTCTGAAATCTTTGGGGAGCATTATCATCCTTTCTTTGTATGGTCTATAACACGATCTCATATTGGAATAAATACAAGGTCATAAATTTACTTGATCCCAACAACCCGACCCAGAACCTCATCAGCCCAGTATGTTTAAGAATACAAATGCAGTAGGAGGTTTAGCTGATGTTATTAGCAGAATATATTATAGCATTTATTGTATTTAATGTATAGATAATCTCTCTTTGATTTACGAAGATATAGTTTCCTAGTTGTGCTATTGTATTCTTGTATTTATACCCAGCTTTTCATAATGAGAAATCATTGAGTTTTACCAAATAACATGGTATCAGAGCTAAACTGCTCTATACCCTAATCCCTGCAGGTTTTTTTCTTCTCCTGGATCTCGATCCAAAACCCTAGGGTTTCGACCCTCTGCTGTAACAGCCCTCTGCTGTACACAGCCGGCCACCACCCTCTTCTTCGATCCTGTACACAGCCCTCCTTCTTACCATGGGAGATAAACCTGAAAATTCTGATGCCAACACACCAAAGCAGCTTGCCCCCTTGCATCCGGTCTATACCATGACAGACATTCAGAAAAAAGTTCGTGTACTCGATGGAACCAACGTCACGTACTCTGAGTGGGTCAAGCTTTTTCAGCTTCACGCACGTGGATACGAGGTTTTGGACCATATCACCTCTGAACCGCCTTCTAAAGATGATCCCACATATACTCAGTGGATGAAAATTGATGCTATCGTCCTTCAATGGATTTATAGCACCTTGTCTCAGGACTATCTTCTTCGGGTTCTCGAATCCGAATCCACTGCTCTTCAAGCCTGGAACAGAGTCAAAGCAATCTTTCATAACAACAAAGGACCTCGATGTGCTGCCTTACAAACAAAATTCGTGAACCTCAAGCTAAGTGCCTGTCCTTCTTTGGAAGCTTATTGTCAGACACTGTGGGATTTGGCTGCCCAATTGGATGATGTAGGCAGCCCTGTGAATGAACAATCTTTGGTGCTACAACTTGTTCGGGGTCTCCCTCGAGAATATGATACTATTGGTTCCATCATCAACCGTGAAATTCCCTCATGGAACGAAGCCTGTGAGATGCTTCGTGGCGATTTGGAAAGACAAGCTGCTCGTGATGAAACCGCGCCCACTTCTGAGGCGCATGCTGCTGTTCAGCCTAATTCCCGTCGTGATGGTCCCACCCGAGACGACCAACCTGCTCGTAACAACTCTGGTCCACCCCGGTTTGGTCAGAACTATGGCCCGAACCGTCGTGGTGGCCCAAGTCGTGATAACCCAGCCCACAGCCAAACTTATTCGAACGCTGGCCCACATCCGGGATCTGGAAACTCTGGTCTGACCCGTTACAGGTCTGGGTCCGGTTCTAATAACCGAAGTCAATCCAACCGCAACCCACCAAGACACTCCTAGAACCCATCCTTTTACCCACTGATGCCACCACCTTACTGGACCAACTCATTTTGGACCACACCACCACCCCCATGCCCCTACCCAACCCAACCGGGTTGGGTTTCACCCTGGACAGCCCCACAGCAGCAACAATCCTCTTCCACGGATCATCAGTCTGCATCTCAGGCTCATATAACGGATGTTAATCCCCTGGAATTGACCGAGCTTGCTGAAGCATTTAACACCATGGCTTTGGAACCCGAAGCCCCCACTTGGTTCATGGACACTGGAGCATCAGACCACCTCACTCGAGACTCAGGTATGATTTCTCACTCGTGTAATTCTTCCATTAAAAATGTGTTGGTTGGAAATGGTCATCGTTTACCAGTTGTTGGATAAGGCCACACCAGTCTTCCCTCCACCTCTAAACCACTCCAACTTAAACACATACTTCACACACCCAACATCATAAAGAACTTAATTTCTGTTAGAAAATTTACCCGAGATAATTGGGTGTCTGTTGATTTTGATCCTTTTGGTTTGTCTGTGAAGGATTATCCGAGTGGGACGATCCTGAGTCGCCATGACAGTACCAGTAATCTCTACCCGCTCACAGATCTCAAATTGCCTGATGCTTCTGCTTTTGTTTCCACCAGCTCTCAAGGTTCCTGGCACAACCGTTTGGACATCCTGGTTTACATGTCCTGGATTTTTTAAGTAATAATAAGTTTATTTCATGTAATAAACAAAGTCGTTCGACTTTTTGTGGCTCTTGCCAAATTGCTAAACATAAACGTTTGCCATTTCATTTATCCAATTCCTGCACTGTTTGTCCCTTTGATATTGTCCATTGTGATTTATGGACCTCACTTATACTTAGCAAACAGGGTTACAAATATTATTTGGTTGTGATTGATGATTTTACCCACTTTACTTGGGTCTTTCCTTTAAAATTTAAATCCGAAACATACACCAAATTCACCCAATTTCATAAATACATTTCCACACAATTTCACCACCAAATAAAAAGTTTTCAATGTGACATGGGCGGAGAATTTGATAATACTCAATTTAAACAATTCGCCTCTCACCATGGTTTACAATTTCGTTTTTCTTGTCCTCACACCTCCCAATAAAATGGGATGACTGAACGCATGATTCGCCGCCTTAACGAAATCATGCTTTCTCTCCTCACCCATGCTTCCTTACCACCTCAATATTGGGTGGAAGCCTTACACACATCCATGTACCTTCACAACATCCTCCCGTGCAAATCCATTGGTTTTCGAACCCCCACTGCTGCCTTATACCTCAAAAACCCCGATTATGCACACCTTCGCGTGTTTGTTTGTGCCTGTTACCCTAACCAGTCCGATACTCACCCTCACAAACTTGCACAACGATCCTCACCATGCGTTTTTCTTGGCTACCTTGTGGATCACCGTGGTTACCGGTGCCTTGACTTATCCACTGGCAAAGTCAGTATTTCCCGTCACGTCACCTTTAATGAACTAGAGTTCCCGCTCTCCAAAACTTTTAAACCCGAACCCACGTCATACACCTTCTTTGAGTCTGACCCCTCCCCCATAATATTTCAACAACCCATGGCCCCATCTCCCAACTCAATACCACCTTCCGCAACCTCTCCAACCTTATCTCCGTCACAACCGACCTCACCGCCGCCCACCCAACACCTCACGGCTCCAACGGTTGTCTCCCAGACCCAACATTCACCATACACCCTTCGACCACCACCCACTCTAACATATTCCCGAAGACCACCACAATCTCGACCCCAACCCCATACTTCGGCCCAATCCCCATCATCCAATCCACCACCATTTCCATCTCAATCAACCGACCACCCCAACCCAGACCTGATTTCTTCACACCCTATACCAACACATCCCATGATCACTCGGTCTCGTGATGGGACATCCAAGCCAAAGGCCCCATTTAACTTAAATGTTGAAACAATCTCACCTTTACCAAAGCCTCATATTGTTGCCCAGTCTGATCCACACTGGTCTAATGCTATGAAAACTGAATACACGGCTTTAATGGATAATAACACGTGGGATCTTATGCCTTAGCCTCCCAATGCCCACATTATCAGGTGTATGTGGCTATTTCGCCACAAGTTTCATGCAAATGGCACTTTGGAAAAATATAAGGCCCGTCTTGTGGTAAATGGAAAATCCCAACAGGTTGGCATTGATTGTGATGAAACATTCAGTCCAGTCGTTAAACCAACTACTATTCCTACAGTTCTTAGCCTGGCCATTTCAAGATCTTGGCCTATACATCAGTTGGATGTTAAGAACGCATTCCTACATGGGGATCTCAGCGAAACGGTGTATATGTTTCAACCACCAGGATTTATCAATGAACGTAATCCAAAATTTGTGTGGAAGTTAAACAAATCGTTATACGGGCTTAAACAGGCACCTCGGGCTTGGTACCACAGGTTTGCTACTTATATCATTCATTGTGGTTTTCGGACATCCACATCTGACAGCTCCTTGTTTATCTATAAAAAGGGCAACGACATGGCCTACCTCCTTTTATATGTGGATGATATTGTTCTCACTGCATCTAATGTTCGTCTCTTACATCATTTTATCACAACTATGTCTCAGGAATTCTCTATGACTGATCTTGGCAGGTTACATCATTTCTTGGGCATTGAGGTCACTCATAATTCTGGCAGCCTTTTTCTCTCACAGCGTGCCTACATTCAGGATATTCTAAGTAGAGCGAAAATGGACAATTGCAAACCTTGCCATACGCCTGCTGATACCCATTCGAAACTCAGTGCTTCGGATGGTGCAACTCTTTCAGACGGGACTTTATATCGCAGTCTTGCGGGCGCTTTGCAATACCTTACTTTTACTCGCCCGGACATCTCCTATGCTGTACAGCAAGTATGCCTCTTTATGCATGCCCCACGGGAGCCTCATTTTGCTTATCTCAAACTCATACTTCGCTACCTCAAGGGCACTGCTGATCAGGGTTTGCACTTAACCCCCTCCAAGTCGATGAATCTCACAGCTTATTCAGATGCTGATTGGGGGGGTTGCCCTGACACATGACGTTTGACGTCTGGCTACTGTGTTTTTCTCGGGGACAATTTGGTATCTTGGTCCTCCAAACGTCAGCCCATCATCTCGCGCTCCAGTGCTGAAGCGGAATACAGAGGGGTCGCGAACACTACTGCTGAGTTATCTTGGATTCGCAACCTTCTTCTTGAGCTCCATCTTCCGGTTACACAAGCATCAATTATTTACTGTGATAATATTTCTGCCATGTACTTGTCACAAAATCCGGTTCAGCATCAACGTACCAAGCACGTTGAAATTGATATCCATTTTGTCAGAGAGAAAGTTCGTCTTGGAGCTGTACGAGTTCTGCATGTTCTTACAGAATATCAATACGCTGACATCTTCACGAAAGGTCTCCCACGTCTTCTGTTTGAACGTTTCAAGTCCAGTCTTTGCATTCGGCCGGCTACTGCTTCGACTGCGGGGGGCTATTAGCGGAATATATTATAGCATTTATTGTATTTAATGTATAGATAATCTCTCCTTGATTTACGGAGATATAGTTTCCTAGTTGTGCTATTGTATTCTTGTATTTATACCCAGCTTTGTATAACGAGAAATCATTGAGTTTTACCAAATAACAGATGTATCCAAACTACCAACGGATTGAATTTTGAAATTAATTTCAAATATTCACAAAACAATTTCAAATTTCGAGTTTTTTTTTGAGAATTCAAACAATTTAGGAAGTTTAGTTGATGTATAACACAATTAAAAAAAAAACAAAGGTGCTAGACTGCTAGTAAATACAACTAACTTAATTAACTGACTTCATCCGATTGTGTTCAATATTTTCCTTTATTCCCAAAATCTTCTTGGGAAATTTCTAAGATTGTTTAGATTGTTATCATCTTAATAATATTGAACAATTAGTTTCTTCCTGTTCTTCAATTGAACCTACAAATATTTGCAAATTTAAGGTGTAGGAGATGGCTGAGGGCTGTGTTTTTGTTTTCTTTTCAAGGTTTTTACTCCCCAATTGTTTGCATGATTTTCTTTGAGGTGATTTAGCACTCAACAGCGGAACTCTTCCACATCTAGTCACAGGCGCAGGGATTTCAAACAACTCGATTGAAGAAAATCGTAATCGTCCTCACACTGTGGGGTAAGCTCTTACTCTATTTAAAACGTTTGTCCAATTCTTGTTACACTTATAAGAAAATATGTATCTTTTATGATATAAGTAGTTTTATTATATGAACTTGGATATGACTGTTCTTGATTTTTTATGATTTTCATCATGATTATTGCTGGTATCAAGATAGAAACCATTTATATATACATATTTCAACCGTTGTTACTGTTTCGTTGTAAACATGCGTGATCAATCCATTAACATTAGTGATGAAGAAGGAGGAGGAGGAGGAGGAGAAGAAGAAGAAGGAGTCACCAACAATGATCCAAACATTTTAGGAATAAGTGACCAACGAACTACAAGGTAAGCTCGAGTACATTTCACTCGTGCCTTCGAAGATTTGAGTTTTTACTATTTTTGCTTATATCTGTCTTTGTTTTATCTAACCAGGTTAGATGCCACTATAGTTGATTCGCGTGCGCTGTCCATAGTTATAACACTGTTGATGGCTATTTGCTTCAAGCTTCAACTTGGAATACACAATCCTCTTGGCAATGCAAAGCCCTATATGCTTGTAATTATTGTTGGGCTTGGCATCGCTTACGCTACTTACTGTATCTGGTCTTGGATAAACGGCCCTTCATATTACAAGATGCTAAAAGGCCTTTACTATGTTGCTTGCAACCTGGTATTCATCACACTGTTGGTGGCGTTATTCACCACAACCTAGATTGGGCATCGCTGCATTACACTTTTGGTTTTTTTAAACCATATTTATTTGGACTTATGAACTGTTTTTGTTGTTAATGTTTTCTCTAAGACTGTGGGGTATGGGGCTTGGGTTGGGGCGTGGGTTGACCGAAAACGCCCAAGCCACCACCCCGGGTGGGCTTGGGTTGGGGCGTGGCCCTTGGGGCTTGAATTTGAAGCCGGTCGTGGGGCGGGCTGGCGATCCGATGTGGCGGCCTCCTATTCGCTTTGTTGGCCATGTCATACGGGTTGTTTGAATTTTAAATTGTAACTGTTTGGCCAAGCCAAGCGGTCACCCCAACCCCCTCAACAGTCAACATCCCCTATAAATTATGTAATTTTAGACTTTTTTTTATTAATAAAATTTTAGGCTTTTTTTTTTAAATGTTGTGTGTATTTTTTAAATTTTCTGTATTTTTTTTAATAACCTGCCAACCCACGCGGTGCACCCACGTCCCGCCATACCCCACGGACACGTCACTCGGCGGTGAGGGGGCTCGAACTCCACGTGTCAACTCATGCCCCTAACCCAAACCCCACCATACCCCACGTTCTAAAGACTTGACTTTGTATCTGAGTTGAATCATTGTGAAACTTTTCATGTTGTACATGCTATATGCTTTTACTTGCTATTTTATGAACTTATATTTTATTATGTCATGTGCTCCTTCATTTACATTTCCTTATTTTACTTTTCTTCCTTTAAAGTATTGATAAAAATATAATACAACATTTATGGTTTAATTTTTTTTTTTTTTTTTTTTGAAAGGTGAACTTCTAATGGTGACCATTGTCACATCCGCATATTGCGGACCTTCTCCAAGAACGTGGGCCCAGATAGCGGGGCCAGCGCTGGGTTAACCAGTCTTGGGTCGAAGGCTTTTCCCCAGAAACCATACTGCCTCCACACGATTTTACTCGCTGGAGTAACAGCCGGATGAAAACCGGAGTGACGCTCAGGATCAAACCCTCCTCGGTGGGTTTTTCACCATCATAGCGCACATGTCACACCCATATGCCTTTGCCGGGAATCGAACCAGAGTCTCACAAGGAGACAACTGGTCCAACAACCAACTGAGCTGGAGGGGTGGACTTATTGTTTAGTTTAAATTTTAATAAACCATATACAACACAACGCGTGTGCGTTTTTTTTTTAAATTTAACGGCCCCTACGCAAGACATGGGAGTCCTGAAAGCTTGTTGAAAGCTTTCCTATAAACAAGATGTAAATCGGCTATTACTATCAAATATAATTGACAATGGTGCTCTGTGAATAGATGCAATGTTGTCAACGTATAGTTTAGCCAAATTCTTCAAACCGAAAGCTTCTTTGATTTGCAGAAAATGGGTTGACTAAGTCAGTTATCCACTATGGCCCACATGGCATCATTGCCACTACCGGTTCTAGGACTAAACGAAATCCATGGTCACTAATTCCCATTTCCATACACAATAATTCCAATTGTTAAAGACGACCGGATGGTTTTTGATACTCAGTCTTAACTTGCGAACAAGTTAAACCCAAATTATTGAAGATAATCGTAAAAGGAAGCCAAGCATTGCGGCTTACAGTCCATAAGACACAAAAATTAAGAATGTCAATTCTAGTCCCTTAACTTCTGTATTTAATCCATTGGCAACTTTGGTCAGTATCGAGACACATGTCGCAATCCGGGTTGATCCGGGGATAACAGTTGTTACATCGAACTACCTCCCAAAGCCGTATCGTCTCTCCTTATAGAATTTCTTGCAATTTAAGGTCAAATTGGCTATGTTCGTCATTCATGTCATAATATATATTTGGTTAATGGCAATTTTCTAAAAAAACAAGCTAAATCCCTATGAATATTAACATTTAAAACATAATCCATTTCAAGTGTAGCTTTTCTTTCAGACAAAGGAATGAAAGTTGTAATCACTTATGTTTAGAGGTTAAATTTTGTGCATGTTATTATTATTTTTTTTTGGAACGGACAACGAATCTTTCAAATGGGCTACTGACAAAATTCACCACATCGGGATACACTCGCCTCCGAACCGGGGAAAACCCTTACCTAGGGTCGAAGCCCATGAATACTCGACCGAAGGCACGACAGTGCGGTGAGGTAAAACCCGTTCAGTTCAAGGATCGAACTAGCGATCTCCACCTATTCGCCTAGTCTCCCATCATCACCAGGTGCCGCAGAAAATAATGAGGAGCGCAAGAATCAAACTTGTGCATGTTATTATTGGCAACAAAATGGAAGGATCCATCTATTTCCTAACACAGTGAGTAACACCTGCTTCCAAACAAAGTAGCATAAATCAACTAAAAACAAACATTCAAACGAATATATTGGTCTTTTTTTGTTTGTGAAACTGAAATTGATCAAAGGTATTGAATTGGACATTGATAGTATGCTCGAGGATTTTTTGAAGCATTTTGCTCGAGAGCCAACTTGAGCTCGAAGAGTGAAGTTTGATCTCAGGCTTGTTTACAAAATAAGCTTATTTGTAGGCTTAGGCTCGTATAAGCTCGGCTCGATTAAAAAATAACAACTAATTTCTTATAATGGTAGGTTTGTTTTAAAAATATTTTTGTTTTAAAATTGAGTAAATTGTCATTTTGGTCCCTGGGGTTTTGTCACTTTTGCCACTTTAGTCCAAAACTCAAACCTTTTGAATCTGGGTCCACGTGGTTTCAGTTTTATTGCCATTTTCATCCAAAAGTAAAATCAGCTCAGATTTCTTAAAGAGTTAATTGCCAAAATCGTCCCTGAGATTTGGGCACGTTTGCCATTTTCGTCCAAAATGACACTTTTGTACCAAATTGCCCCCAACGTTTGTAATTTTTTTGCCACTAACTTCGCTTCTAAGGAAAACAGAAAAATAAACTAAGTTAGTGGTTTAGATGAAAATGGCAAAAATTACAAACGTTGGGGGTAATTGGTACAAAAGTGTCATTTTGGACAAAAATGGCAAACGTGCCCAAACCTCAGGGACTATTTTGGGAATTAACACTTTAAAAAATCTTAGCTGATTTTACTTTTGGATGAAAATGGCAATAAAACTGAAACCATAGGGACTGAGATTCAAAAGGTTTGAGTTTTGGACTAAAATGACAAAAGTGACCAAACCTCAGGGACCAAAATGGCAGTTTACTCTTTAAAATATAATTATTACGTATGCCTTCGTAGATTATGTACATCAAAACCGTTTAACTAAATAAGAATTATATAAACTAGAGTTAAGGTAAGCCCGCGCTTTGCGGCGTGCAATGATTTTCCATCGATGTTGCGGTGATTAGGTCGATATCATTTCGGTTCGTTATGCATAGAAAACATGATTAGTGTCGTTTCAATTTTATGGTTTTCTGATAGTGCGGGTTGTAAGACCCATCTCGTATAATCACGTCAATTTTATAAATCTTGCATCTATACATAGAAACGGGATCAGAAGAAAACGCTTGGAAGTGTGAAAACGGTGAGAACGGATCCTGACCGAACAAGTGGCCCGCGATATAATCAAGGCGAAGGGGCTTTTTTGTCCTTTTATCCTCTTTTCCAATGCATTTCTCACAATATAAAAACCCGACTTTTCGGATCGTTACTTCTCGTTGTCTTTTCACTCGTAATCGCTTGTACTCCCGAGATTTCGATTATCGCTATGGGTTAACTATATTTTCAACGCATTTTAAGCGCTTAATACAACGCTTATTCAAAACGCAGTTATCACATTTTTAACGCTGTTCATAACGCTTACTACTCGAACGCATTTTATTGCATGTGACATCGCTTGTTTAGACTAAACGCAAACTCAACGCAACTCAACGCAGACTCGAAACACGGATTTATTTTATAGTTTATGTGTGTTAAATGTGTGTTTATTTGATTGAATGTTATGTGGTTATCAACGCAACACTTATACGCTCAAACGCTTACTCGCAACTCGATTAAACGCAACGCAACGCTTAACAAACGAAATGAAAGTTGGAAAACTAACAAACACAACTCGGCCGTCCGAATGGACATCCGATCGAATGGGCATCTGACCGGATGACCATCCGACCGAACACCACCTCGCGCACCGACTTAAACCCTCGCACCTCCACTATAAATACCGCCATACACCCTCCTTTCTCTGATTTGACACTTCCATCCACTCACACGCTCTCAGTCACTTTCAAGCGCGAATCAAGGCCATTTTGTAAGCTTTTCTCCTCAAATCTTGTACAATCTTCATCTCTAATCACTTCTACATCGTCTTCTTCATCAAAATCACACACAAACACTAACTTTTTCCCTGAAATCACTGATTTGGACTTTTTGAAGGAGGTTTCCACTCGGTTCCTTATGCAAACTGTTGTGGAACACCATTTAATCAAGATTGGTTCTAGATCTAAAGGATTTCCACACTTTTCAACTTGGTTTTGAAAGATTTCAACACTTTTTCATCTGTTTTCAACTTTTCTTCAGTTTTTAAACATTTTTCAATGGAATCTGGACTAAATCAGACTCTCGGCTCGTTCCTTAGTCGAGAGCCGGCTTAAAAACGGATTTCCACCAGAGAGATGATCGATTAATGGGTTGAACCTTATCTTCATCGAGAACAGCGGCTTTGATCGAATGGGCTGAGACCATTCGACCGAATGAACTGGTTTTGGTACTATTCTGTTGTTTGACACATCATCACGCCGTCTCCGTTAAACTTCAAAACTTTTACTTAGAAAATTTTACAAGATTTCAAATACAGATCACTCACTCGAATGGCCATCCGACCGGATGACCATCCGTCCGAATGGCCATCCGACCAGGTGACCTGACCCTTATACTATTTCTTGTTTAAAACGCTTTTAACTAAACTTCGAATTCTCAACGATTTACAAACAAACACATCTCACTCGAATGACCATCCGTTCGAATGGCCATCCGTCCGGATGACCATCCGCTCGGATGGGTTATACCCATTCTTTCGGATCACCATTCGAACACTTAATCCATTCGACACTCTGAATCTCAACCGAACAACACTTATGCTTCAATTTCTATGCTCAGGCTAACTAAACGCACTCCCTTCAATCCAATACTGACTGTGTTTACTTGATAAACACACACTGTGAGTATACTCGAACCCATTTTCTTTCAACGCACTTTTGGGTGTTACATACGTTTTATATCAAAACACAACACACAACGTAAACACTTTAAACGCTAACCGTTCCCGCATGCTATATCGCCTCTAGCAACGATAGTACTATAGTTTGGACTCAGCACCTGTCGTGGATATGGGTTGCGGATCACATCACTTTATTTCACGTGTTCACTGAACATGTGTCGCGCATACTCAACAACGCAGTCTCATGGTTAAGTTGTACTCATTGTTTGATAGTTACATGTCACGGCCCCCGACCCGGTCTTACCCGTTTCAGGAGCCGTGGGGCAGAAAACCCGTGGTATTGGTATTTAATTAAGCAGCAGAAATTTTTAACAGGATCTTTAAAACTGAAAACATCCATTTATTTTATTTCAAATTTTGGGACAAATCCCGTAATTTACAATAGAGGAATTTCACTGGGAAATCCCCTGTTTACAAAAACATGTTTATTTATTTACTAAGCCACTTTCTTCAAGCTGGTAGTGCTACGCGGCACTTTTTCCTGGTTCACAGTAAATCACCTGAAACATGTTTAAAAAGATTTTATCAGCGGGGAAATACTGGCGAGTCATTCAATTTGCACAAAACGACACATTGTTATAAATTACAGTATTAAGGGCGATTACAATGTTTATATCCACCAATTACCCAACGGTATTTGTCACTCGACCCGATTTTGTGACTATGGTCATATCACCCATTGGCTAACCCGTTGTCCAATGGTGACGATTATCAAGTAATGTATACAAAACCCCACATACCGATAGTGATTGAAGATTACAAAGACTTAATCCCTGTAATTATAACTTTGAAAACAAAGAGGGTTTGGAAACAATTTGGTAAAAAGAGAATGACTCACATTGCAAATTTAGTTGGACAGAGTTTTGCCTATGAATTAAGCTTGATAACCTAGTTAAATAACAATGCACACGAAACTAGGTTAGTAACTTAATACAACATTTATGATAAACTCACGAAATCAAAACCCTCACGACGAATGACAAAGTATAGCCCGACTTCGGGCAGCACTTAAACATCCATTGGATAGGTTTCAATCGATCGGACATTGTATCGTAGCAGTGATCGAGTTATTACCCTGAAATCGTAGCAGAGATTCGGTATTATGACTATTTTGAACGAAACAGTGTGTACGTAATGAAATTTTTTCGTCGAAATGATCAAACCATGCAAGTGCCAAACCCCTGCATCTTATACTGGATTTTGGCCCCCCTCGCGTGGCGCGCCAGGCCCTCCTGGTCCCTGCGCGTGGCACGACGGCTACCCTTTTAGGATAGGGTATCCTCGTGTCATGTATAGCCTAAGTGAGTCAACAATTTTGATAACTACATGTTTTGAAGCCGTTTTAGACGGATAATTATGATGGGGGATACCCCCCTTGAGTTTTAGGGGGTCCTGATCCTAGTTTTGACTGTTTTGAAAATTTCGGGTCGTGTCATACCACTAGGGGGTCTCAATTAGGGTTTCCTAATGTGCATTATTAAAATAAGGAAAAATAATTTTGGCAAGGGTTGTTACACCCTCCCCACCTTGTTTAAAATCTCGTCCTCGAGATTTACGGGAACAAGTGAGGATATTTTCGCTTCATTTCCGATTCCAGTTCCCATGTGTACTCGGTCCTTTTTTTGAATCCCACTTTACTTTGACTAGCACCAGTCTCTTGTGCTTGAGGAATTTGACCTTTCTGTCTTCTATTTGAAGAGGTTTTTCCACAAATTTCAACTTTTCATTTACCTCAACGTCTTGAAGAGGGATTACCAGGGATTCGTCAGATAAACATTTCTTAAGATTAGATACATGAAACACGTCATGTACTCCTGCTAGCTCTTTTGGTAGTTGTAAGCGATAGGCAGCTGGTCCTATCCGCTGGATCACTGGGAATGGTGCTATGTACCTTGGAATTAGCTTTCCCTTCTTACCGAATCGAACTACTCCTTTCCAAGGAGAAACTTTCAAGAGTACCTTGTCTCCCACTTGGAGTTCTAATGGCTTTCGTCAATTGTCTGCATAACTCTTCTGGCGGTCTCGAGCCGTCTTTAGTCATTCCTTTATTTGAGTTATCTTGTCAGTAGTTTCCTGAACAATCTCAGGACCTGATAATTGACTTTCTCCTATTTCTGCCCAGCAGATGGGATTTCGACACTTTCGTCCATACAGTGCTTCGAACAGGGCAGCATTGATACTTGTATGATAACTATTGTTATAGGAGAATTCTATTAATGGTAGGTGATCGTCCCAGTTTCCATCGAAGTTGATTACACATGCCCTGAGCATGTCTTCTAAGGTTTGAATCGTCCTTTCACTTTGTCCGTCTGTTTGGGGATGGTATACAGTGCTTAAATTCAGTCGGGTCCCCATTGCTTCCTGGAAACTTGTCCAGAAATGCGAAGTGAAACGACTATCCCTATCCAATACAATGGAGAGTGGGACTCCATGTAAAAATACCACCTCGTCTACGTATAACTTTGCTAATCTTTCCATGCTAAAGGTTTCCTTCATCGGTAGAAAATGAGCTGATTTGGTTAATCGATCTACAATCACCCAGATTGCATCGTTACCTTTCCTGGTCTTGGGTAACTTAGTAACAAAGTCCATTGTTATTAATTCCCATTTCCATACGGGCATTTCTAATTGTTGGAGTAGCCCTGCAGGTTTCTGGTGTTCTGCCTTAACTTGTGAACAAGTTAGACACTTAGAAACATATCTAGATATGTCCTTTTTCATTCCTATCCACCAGAAGTTATTTCTTAAATCTTGGTACATCTTATTATTTCCAGGGTGCATTGTATACCTAGATTTATGGGCTTCCTCTAAAATTTTATCTCGTAAATCTCCTTGCTTAGGTACCAAAATCCTTTTCTTATGGAATCTCCAAATTCAATCAGTCCCTTGTTCTAATTCCTTTATCCGTCCTTTCATTCCTTCAGCATCATCCTTGATTGCCGCTTTTTGAACATTCTTCAATTGTTCCATTAAATCTAATTGGAGATTTAATCTAAGAGCACGAACTCACCTTTGTTTTTCATGATACTTACGACTCAAGGCATCTGCTACTACATTTGCCTTCCCTTCGTGATATTGGATATCACAGTCGTAGTCACTTAGTATTTCCATCCATCTTCTTTGCCTCATGTTTAATTCTTTTTGCCCAAATATGTACCTTAAGCTCTTATGATTTGTATAGACTGTAAACTTACTTCCGTACAGATAATGCCTCCAAATTTTAAGGGCAAAAATTATTGCTCCTAACTCTAAGTCATGAGTCGTATAATTTTCCTCGTGCTTTTTCAATTGCCTTGAGGCATACGCAATTACTTTTTTGCGTTGCATCAGCACACATCCTAATACTAACTTAGAAGCGTCACAGTAAACTTCAAAATCTTCTGTTCCTTCGGGTAAGGCAAGAATTGGAGCGTTTGTTAACCTTTGCTTTAAAATCTTAAAGGCCTCTTCTTGCTTAGGTCCCCATTCAAACTTGACTACTTTACAAGTTAGCTTAGTTAGTGGAACAACTATTTTAGAAAAGTCTTTAATGAAGCGTCTATAATAACTAGCTAATCCTAGAAAAGTTCTAACTTCGGTAGCTGATTGTGGGACCTTCCAATTGGTGATCGCTTCTATTTTGGAGGGATCTAAGTGAATACCTTCGTGATTCACCATGTGACCTAAAAATTGCACCTGTTGTAGCCAAAATTCACACTTCAAGAATTTGGCGTAAATCTTTTCCTTTCTTAACAAAGTTAAGAGTGCATGTAGATGTTCACAATGCTCATCCTGACTTTTGAAATAAATAAGTATATCATCGATGAAGACAATTACGAATTTATCCAAATACGGTTTACAGATCCTATTCATCATGTCCATAAATGCTGCAGGAGCATTTGTTAGTCCAAATGGCATGACTGTAAACTCGTAGTGACCATACCTAGTTCTGAAAGCAGTTTTAGGTATGTCTTCCTCTAGTACCTTCAACTGATGTTATCCGGAGCGTAAATATATCTTAGAAAAATATCTAGCTCCCTGAAGTTGGTCGAAAAGGTCATCAATCCTAGGTAATGGGTATCGATTCTTAATTGTAACCTTATTCAATTCTCTATAATCAATACACATTCGCATTGAACCATCTTTCTTTTTCACAAACAACACTGGTGCTCCCCAAGGGGATGAACTAGGTTGTATGAATCCTTTACTTAGCAATTCATCTAACTGCTTTTTCAGTTCTAACATTTCGGTAGGTGCTAACCGATAGGGTGCCTTGGCTATTGGTGTAGTTCCAGGAATTAGATGAATTCTAAACTCTACTTCCCTATCTGTCGGTAATCCATGTAGCTCTTCTGGGAATACATCCGGGTATTCTGATACTATTGGAATTTCCTTAAGTTCCTTACTTTTAGTGTTAATGATTACCGAAATCATGTACATTATTCCTTGTTTTCGTTCATAACTAGCAACTTTCATTACTGAAATGAACTTCATTGGTTTCCGCGGCTTATCTCCTGTAACCACAATTATTTCTCCTGCGGGTGTATGAATTTATATGGAATTCTTATCACAGAGGATTCGAGCATGGTTGGCTACTAACCAATCCATTCCTAACACGACATCGAATCCAGCTAAATCCATAGGTAGCAGGTTTGCAGAAAATTTATGGCCTGAGAGTTCTATCTTTCCTTCTGGTAGAATCTTATTTATATTAACAGAATTTCCATCAGCCGTTTCTACCGTATAAACCTGCCTAAGTTTGGTTAAAGGTTGCTTAAGAGTTTGGAAGAAGGAAGTATTTATAAAGCTTTGATTTGCACCAGAGTCAAATAATACTTTTGTGTAAACGTCATGTACAAGAAACGTACCAGCTATCACGTCTGGAATCAGATCTGCCTCTTGTGTTGTCAGCTGGAAGGCTCTTGCATTCTTCTTATTAGTTCCTTCAGCAGGTTTGGCCTTGTTAAGCTGGCTTGACCAGTTTAGGGCATTCTGGTCTAAAATGCCCAGCTTCTCCGCAATTGAAGCAAATCGTTGATTTCTTCTTGCATTCCTCCTCTCGGTGTCCTTGTGCCTTGCAGAAATTACACTTCTCATAACATTTACCAAAATGTTTCTTTCGACAGTGTCTGCAGAATGGAGGTGAGGAAGATTGCCCAGTTCCCTTTTTCTTGAAATTATTACTGTTATTACCCACACGAAATCCTTGAGTAATCTTTTGGGCCAATTCCTTTTTTTTATTATCTTCTCTTTTACGAACCAGCCCATCGGTTAAAGTATTTGCCAATTCAACCGCATCGTCAATTGTGCGGGGTCTCGCAGCTTTGACGATATCACGAATCTCGCTAATTAAACCCCAAATATAGCGAGAAATAAGTACCGGTTCTGGCGAAGCCAGAGTTGGCACAATTCTGGCATACTCGAAGAATTTCGAAGTATACCCTCGACAGTCAACATCCACCATCCGGTGGTTTAGGAACTTATTTGTCATTTGTTCCTTTTCATAGTCGGGACAAAATTTTCTTTCCACCAATCGCTTAAATTCTTCCCAACTCATGGCGTAAGCCATGTCACTTCCCTTGGCTTGCAACACCGTATTCCACCATTCCAATGCCTCTTCCTTGAAGAGGTGGGATACATACATAACCTTGTCTTCTTCGGCGCATTTACTTATTTTAATTACTGCTTCGGTCTTTTCCAACCAACGCAGCGCAGCAGTCACCCCTTCATTGCCTACAAATTCAACGGGTTTACAGGCAAGAAATTCTTTATAAGTGCAACCAGGTGTTGCAACTTTCATTCTCTTAAGTATTGGGGCTTGAACCACATTATTATCATTGTTGCCGCCTCCATTGACACTGTTACTGAAGTTGTCATCCCGAGTGCATTTGCTGTGGTTGGCTTGGGACGATTCAGCAGGATTCTTAATGGCAGCATCAATTGCCGGGATAGCGTTAGCTATTCCCTGAGCAACGATATTTTCTATGTCTTGCCTATTAAGAAAATGATCCTCATTGTTTTGTTCAGATTGATTAACTTCATTGATTGGTTGGTTTTCCACGTTTTCCATCTGAATGATTAAAAATATATGCAAATTATTGCCACAAAATAGATAACAATCAAACACAATAAAGCAATCACACATAATCACGTCAACACGTATAGCCAAAATTGTCGACTTTGCGACATTCATATTTTTATATAGTACTATGCGTCGATACAAACCATTTATGTTACAAAAGTTTTATTTTAGTTATTATACATTATTATATTATTATTATTATAATATTATATATATATATATATATTCTACATATTATTATTATACAATCACACAACCACAGTTAGGCGGCCTTTCAGATCGACGCTCCCTCTCATCGTATTTCCAGGTGATGTTCTCCCCCACTTCCCGAATCCGATTTCCCGCATCCACCAGCTCCTCGCCATAGAGGCGTAACTCGGTAACGTTTTCTGCGCTCATAGGTGGAAATGGTGCAGGTTCAGGATCAAAATAGGGAAAGTAGACATTGGGGTTATTCATGAAATTCTGAAAGTGCCATTCGCTCGTCCACCATTCGTCCAGCTGGCCTGTAACAGGTCGGGGGTTGACAATAGGATCTAGGATAGCACGTTCCAAATTTATTGGAAGTTCATATTGGGCAGGGAAATTGAAGAGGTTTTCATCGGCAGGTTCGATGAGGTCACAATTCGCCAGTTTTCGATCAAGCTCCTCCCAGGGTGGCATTTCCTGGGATTGCCTGGAACTTTCCCCGATCTCTTTTCCTTTCCCTTTGTCTTTCAGATCCTCAGTCTTTTTCACCTTCTGGGCAGCTGGTTTCTTCCTACGTCCACGTTTCCAGTCCAAAATTCTCCTCCTCTTTTTAGGCTTTGGTTTCTCCTGTGGCTGGGCCTGGAACATTGTTGGCTCCTCAATATCCGCCTGATAGCCGGATTGAGTTCCTATGGTATCCATATCGGCGGTATGGATAGTAAAGTTTCAGAGTGCCTCCGACAGTTCATTCATTCTGTTAGCACACATGAAGAAACACACACAATTTTAAGTTAAAATTTTATTTATTAAATTAAATGTTTACATAATCACAGAATGGCAAATTGGAAAATTAAGTATTGCTAAATACTTAATTGGCTTAAATTAGTGGCTCTGATACCACCTTTTTCTGTCACGGCCCCCGACCCGGTTTTACCCGTTTCAGGAGCCGCGGGACAAAAAACCCGTGGTATTGGTATTTAATTAAGCAGCGGAAATTTTAACAGGATCTTTAAAACTGAAAACATCCATTTTATTTCAAATTTCGGGACAAATCCCGTAATTTACAATAGAGGAATTTCACTGGGAAATCCCCTGTTTACAAAAACATGTTTATTTATTTACTGAGCCACTTTCTTCAAGCTGGTAGTGCTACGCGGCACTTTTTCCTGGTTCACAGTAAATCACCTAAAACATGTTTAAAAAGATTTTATCAGTGGGGAAATACTGGCGAGTCATTCAATTTGCACAAAACGACACATTGTTATAAATTACAGTATTAAGGGCGATTACAATGTTTATATCCACCAATTACCCAACGGTATTTGTCACTCGACCCGATTCTGTGACTATGGTCATATCACCCATTGGCTAACCCGTTGTCCAATGGTGACGATTATCAAGTAATGTATACAAAACCCCACATACAGGCAGTGATTGAAGATTACAAAGACTTAATCCCTGTAATTATAACTTTGAAAACAAAGAGGGTTTAGAAACAATTTGGTAAAAAGAGAATGACTCACATTGCGAATTTAGTTGGAAAGAGTTTTGCCTATGAATTAAGCTTGATAACCTAGTTAAATAACAATGCACATGAAACTAGGTTAGTAACTTTGTAGGATCGTTTTACCGACCAAACGAGTCGATCAGAAGAGAACTTCACCAATACAAAAGGCGGAAACAGTTGTATCAGTGTTATTTCAGCTGAATTGCATGAGAAATCACTTTAAACTGTCTTTAGATTGATATAAGATCGATTACAATGCTGTAAACACTTCGGCAGAGCTTCGCTACCGGAATCAGAATCGTTACAAATGAATAGGCACACAAGGTATTTATAGGCGTGTTAATTCCGCTTGAAACGGCTTCAAACGAAATAGTGATTCCGCCCGGAATAACTCAAGCGGGATTACCCATAAACACACATTCTTGTTTTTCGTGCCCTGATCTATCTATTACAATACAAGACTCAATACAAGACGAAGTCGACAGACGTATGCACCAACAGACTCCCCCTCGGATGTTGACGAGTCTTCAGTGTCGAGTCTTCGGTTGTCAAACCTTCAGCCTTTATCAGTCTTCTCGCTCTCTCCAAAATTCTTCATTGTAAGCATCCTCAATCAATCTCTTTCTCTTTCTTCCAGAGATCTGCTCTTTTCAGACTCCTTCTTCATGTCATCAGACTCCCCCTTTCGCTAAGCTAGGATCGTAGTCTGGAACTCTCTTTTCATAGGTTCAGATCGTATCCTGGCTCACATCCTGATTAGGATCAAAAACCTGGCGTACCTGCACAATCTCTACCTCAGACATAAGTTTCACAAATATAAGATTTTGATAAAACTATATCATTTGCAGGTAGTTTTTCAGAATGATTTATCTTGTAAAAGCTTCTGATGATCACTTGTAAACAAACATTCTTCATTTTAACAACACTTTTCTTATTTCAATTCAAATTTCCCAAACCTTCTGTTCATTATGTTTAGCACTTGGAAATTTGAAAATTAGCTCTTCAACACCAGTTGTCGAAAATCTTTTTGTATTTTTCAAAAAATTTATGCTAAAACACACTAAAATCTTTTTGGAATTTTGAAATAAAAGAATTGCAGTAAAGAAAAATATATACAAATAATTTTTTTGTGAGTTTGTGTAAGAGGATCATATCAGTTTATGAGATAAATCACCAACACCGTTAAGCTTTAAACATTTTAAGCTCTAAACAATTCACTTAGATTGTCAGTATACTGATCCACTTAAATTTTCACACAAAGTTCAACTGTTTCGAGATACGGATTTAGTGTTTTAAGCACTAAAACTTATTCGCGTGTCCCACCTCAGAATATACTCCCGTATCCAGATCCCAATATTCAGTCTTACAGGTGAGTATACCTAGATGATATCTGTAAGGGTTTATATTGCGAGGGCCATGAGAGCTTAGGTCAGAACTTCCGTTCAGCAGAGAGATGACGGCTTCGACTTTTGGTGGGTTCCCTTTAGAGAATCTTTTCTTCAACAGCACATGATTAGCATTTTTCAATGTTTCATCATTTTTTATGCTGAGGGTGGGTTTTATTTCAAGCAAGCGTAAAGTATTCTCCGGGGACTAGGCCATTGCTTCCGCAAAATCAGAAGTCCCGGGATAATACCCCAGATATCACTATGCATAAAGACCTAGTATCTCAGAAAGAGGGATCTTTCAAACAAGATTTCGGGGGTTACCCATATATCCGAGAGATGTTCCCCACGATATAAGCAAGTTTGAAATTTAGGTTTATATCTCGTCACAATCTACTAAATGTGCAAAAACATACTGGCACATCATCAGTGAGACCGTTTATCACTTTTTTACCTTTCCAATTCTTTAGCATGCTGTGATTGTCCACTGATGTACTATCATTTCATCTTTTTGACAACAAAACTCATTTTGAATTTTATCATGTTTTTGGCTTTTTCTAGTTTTATCATGTTTTTGGATTCTTCAAATTTTTGAAATTTCCCAAATTTTTACTCCTCCTAAAATCAAAATATGTTTCAATTTTGATTTTCTGGAAAATTTGAAAAACAAACTGTATAAGTAAAGTGACAACTGATATCGAATCACATTAATTCGCCATCCACTTGGCATAAACAATCAGAACTCCCCCTTACAACAAACTATTTTCCCATTTGATTTCAAAACACTTAAGTTTGTTTTAATCGAAATGGTTTTTTCGAAAAATTAGTTTTGTTGATTTTGTAGGAATGATGGGATTTCATCACATTGTTTTTCTTTTCAAATACCACTTGTAGAAATGGTCCAATCAAGTTCAACCTAATGACCTTGATTAATCACTTGTAGATAAAAACTCTCTTTCAACCACTTGTTAGTTTGTTTACCACTTGTAGGTTGAATTCTCAAAATGCCGATTCCTACTCCACACTTACCAACCTGGGAGTTCCGGCAAGTCATACTAGTGACAAATTTTCAATTTTCAAAACAATATTACAAGAATGATGCCGATTCATGCTCCGCGATTACCAACTTGGGAGCTCCGGCAAGTCAGGTTTTTTTAGTTAGAGAATTCTCCCAAGCCTGACGGTCCTTGGGAGATTTCGAGTTGCCAACACTCGGTTGCTTACCTTCCATCTTCTTCTCATAGAATTCTTTAACCCCCTTTACTTTCCCATCAATCATTTTTTCAAAAATATTTTGCATTGTGGGGTTAAAAGCCTTTTCAACATCAAATTCTTTCTTTTCAGGAAAAAATTGATTTGAAATTTCAACTTTACCAACTCTTTGTTTAAAATTTTCAGCCCGCAATGGTGGAAAATTGACCTCATCCATTGGCGGAACTGATGTTTCCAATTTTAACTCAACTTGTGGCTCCTCTGACTTTGTGGAATCAGATTCATCACCAGAACTATCACTTGAATTCTTAACAACCCATTTTTGATTGTTAAGTTTCTCTTTTCTTTTGTAAACATCTTTCGAACATTCACCAACCTCAAAAATTGAGTTTTCAAAAACTTTAAATCTGTTTGTTGGTGATTCAGTTTTATCAACAATCTTTTCTTTCAGTTTACCAGAGACTCCCTGTTTTGTTTGTATTGCCTTTGGACAATTCCTGGCAATGTGACCAACCGTTTTACATTGAAAACAGGTTCTCATCTCTATCTTTTTCTGAGGAACACTTTTCTTCATTTCCTCTTGCTTCTTGGCAAGGAATTCTTTGTTGGTTGCTTTCTGAACACTTGCTCTTTTTCTTCTTCAGATGTTTTTACTGTAATAAAAAACAGTTTTTGGTTTATAAGTTTTCTCATTTTTATAATTTTTCGGTGGAATAAAACCTAGACCTTTCTTTTTGAAATTACCGTTATGGTTTGGTTTCTTTTGAAAACCTGAACGAGAACTGTAACCCATTTTCTTGTTTAATCTTTGTTGAACTCTTGAGGTGTAAGTTTTAGGTTTTTCAGAAAGATTTACATCTTTTATTTCAGAAGCATTAATTTCTGTAAGTTTGAAAACCTGTTTGATCATTTCAGTTTTAACACCTCTTATTGGAAAATTTTCATCAGAATATAATTTGTCAGAATCTTTCAAAGTATATGCTACTTTGATCGGTTCGTCATTCAAATTAGATTTTGATAACAAAAATTCTTTATCATAAACCCGTTTGTCCTTTTTGACTGTTGACTTTGACGTGTCGGACTCAGACTTTGACTCTGACTTGGACTCCTCCATTTCATCCTTTTCTAACACCTGATCTACCACTTTCTTTATTAACTCGGACTCATGATCAGTGTCAGATGATGTGAACGTGTCATCAATGTTTTCTGGCAAATTATCTGACGACTCAGACTCCCACTGTAAATTTGTTGCCTTTTTTACTCTTTCTGAATTTGGATTTCGAGGAGAATATCCATTTTCGACTGGGGGTGGACATTTGTTATAGACAACACTTGGTTTCTTACCAGAAATCTTCACTTCATCATCTTCTTTTGTTTCAGACTTCTTTTCTTCCGAAATCTTCTCTTCTTCAAACGTCTTCATTTTTTCTACAATGGGGTAAATCTTGTCAACACAAAAGTAGAACATGAGTAACTTTTTAATAATCTGTTAACTCTCTTGGTTTCTATTCTCTGAGTTTCCAGTTTCAACTCAAGCTCAGCACACTTTTCAGTGAAATAATTGACATCATTAAGCTGTCTCATGTATGCTCGTTTGAGTGTATTCATTGCTAGGGCTTGTTCATTGCTTGTCTCGTTATTCATAGCTTTGTTCAAGACATCATATGATTCTTTCAGCCTTTTGATGTTATGTAGCAATTCATTGTTTTGCTTTATCAGAGAATCACAGTTCATGCACTTTTCAGCAACTTTGACTTCATTAGCATCTGTTTTAATTTCAAACGCTGGAACTTCTTTGACTATTCTCACTTGAATTTCTTCTTCAACCTTTTTCTTTTTCTTTTTCTCAGCTTCAGCTTGTTTCATTTGCCTTTCTTCTTCATACTTCTTCCTTTTCTCAGCTTCAGCTTGTTCAAGTTTTCTGTATTTTTCTGCCCAATATTCATCAGTATAATCATTAATAACATGAGCAACAAAACCTTTAGCCAAGAATTCTTTGTCTGGACAATAATTGTCCCAGCTAAAACCTTCTGACAATTTTTCATCTTCTTGATCTACCAAGCATGCTTTGCTATCATTTAAAATGTATTTATCCCAATTGAATCCTTTTGATGAACTTCCATCATCTTGATTACCAACACAAGCTTTCTTTGAACTTTCAATTTCTTTCCTAGCATGAGCGGTTTGTGGTTGTTGTTATTGATATGGCTGTTGAGCAACTTGATGATAAATCGCCTTTCGATAGTAGTCATTGTTTCCAAAAGGATTTTGAGCTCCACTGGCTTCACGGTTTGTGCACTCTCTCTTGAAATGCCCCTTTTCCCTGCAACGAAAACAAGTGACTTTAGATTTATCAAAGCCTAAAGTTGAAACATTTGCATCGCGAAAATCATCTCTGCCTGTAATTTGTTTAAACTTTTCAGCTCGTCTCAACATGCTCGCCAAGCACCATTTTATATCCATCAATTCCATCTCCTCTGCATCAACTTGATCGTTATCCTTTTTTGTAAGCATTGGATTCCCGATCCTCCCTGCAACTAAACTACCATAAGATTTAAGCACTGTTACCAACAAAGACATATGGCTTTTAGCTACTTCCTCTGAATAATTTTGATCATTCTCGAGATTTAATGCAATGTTGCATTGAAGTACTTTGCCACTCTTTGTTGTTGAAAAATGTGGATCAAATGTTGGGAATGAAGTAAATCCTGTTTTGCTGCTTGAACCTTGAGATGAACTTTCAGAAGAACTTTTTGCATTAAAAGAGTTTCAACCTTTGGAGAGAAGTTGGTCTTCTCACTAACACCACTTTTGTAATATAATCCAATGTCTTGTTCTCCATCATAGTTCTTCACTCTAGCAATTTTCCTTTGTTCCATCTCTTGTGCTTCAAGATGTTTAATAACTCACTGAGCGTTAAATTTTTAAAATCTGTTTTATTCTTTAACATCATCAGATACGTTCCCCAAACATCATGTGGCAACGCATCAGCCAGCTTCTCAATTAACTCATCTTTATCTTTGTTGATGCCCAATCTAGTCATGTTTTTCAACAGGTTGCAATATCTTTCAATAATCTGCTTGGTGTTTTCATTTCTCAACCCTCTGAATAAATCAAATTCTTTCTTCATAAGCGACCTTTTGTTCTGCCTCATCTCAGTACTTCCAAGAAACTTTGCTTCTAATTCTGTCCATATCAAATGTGCACTTCCATAGTGTTGAAGTAAGATCAATATATCTTCTTTAATCGCTTGCTGTAACAAACTAACCATCATTTTCTCATCTTTGTACTTCTTTTTCTCATCAGCACCCAATTCTCTAATTGGTATTTTCTCTCTATTGTTCCTGAGTGGTCTAGCATATTGAATTTCTGTATGTTCTCATGCATCTAAGTAGTATGCTTCAACCCAGTTACCAAAACGTTCGAACCGTCCACTAAAATCATAAATGTCCATAAGCTTAGGTGGTTTTTGCATTGTCCCCGTTTCATTTTCAAGCAAAGTATTTTGAGCTAAAGTCATCGGACTAGCAAAGGCATTATAAAACTCGTTCTCCATGTTTCGTTTTGCAAAAGTTCATAATCAGACTGTTTCAAACGGAATTAAAATTTCAACCGGAATACCCTTTCAAGCGGAATTAACTTCTGGTGCAAAGTTACCCTTTCAAACGGAATCAGTTTTCAAACGAAATTAATCCTCTTTCAAGCGGAATCAGCTTTTCAAGCGAAATCAGTATGTTCTTCAAGCGGAATTAACTTTCAAACGGAATAACTCTTGGAGCGGAATCACCTTCAAACAAAATAGCTGTTTTCAAGCAGAATTAACTTCTATTTCAAACAGAATCAGTCACAAAGTGTAATTTCAAGCGAAATCACAAGGCAATTTCAAGCGAAATTATATCAATCTTTCAAACGAAATTACACTATCGGACTGTTTTTTCAAAAATTGATCAAGTTTTACTTCGAATTTGAGTCTGATTCTTTCTAGGGTTTGTTAAAACACTGTTACGCGTATGATGTGTAAAAATCAAGCCATTTTAACCGTGAAAAGTTGTTTAATTTAGAAAAGAAGGTGTAGAAATCAGAAAATGCAGCTGAAATGGTAAGAACTCTTCCTCCTGAGCTTTGATACCACTTGTAGGATCGTTTTACCGACCAAACGAGTCGATCAGAAGAGAACTTCACCAATACAAAAGGCGGAAACAGTTGTATCAGTGTTATTTCAGCTGAATTGCACGAGAAATCACTTTAAACTGTCTTTAGATTGATATAAGATCGATTATAATGTTGTAGACACTTCGGCAGAGCTTCGCTACCGGAATCAGAATCGTTACAAATGAATAGGCACACAAGGTATTTATAGGCGTGTTAATTCCGCTTGAAACGGCTTCAAACGAAATAGTGATTCCGCCCGGAATCACTCAAGCGGAATTACCATGTTGATTTCGCTTGAAATGACTCTGTGTCATTTCAAGCGGAATTACCCATAAACACACATTCTCGTTTTTCGTGCCCTGATCTATCTATTACAATACAAGACTCGATACAAGACGAAGTCGACAGACGTATGCACCAACAAACTTAATACAATATTTACGATAAACTCATGAAATCAAAACCCTCACGACGAATGACAAAGTATAGCCCGACTTCGGGAAGCACTTAAACATCCATCGGATAGGTTTCAATCGATCGGACATAGTATCGTAGCAGTGATCGAGTTATTACCCTGAAATCATAGCAGAGATTCGGTATTATGACTATTTTGAATGAAACAGTGTGTACGTAATGAAATTTTTTCGTCGAAATGATCAAACCATGCAAGTGCCAAACCCCTGCATCTTATACTGGATTTTGGCCCCCCTCGCGTGGCGCGCTGACGGGTGGTCCATAGGACAACCCTTAATGGTGTTAAACGATGAAATTATCCCTCACTTGATCGCGTAATTATCTTGAATTAGATGACTACGAATGCTTATGTTTCAGGTACAGTTCGGGAGCTAAAAAGGGTTAAAACGCAGCTTTGGATGGTTTGGAGATGAACGGGTCGTGCGTGGAAGGAACGAAGAAACAAAACACATGAATCAGGGCTCCACCGTAACACAGGCTCTAGCTACCGTAACATCTTGATGACCACCGTAATTTATGGTGGTACCGTAAATTACGGTGGAGGCGACGGATAACTTCGTAACTGCTCATTAAAACAGTTTTTTATGGTGTCTTTTGGGATTATCTCATCATTGGACGTTTTCTCTGAACATTGGGGGCGATTTTGGCTGGTTTTGCTTGGTTCCAAACATTTCTAAACAATTGGTTTGTGTTTTCGATTCGTATGAACATTAATCGTTGTGTGATGATGATGTACCAAGTCATGCGTCGCTAAACTTTTGGTGATCATCCTAGATGTAAGGTTTGCTTTTGAAACACTATGTTTGTGCTTGAATTTCTAGAATAATAACTTTGAATGTTTGTTTGAGTTATTATGGTGTTTGGATATTTGTTTGTAAATTGTTGATTATTATTTGATGTTAATCTAAACCATACGTTCTTAGTGCCGTTGGCAATCGAGATATCATGGGAGGGGTTAGGGTTGGATAATTGTCAATTGATCATCGAGTAACAACCTCGCATTTTATAATCTGAGTACTTAGTTCTCCTTCATCACAAACAGATAATCAAACATGAACCATGTCTATGTGGTTCTTTCTAGTTAAGCATAAACATTAGTGTGGATTAAAACCTGAAATCTAGGATGGTCGCTTGTTCCTAATCTGTTTACGAAACCAATCTTTGATTTGTAATTTAATTAGTTAATATTAGTTCTTACAACTAAAACAATCAACTCTTGAATTTTTAATTTCTGCAATTTTAGTTTAATTTTAGTTAAAGTGCAAAGCTATAAAATCAACGCATTTTCCACATACTCCCTGAGTTCGATACCCATTTACCACTATCTATAGTTGTTATTTGGATTAAATTTGCGTGTACTACGACAGCACGTCAAATTTTGGCGCCGTTGCCGGGGAGTAGTGCGCAACGTGTGTTGTTTTCGTTCTTTTTAAGTTTGTTATTTTTCTGGTTTACGCTAGGTGTGTTAGTGTGCAGGTATCTACAGGTGCATGCGTACTAGAAGCTCTCACAAGCTATCACCGTTGGCATTCGATCCAGAGATTGAACGAACATTAAGAGGAAATAGAATTTTGCTAAGAGAAAACAGAATCAGCGGTTCACCAACAACACCAACTACACCCATCACACCAATTCGATACATGGATCCACCACAACCACCACCCACTACGGGTGAACTTATACCACCTTTCATACCATCATCCACTCAACCTTCACCGAACACTACCATTCCAAATACCACTACCAATCCTATTACGCCTCACGATGCAACACCAACTAACACCACCCAACCCATTACCACTCAAGAAGAACCTACACTGACTTTTAACCCATTCTACTACGATTCCACCATTCACTCATTTCTTCCCAGTTTCAGGTCAATCATCCTCAACCTATACATTACCGCAAGGTCCAACTGTCATTCATGCTACTTCTACATTTAGACCATCGAACCAGGCGGGTTTTCAATATTCGACTCTTCCGTTTGGGCAATCTTCGGGTATAGGGGGAGATGGATATGAGGAAGGATATGAAGATTTTGAGGGTTATGATGAAGACGGTTATGCTTATGGGGGTGATGGTGATCAAGGAGACTTTGGTTATGTGCAAGCCCAACCTCAAGGGATGGCAGGTGTTGGTGGAATGCCACAACAACAATAACAACAACAACTAATACCACAACATATTCGGCCAAGGCCACAAGGGCTACCAATGCAACGCCCTACACCATTGCAACAAGTTCGACCACAGAATGCACAACCACAATTCCAAAGGCCAATTCAACACCCACCGATGCCACAACAACAATTTCAACAACCATTCGCACCACAAGGGCATATACCAAGACCAATGGGTCCTATTCGTCCAAGGGGTCGGTTGGGTGTCCCAAGAAGGCATCTTAGAGAACATGCGAGAGGCATTGAAGCGCATTTTAGGCCGGTAATTACTCACAACCCTTCACCGGTGGTTATTCCTCACAACAATCAAGGAAGAACTTTTGAAGTAAGGACCAATTCCTTACAAAGTTTGCCGAAATATAAAGGGCTAGCAACAGAGGAGCCTTATTTCCATTTGGAGGCCTATGACTCAATTTGCAATACTCTTGGGAGTCAAGGTTGTTCGGCCGATGATGTCAAGTTAGTCTTGTTTCAATTTTCGTTGGAGGATAAGGCAAAGAAGTAGTTCTATACTTTGCCTTTAGCATCTATTTACACTTGGGCGGAAATGCAACAAATTTTCCTAGATGAATTTTACACCGCTCAAAAGACCAATGATGCTAGGAAGGGGTTGAGGAGTTTCCAACAACAACAAGGTGAAATGTTTCATGAGGCCTTTGAGCGTTTCAACATGATGATCAAGAATTGCCCTCATCATGGAATTGAACTTTGGGAGTTGATGAATGATTTCCACGAGGGGTTAAGTGCTGAAGATGCTCGCGACTTAATGTCTATTACTGGTGGCACTTTTGGTATGAACTATGAGCAAGACGATTGGGAGTCTTTGGAGCAAATGGCAATTACATCAAAGAGGAAAGCTCAAGCATCAAGGAGAGCATGACCGGCCGTTACTCGAACACAAGTGCATGCGGTTGATTATGGTAATGTTCAAACCTCTAATCAAATTTATGATGTTTGTGTTATTTGCAATGAAATAGGTCATGCGGCTAAAAATTGCCAAGGAGTGGTGAAAGGGCAATATGAAGAAGTTTATGCGGTACAAGGTCAAGGAGGGGGTGGTAGAAACTACAACATGAATTCTAACACGTACCACCCCGGATTGAGGAACCACCCAAATTTTCGGTATGGGAACCCTTCAAATCAAGCTAACCCGAACTTTCAAGGTAGCCAAGGTAACTTTGATTCGCGCCAACCTTACAACAATCAGAGTGGATATCGAGGTGGGAACAACCAAGGGTATCAAAAGAAATATCAAACGGGTCAAGAACAAGGGGGGTCTTCGGGTGGAAACGAGATGATGAAAATGTTAAAAAGTATGCAAGCGGAGATGCAAAAACAGAACCAACTCGATGAAGTTCGAATGCAAAAGGATGAGGTTCGTGACAAGAGCATCCAATCACTAACAACCCAAGTGGGTCAATTGGCAACCGATGTGGCGGAATTGAAGAAGAGCAAAGGTCAACTTCCTAGCGATACCAAGGTAAATCCTTCACATGGTTCGTCACGAGGTAATGTTAATGTTCATCATGTTAGTGTTTTAAGAAGTGGCAAAGAATTTAAAGCAAATTTGTCACCGGGTTTGGTCGAGGGGGTACTTGAGGATGTCACGGGTAATGAAAGTGACGATGATGATGTTCCACCGGTTACACCTAAAGAATCAAATGTTAAAAAACTGGGGTTGGGTGAAAACGAAAAAAGTAAAAAAAAAGTGAAAAAGTTGAGGGTGAACCAAGTCAAGTCCCGTTTCCATCGGCTTTACTTGACCCGGGAAAGAAAAATTTTATTGCATCAAGAGGTCCCCAAAAAGAAGAATTGTGGGACATGTTTAAACAAGTAAAAAATTAATCTTCCACTCCTTGATGCAATAAAACAAGTACCCGCTTATGCTAAATTTCTAAAGGAATTATGTACACAAAAAAGGCAACAAAAGAAAAAAAATGCCTAAGCGGGTGGATTTAACCGGGCAAGTGAGTGCAGTTTTGAATGGGGAGCTTCCTCCTAAGCTCCAAGATCCGGGTACGCCATTAATTAACATTCAAGTTGGTAATTTTCAAATGGCAAAGGCGTTACTAGATCTTGGAGCCGGAGTTAGCATTTTACCGGGGGGCTTATATGACCAATATGATTTTGGTCCGTTAGCTAGGGTGGAGACAACGGTTGTTTTAGCCGATTTGTCTCATAAGCTACCTCGGGGGATGGTTCAAAATGTAATTGTTAAAATTGATGAGTTCTATTACCCGGTTGACTTTTTAGTCTTGGACTACTCGTCCGCGGACCCAAAACAACAACAAAATGTAATTTTGGGTCGGCCATTTTTGAGCACCGTGCATGCTATGATCGATTGTAGATTTGGTACAGTCGATATGACTTTTGGGAATCGAAAAATGCGCTTGAATGTTTTTACTAACAATTCTAATGCTAATGGTGTTGATGAGTGTTTCATGGCAGATTTAGTTGACGGATGCAACCCGCATGAGTACGAGGAGGATGGTATGTATGTTTGCTTGTGTGATTTTTCTGAATAGGTACATGCTTATGCATTACGGGTTAAAGAGGAAAAATAGGATGCCATGGCCTTGAAAGAAGGTCGACCGCAATGGACTCACCAATTCGAAGGCTTACCGGTGGAAATTAGCTCGCGTACAAAACCATCACTAGAAGAACCACCGAAGTTGGAACTCAAAGACTTGCCGAGCCATTTGAAGTATGTTTTCTTATGGGATAATGACACTCTACCGGTCATTATTGCCTCTAATCTAGAGTTGGCACAAGAGCAAGCATTGTTGGAAGTTTTGAAAGAAAACAAAGGAGCTATTGGATGGACGATTGCCGATCTCAAAGGAATTAGTCCATCAATCGTCATGCACAAGATTATTACCACCGAAGATGCAAAACCAACACGAGAAGCTCAAAGGCGATTGAATCCGAACCTAAGGGAGGTAGTAAAAAAAGAGGTAATCAAATGGTTGGACGCGGGAATCATCTATCCGATTTCGGATAGTGCTTGGGTGAGTCCCACCCAAGTTGTGCCTAAGAAGGCCGGCATTCAAGTAGTCAAAGATGAAAACGGTGAACAAATTGCCACCCGACCGGTCACCGGGTGGCGTGTATGTATTGACTACCAAAAGTTGAATGCCGCCACTTCTAAGGACCATTTCCCGTTGCCTTTTATTGACCAAATCATTGAAAAACTGTCGGGTCAAAAGTACTACTGTTTTTTGGATGGGTATTTGGGTTACAATCATATAGCAATACACCCGGATGACCAACACAAGACCACCTTCACTTGTCCATATGGCACCTTTGCCTTTCGGCGAATGCCATTTGGCTTGCGCAATGCACCGGCAACTTTCCAACGATGTATGATGAGTATCTTCTCGGACATGGTTGGAGAGTCGCTTGAAGTATTTATGGATGACTTTTCCATTTTTGGCACTAGTTTCGAATCTTGTCTCAACGAATTACAAAAAGTTTTAAAAAGATGTGTTGAGAAAAATTTAGTGCTTAGTTGGGAGAAAAGTCATTTTATGGTGCAAGAGGGGATTGTGTTAGGCCATGTGATATCGGAAAGGGGGATGGAGGTGGATAAGGCAAAAATACGGGTAATAGCATCTTTGCCACCTCCGAAAAATGTTAAGGGTGTAAGGTCATTTTTGGGACACGCGGGGTTCTATAGACGTTTCATAAAAGGTTTTAGCGTTATCACCAAACCTTTATGTAACTTGTTATTAAAGGATGTCCCATTTGATTTTACTAATGAGTGTATGCAAGCTTTCACTGTTTTGAAGGAACACTTGGTCAAAGCTCCTATTTTGCAACCACCGGATTGGTCAAAGCCGTTCGAGATCATGTGTGATGCAAGCGACACTACTATTGGTGCAGTTTTGGGTCAACGGGTTGATAAAAAGCCGGTGGTGATTTACTATGCAAGCAAGACTTTATCCGAAGCGCAACTTAATTACACCACAACCGAAAAGGAGTTATTAGCGGTGGTGTATGCTTTGGATAAGTTCCGTTCGTATATTTGGGGGAGCAAGGTGGTGGTTTATTCGGATCATAGTGCGGTCCGATATTTGATGGAGAAAAAGGACGCGAAGCCTCGTTTGATACGGTGGGTATTGTTATTACAAGAGTTCGATTTAGAAATCCGAGACAAAAAGGGAAGTGAGAACGTAGTGGCGGATCACTTGTCTCGGATTCCGGTGGAAGGGATTGATGATGTTAGTGAAATAAACGAAAGGTTTCCCGACGAGCAACTCCTAGCCGTATCCACTTTCGTTGCACCGTGGTATGCTCATTATGTAAATTACTTAGCCACGGGTGCCATCCCAAGTCATTGAACCAAGAAGCGACGACAACAATTTATGGTTCAAGTGAAGCAATACATTTGGGATGAGCCGGATCTTTTCAAGATAGGGCCGGATCAAGTTATTCGGAGATGTGTGCCCGAAACGGAGGTGTTGGAAATCTTGACTCATGCTCACTCATCCGCATGTGGAGGTCACTTTAGTGGGAATAAAACGGGTTACCGGGTTCTCTCATGTGGGTTTTATTGGCCCACAATTTTCAAAGACGCGTGTGAGTTTGCAAGAAATTGCATTAATTGTCAAAAGATGGGAAGCATATCGAAGAGGGATGAGATGCCATTACAACCAATCTTGGTTGTCGAAATTTTTGATGTATGGGGTATTGACTTTATGGGTCCCTTCCCGAATTCGAATGGTTTCCTATATATTTTGGTAGCGGTGGATTACGTCTCAAAGTGGATTATTGATATTACAACATGAACAAACGACCATTCGGTTGTTTGTAAATTTGTTCAATCAAACATCTTCTCTCGTTTTGGTATCCCACGTGTTATTATAAGTGATGGTGGTTCGCATTTCAAGAACTTTAATTTCGGGAAATTATTGAAGAGGTATAGCATGAATCACCGGATTACCACACCTTACCATCCGCAAACGAGTGGACAAGTCGAAGTGTCCAACCGTCAAATCAAAGAAATCCTCATGAAGACGGTTAGAACGGATAGGAAGGATTGGTCGAGCAACTTGGATGATGCGTTGTGGGCATACCGAACGGCCTATAAAACTCCGATTGGCACAACACCTTACCGGATGGTTTATGGAAAGGGTTGTCACTTGCCAATGGAGTTAACGCATTGGGCACATTGGACAATCAAGACGGTAAATGAGGATTATTATGAGGCGGGAAAGATGAGAAAGTTGCAATTAAGTGAGATCGAAGAGATTAGAGACGAGGCGTATGAGTGTGCATCGTCTTACAAAGACAAGCTCAAGAAGGTACATGATGCGAAGTTGAGGAAGAAAACCTTTGAAGTGGGTCAAAAGGTTTGGTTGTACAATTCAAGACTCAAGATGTTTGGGGGCAAGCTTAAAAGCAAATGGATGGGCCCGTATGTCGTTCGGCGAGTTGGGAGGTTTGGTGATGTAGATATCCAAGATGAGCAAACAAATAAACAACAAACGGTGAATGGCCATAGGTTGAAGCCATACTTGGAGGGGAACGACATCAACAACTTGGAGCTTGATAAAGCGGGGTACATTCTACGCCCGGTCGATGAGGAACAACCATGAGAGGCCCAGGTTTGGTTGTGTAAATAGTTAGCATTTCATTTTGTTTGTTTTGTATAGGTTGCACATTTACCGTACTCGCTTGAAGCTTGTATTTGAAACAAGTGTGGGGACATTCGGGTCACGAATTGCTCTAACGTTGTGTTGAGGACAACACGGGACTTTCGAGGGGGTAGGGTAATTTTTACATGTTTTTGAAAAATTTTAAAAACACAAAAAAATCTAAAAAACTGAAAAAATCTAAAAAAAGGTACTCAAAAATCGCATTTTTCAGCAATTCAGAAATGCCCAGGTACCACCGTAAGTTATGGTGGTACCGTAATTTACGGTGGAGGGCAAAGGTGTTGGGGCTTTACGGTGAAAACCCCCTGAGTTACGATGGAAATATTGTGCCAGTAGACACCGTAATTTACGGTGTCCACCGTAAATTACGGTGGACCTGGCAAGTTGAAGGATCGATCCGGGTTCTGCATATATATAAAAAATAATAATAATAATAATAATAATAACAACAACAACGATCGGTCACGTGAACACACCCTATCCACTCCTTTTCCCTCATGCTTCCCTCACCACTAACATCATCTATCACTTTCATCTAAGACCCACAAGATCTTCAAACTCCATAACCTTCTTCAACCTTCAATCCTTCCTAACTCTCTCAATTCTTAGCCAAATCAAGTGAAATCTAGGTCTAACTTGGCTAATTTTTCACATACTTTCTGATTTTGAGAAGAGATTTGCGAAAAAATGAAGCTTTCGGGTCCAAATCACAAACCCTAGGTCCGAAAAATTTTGGGGGTTTTTGAAGTTATTGTTTCATTTGTGTGCTAGCATCTTCAAACAAAGGTATGGAAGTTTATTTGTTGTATTTTGATGATACATTATGAAGATTGAGGATGTTTTTTATATTTGTTCATACCCACTTGCTTGTTCTTAGATTTTGTCATAAAAATGGTTACTTGAACATTGCTATGGTTGTAGATGTAGGATTGATGGTAAAGTAGTGAACTTTTTGGGAATCTCTACATTGTAGAGACACCATGCCCAATTTTTTAAAAAGATTTATAAACTCTTGGTTCACTAGCATCTACAACCATAGTAACAAGCAAGTGTGGGGATATTTTGGAGAAAAGGGTCTAATTTTGTTGTGTTTGGTTGTGTTGTTTGCCTTAATATGTGTAGGAAAATGGTACGAACGAAGGAAAAAGCCGAAGCAAGTTCGTCTTCTTCGTCTAAAGATAAGGGCAAGCAACCGGAACAACAACCGAGAAAGAGGCAATATTTGGGTCGAGTTGATGAAAGTGAAAGCGAGGATGAAGAAATGGAGTTGGACCCGGCTGAAAAGCCAAGATGGGAGTCGGGTCCATTGGATGACCAACCGGAATATTGGCAACCGACACTCTTTCACGACAGTATGAATCGATTGAAAAACAGGGCTGCCACATTTATTTGTGAGAGGGAAGTTCGTGAAGTGGAATTTAGCCCGTTTGGTGTGTTTGCCAAATTCCGAGCTCTAGGATGGGAATCGGCACTTAGTTGTTATGATAAGGATAGCAAGAACTTGTACATGACCGAAATTCAAGAATGGATGGCAACCCTCAAATGCAACACATACGACAAGCCATCGCAAATGAAGTTGATAGGTGAAGTGAATGGGATTCCGGTAGAGATGTCTTTTGACACATTGAAGAAATTGGGAAAGTACGACACTCTACATGCTCGTGATTACATGATTCCTAGTCTTGATGACCTTCTGGTAAAACCGGAGAAGCACGCCCATTGGAATGATATGCTAGCAGCATTGTTTTTGCCCGGTACTTACAGTGGCGTTTTATACCGGAGAAACTTGAAGATAGAAGCAAAGTTGTTGCTAGCGATCTGCATTTTAAATGTCATTCCGCGAAGGGGGGATAAGGAGCAAGTGAGGTACTCGGAAGTACCCGTCCTCTATTCGCTAATCAATGGGTCTCCGCGTTTTCCAATCCGATATTTGATAATGAATCACCTCTGGATTTGCCGAAACAAGTTGGGAAGAGATATTATCCCATATTGCCAAATTATCACGGGATTAATGAAGCAGCAAAAAGCAATCACATCAGAGGATAAAGGGGCAGCAAAAAGGCATCAGCCTTTTACTTTAAACAAGTTGGGGATTGGTTGGACTTACACGCAATCGGAGAGGTATCATAAGCTCAAGTCAGAAGGGCAGAGATGGAGAGCATTAAAGGTGGGTGCAAGAGATCTTCTACCGGGTGAAGAAGATGAATTGGAAAGTGATGCGGAAGCCCCAAGTGGGGATGATGATTATGCAGACGAGCCGCATGGTGGTGAGAATGTGAATGTAGACCAAGGGGGCCTAGGTAGGGGTTATGGTGGTGCCTTTTATGATTATACGGAGCGTTCTTATGAGCCGAATTAGGCTTACAATGGCACTATGCAAGAGGTTATCGAGAACCAACGTCCTCCGACACCTGTTTTTTAGTCATGGTCGGGTTCGGAGCGGACGTTATTTGATCAACACACGATGATGAGTGCAAGCGTGGAGCGGTCTTTGAAGCATAACTTCGATCGTCAAGAGGCGTGGAATCGCACACACGCGTATTCTCATGAATTGGAAATGAATAGTCGATACAATGATGACCAATCAAGAAGAATGCATGCAGATTGGCACACCAGGCGGCCGGTGGTTGTGGATCCACAACATGTGGATTATGCGTCTCTACCACCATACGATGGTAGTATATCGTATCCGACCCCGCCGCTCCATCATTCACAATGGATCGACCCGCGCCAACAAGAAGGAGCTCCGCAACAAGGTGGGAGTAGTAGCGGTACATTTGCATTTGGAGAATGGAATGACATGATGTCTTCCATTTTTGGGCCTCCGCAACCACGCTATTACTAGTCAGGTCGTGTTCCTTCCTTGTATATTTTGTGAATATTTATTTAGTTTGATATGTTTATGGTCGGGCGGTTGGGTGGTGTATGTTTGTGATGTTTTGTTTGGGGTGGAAGTTGGCGGTGTGATGTTTTAAAAGAAGAAAAATATAAAAAAAATATAAAATGAAAAAAATGCCAAAAAGAAGTTTGTCGTTTGAGTTTGTAAACTTTTGGGTGATGTTAAGGATGTTTAGCGATCAAAGCCTCCTAAAACCATACATTGGGGTCAATGTATCCCAAGTGTGGGGATGGGGGAAATTTTTGAAGATTTTGAAAAAAAATTTAAATCAAGCGAAACAATGTGAGAATTTGAACAACCTAGATTAACCCCAAATGATGCTCCGGCAACCCTGAATATCTTTTATTCTTGGTGAGAGTTGAAGCCACACATATAAATAAATAATGTTTGTCTTTGATGAGAGTGGCTTCGGGTGGGGGTGCATTAGAACTTGTGCCTTGATACGGTTTGAATCCTTAGTTGGATATGAATGCGAAAAGGATAAGGGCATTTAGGTAGCCTCGTCTTTAGTGTGTGCGAGTGTGGGATTTGGGGGGGTTGGACCTCATAAATTATATATATGAGCATGGTTGCGAGAGGGGCGGGGGTTTGGACATTTAGTTGCCCAATTTTGTGCCTAAAAGCCTATCGTTTGTTACCCCCTAGCTAGTTACCTAAAAATTTACCCAACTTGACCCGGTTTTATAGTGTTAGTGATTGTTTAGTAGTATGTAATTTTATTTGATGTTATTTTGAATGTTGTTAAAAAAAAGAGAGAGAAAGCAATGAAAAATGAAAAAGAAGTGATGTTTAGTTATCTTGTATATAGTAGTTAAGTTTGATAGTTGTTTCTTTGTGTAGTAAAAGACCGGGTCAAGTTTTCACCACTTCATATATATTCCATTTCATACCCGTACACCTAGCCACGTTACAACCTTAAAAAGCCCCTTTGATTTGCATTCATGTTTGGCACGTGTTAGGAGAAGGATCGATTTAGGTACAAGCCTATAGTTGTGCAACCGCCCATTAGCCTTTGTGTGTCTAGCTTACAATTGCTAGTGCTTACCTGTTACCGAGAGGAGAGACATAGCGAGGGGTTCGTTATTTTGGGTGTTAAAAAGGGATTAGTAAAAGGACAACATGTTTCAGCTTGGTTTACATTGATCGCTTGTTTTGAAAACGGTTTGATGAGTTGCTTGGGACAAGCAACGGTTAAGTGTGGGGATGTGACGCGTGGTCCATAGGACAACCCTTAATGGTGTTAAAAGATGAAATTATCCCTCACTTGATCGCGTAATTATCTTGAATTAGATGACTACAAATGCTTATGTTGCAGGTACAGTTCAGGAGCTAAAAAGGGTTAAAACGCAGCTTTGGACGGTTTGGAGATGAACGGGTCGTGCGTGGAAGGAACGAAGAAACAAAACACATGAATCAGGGCTCCACCGTAAATTACGGTGGCCACCGTAATTTACGGTGGCCCTGAAACATGCCTAATCTCCACCGTAACACAGGCTCTAGCTACCGTAACATCTTGATGACCACCGTAATTTACGGTGGTACCGTAAATTACGGTGGAGGCGACGGATAACTTCGTAACTGCTCGTTAAAATAGTTTTTTATGGTGTCTTTTGGGATTATCTCATCATTGGACGTTTTCTCTGAACATTGGGGGCGATTTTGGCTGGTTTTGCTTGGTTCCAAACATTTCTAAACAATTGGTTTGTGTTTTCGTTTCGTATGCACATTAATCTTTGTGTGATGATGATGTACCAAGTCATGCGTGGCTAAACTTTTGGTGATCATCCTAGATGTAAGGTTTGCTTTTGAAACACTATGTTTGTGCTTGAATTTCTAGAATAATAACTTTGAATGTTTGTTTGAGTTATTATGGTGTTTGGATATTTGTTTGTAAATTGTTGATTATTGTTTGATGTTGATCTAAACCATACGTTCTTGGTGCCGTTGGCAATCGAGATATCATGGGAGGGGTTAGGGTTGGATAATTGTCAATTGATCATCGAGTAACAACCTCGCATTTTATAATCCGAGTACTTAGTTCTCCTTCATCACAAACAGATAATCAAACATGAACCATGTCTATGTGGTTCTTTCTAGTTAAGCATAAACATTAGTGTGGATTAAAACCTGAAATCTAGGATGGTCGCTTGTTCCTAATCTGTTTACAAAACCAATCTTTGATTTGCAATTTATTTAGTTAATATTAGTTCTTACAACTAAAACAATCAACTCTTGAATTTTTAATTTCTGCAATTTTAGTTTAATTTTAGTTAAAGTGCAAAGCTATAAAATCAACACATTTTCCACATACTCCCTGAGTTCGATACCCATTTACCACTATCTATAGTTGTTATTTGGATTAAATTTGCGTGTACTACGACAGCACGTCAAGCGCCAGGCCCTCCTGGTCCCTGCGCATGGCGCGACGGCTACCCTTTTAGGATAGGATAGCCTCGTGTCATGTATAGCCTAAGTGAGTCAACAATTTCGATAACTACGTGTTTTGAAGCCTTTTTAGAAGGATAATTATGATGGGGGATACCCCCCTTGAGTTTTAGGGGGTCCTGATCCTAGTTTTGACTGTTTTGAAAATTTACGGGTCGTGCCATACCACTAGGGGGTCTCAATTAGGGTTTCCTAATGTGCATTATTAAAATAAGGAATAATAATTTTGGCAAGGGTTGTTACATTACATGCTTCGCCCGTTACGTGATACATGTTGGTTATGCGTAAACGTTTTTTCTACTATATGATATGCAAACTTGTGTACTCACCTTTACATTTTAGGTATTGACTTTATTTTAACGTATGTGACAGGTTAAGTGGATATTAAGATGAATCAAGTTAGGAAGTCTAGAAACCCACCGAATAAAAATTAGAGTTGTCGGAAGGGAACTGTTTTTGAGACTGATATTTGTAATAACTGTTTTGCTTTATATATTTAATAGTATGGGATATTGAACGTTAAATATATTGTCATTAATAGTTGTTATGGATTCTCATGAACAATCTGTTTCGCTCAGTGCCACGCCCAAATGATTCCGCCATCGATTGGGGTGTGACAGATTGGTATCAGAGCCATAACTACAGGGAATTAGGTCGAGTCATGTAGAATTGACCTAGTCTATAGTCTAAATACCAACAGACCTGCTTCGTGCGAACCTAGTAGGGGTTCCGTACGAACCCACTATAGTTACTCTCGATTCGAACTCATAAAAACTACATCTTTGTGCGAACACGCATACTACAGTTTCGTGCAAAGGAAGCCTTTCCTAAGGTTGAAAACGCATATTGCCTTTCCTAAGGCTGACATGATACACACGTTTTCGAAAACACTCGCATAACACAAACGAGTGATTGAGTCAAGATTAGGTGTGAAAACCAGGAACTCACGATAAGATCACCCACTTTACGCGTATTTTTACTCTCAGCACGAGAACTTTCGTTGAGTTAGGAGTGACATCCACACCTCAACAGAAATCTCCCCCTCTCTATCTATTGGAACTCTCAAATCCTTTTTGGTGAATGAGTGTCCTGGGGCAAGGTTGTTAAGTTAGGGGTGAAACCCGCATCTTAATGACCAGTTCCACTCCCTACTTTGATTTTACAAACTCTCACCAAAGTCTCGACTGTTCTGACGACGCGAGTCATATAGTAACTGGAAGGATGAGTGTCGTTCACCATGTTTCGGTGAGAGCACAGTCTATTATGCCAAAGAGTGTCCTTGAGGTCGTTGTGAATAGCTGAATCACTTTGGTTAGTTGATGTCTAACACCCAAGACACTCTATTTTTCGATTCAAATCCATTAATCGCCGATTTTACGTGTTATTGATTTTATGCGTTTATATGTTTATATCTTTCGATTTTGGATATTTTACGCTTATTCGCTTTTCGCTTCCCGCCGCAAAGTAAAGCACAGTAACACGCCACTCCCGCAATCTAAAACGCTAACTAATCGCGAACAAACTAAGAAGCCTCATACGCTACGCTACTCTACTCGCTATACTACTCGCTACACTACTCGCTACGCAACTCGCTATCGCTCGCAACTCTCAACCGCGCTACGCGAACCTTGTGATGTAGGTGAATACGTGCAAAATATGTAGGTGAATACGTGCAAAATATGTGATTATGTGGATTACGTGCTCCTGTGTGCTTATGTGTATACGTGCCTATGTGGTTTATGTGCCTACGTGTTTATGTGCCTATGTGGTTTATGTGCCTACGTGTTTATGTGCCTATGTGGTTTATGTGCCTACGTAATGGTAATAATAATAAAAAAGGATGTTTTACGAATGCTAAACTTTTCAAAGCCCGATATAATCGAATCTCGTCTAACTCATATAACGACGTCTACAGCAGAATCTGCAACCGACAATGTCATCATTTGGATCGCATACTCAATGTGCTGCTCGATGAAACCATGCTGAAAAGCGTATTGCTTCACTCGTGGCCAAGGAAATGGCTAAAGTCATACCTCAGATTGTCAGTGAAATCAACGAGGTCAGCAGTAAATCCTCTGTTGAAGCGAAGAGTGACGCACCTCGAGCACTTCTTAGCTTTAAGCAATTCAAAGCCTGCGGTCCTGCAGACTTCGCTGGTGAATACGGACCCAGTGCTATGTTCCAGTTGTTTGACTCTATCGAAGTCACCTTCAGGCAAAGCGGATGCCCAGAAAATCTGTGTACTGTGAATGCTATTGGAGTCTTTCAGTCCAGGGCTCTGGATTGGTGGACTGCTAAGCGCAACAGGCGCGATAACGATGCAGCTCATGGCCATTCTTGGGAGGAACTCATGGAGCTTATGATGAAGGAGTTCTGTCCTCCGCATGAAGTTCAAAAGCTGGAAAACGAATTCTTGCATATCAAGCAGAAGGAGGTAACAACGCTGGTCTCACCTTTCGTTTCAAGCAGCTGAGTATTATCTGTCCTAGTCAGGTGGCTACGCCTGATATGACAATCAAGAAGTATATTCGAGCTCTCCCCGACTGTGTAGTTGACTTTGTTCAGGCAGCTAAACCCACTACTATTGAGGAAACTTACCAGCTAGTAGCCGAGATCAACGATAAGCGAGTCTTAGCCGGGTATTTCAAAACCTCAACCAAGAGTCTCAATCAAGCAACTGCTACTCCCGCTACCGACACTGCAACATCACAAGTTTCAAAGTCTTCACGCCAGAATCGCAAGCGAAAGGATAACAACAACAAGATTATGCTACTACCACCGCTCCTCTCAACGTTGTCCCCGTACAACCCAGCAACCAGAACCGTCAAGCTACTGTCACCAACGTACCACCTGCTAAGCGTGCGTATACTGGTGTTCATCCTTTGTGTCCAACTTGAACCTACCTTCACCCTGCAGGGGTGAATTGTCGTTTCTGTGCGATGGGCATTTCACTGCAAACTGTCGTTCAGGCCCACGTCAGCAAACTGCTCAAGCTATTCCAGCACCACCAGCTCCACTCCCTGCTCCTCAGGTCAACCAAGCAGCTCCTGCAACCGCTGTTCATGCACGATATTGTTACTCTTGTGGTGACCCGAATCATTTTGCTAATGTCTGCCCACTGTGTGTGGTGAAACAAGAACCACAGCAGCAACCACCACAGCAACAACAACAGCAACCTCAATAATAGCAGCAGCTGCTGCAACCACAACAAGCAGCCCGTAGAAGAACCTTCAAAATCAACGTCCGCCAGGCTCAGACTGACAATAATGTTGTCAATGGTACGTTCCTTGTTAACGGTATTTATGCTTTGTGTTTATTTGATACTGGAGCCGATAACTGTTTCGTGTCGTTTGAATTCGAAAAGCTCCTAAAACGTAAACGCGCTAATCTCCCGATGGCCTTCGACGTAAAAATTACCACCGGAAGAACCGTCACCGTCAGTTCCGTACTCCGTGATTTTACTCTCGAACTCAACAATCACGCCTTTCCAATCGATCTCATTCCTATGAAACTTGGTAGTTTCGATGTCATAGTAGGCATGGATTTTCTTCGTGAAAATCGTGCTGAAGTTGTTTATTTCGAAAAGATGATTCGTTTCTCTCTTTCTAATGGCGACCAATTATGTGTTTATGGCGAAGTATCCTTGAAAGAACTGAAACTTATGTCATGTATTCAGGCAAGCAAGTATCTCCGCAAGGAATACTTGGCTTTCTTAGCCCACATTGTAGTAGCGGAGGAGGAAAAGAAGCCGAAGGAAAAGGTACTTGTGGTTCATGATTTTCCTAACGTGTTTCCTGACGATTTACCCGGTCTACCCCCGACTCATGATATCGACTTTCGTATCGACCTTATTCCTAGAGCTAACCCTGTTGCTAAAGCCCCTTACCGTCTCGCACCCTCCGAAATGCGTGAACTTTCTAGTCAACTCCAGGAATTACTTGATAAAGGCTTCATACGCCCTAGCACATTGCCATGGGGCGCACCTATCCTTTTCGTGAAAAAGAAGGATGGATCGTTCCGAATGTGCATCGATTATAGGGAACTCAATAAGCTTACTATCAAGAATCGCTACCCTCTACCCCGAATCGACGATTTATTTGATCAACTGCAAGGTGCTACGTGTTTCTCTAAGATCGATCTACGTTCTGGTTATCATTAACTACGTATTCAGGAGCAAGACATCCCTAAAACCGCTTTTTGTACCCGTTTTGGCCATTACGAATTCGTGGTCATGCCTTTTGGTCTCACAAACGCACCCGCGGTCTTCATGGATTTGATGAACCGTGTGTGTAAACCCTTTCTTGATCGCTTCGTCATTGTGTTTATCGATGATAATCTTATCTATTCAAAGTCGAGAGCCGAACACGCGCATCATCTTCATTTAGTTCTCAAGCTTCTCTAAGGGAATCGCCTCTACACCAAATTCTCCAAGTGTGAATTTTGGCTCGAGGAGGTTCAATTCCTCGGTCACATCATTAACAGTCAAGGTATTCACGTCGATCCCGTGAAGATTGAAGCAGTTAAGAGTTGGATTACACCAAAAACCCCGTCCGAAGTTCGTTTTTTTCTCGGATTGGCGGGTTATTACCGTCGATTTATCGCTGACTTCTCTAAAATCGCTGTTCCTCTCACCTCTTTGACGCATAAAGACAAGCCTTTCGTCTGGGAAACCGAACAAGAGGATGCCTTTCAAACTCTTAAGCGTATGCTTTGCAACGCTCCCGTACTCGCGCTATCCGATGGAAACAACGACTTTGTTGTTTATTACGATGCCTCTAACCTAGGTCTTGGTTGTGTTCTTATGCAACAAGACAAGGTTATCGCTTACGCGTCTCGCTAACTCAAGGTCCATGAGAAGAACTATACAACCCACGATCTCGAACTCGGGGCAGTTGTTTTTGCGTTAAAGATATGGCGACACTACCTGTATGGTACCAAGTGTACGGTCTTCACCGACCATAAGAGCCTACAACACATCTTGAACCAGAAAGAGCTAAATATGCGCCAACGCAGATGGGTCGAACTTCTCAACGACTACGACTGTGAGATACGCTACAACCCAGGCAAAGCAAACGTCGTCGCTCTTAGCCAACGAAGCTATTTACATAGTGTTCGTAAAGTTCAAGCCCAACACGACCTCGAAGCCCTCATTCGCGACGCTCAACACGCTTGTTTTCTCGAGAACACCTTGAAGGAAGAAAGAGTCCTTGGAACCGAAAATCAACTAGTGAATAAACCGAATGGTATCTTTCATTATCTCGACCACATTTGGATACCTAGTCACAATAATCTCCGAGAGATTTTGCTGACTGAAGCCCACAAATCCCAATATTCTATTCACCCTGGTGCCGACAAGATGTACCAAGACCTCCGTGCCAGGTATTGGTGGCCAGGAATGAAGAAGGATATCGCTCTCTATGTTTCGAAATGCCTAACTTGCTCAAAAGTTAAGGCCGAATACCAACGACCCTCTGGCTTACTCGAACAGCCCGAAATCCCGATGTGGAAATGGGAGAGTATTGTCATGGACTTCATTACGAAACTCTTTCGCACGCCATCAGGTCACGATAGCATTTGGGTTATCGTTGATCATCTTACGAAATCCGCCCACTTTTTATCGATACGAGAAGATTACAAGGTAGAACGATTAGCACGAATCTATACCGATGAAGTCATTTGTTGACATGGGACACCTTGTGACATCATCTCTGACCGCGATGGTCGATTTACCTCGCGTCTCTGGGAGACATTCCAATCTGTTATCGGTACAACACTTAATCTCAGTACCACATTCCATCCCCAGACCGACGGTCAGACTAAACGCAGGATCCATACCTTTGAAGACATGCTTCGTTCGTGCGTTATAGATTTTGGTGGTAATTGGGATTCGCATTTACCTTTAGTAGAATTCTCATACAACAACAGTTATCACGCTAGTATTCAAATGGCACCCTTTGAGGCATTATATGGTAGAAAATGTCGATCGCCTATTGTATGGCACGAGATCGGAGACGCTCAAATCACCGGTCCTGAGTTGTTACAAGAAACGACTGACAAGATCCTCCAAATACGAGACAATCTCTTGAAAGCTCGGAGTCGTCAAAAGAGTTACGCCATAAAGGCCGCAAGCCCCTTGAGTTTGAAGTTGGTGATCACATACTCCTAAAGGTTTCACTTGGAAGGGGGTGATCCGATTCGGCAAAAAAGGAAAGCTAGCGCCACGATACGTGGGTCCCTTTAAGATTCTAGAAAGAATTGGCAAAGTGGCCTACCGACTCGAATTACCGGAGGAATTCAGCAATGTACATCCGACTTTCCACGTCTCGAACCTCAAGAAGTGCCTAGCTGAGGAAAATCTTCACGTGCCCCTTGTAGATTTGCATGTTAATGAAACTCTACACTTTGTGGAAAAGCCGGTAGAAATCATGGATCGAGAGACCAAGAAACTTTGACGCTCTCACATTCCTATAGTGAAGGTTCGCTGGGAAGGCAAACGCGGCGCCAAGTTCACTTGGGAACTAGAAAGTGATATGAAAGCTAAACATCCACAACTCTTTGTTACGCCTGCTCCTTAATTTCGGACGAAATTTCCTAAAGTAGGGGAGGCTATAACAACCCGACTTTTCGGATCGTTACTTCTTGTTGTCTTTTCATTCGTAATCGCTTGTACTCCTGAGATGTTGATTATCGCTATGGGTTACCTATATTTTCAACGCATTTTAAACGCTTAATACAACGCTTATTCAAAAGTTATCACATTTTTAACGTTGTTCATAACGCTTACTACTCGAACGCATTTTATCGCATGTGACATCGCTTGTTTAGACTAAACGCAAACTCAACGCAACTCAACGCAGACTCAAAACGCGGATTTATTTTATAGTTTATGTGTGTTAAATGTGTGTTTATTTGATTGAATGTTATGTGGTTATCAACGCAACGCGTATACGCTCAAACGCTTACTCGCAACTCAATTAAACGCAAAGCAACACTTAACAAACGAAACGAAAGTTGGAAAACTAACAAACACAACTCGGCCGTCCGAATGGACATCCGATCGAATGGGCATCTGACCGGATGACCATCCGCTCAGATGGCCATCCGACCGAACACCACCTCGCGCACCGATTTAAACCCGCGCACCGATACTATAAATACCGTCGTACACCCTCCTTTCTCTGACTTGACACTTCCATCCGCTCACACACTCTCAGTCACTTTCAATCGCGAATGAAGGCCATTTTGTAAGCTTTTCTCCTCAAATCTTGTACAATCTTCATCTCTAATCACTTCTACATCATCTTCTTCATCAAAATCACACACAAACACTAACTTTTTCCCTGAAATCACTGGTTTGGACTTTTTAAGAGTGGTTTCCACTCGGTTGCTTATGAAAACTGTTGTGGAACACCATTTAATCAAGATTGGTTCCAGATCTAAAGGATTTCCTGACTTTTCAACTTGGTTTTGAAAGATTTCAACACTTTTTCATCTGTTTTTCAAATTTTCTACAGTTTTTGCATATTTTTCGATGGAATCTGGACTAAATTGGACTCTCGACTCGTTCCTTAGTCGAGAGCCGGCTTGAAAACGGATTTCCACCGGAGAGATGACCGATTAACGGGTTGAACCTGAATCTTCATCGAGAACAGCGCCTTTGATCGAATGGGCTAAGACCATTCGACTGAATGCACTGGTTTTGGTACTATTCTGTTGTTTGACACATCGTCACACCATCTCCGTTAAATTTCAAAACTTTTACTTAGAAAATTTTACAAGATTTCAAATACAGATCAATCACTCGAATGGCCATCCCACCGGATGACCATACGACCAGGTGACCTGACCCTTATACTATTTCTTGTTTAAAACTCTTTTAACTAAACTTCGAATTCTCAATGATTTACAAATAAACACATCTCACTCGAATGACCATCCGTTCGAATGGCCATCCGTCCGGATGACCATCCGCTCGGATGGGTTATACCCATTCATTCGGATCACCATTCGAACACTTAATCCATTTGACACTCTGAATCTCAACCGAACAACACTTATGCTTCTGTTTCTATGCTCAAGCTAACTCAATGCACTCCCTTCAATCCAATACAGACTGTGTTTACTTGATAAACACACACTGTGAGTATACTCGAACCCATTTTCTTTCAACGCACTTTTGGGTGTTACATATGTTCTATATCAAAATTAGAACCATCGTTGTCAACCAACACCTTGAATAGACAGAGTTGTTGGTGATTACGGTCGCCGGAACTGAAGATTCACCTCAGGTCGTCGGAACTGAAGAAGATGGAGGGCCGCGGAAACCGGAAAAGACGATGTTGATGATGGTGGAGGGTCACCGGAATTGAAAAAGACGTTGATGTTGATGATGGTGGAGGTCGTCGGAACTGAAGAAGATGGAGGAAGAAGGTTGGGGTCGGGGTTGGGGTTGGGGCTGGGGTGACGGCTGTGGGCGGGGAATGGTGGTGGACTGGTGGTTGTGGTGGTGTGGGGAGGGGGAGATGAACCATATGAATATGCTGTGTTTTTTAAGATCTAGCTTAAACTGGAATAATTTGTGTTTGACTAAAATGCCCCTCATTATGTTTTTTGTTATTTGCCACGTTTCATCTTATTATTGCTTCCTATCCTTCCTAGCCAAAATAAACTTTCTATTTGATCCTCTCCTAATAAAATAATATCACATGCCCTCTCTTGTTTTCATTTGAGTTGGTCTTGTTTATAGTTGCTCTAGTTTACGATTTGTGATTGTTTATGATTTGTGATTGTGTTAGATGTCCTCCCTTTAAATTTCAAAGACTAGATTAAGATAAAATTCTTTTCAATAACTATAATAAAATAATATCACATGCCCTCTCTTGTTTTCATCTGAGTTGATTTTTTTATAGTTGCTCTGGTTTACGATTTATGATTGTTTATGATTTGTGATTGTGTTAGATGTCCTCCCTTTAAATTTCAAAGACTAGATTAAGATATAAGTTTTTTCAATAACTATAATAAAATAATAACACATACCCTCTCTTGTTTTCATTTGAGTTGGTCTTGTTTATAATTGCTCTAGTTTATTATTTGTGATTGTTTATGATTTGTGATTGTGTTTAGATGTCCTTCCTTTAAATTTCAAAGACTAGATTAAGATATAAGTTTTTTCAATAACTATAGTAAAATAATAACACATGCCCTCTCTTGTTTTCATTTGAGTTGGTCTTGTTTATAGTTGCTCTGGTTTATGGTTTGTGATTGTGTTAGATGTCCTTCCTCCAAATTTCCAAGACTAGATTAAGATATAAGTTTTTCAATAACTATAATAAAATAATGACACATGCCCTCTCTTGTTTTCATTTGAGTTGGTCTAGTTTATAGTTGCTCTGGTTTATGATTTAAAATAAACTAATGGCAATCTATGTGTCTTTCCTAATCAAATTGCAATCTCTAATTTGATTCGACTCACTTTGTTGTAATGAGATATTCAAGGTGTAAAATAGTATAAAATTATGTAAAATAAAACTCTGAATGGCATTTTAATAGTTAGATGTGAAAGCAATTTGGTATTAGATACGACAAAATGGCACGTAACTGCTCTTAAAAAGTTGAGTGCAATGAAAAATCGGACTGTGATAAATTTTTTGTTGATAGTCGGTCAACTCTTAAAATGTTGAGTGCAATGAAAAATCGGACTCTGATAAATTTTTTGATAGCACTGTGATTTATTTTTTGTTGATGGTCAACTCTTAAAATGTTGAGTGCAATGAAAAATCGGACTCTGATAAATTTTTTTGTTGATAGTCGGTCAAAATGTGATGACAATTTCTTGATCGTCGGTCTAACTGTGTAAGTCACATTTCCTGATAGTCGCTTTAGAAGTTGTACTACAGCGCTTTCAAACTTGTACCCTCACCCCCCTCCATTTCTCCATTTCTCCCATTCTATTTAACACATACATGGCACCCCTCTCTAGTTTTCATACTATAAACCACCTTCTTCTCCGGCGAAACATGAAGTCGAGCTTTAGCACATTTCCTCCTCTTAATCCCGTCAGAGCACAGCGTGGTTATCCTCCTCTTTCACAGTAAACCTTTACTCTAAATAAACTCTCTGTTTCTCTTATTTTACTTAGCAGGTTGTTTTAACCAGATTTGTTTTATCATTGTTTGTCTCTCAAGTTTTTCAGCCCTATTCAACCGGAATCAGCCACAAACGATCGTAGTAAACATACCGAATCCAAACAATTCAGCTGGAGAAGAGCGTAACGTCTTCGTTGTGTAAGCTGTTTGATCTTTAAATTCATTATTAACTAATAATGGCTTATCCTAATCAAGATGACAAACTAGTTGTTGGATGATTCATATTTACTAGTTAGTTATAACTTAAAACAGAGGATCTTGATTTGACTCACTTTGTTGTTAGTGTTGGATGATTTGTACTGTAGTTGTTACTAAAACAGGTTTTGGTCATGAGATATTCTTCTGTATTTTAGGTGACGATTTGATGAAGTTTTGTTACATGTAGGTATCCAGCTCTGTTTGACAAAAAAAACCACATTGAATTGCCATCGATGGTCACTGGTACTCCCAACAACCAGGATGAGCAAGTTATGGGGTAACGAATTTGTACCCCTCTTTTATCATTTCAAACAATTCAGTTAGTTGGGGTTTTTTTTTTTTTTTTTTTTTTTTTGGAAAAAATATGCAGTAATATAATATTAATCTGTAGTTGAGTTGATAACAGAGATGGATTGTGTTAGGGGGTCCTTAATTAATTGTTATGAATATTGGCGTAGAATTAGAATTAGAGGGTGTCTTAACGGTTTTTAAAATATGTATAATAATGTATCGAATCTTTTTTTTTAAAGGAATGTATCGAATCTTTAAGAAATATGATGTAACTCGGCCAATATTTTATATATAAATAAAATACTTATTTCGTTCCAAAAAAAAAAAAAAAATTAAAGAGTAAATTGTCATTTTAGTCCCTAAGTTTTTGTTCAAATTGTTATTTTAGTGTAAATAGTTTTTTTTTCCTCTCTGGGTCCCTGACTTTTCCTTTTTCTTACCATTTTGATCATATTGTCTAACTTAGTCTAAAAATCAGGTTATAATCAAGGGTATTTTTGGCATTAAATTATTATGAGGTTTATAAATTATCTTGTAAACTACCACTTGTTATCACTACACAAAAGTTATGCCAAAAATACCCCTGGTTATAACCAGATTTTTAGACTGAGTTAGGCAATGTGATCAAAATGGCAAGAAAATGGAAAAGTCATGGACCCAGAAGAGAAAAAAAAACTATTTGAACTAAAATAGCAATTTGGACCAAATCTTAGGGACTAAAATGGCAATTTACTCCATATTAAAATTCGTATCTTTAAGAAATCTAATATACTTTCATATTAAAAGTCATATACGTTGGGCTTGTGCCCATCAATAGTTGTAAGCCCACCAACAACTCCAAAGCCCAGAATCTTATTATTAGCCCAGAAAGCGCTTTAGAATACATATACGTTCAGTAGGACACAATTTCCAAACAAATTTTTAAGATAGACTTGATGCAATTTAAAAAACAAGATGCTGGTAGAGAAGAGATGTTGCGCTTATAAGGAACAACAATCCTCAAATACTAGGCTCCACCCGGGAAACCAAAAACAAATCCGTGAGCTTCTTATGGGCAAAACATACAACATTGGTAGTACACGAGATCAAATGTTACAATATACGTGGATTGGTGTAATTTGAGATGGTGGAAGCTGTGTTTTTGTTTTATTTTGTTTGTTTTCATGATTTTCTTTGAAGTTAAAGAGGATCTTTATTAGAATACATATCAATTGATGATGGCTGGAAGATGTTTTGTCTTGTAGGTTTGTATCTTCCAATGGCCAAAACCAACTTGAATCACCTATCATTACCACTCCAGATCCCAATGAACATACTACAGGGTATGTGCACATGTTACTTTGTTGGTCCCCTGATATCAGGTCCGCAAACAAACCGGACGTTCATGAACTGTTCGTGAACTTGTTCGGCAGGAAGTTCGTTTATGTTCGTTTATCTGATAAACGAACGAACATGAACAAAAGTATTTGATGAACGAACGGACATGAACAAAAGTATTTATTCATTTAATTGAATGAACGAACATGGACACACATGTTGTTCATTCATTTATGTCCGTGAACGTTCGTTTATGTTTGTTCATTTATATTCGTTTATATTTTAATAAACACATATGGAGTTATATTTATACAAATATAAACATAAAAGAGACTACTTATATCTAATTAATATTTATACATACAACTAATTGATAATTGGGTTTCCAGTAACAAAAATAAGCCTTCCAATAGTACTTGTCGTGATTAATAAATCATTTTCCTTTATGTTTGGTCATTTATGTTCATTTGTGTTGTTTTATATTTGTTAAAGCATGTTCGTTTAAGTTTGTTTGCTTATGTTCGTTTACGTTCATGAACTGCTCGCTTAGGTCTTAAACGAATGAACATAAAAGAACAGGAACATGCACATTGTTATATAATTTTATTAATGAATGGACACGAGCATTAAAATTTGTTCTATTATATGTACGTGTTCATGTTCGGTTAAAGTTATATAAACAAACACGAACATGCCCCTGTTCGTTTTTGTTCATTTCATATACAGGCCTACCTGATATATTAGATGTCATGTGTATCCTAAATCAACATACTTATTTCCATTTCAAACTATTCAATTAGTTAGATGATTTGAGATATATAGTAATGTGAATTTGTATCTTTTATTTATTGACTATTTTAAACTCACTTAACACAATGTTTGATAGTGATAACAACGAATGTAAGCTAACAACATCAATACAAAACACTTGTTGTATAGTAATTAACTGTTTTTAATGTTGAGAAGCTGAAACCTTCCTGGATCATTGATATCAAGCTAGTAAATCTATTCGATATCAAGCTTGAATAGTTCACATATACATATTTCAACTGTTATTATTGTGTGTTGAAAACAGGCTTCATCGATCCATAACCATTAGAGATGATAATGATGATGAAGGAGATGGAGAAAGGGTAGCTAAAGTTGAAGTTGAAGGAGGAGGAGAAGAAGAGCGAGAAGTTGAAGTTGTAGGAGGAGGTGGTGAAGAAGAACGAGAAGTTGAAGTTGAAAGAGGAGGAGTTGGAGAAGAAGAAATTGAAGCGAAAGCTGAAGTGGGAGGAGGAGGAGGAGGAGGACAAGTTGAAGTTGAAGGAGACTTGGGTGACCATCCAGGAATAAACGGGCAACAAGCAACAAGGTAAGCTTGATTACGTTGAACTTGTGCATTTGAAGGCTTGTGTTGTTTGTATTTTTGCTTATATCCATCCATCTATCTTTGTTTTGTCTAACCAGGTTAACTAACTCAAAAGTTGCTCCGTATGCGCTTTCTATGGTTTTCACACTATTTGTAATTGTTTCCGGCATTCTTAAACAAGGAAAACACACTCTTCACATTGCAAAGGCCCATATGCTTATATTTGTTGTGAGTTTTGGCATCGGTTATGTTGCTTACACTATATACTCTTGGGTCACTGACCATTCAGCTTGCAAGATGTTCAAATGTCTTTACTATATATGTTGCAACGTGGCCTTCATCTCGGTGCTATTGATGTTATACACCACTGCGTAAATTGGGCACCGCTACATTACACTTTCGGTGTTTAAACTTTTTTCATTGGACTTATGAACTTGTTATGTTGTTAATGTTTTCTCTACATACTTGAATTTGTATTTGTATTTGTGTTGAATCAACTTTGAAACTTTTCATGTTGTATACGCTATATGTTTTTACTTGTTATTTTATAAATTGTCTTCTTACTTCCCTAAAGACATACATTGTATCCATCCTTAAGCACTCTCTGTTTCAAATGTGGCTTTTCTCTAGGGTGGAGGAATGAAGGTTATCAGATAGTTAGGTTTAGAGGTTAAATTTTTGGTCCTTTTTTGTTTATAAAACTGAAATCAATGACACCAGATTAATTAATTGCAATTTAGCACTAATTTGGTTCAAATATAATGGATTCTTGCACTATAGTCCATTTTAGACAAATTATAGATTTATTGCTTGCTACGGATTCGTACAACAGGAAGAAAAAAAAGGTGGTTTTAATATTGGGGCATTAGAATAAAAAAAATCAAGAACATTTGAATGTGAATTGGGCTAAATTAATTATTAGTTGTTGGGCTAATATTTTCATTTTTGCAAGTAATTCTTGTAGGCTCACAATGGGCTTATCCAGATGGATATAAAACCAACGAGGGCAGCTTTGATGATTAAAATCGGCGGCTCAACTTTATAATCTGAGAGTTATTTGGTTGTAACATCAACAAGTATGATTTCGGGTAGGGTCCTGATAATACTATCCTAACATATTTTACAAAGTGCAAACCATAGGGCTCATCCATATACTTTTGGAAAACTAGGGACCATCCGTGTACTGTACTTTTTTTATATAAATAAATCGTATCTCTAATATATTAGATAAATGTGATATAAACAACATGTTTGTTTAGGCTCTTTGACCTACCCGATATTGAGAAGTGAAGCCTGGGCTCTTGCTCGTTTAGCTCACCTTGATATGAAGCTCACGAGTAGCTCGGCTCATTTACATCCCTATCCGCAAGCATGTTAAAGTAAACTACAGCTTTTTCTTGAAAAAATAATGTGATATATGGAACAATGAAATGATTTAAAGACGGCATGATTCTAACATGTGAAATATTGCAGAAACTAACAGGAGGTGTCCTACTGCTCAGAAACAAATATTACATCGTAATTTACCGTGGGAAAGATTTTGTTCCTACAACTGTAGCTACTGCATTAGCAGAAAGACAGGAAATGACGAAAGATATACAAGACGCTGAAGAGAAGGTGAGGATTGGAACAGTCGAACCAGTAGCCGCAGCCGCAAGTGTTGACCATGGACAGGTGGCGCTTGCAGGAAGTCTAGCCGAGTTTTATGAGGCTCAAGCACAATGGGGAAGAGAAAAAACAACCGAAGAACACGAGCAAATGTTGGTAGAAGCTTCCAAAACAAAGATAACTAGAGTTGTTAAGAAGCTTGAGCATATAAGTTATTTATCGCAAGTGTTCGTTTCATAGTTGAACTGCCAACTATTAAATAAAAACCAATAAAAATAATTATAAATTTAATACACACACATTTAAAATTATTTTTTAATTTAATGGTAACAAAGAAAATAAAAAAAAGAAATGTGTGTATATGTATATAGATATATTTATATATATTTTTTTTCATTTAAAGATAAAAATAAAATTAAACAAAAAATAAATCGGTAAATTGGCAAAATCGTCCATGAGTTAACAAAATTGCCAAAATTGCCCTGAGTTAACAATACTTTTTAACTGAGTTAGTGATTTGGTTGGAAATGACAACAAAAAATAGACGCCAGGGTCCAGTTACTCTATTTTCATGCTAATTGGATTTTTTTAAAACTTTTTGTTTGATTCTGGATGCATCGAACAGGCATAGTCTAAAAGGAGTAGAGCCGATAAAGAATTAGCTAAGATACGCGAAACCTGGCTTCCTGCGGATCCTCCTGATGACCAAGAAACTATTACGGATGAGGAACGTGTTATGTTCAGAAGAGTTGGATTAAGAATGAAACCTTACTTACCACTCGGTAAATCCTTGTCACTTAATTACGCTTCTTCTGCACCACCTATTTTGTGTAAAAGCGGCCCATTTTGAATTTTTGGCTTCACTTTTTCTCCAAACTGTTTGGTATATTTGGGAGGTGGAATCTTAGGCCCATTCACATACGAAAAGATAATAGCTTTAAAGGAAACGGGCCGAAAGTCGCCAAGGTGCACTTTTTAGTGCTTAAAACCTCTTAAACCCTTTTATCGAAAAAACAGCTTTTATTGGACTAACATTATTTTTGTATTTGACACTCAAATCATGTATGCTATTTCTTAGGGTTGGCATATCGTGTCAACCCGACATGTTAAGACATGAACACGAATCCGAAACAGGTAAATACGAACACGGCACAAAATCTTATCGTGTCAGATTTTCCAAACACGAACGCGAACCGGATAATATACAGGTTACACAAATGACCTGTTAAGACACGAAAGTTTTACCAGTGTATCATACAACCTGTTAAGACACGAACACGACCTGTTATTAAATATATAAACTTTACCTCCAGGTATTTTTTGTATTTAAAATTAGGAGCCCCACATATATGAACATGTCATTAACGGGTCTTAACAAATTACAGGTATTTTTACCTGTTAAGACACAAAATTAAACAGGTCCTAACGTGTCGACCTGTTATAGACACGAAACCTGTTAAGGTTAAACACAAACCTGTTAACTTTGTGCCACTTCTAGTTTGTATTTTATATCAACTTTTATGTTGGAAAGCTGCACCTTGATTTTGTAAAGTATAATCCACACTCTTTTTTGTATTGAAACTTTATTTTCTGAAAATTTAATGTTGTGTCTATAAGGTAATTTACAGGTATCCGTGGTGTTTTTGATGGTGTTATCGAGAACATGCATCTGCACTGGAAACATAGAGAACTTGTAAAACTCATATCAAAGCAAAAGGACGTTGAGTTTGTTGAAGAAACCGCAAGGTTTTTGGAGTATGAAAGTGGTGGGATATTAATAGACATTGTAAGAGTGCCCAAAGGTTATGCCATCATATATTATCATGGAAAGAATTATCGGAGGCCCATTAGTATTAGGCCCAGAAGCCTTCCTTCAAAAAGCACGGGCATTAAAACGTTGGAAGGCCTTACAAAGATACGAGGTATCATTGACGTTATTATTTCTACTATTTCATGAGTCATATGATATATTGATGTAGCTAATATGCAAGTAATATAACTAATATATTTCAATGTAAACTATGCAGGCTCTCACAGAACATGTAACTGAATTGGAAAACACCATAAAACAAATGAAAGCACAAAATGTAAGCATTCATTCCATCTTCAAATTTGTTCTATTTGCTCAAAATTTCTAGATTTATACTTAAAATACAATTTATTGATGTATTCTAAGGATATCAAGGATACGAGTACTCGGAACACAGATGAAATCGAGCTGCGTGATCATGTCTTGGAATCCCGCGAGGTTTGTTTTGTTATCCACACATGAAACCAAGCGACTTATAGGGGTCAACTAAATACTTTTAAGTAATGAGTATCATACTAGCTGCAATATGAACACTCGGAACAGCTATTTATCTCTTATAATTACAACTTTGAACTGCAAAAGCACATCCAGACACTATCTTCATGATCTGCAGTTGCTCGTTATGGAGTTATAAATATTCCAGATTAATTAATCTTTCAAAATGCGCATCCAAACACTTCTTTAATCTCTCATCTCGATAAGTTATTGTACATTAAGGATAGAAACCATATGAACTTTCTTTCTAGTTTATCTGCTGATTTATGTTTAAGGGCATCAAGAAGACAATAAGTATACTTTTTTGTGTAATGTGCAGGGTGAAGATGAGAGTTCATGGACGAACTCTGACGATGACGACGACTACTATGATGAAGATGAAGGTGAAGGTGAGGATCTTGAAGATGAAGGATTCTCAACTGTTGACATATGAGATTGTCTACTTCCTTTTCACTCTTTGGGGGATTTTTGAAGCTGGTGAGAGACAAATGTAGTACTGTTTTATTCATATATAAATACCTGCAACTTGGAGAGGGGATATTTTTTGATAATAAAAAAATAGAGTAAATTATAATTTGTGTCCATCTTTCATTAATTAGTAATGTTTTATTCATATATAAAAGTTAAAATACCTTCAACTTGGACAAGGTATATTTTTTTATAATAAAAAAATAGAGTTAATGCCCAGCTTTCATCTTTAATCTTTCATTAATTCTACGAATCATCCTTTATGTTGAGGTTTTGTCATAGGTTTTAGGGGGTGTTTGGGGTTGAGTTTTGAAGGAGATTTTTAGATTATTGAGTTTTGAAATCGTAAATAATCAGTTTTGAGTGTTTGGGTAAAAAAAAAATTAAAAAATTGATTATTTGCGTTTAGAAAATTACAAAATGCAGTTTTCCAAAAGCAGCCCCCCCCCCCCCCCTGCAACAAAACGCAGTTTTCCAAAAATTGATTATTTGCGTTTAGAAAAGGATTTTCACTTGTTTATTTTTTTAAATATATATTTGCCAAACACTCAAATAGTTGATTATCTGATTATTATGATATCAAGCAACATAATCAAATCCGAACACTATCTTTCAACATCACGTTTTGTTACAATTAATTATCTGATTCTGATTATTCAAAACGCATAATCTATTTTCAAAACTCAACCCCAAACACCCTCGTCTATAGGTGGTCACCGTAAGTTACGGTGGCTTCAGCTAAGAAATTTTGTTTTCTTCATAACTTTCTCGTTTCAACTCCATTGTCTTCGTCGTTTTCGCTCACGTTCTCGTAATTTCATCCTCTATCATGTTATCTTCTTAATTCTTCAATTCCAATAATTGATTTTTTTCATTTATTCTCCGTCTTTCAATCTCCAATCCAGTCGCGCCTATTCGAAACTTCATTTCCACATTTTTAAGCCCCAAATGTACCTGAAACACAAGCAACCGTAGTTATCTAATTCAAGATAAATACATGGATAAATGCGGGATTAAATTATACTTTATAACCCTTAAGGGTCGTCCTACGGACTACCCGTCAATATCGCCAACCCATTTGTAACATTAACTCGTCAACCCGGTTACAACTTGATTACAAGTTTACAAGCTTCTTACAACTTTCCATGCTTTCTATTCTCTATGATTACCTTATGATATATATTGTTTATCTATAACCTTTTTGATCAGGTATCTATGTTAAAGAACCTCCTTTATAGCCTTTTTTGCTAATTATCTAACATACTTGTCTCTAGTAACTATACTTACGAAGTTTGGCCAATCATATAAAAACTTAATAGTACGTTTGCTTTCACTAAAAGATGGTTAAAAGTTGTGTAGGATCTTAGAATGGCATTTGGGAGCTTTGGTGTGTTTGAAGTACGGATAACTTGAACTATTTTCATCATGATCCGTCCCCACAACTTGATTATTTAGTCCACCAAGTCTTGCTCAAACCATTTGGGTAGTAAATAATAATTATCTCTTTTGCGAGTAATAAATAATAATTATCTATTTTGCTTGCAGTGGTGGCTATAACTTTAAAGAGGATCGTTTGTTCAACAGAGCTTATGAAATTTGATATGGGAGGCTTAGTTGCGGATTTAGGCGATGCAAAAGCTCTTGCTCAAATAAAACCGCTTGGTGTAGAGGTAAAAAATATTTTAATTTTTCTGCAATAATTCACATGATTTTTTGGTTATTCACTTTCAATGCTAACTTCCATTTGATAACTGAATCATAACGACATTGTTCACAGTGATCTTTAATTTGTGCAGTAAGATTTTATTTTTGACTCTCTTTCACCATTGATCTAAAATCTGGTATACTTATTTAGCTTTATGACAGGTAAAACAAATTTCTTGCATTTCGATTACATCAATGCTTCGGGTTGCTACTTTGGATTGCTACGCGATGGGCTTTACATGTGGCTAAAAGGATTTATAGTGAAATCTTGGATGGTTGTAGCTATATAAATGTGATAAATTGAGTAAATTACAAAAATCGTCCTTTATGTTTACATCAGATTGCAAACTATGTCCTTTACCTTCAAAACGTACAAAAAACGTACTTGATGTTTGCAAATCCTAACAGGTTATGTTCTTTAACCCAAACTCAGTTAGTTTTCATGATTAAATCTGACCAAGTGGACCCCACATGAGGGTATTTTAGTCATTTTACCCTAAATTAAATATTAATTTTTAAAAAGTATTATATATGTATATTTATAAATATATACACAGACAACACACATATTATTATATATATCAATTTCCATCGTATGTTTGCGCCATGCAACTTCTTGACTTTTGGCTTTTCCCCACTACAGTTTTCATTCTTTCATTTCCCCCTTAGCACATAATTATTTCAACGCTTATTCTTTCTTCGTCTACACACATTAGGGTTTCTCAGGAAGCCATACACCATACGCCATCGAGAGGGAAAGAAAGACAGAACGAGAAGCAGGAAAGCGTCATCACCATCGTCATCGCAGACCTTTCACCGCCGGTAAGCTTCTGTAATCGATTGAACAAATAAAGAAATAAAACAGAGACTACAACTGCATCTGATGAACAGAGGGAGAGGCAAGGAAAAGCTACAGACCACGTCAGTGTCTCAGTGATGACTTCCAGCCATTCGTTTGTCTCTTTATGGACGGTGGTGCCTTTTATGTGCTTCCCAGCCTCTGAATTCAGACAAAGAGAGATAGAGAAAAAGACTTCACCCTCTTCTCTCTGTTGTTACCGGAAAAAAGGTGGAGACGGTGGCCGCTTCGCCTCCCGTCTCCGGTGAAGACAGTGCCCTGTAATCTAACCTATGTTGTTCCCGATGGACGCAAAACACCCGGACATCGCCGGTGCTCGATCTGGCTGGCCGCCTTAGGTGGCGTGTGTGTTGCGGCGTTTTTTCTATCTGTGTCTCTCTCCGATTTTTAGATTTGGAAATCTTTGTGTTTATGCTTATTATCAGATACTTTGTAGCTTAGCCGCAAGTGTAAGATGCATCCTTTGTTCTTTAGTTTTACTTTTATTGTTTCCCAATTCCATATTATTTTCTCTAAATTACATGCAAATTCCGTAGGTTATGAATCATGGATAATCTCTACAAGGAAATAAGTTTTTGTTTACCTTCTAATTTCGCCTCACTTTGCCTTTTAAAGGTAAGTTTATTTCTCTGTTGTTTTGGTCTTTACCTGTAATTGGAAGCCATTCGATGAGTTTGTCTATTGTTTTTTTTTTTAGTGTCTTCAGTTATGAGTTTTCTGTAGCCATGATGTGGTTTTTCAACTGAGGGGTGACGTTGATGATGATGACGATGAATTAGGGCTTTTCCAGTCCATGATGATGACTTGAACAGAATCTGAGATGAAATCGATGATGATGATGCAAGATTCATCTGAGATAAACAAAATGATGAATGGACGGGGTGGTGATGATGATGGGGGAACCCCTCACATGAACCCTAATGTTTATGCCTGTGAGAAACAAAATAAGGTAGCGGTTCTTTGTTTATATGGTGATGCTTTGTTTGATCAATTTTTTTTGGTGGTCGTTGCCTTTGACTGGCTTACGTAGACAGTTGTGGCCTCATTTGCCTCCTTATACATGCTTCGTGTGTGTGTGTGTGACCTAAAAACACACTTTTCGTTGTATATTCCAATGGAAATCCATAAATATACCATTGCATTTCTGGGCTGTTGCTTAGCTCAGTGATAATGAATATTACTGAATATGAATATTACTGAATAATGATCGTGACGAGATAGGGTTGTTGCTTGGCTCAATGATGATGAAGCATGCTCATCTGAGAGAAACTGATAAAAAAAAAATAGGCTCATGTTCGAGTTATTGTTCGAGTTGGGATCGGGTCATGTGTTCATGTTTGCTCCATTTTAACATGTATTGTATATTACACACCTACGGTAGGGTTATATTTTGAGCAAAACCCGCACTTGGAAGTTACAACTTGCAAGTGATACAAGAGTAAATTATTATGTCATCTTTATTTATTTTACAATATCAACTCATCATTCGTTACAATCCATAACTACCAACTGTTATAAACTTTTTTTCTTGCCGATCTCCAGCAACAAGAAAGAGAATACAGATACGATTATTCCTCAATTTCCAGCGGCAAACTTGGCCATCAACTACGACCCGGTAAAGTTTCACTAATTACATTCTCTATTTCAGTTTACATTATCAGTAATCGATTTGGTTTAGCTTTGCGAACGTTAGCGGCTAATCGAAGTAAGATTTGTTTGACATTTGTGATTCCGGCGTTAGGAAGTTGTAAGTTATTTAAAATTTAATTTAACCTATGTTATGTTTTCATTGAGCCATGTGCTTGCGGTATGCTTCTCGCTGAGTTGGTTGATTTGTGATACGGAAAATATATTAGGTGTTAATCGATTGGTAAATTTGGTGTTAATCCTTTGTTGAGAAATTTGGTCTTAATCGATTGGTAAATTTGTGTAAATTAGCAGTGTCCGATGATGGTGGCGTTAACGGCGACGATGGCATTGTGATATTTATTTCTTCCATTAATTAAGTTTTTTACATACCATACATTTTTAAGTAATTTCTGAAAAATGGACATGATATTGGAACTGGTAGTCAATTGTTTGTTTTAGAAGTTTACCTTGCATTTCATTCTTTTAAATTTTTAATAAGAAGAATTGCCCAAATGTTTAAATAACTGCTGATTATTATTGTTTTCCCTTACATTGGAAGCAAACTGATGATGGGGCATTCAAGCCCAAGGAAGTGGATCCGATCGAGACAGGATTGACGGGCCGGGTCGAGGTTCGACACAGGACCGACGGGTATGTTCGTACCTCTATAATTCTCTTAATATGTCATGTTCAGACACATCAACTTTTTGTATCAACTTCATTACTACAACTGAAATGTTTAAACCGAAAACAATTCACTTTAGCGCGCCGCAACGCGGCCGCAGGTATCAACCTAGTTTATAAACAAACCCCATCTTTCTTCTCTCTCTCTAACCACCCTACCACCACCCCCACCATCCGATCTTCTTCTCCGGTGAACCACCACCGCCCAACTCCGGCGACCAAGAACTCCCACACCCACCCCTCCTCTCTCTCTTTCTCTCGGATCGGAACCCTAGCCGTCGTCCTCTGTTTCAGATTGCCGCATTCTAGTTTAGTGCACCCCCACCACTGCCCCACTCTTTCTCTACCCCCTATCTCTCTCTGACACACGCAACCAAACCCCCACCACTGCCCCGTCTTCAAACTGAATTCCGACGATTCACCATCTGTGATTTCTGGGCATCCGCTGACCAAATAAAGGGGCGGCGACTAAGTGAAGTTCTGATATATAAGAATCGCCGACGATGTTGCAGTTTCCGGCGTCGAAAAGGATCATTCTGATGTCGATTCAGTTTCATGTGTTGAATGCGAGATAGAACTCCAGATCGACCAGATCTGCGTTTTAGTAACAGGTTTTGTGTTTTGTGTTTTGTGTTTTGTGTTGAACCTGATGATATTGTTGATTTTAAGACTCGTTCAGATGATTTTGATTGTCCTTTTGAAGGTTTTATCAGTTTAATGTGTCGTGTTGATCGATGCCATGTGTAAAACCTAATTTTGACTAGTGATTGTGGGGGGTGGTTGATGGTCACAGGCGGAGGTGGTGGGGAGAGACCATCTTTAGAGAGAGGGAGAAGAGAGAGTAGAGAGGGTTTATTTTTTTGAACATTAATATTTAATTTAGGGTAAAATCACTAAAATACCCTCATGTGGGGTCCACGTGGTCAGATTTAACCATGAAAACTAACTGAGTTTGGGTTAAAGGACATAACCTGTTAGGATTCGCAAACATCGAGTACGCTTTTTGTACATTTTGAAGATAAAGGACATAGTTTGCAATCTGGTGTAAATATAAAAGACGATTTTTGTAATTTACTTCTTCAAGAGTTTCTTTTACATTTATTTCCGCATTTCCTATTACCTGTTCTGTATAAATAGTCAACCTTATTCCTAAAATGACTCATCAAAATATTATATTATTTTATTTTTAAATAATTTATAAAAATCCTTTGTTATAATGTATTCATGGATGCATCTCACCCACAAATAAGTTTATGAATAAGTTTATAAGTTTGTTAATAATTCACATGTTGTTTGTATGATTTTAACTATATATTAATCATTAATAATTAATACATTTAATTTTCTCGAGTCCGGAAAGCGGGTGATAAGATAGTGTATATATATACACACACGATTATGTTTCAATAGTATAGAATAATAAAGGTATTTTTAACGTTACATGCATAGTGACATTAATAGGTTTCTCCATGCATTTAAATTGTTATGTTTTTAGCTAAATTTGGCGAATTTTATAGTGGCATCTTGAATTTTAGGATTCATTCAAGCATTATAAGGGTTTTAAAAATTAGGCTTAGGGGATTTGGTACGGATAATTCATTGTTTTGAATCATCTATTATCTATATTAATAGAAACTCCCCATGAACAGTATTTTCAATATTTTTTTGTTTAATATTAATTTTTTAGTTTTTATTATTTTATTGTTTTATTACTTTATTTGATTTTAATCATATTTATTCTTATATTACTTTTAAGATACGGTCAAAGTATATGTATCAAACAAAATACTATAAAAATATATGCATATCAGTACCTATTTTGTTCGGTTCAGTTCGGTACGATATCGTAATGATAGGGTGTTAGTTTATGGAAATCATTAACAATAAAATTAAATATTGGTACCGATTGATACATATGTTGTTTAATCGGTTTCAATTCGGTTTGGTACGACAGCGATACAACGTCCGTTTTAAAAAAAAAATTGCAATGTTGAAATATAATAAACAAAGAATGCAAACGAACATAACCAATATCAATTGAACAAGATCATTATTGGTATCGATATTCGCTTTTATTGTTTTCGACTGATGTTATGTTTCCTCTTTGGAATGATGCTATAGCAAGTGCAAGTACCGTAACGAATCAAACTAATACCGACTGATTCCCGCCGCGAAGCGCGGGAGAATCTCACTAGTTAAAATAATGATAAGGATAAATCAATTTATGAATTAATAAAATAAAATGTATTAGAATCATTTATTATAATAAGTTAGATTAGATATAATATATTATTATTAGCTATATTGTCAATAGAGTGCTATAGCGCTTAGCGAACGTACGATCTCATAGCGGTTTAAATAGTAATCCTTTGTAGTGGTTCCGCTATTAGCGATGCTAAAGGCCACTATTTGACCGTTATTATGAAACCTGTATAGCAGTCTTAACACTGTTTTTAACGGGTTTTTTATTTATTCCAAAAGCCCACATTAATCATCGTTTTGTTTTGAAATAAACCCAAAACCAAAGGCCTAGACCCAAATTTAAACCTAAATCGAGGCGTAAAGCCTTCATTCGTTGGACGTTGGTCGTCAGTCAACAAAATTAAACCTAAATCTAGAAATCGCTGGACTTCCACTTCCTAAATCCTAATTCACTAGTGGTTCCTAAATCGCTGGAGTTTGGACACTCATTGCTGGACTTCTTAAATCGTTGGTGGTTACGAATTTTGGTTCTCTTTATTTTTTGATATTACTACTGATATTTTGCATGATATTACTATTAATATTTTCAAATGTACATATATATACACAAATATAAATTTTACATAATATAAAAATTACCGCTATACCACCGTTATAACCTATATATCATATAGTGGACCTTAATAGCTATATGATTTTGAACTATATTATATTACTATTAAACAGTAGTATGATTTTGGACCTTGATCGCTATAACTATATACATTATCAAATAGTATTATTAGTAAACTATATTATATTACTACTAAACGGTATTTTATAATATTATAGGCACACTCTCTTTATTCCAAACGTGTCGTTTAGAATCCGTAAACTTGCAGCCCCAATCGAAGACTCGTGCCTTAAAAAAATCTTGAATCACCATCTAAAAATAACCAGGTACGTTTAAAAATATTTAGGAAATGAGTATGATTTTAGCTCAACACGTGTGATTCAAACAAAAACCATATACTATAAATGGGTGTGATTGCAAAAAGTGTCACCCAACTTATCATACCTCTCTTTTAGAATAATCCAATTTTTTAACTTTACATATACATTTTTCTTTTCTTTACAAAACAGAATATTTGTTACGCTTAACTTTACATTGGTCTTTTGTTTACAAAACAGAATATTTGTAACGCTTATAACCGTTCGGTTTATCAGGGTAAAGGACAAAAAAAAATCAATCAAATTTGACGCGTTCGATTTTGAGCAAAACTTTTATTGAAACGTAGATACAAAATAAGCACACCATAAAGGTGTGTTAGGATTTTTTATAGATTATATTATAAGTTTTGTCCTTTATGTTTACACCCTTTTACAGGCGGTGTCTTTTAGCATAAAAGTTGACAAGTTCTGTACTTAATGTTCAAAATCTTGCACGTTCTATTATTTAAGCCAAACCCAATTAGATTTTTTGGTTAAGTATGGTCATGTGTCTTGCACATGAGAATATTCTTGTTATTTCATCTTTCTAGAGGCTATTTTGTAAAAAGAATTTTATTCAGTGACTATTTTGTATCAAAAGTAAAAACAAAAAGAGTGAATTTCAAACTTTGAGTTAAATGCTAATTTAGTCCACGTGGTTTGGGTTATTTTGTCAGTTTAGTCCAAAGGTTTAAAATGTTGCCATTTTAGTCCAAATAGTTTCAACATTGCCATTTTAGTCCACTATGTTAACTTCATCCATTTTTTTGTTAACGCGAAGAGCAATTCAGTCATTTTATGTGTAATTCTGTTAACTAGAAGGGCAATTCGGCCATATAAAATAATCGAATTGCCCTTCTCGTTAACAGAAAAAATGGATTAACCCAATGGACTAAAATGGCAACATTTGAAACTGTTTGGATTAAAATGGCAATGTTTTAAACCTTTTGACTAAACTGGCAAAATGGCCAAATCATAGGGACTAAAATGACATTTAACTCTCAAACTTTTAAATAATTGCAAAACTTTCAGAACTCTTAATAAATAACCAGACAGTGGCGGAACTAGAACATTAACTCATGGTATCAAAAAAAAAAATCACCGTGCAATCGTATAATATTAAAATAAACGACAATAAATAAACTAAAACAAATACGAAATACGTAATAGATTTGTCCTCTTCTTTTTTTTATATCTTGAAATCGTTCCATCACATCGTCATCTTTTACTTCACGTAAAAATCCTTTTCGACCGTACAAACCATAGCATTGTTCAAAAATTCTTGCCCCATTCGATTGCGTAAATCCGTCTTGACAAGCTTCAGTTTCGAACAACATCTTTCAATGGTCCACCCCTGTAACCTGTTTATTTATACATTCTGTCTCTTTCTCATATTAAATATTCGATCTCACGTGTCAACTTCTAAGTATAGATTTTAAAAAGTATATGACATGTTATTTAAAACGAATATTTTTAAAAAACATTTAGTTAACATATGTAATACACATGTCCTAATCTAGTAGAGGAATAAAAAAAACAATAAACTTTACCATTTTCTTGTATTGCAAGACTTTGAAAATAATAGGTACCGGAGTGTGTTTGTATAAACCGGTCGGAAAGCTTTTTATAATCATCCCTTAGAAAGTTGTACATGAGGAAAGAGCGGGTAGGCTTCTCGCTTTCAGGGGTTGTACCACCAATCCCTTTTTCAAAAAAACGGCTGGAAAGAGGTCCCACTATTAATTTCAATTCTATTTCATACATACCACCACCAGGATTGGATTTACAGTTCACACGACCAATCTCATAACACGACCATTGTTACATATCACTTTATTATTATTATTATTCCCACTCAATCAGAACACGACCATTGGTTACATGTCACTATCCCCTACTAGAAAAAGGTCCCACTTTCATACTCACAATTACATGAAGCATCAAGTCTCCCACCATTTTCACAATATTTAAGGAAAGTTTAGAGTTAAGTTTCCTACAAATCAAGTCTTCGGTGAAGCATCATCAAGCATGAAGTCCTCCAGTGTTACCACATTTACTCCTCTTAATCCCGTCAGTGACCACGATGATCCTCTTCCTTCGAAGTAAACCAACCTTTTTATACACTCTAAACTCTCTTTTAAACTTCCGTTTTTTTAACCCGATTTAGTTTTTCATAGTTTTGGCTCCCGGAATCAGCTACAAGCAACCGTAAACCTACCGAATTCAGCTGGAGAACAGGGTAGCTCACATGACGTCGCTATCAGGTAAGCTTTTTGATCAATGATCTTTAGATTAATAATACTAATATTTAACTAACAACGGCTATCTCTCGTATCCTAATCAACTTGTAATCTCCCAATGACACCCTTTTGATGTACTTGGATCATTCGTATGTCGTCGTCATCATCGTCATCATCATACTCAGTAAATCCCACCAATAGCAAATCTAAGGTAGGGTCTGAGGAGGGTAAGATGTATAGACAGCTTTACCTCTACCCCGTAGGAATAGAGATGTTGCTTCCAGTGAGACCCTGGCTCGTGGATCATTCATATGTACTACTACTAATTGGTTGTAGTAAATTACTTAAACAGAGGATCTTGGTATCAATAATAATTGATAGATAAGTAACATAGGAATTGTAATTAGATTTACAACAAATGATTAGTTGCTACTCGATCTTAATCAATTGCAATCTCTAATTTGATTTTACTCACTTTGTTGCTGGATTGTAATTAGTTGGATGATATGTAGTTGTTACTAAAACAAGGGAACAAGTTTTGGTAATGAAAAATTCTTCTGTATTTTAGGTGATGATTTGATGAAGTTTTGTTACATGTAGGTTTGGAGCTCTTTATGACCAAAACCACATAGAATTGTCATTGATTCTCACTAACCAGGATGAGCATGTAATTGAGTAAGGAATTTGTACCCCTGTTTTATCATTTCAAACAATTCAGTTGGTTGTATTCTTTTTTTTTTTTTTTTGAAAATGTACACTAATATTTATATGTAGTTGAGTTGATAAGAAAGATGGATTGTGTTTTTTGGATCCTTAATTAAATTTTATGAACATTAGCGTATAATTAGATTTAAAATTAAAATTAGAGGGTGTGTTAGCGGTTTTAAAAATATGAGGAAGGTTATTGTACAAGAGGAAAGAAGTGTACGGAGTGTAGGAGAGAAGTTTGGTCCTCGATTTGCAATATCAATGGTTGAGACTAAGACTGTGGGGCGCGGGGGCTTGAGTTTGGAGGCTTTGCTCGATATGTGGCGATAGTAGGGTCCACCGGACCACCCAAAAAAAAAACTGGGGTGTGGAAGCGGCGTGGATTAGGCCGGAGGGTATGGAGGCGCCACCAGGGCCACCTCATCCCCTATAGCGCCTGGAGGCGCCATCTTCCCACACCCACAAAATTGACTCGGGGCGCCATTGATGAGGCTCCATCATGTTAATAGGCTTCAATCGCGAAGAACGAGGAGGGATTGGTTAAAGGAGAGGGGTGAAGGGGCTTTATCCCACACCCTGCAAGTTAAGGGGAGGGGTCTTAAAGCCCCTGTGTAACGTGGCGTTGACGTGACGTTGATAAAGCCCCTCCCACACCCTCCAGCCTTAGCGGCGTTGGGCAACCATGTTGGCTGATTTGATTTATTTATTTTTAAATAGTTGAGATTTATAAAATAAAATCAAACTTATATTATTTAAAAAAATTACATAACATCCTAAAAATAAATAAAAAACAGTACTTAATAAATCCTAAAAAATAAAAAAAGACTACTTATTAAATCTTTAAAAAAAAAAAAAAGACTACTTAGTAATCCGAAAAAAAACATGTAGTTAATAATTCCAAAAAAAATTACAAAGTTCTATAAATATTAAAGTGGGGAACCCACTTAAATTCTGGATTCTCGTCGTGCCTCAACTCGATCTTTACGATCTCCATTCGATCGTCGTGGCTTAGGTCCCCCGCAGGGACATGATCGAAACAAATTTTAAACTGATCCAGCTTCGGTCTTAGTTCGCGTCATTTGTATTGGCACGCGTTTAAAGTGTGGTGATTGTTACCAACGTGTTGTTGGTATTGTTGGAAGGCTTATCCCCAGTACGTGGTTTGACCACGTTGCAACATATGCTGTGCGTCGACGATCGAAGTGACGAGCGCGATCTCCTCCTCCTCCGTCAAGTTCACCATTTTCGGTTTTGTTGTTTGGTTGAAAAAAATGAGAGTTTTGTGTGAGAGTGGGTTGAATAATTTTGTAAAAAAATGAAGGTTGGGGTTGGGGGGGGGGGGTATTTATAGGTAAAATTTTGTAAGGTTTTTTGAAAAAAAATAATTTTTACCATTAAACCGCCAAGCCAAACGACTATGGCCAACGGCTATGTAAAACAGTAAAAAATGAAGGTCCAATCATGTCTAGCCACATCACCCCGCCACCCCGCCCACGCCACGCTCCATAGCGACGCCAAAAGGACAACACCAACACCAACGCTGGCTTCCCCCGCCCAACCAACGCCACCACTCCCCGCGGTCTAAGTGGTCCCAAATATAGAATTCACATGATTAAAAAAACAAAGTAACAAGTGGGGAAAAAGGAAAAATAGGAAAATCCAATATTGTTAATTCATAAACCCACTTCCCCCTTGATTTTCAAACGGCTATAACTTTTTCATACGTTAATATTTTTTTAATAAAAACACACCGTATTAACGAGCATTTCATTCTCTTTAATTCTAGCAGCTTTATTGCTATATTTTTCTTAAAAAAATTGCAGTATTTTGAATATCCATTACGTGATTACGCGATTTTGAATACCCAGTAAGTGATTACGTGATTTTGAATACCGATTACATGATTACTTGATTTCATTATGCTATTTTATGTGAAACCCCACTAAGTGATTACGTAATTACGTAACAATAGTTGACTATGTATTATTACATTACTACATGATTTTAAATACCCATTTCGTGATTTCATTATACTATTTATGTGAAACCCTACTAAATGATTACGTAATTACGTAAAAACAAAATATGTAATACATAATATTTCATATGGAATACCTAATATTTCAGGTATAATCACGTATTATACGTAATTACGTAAAAACAAAATATGTAATACATAATATTTCATATGGAATACCTAATATTTCAGGTATAATCACGTATTAAGGATAAACTATATACAATACATTAGCCAAACCAACCTATAATGACAACATAATGTCGTATATTAGAGATTTAACCATATAATAAAATAGGACAAATTACAAGTTTTGTCATTTATCTTAACACCATTCTGCAGGCGGTGTCATTTTCAACGAATTTTGACAGGTTTTGTCCTTTACAAGGAATTTTGTTACACATCTTGGCCTTTAGCACTAACATGGTTAGATTTTCTTGTTAAATCTGGTTACCCAAGGGTATTTTTATCTTTTTACCCTTTTATTTAATATTATTTAAAAAATAAAACAAAATATTTTTAAAATTATTATTATTAATATTATTATTATTATATATAACCCTCTTTCTCTCTCTTACCACACTCTTACAGTTACAGATCCCACCATCACCTCCCACTTCTCACCACCAACATTAACCCACCTGCCACCACAACCGCCGTCAAACACCACCATTGTCCAACCCCACCATCGTCGGAAGCCTAGAACCACCGTCGCCTAACATCCATAGCCGTCACAACCACTACAACCAACCATCCAACACCACCGCCACCACTACCACTACTACCCTTTCTTCTCTCCCTCACTCTCTCACCTGCCCCTCTCTCTTCTCTATCTCTCTCACCTGCCGCCACTTCCCACCCCTATAATCAGACATAGCCGGCGAGTGGACAGAGTGTGGATGATAACAGCTGTTTGAAATCAGATATGAAGAATAAGAAGAGTGCCGTTGAAGATCCCGTTGGACACAAAGTTGATGGCGAAGATCGGAAGTTTTAAGATGAAGAGGTTGCCAATTAAGGTTACATGTGACGGAATTAAGACGGTGGCTCCTTTCGGAAAAACAACGACAACGACGGTGGCAATTACCGGTGCGAAATGTAAGGTGGATCTGAGGATTAAGACTGGAAATGGACGCTTTGATTTTATGACTAAGATCGGCATCTTGCATCGTGATTTTGTTGGATAAAAGGATTTTGATTCAGTATGTTAATTCTTGATTAAAAAGTTTAAGTTGTACATATTTACAAATTGATTTTGATTTTGAGATCGACATGTTATGTTGGATATAAGATTTTGATTTGATTTGTTTGTGTACTTTCAACTTGAATCAATTCTCTGCAGATTTTTAAGTACAAATTAATTTAAAGTAGTTTAAATATGATTTGTTCATATTTACAAGTTAATATGTGGTTAGATTTGTTTGTATTGATTGAAATTATTTTTGGAGTAAATTACAAATTTTGTGGTGGCTAGTGCTGGCAGTCACAGTGGCAGGAGGGTGGCAGGAGGGTTGCTGGTGGTGATGGTACATTTAAGTTATTTACATATTTAGTCCTTTAACGTGAAATGACAAAAATATTCTCACATGCAAGTCACATGATCAGATTAAACAAGAAAATCTAACCAGGTTAGTGCTAAAGGACAAGACGTGCAACAAAATTCCTTGTAAAGGACAAAACCTATCAAAATTCGTTGAAAATGACACCGCCTGCAAAATGGTGTTAAGATAAAGGACAAAACTACTGAGTGAAAAGTTTCTATACGAAAGCTACATACATAACACTACTGAGCGAAAAGTTTGGGGGGTCGGGCGCCCCCTGCCCCTTTTAACCTTCGCCCCCGATTGGTAGTACACGAGATTGAATGTTACAATATATGCGGATTAGTGTAATTTGAGATGGTGGAAGCTTGTGTTTTTGTTTTGTTTCTTTTCATGATTTTCTTTGAAGTTACATAGGATCTTTAATAGAATAAAGATTGATAGATGATGACTGGAAGATGTTTTATTTTGTAGGTTTGGATCTTACGATGGCCAAAACAAACTTGAATTGCCTATCATTACCACTCGACATCCCAATGAACATACTACAGGGTATGTGCACATGTTACTCTTTTGTTCCCCTTATATTAGGCCTGTACACGAACCGAACTATCATGAACTGGTTATGAACTTGTCCGGCAGGAAGTTCGTTTATTTGATAAACAAACGAACATGAACAAAAGTACTTGATAAACGAACAAATATGAACAGGAGTATATGTTCATTTAATTGAACGAACGAACATGAACACACGTGGCTGTTCTTTTATTTATGTTCGTGAACGTTCGTTTATGTTTGTTCATTTATCTTTTAATAAACACATATGGAGTTATATTTATACAATTATAAACATAATAGAGACTACTTATATACATATAACTAATTGATAATTGGGTTTCCAATAACAAAAATAAGTTTTCCAATAGTACTTGTAGTGATTAATAAATCATTAATAGAAAAAAGCTACTTTATTTCCGTTTATGTTTGGTCATTTATGTCCATTTGTGTTGTTTTTATGTTTGTTAAAGTATGTTCGTATAAGTTTGTTTGTTTATGTTCGTTTACGTTCGTGAACTATTCGCTTAGGTCTTACATGAACGAACATAAACGAACATGAACATGCACATTTTATTAATGAACGACATGAACATAAAAATTATTATATGTTCGTGTTCGTATTCGGTTAAAGTTAAATAAATAAACATGAACATGCCTCTGTTCATGTTCGTTCGGTTCGTTTATAGGCCTACCTGATATATTAGATGTCATGTGTTTCCTAAATCAACATACATATTTCTATTTCAAACTATTCAATTAGTTAGATGATTTGAGATATATAGTAATGTGAATTTGTAATCTTTTATTTATTGACTGTTTTAAACTCACTTAACACAATGTTTAATAGTGATAACAACGAATGTAAGCTAATAACATCAATACAAAACACTTGTTGTATAGTAATTAACTCTTTTTAGAGAAGCTGAAACCTTCCTGGATCATTGATATCAAGCTAGTAAATCTATTCCACATCAAGCTTGAAACATTCACATGTACATATTTCAACTGTTATTATTGTGTGTTGAAAACAGGCTTCATCAATCAATAACCACTAGAGATGATAATGATGATGAAGAAAATGGAGAAGGGGTAGCTGAAGTTGAAGTTGAAGGAGGAGGAGAAGAAAAGCGAGAAGTTGAAGTTGAAGGAGGAGGTGGTGAAGAAGAACAAGAAGTTGAAGTTGACGTTGAAAGAGGAGGAATTGGAGAAGAAGAAATTGAAGCGGAAGTTGAAGTGGGAGGAGGAGGAGAAGGAGGACAAGTTGAAGTTGAAGGAGACTTGGGTGATCATCCAGGAATAAATAGGCAACAAGCAACAAGCAACAAGGTAAGCTTGATTACGTTGAACTTGTGCATTTGAAGGCTTGTGTTCGTATTATTTTTGCTTATATCCATCCATCTATCTTTGTTTTGTCTAACCAGGTTTACTAACTCAAAAGTTGCTCCGTATGCGCTTTCTATGGTTTTCACACTATTTGTAATTGTTTCCGGCATTCTTAAACAAGGAAAACACACTCTTCATATTGCAAAGGCCCATATGCTTATATTTGTTGTGAGTTTTGGCATCGGTTATGTTGCTTACACTATATACTCTTGGGTTACTGACCATTCAGCTTGCAAGATGTTCAAAGGTCTTTACTATATATGTTGCAACGTGGCCTTCATCTCGGTGCTATTGATGTTATACACCATTGCGTAAATTGGGCACCGCTACATTACACTTTGGGTGTTTAAACCTTTTTCATTGGACTTATGAACTTGTTATGTTGTTAATGTTTTCTCTACATACTTGAATTTGTATTTGTGTTGAATCAACTTTGAAACTTTTCATGTTGTATACGCTATATGTTTTTACTTGCTATTTTATAAATTGTCTTCTTTCTTCCCTAAAGACATACATTGTATCCATCCTTAAGCACTCTGTTTCAAATGTGGCTTTTCTTTAAGGTGGAGGAATGAAGGTGGTTCTAATCAGATAGTTATGTTTAATGGTTAATTTTTTGGTCGTTTTTTGTTTATAAAACTGAAATAAATCAAAGTAGTTGAATTGGAAATTGTCAGTTTGCTCAGAGGCATTTTTTAAGCGGTCGGTTTGAATTTTTATCAAGGTCAATTTTGGGTCAGATCCTCGTTCATCGAGGTGTGATTTACAATAGTTTGAGCTCGATCTTAGATCATTTTGGGCTCTACTTTCGTTAAGAACTAGCATTAATATTACTACAACATATAGTACTTTAATCGTTTTTTAATGTTTTGTAGGTTGTTAGAACACAAGTTAAAAATGTAGTTAAATAGAGTATGAGATAATTAAATAGATGCAAATGCCTTTCGGGTTACATTTATACGACTTTCTTTGTATAAATAGTATTTTTATAACCTAATCAAATTTAGTTGAACTTAGGAATGAAAAATAGTAAAATAATGTTATGTTTTGATTCTCGATCTACAGTGAACTGCGAAGTATGAACAGAAAAATGACACCAGAGTAACAGTGGCGGATCTAGGATTCACGCCAAGCGGTAACGTTTTATAAATAAGCGGTAACGAAATCGAAAAAACGTCAAATTTTTCTTAAATTTACACTAATTTTACACGACCGCCGGAGCGCCAAGCGGTAGCGGGCGCTACCCCTTATATACACATACATCCGCCCCTGCAGAGTAATTAATTGCAATTTAGCTCTAACTAGTAATAACACCCGCGCGCGTTGCGGCGCGAGAACATCGCAAACATCGAATGGATTAATCCAAACGTCGTGTGATGCGTTAATCGTATGGAAACGCGCATTTTGACGTATCGAATTGAACCCGAAGTAACCTATATAAGTATTGCGATTGGATCAAAACGTAAAGTAAATTAAATTTATATGTGACCTGACTCATACATAGAAAAGAAACTACAATTTGACTCCCAACGTTTGAAACAAAATTTGCGAAACATACATAAAATACACACGAATACATATTATTTTTGCCCCGACTCATCTCCCAAATCGAAACGTAGACCAACTCAAATTTATAGTACATAAAAATATGCACGTAAATTTTTCTTAACGAAAAAGTATTATATTTGACCTAAATCGTTTTCTAGAAAAAGTTTACGTCGAAACATAGAGCAAATCATATTTATACCGACACGTAAATAAAAATATGCACGCAAAAATAGTTTTTTTTTAAGTAAAGGAAGTATAGGGGTAAACCCGAAACAAATTATAGGTAAAAAACTTAATGGGTTAAAAAGGTTCGTAAAACCGTACCAAGTAGCACCAATGCAACACAATTGCCGGCGACCCCAACATTGGAAAATTTCGTAAAAATAAAATAAATAAATAAAGAAAAAATAACAGCGAATGAAAAGAAGACGTAAAATCGTTGAACCACGCACGCCCGTTGTTGTGTGTTAATGCGAAGAAATTAGACTGAAACGTAAAACATAGAAAAGAATAACTAAGTCGAACGGGGAAAATAAACATGTTGCGACGTACATGTCAAATGGAAAAAAATAGACCAAAAACCGGTGAACCCCACACACATGTTGCGGCATGTTAACTTGCAAAATTTAGAACGATACGTAAAACGAATAATTTGTGAAACATGAAACTTATAAGGGGTCAAAGATGAAAATAAAAAGTGTTAGGGTTAAATTTATAAAGAAGAAAAACATTGGGTTAGAAATGAAAAATCAACTTTTTTTTTGAAAATCTCCCCATGCATGGGGTACAACTTGATAAAGCAACATTTAGTTGCTAATTTATAGTTTATAACTAGGATTGTGACCCGCCGCAATGCGGCGGGGATTCTTTAGTTATAAATAAGTCGATCTAGGACCCGCACGTTATGTTAAATCTGTCAAACGGGGAAAACATAGACAATGTAAAAATGTTCACCCACACACGCACGTTGGGTCGTGTTAACTCGCAAAATTTAGAACGAAACGTAAAAACGTTAAACCAAAGACGCACGTTGCGATGTGTTAAGTCACAAAATTTAGAACCAAGCATAAAGCGAAAAATTTGCGGAAAATGAAAACTATAAAGGAACAAAGTTGAAAGTAAAAAAAACTTGTGAGAATAGATTGCAAAAGATAAAAAATTTTGGGTTAAAAGTAAAAAAAAACAAATAGTTTTGGGTTAAAAGTAATTTATGAAATACTTTTGGGTAAGAAGTAAAAAAAAATCAATTTTTTTTGGAAAACCACAAAAGCCAACGTTACGACAACCATATACATAACCATTTTTTCTTTGAAAAACCCCTAAAGCACACCCCGCGTTGCGGCGAGGCGTAAAACAGTGTCAAATAGTACTAATGTCACACAACCGTCATCGACCACCAACACTAACTCGACCTAGGATATACGTGTTGCGACGAACCTGTCAAACATGGAAAAATAGAGGTAAAAACGTTGAACCACACATGCACGTTGCGTCGTATTAACTCGAAAAATTTAGAACTATACGTAAAACGAAAATTTGCGAAAGATGAAAAGTATAAGTGACAAAAGTTGTGAAGTTAAATTGCAAATAATGAAAAGTTTTTGTTTAAAGTTAAAAACAAATTATGTATAGTTAAAATTGCAAAAGATAAAAACCATTGGGTTAAAAGTAAAAAAATCAAGTTTTTTTTTTTTTTTTTTTTTTTGAAAAATGCCAAGTAAAAAAAATCAATTTTTTTTTGGAAAACCAGAAAAGCCAACGTTACGACAACCATATACATAACCATTTTTTCTTTGAGAAACCCCTAAAGCACACCCCGCGTTGCGGCGAGGCATAAAACGGTGTCAAATAATACTAATGTCACACAACCGTCATCGACCACCAACACTGACTCGACCTAGGATATACGTGTTGCGACGAACCTGTCAAACATAGAAAAATAGAGGTAAAAACGTTGAACCACACATGCACGTTGCGTCGTATTAACTCAAAAAATTTAGAACTATAGGTAAAACGAAAATTTGCGAAAGATGAAAAGTATAAGTGACAAAAGTTGTGAAGTTAAATTGCAAATAATGAAAAGTTTTTGGTTAAAGTTAAAAACAAATTATGTATGGTTAAAATTGCAAAAGATAAAAACATTTGGGTTAAAATGAAAAAAATCAAGTTTTTTTTTTTTTTTTTGAAAAATGCCCAAAGCACAATGTACAACTTGTTATACACAAAAAAGTTGCTAATTTATATATGGAATAATTTGGTTCAGATATAATGGATTCTTGCACTAAAGTCCATTTTAATATTGGGGCATTAGAATAAAAAAGATCAAGAAAATTTGAATGTGAATTGGGCTAAACAAATTATTAGTTGTTGGGATAATCTTTTCATTTTTGCAATTAATTCTTGTAGGCTCACAATGGGCTGCTCCAAATGGATATAAAACCAACGAGGGCAGCTTTGATGATCAAAATCGGCGGCTCAACTTTATAATCTGAGAGTTATTTGGTTGTAACATCAACAAGTATGATTTCGGGTAGGGTCGTGATAATACTATCCTAACATATTTTACGGCTGGATTTTCAATCTAGCAATTTTTTTTGGAAGGAGTGGATCAACCAGTTACCTTGGCCGCCTCTAGGCGTACCCACTCAGGTTCGAATCCGCCGGCCCGGAATGCGGTACCTCCCGGTCGGTCTGGCCTAAGCCCCGTGCAGGAACCCCACTGGCCCGAGATCGAACCCGTGACCTTATGGGTAAACCTTCACACCTCTTACCAGCTGAGCTGGTAGTCATTGGCTTCAATCTAGCAATTGATCTTTAAAACTGTAAGATGAATATGATCTTAAAAACCGGGTGGTCATCTTGTTCACAACTAAATTAATTTAAACTAGAATTACGACCCGCCGCAATGCGGCGGGGATTCTTTAGTTATAACTAAGTCGATTTAGGATGCGCACGTTATGTTGAACCTTTCAAACGGGAAAAAATAGACGATGTAAAAACGTTCACCCACACACGTACGTTGCGTCGTGTTAACTCACAAAATTTAGAACGAAACGTAAAAACGTTAAACCAAAGACGCACGTTTCTATGTGTTTAGTCACAAAATTTAGAACGAAGCATAAAGCGAAAAATTTGCGGAAAATGAAAATTATAAAGGATCAAAGTTGAAAGTAAAAAAAGTTGTGAGGATAAATTGCAAAAGATAAAAAGTTTTATGTTAAAAGTAAAAAACAAATAGTTTTGCGTTAAAGGTAATTTATGAAATACATTTGAGTGAAAAGTAAAAAAATCAATTTTTTTTTTTGAAAAACCCTCAAAGCTAAGGTTACAACAACCATATGCATAACCATTTTTTCTTTGGAAAATTCTCAAAGCCAAGATTACAACACATAAGTAAAAAAATCAAAGTGGTTAAATATCAAAAGATGGAAACTTTTGAATTAGAAGTGAAAAATCAAATTAATCAAAGGGGTTAAATTGTATAAGATAAAAACTTTTGAATTAGAAGTGAAAAATCAAATTAATCAAAGGGGTTAAATTAACAAAGATTAAAACTATAAACTTAAATTGTCAAAGATTAAAACTTTAAGGTTAAAAATGAAACAAAGATTAAAACTTTAAACTTAATTGTCAAAGATTAAAACTTTAGGGTTAAAAAGGAAAATTCCAATTTTTTTTTTGAAAAACTCCCAAAGCTAATTGTACAACTCTCATATGCATACATTAGTTGCTTTTTAATAAGGTTATAATTTTCATTAGTTTTAACTTAACAATCAAATCAAAACAAAAATATTAACCACATTCTTCATATGAATATGTTACCCTAGTTATTTCTGTCAATGTTCATTTGTGTAAAGAAATATCTTGACGAGTGCATGTGTTTTACATTATATTTTATTCTACCTCTATAATACATGGGTTTATTCAGTCTGTGCAATACATGAATTTTTAAAGACACAAGTTTTTTATTACTAAATATACAACATTACATTTATTCTAACACTTGTAATACACACAATTCTAACCTAGTTATATATACCCAAACACACTTAGATTATGTACATAAAAAGAATTAAACTAGTGTGTTAACATGTTTTTTTTTTTTTTTTTTTTTTTTTTTTCAAACGAACAATCAAACTGGTTTATCTATTTATTTATTTTTTAATTTAAGAGGGAAGTTGTTATTTTTCGTCCTTTATGTTTGTAGCGGGTTACAATGGATAACCTTTAACTTCAATAATTACAGTCACAATCTTTTATTTGGAAAACGCATTACACATTTCGTCCTTTAGCACTAACTAAGTTAAAATTTTCAGTTATATCTATCCACTTAAGGGTATTCTGGTCATTCATATTTTTATTTAAAATATTCTTTAATAAAAATAAATAAACACCATTTCCTAAACAAGTTAGGCCTAGGGCTGGCAATTCTGACACGAACACGATAACACGACACGAACCTACACGAAGTTAACAGGTTTCGGGTTTGGCCTTAACGGGTTTCGTGTCTAAACAGGTCGACACGATAAGACCTGTTTAAATTTCGTGTCTTAACAGGTTAAAACCCGTTAACCTGTTAAGACCCGTTAATGACATGCTAAATTAAAAAAAATATATGGTATTTCAATATTTCATGAGCGAGCCCTAATTTTGAAATTTTCATTTACCATTCACGCTCCAAACTTCCAAAGCAGAACCCTAAAAGAAACTCTCCATCTCCATTCTCATTTCTCCAGCACTCAGCAGCCGGCAACCATCGCCCAGCAGCCATCGTCTGTTGTGTTCGCCTGGTCCATTCATCGTTCTCATCTAGTCATCTGTTCTGTTCGTCTGTTGTCCGCCGGCAACCATCGCCCAGCAGCCGTCAACCAGCAGCCACATCAGTTCTGTTCGTCTGTTGTCCGCCCAGCAGCCATCGTCCAGCAGCCATCAGTTCTGTTCGCCTGTTTCTGATTCATCGATTGATTCACGGGTTCTGATTCAACTTATCGATACCCATATCTTTCAATCGAAATGTCATGTGCTTGCCTGTAAGTGTTGCCATTTTATGTCTTATAACTATAGTTGATGTTTGTGTTTATCATATTGAAGTTATGGTTAACTTTTTGGGGTTTTTTTTATGAAAGTTAAGTGATTTAGCTCATGTGGATGTACTGTTACTGTCGTTCCTTTGTATTTTGGTCTTCTAAAATCAGAAAGTCAGAATCACCCAAGGCTTTTGGATTCATTTAATCAGGTTGATTTAAGGATTTTTGTTTGTTTATTTATTTTTATAAAAAAAAGTATTATAGTCTAATTTGGGATGTTAGTGATTTAGATATGAAGGAGGTTGTTTATTGCAAGCTGGAAGAAATTCGTTAGATGAGAGCGGCTCTGAATCTAGCGAAACCTCATCTGGACCTGATCTAACTTCGCCTCGAAACCCTAGCGGTAATGTTTCTGTTTATTATTAGTTTATGTATGGTATATTGTATTTTCTAATCACATTGTTTATCATACGTCATGTTTATTGGATCAGTTTGCCAATCTGTATCAAGATTCCTCCATGTTAACCTTCAAAAGGTAGAAGATTCAAGGATCTTGATACATCGTTTGTAAGGTGGCTTCTCTCATGTTCCAGCAGTGTAAAAACAACATTACAACTATCGATTGTCAGCCGTCTGGACCGGCTGGCGGTATGCTTGTTTTTGGATGAAGCAGGCTCTGGGTCGGTGGCTGAACAATCTAAAGACAACCCAATGCTCCTAGATTGTCAGCCGTCTCCAACAGTTACTGATTAAACATCAAGTTGAAATCGGTTAGGTTATAGATCTAATTTTGTTGTACTTGTTGATTACGGAGTATTTAGGTTACATTTCGTCTGTTAATTTTGAAATTGATTCAGTTACAGATCTGAAAACTGTTGTTATGTTGATTATGCAGATGATTACGGATGCCATAACTACTCTGAAGGAAAGAACCGGTTCAAGCCAGCAGGCAATTGCGAAGCTTATCGAAGGGAAGCAGCAAAGGCAAAGCCAGCTGCCAAGCCGGCTGCTAAAACAAAGCCGGCTGCAAAGGCAAAGCCAGCTGCCAAGCCTAATACGACTGTAAATGAGTTTATGTCAAATTGTCCATGCCTAATACGTTGCTTGATAAAACTATATGAATGAGTTTATGTCAAATTGTCCATGCCTAATACGACTGTAATTATTTGTGTAGGTTTGAATGTTTGGAATTGAAGAATGAAGATCTTGAGAAAGAAAGGCATTTGGGAACTTGGATTTTGAAACTATTTGGATATTATGATTAGACTTTTATGGATTTCGTTTTAAGTTTGTTAAGACATTATGTGTTTATGCATTTTTATGACTTTTGTGAACCTTTGGCGACTAAATTTTCATTAAACAGGTTCCTTAATTGCTAATTTCAAATATGGAATGATAGGTCATGTTCGTGTCTTAACAGGTCGTGTTCGGGTCTTAACAGGTCGTGTTTGTGGCTTAAACAGGTCATATGATATGTTGGCAACATTTTCGTGTCTTAACAGGTCATTTCGTGTAACCTGTTTGTTAACAGGTTCGTGTTCGTGTTTGGAAAATCTGACATGATAAGATTTCGTGTCGTGTTCGTGTTTACAGGTTTCGTGTTCGTGTCTTATCGTGTTCGTGTCTTAACAGATCGGGTCGACCCGATATGCCAGCCCTAGTTAGGCCTGGCAGAATTTGGGGATAATACACCACCATAACTCCACTCAAAACACATTCAGAATCACTACAAATCGTTTCAAATCCACACGATTCATTCAATTCATTCACAAATTAAAGACCTTTGTGACATCCGGTATCTTTTTCTCCTACGAACACCATTGTCATGTACCGAACATATTTTCCGATGAACCGCCTGCCAGACCATGTCGACCGCATCCCCGGCCTGCGACGTATACTGGTACTCGAAATGCAGTGCGATTTTCTTCAATCTTTCCCACATTTGAATCCATTTTTGTCTTTTAATTCCTCTAAGAAGTTTCATAAGGTACCCTTTTTTAACAGCATCCGATGATTGAACAAGGCAAATTTTGAGTAATCAAGGACATCTTCAAATGGCACCTCAATGTCATAGCTGATTATTACAGGAACACAATGACTCGCAATGGCATCGAACCACCGGTTAGATGATGGAGTGTCTCCGGCGATGGTTAGGCAGAATTGGAAGAGATCATCCCTCGGGACGCTGTGCGGATCCCAGCGGATGACGCGCTTCCGTAGATGAAGTGTACATCTCAAATTCACACCTCACAAAACCTAGATCTACAACCAAATCACTGTAATTTCACTATTTCATGAATCGATGACGTCATCAGGTAGATAAGAGGACGGCGTCGTTACAGGCGGCGGTGTAAAATGAAGGTGAGTCATCTGTCGGTGCATCTGGTTGAAGCGGCGCCGTTGCCTTCGGCCGACAGACGCGTCGTTGTGCCGCCACGAGTGAGGATGAAGGTTATTCAAGGTATGCCGGGGACGATCGGCGGCTTGAAGAAGAGAAAGGTTATTCAAAGTTAGGGCATGTTTGGCTAAGCTTTTTGAAACAACTTATTGGCTTTTTGAAAAGTCATAAGTTCCAAAATGATGTTTGGCAATGAGGGTGTATGTGAGGGGAAAAAGCCAATAAGTCAATAAGTCACTCCATACTGACTTTTTCAAAAAGCCAATAAGTCAATAAATTGTTTCAAAAAACTTAGCCAAACATGCCCTTACTCAAGGTGGTGGTAGATGATGGTGATGGTGGAAGAGGAGACGGGGAAGAGAGAGAAAGAGAAAGATAAAGATAAAGTGTACTGATATATTGGTTTCTTAAAATTATTTTTGTTTTATTTATTATAATAATTTTAACTAAATTGGTAAAAGACTATATTACCCTTATGTCATCAAAGTTAACTTAAAATTTTAACCAAGTTAAGGTTTAAGGACGTAAGGTGTAATAAGTTTTCCAAATAAAGGATTGTGACTGTAATTATTGAAGTTAAAGGTCATCCACTGTAATCTGATACAAACGTAAAGGACGAAAAGTGTAATTTACCCTTTCTTGTATTCTAGTTTTTCTTGAAAACTAAAAAGATAAATGGTAATGGCCCTAGCTTTCGCTTTAGGAGTTGTACATTAACATGGGATCTTTGACGTAAAAACGTTGAATCACACATGTGCGTTGTAATGTGTTAACTTGCAAAATTTATATCTAAACGATAAAAATTCTAGTAAATTTAAAATCAAATAAAAAGATACAAACGTAAGTTGGTTGAGGGCAAAAAAATCTTAAAATTCAATGGTGATACGTTTACTCTATTAAAGTTTAGAAGGTGGAATCATAAAAATAGTTATAAAAAAAACAAACAGGTAGAGTGTAAAAAACACACACGAAAAAAAAAAAAAAAAAAAAAAAAAAGGAACCGTGTAAGCCCCATATTAAAAGGCCCAAACTATCTACACACTTGGTGTGTAGATAGTCACCTTAAAAATGTGTTTTTTGTCCTTATGTGCACACCCTGCAGTGTCGAACTGTGTCCAAAACGCGGCGTTTTGGTCCGGTTAACCAGACAAAGATTGACGGGTGTCTGACGGGTCTGTTGACCGGACCAAAACGCCGAGCTTTGGCCGCGTTTTGGTCCTGTCAACCAGACCGGGTGTCAGTCTTTTGTCTGGTTGACAGGACCAAAACGCGGCCAAAGCTCGGCGTTTTGGTCCGGTCAACAGACCCGTCAGTCTTTGTTAGGTTAACCGGACCAAAACGCCGCATTTTGGCCACAGTTCGACACTGCAGGGTGTGCATATAAGGACAAAAAACATCTTTTAAGGTGTGTAGGTAGGCAAATGGGTGTGCCAATAGGTACACCCTATTAAAATGTATAGTTGTAGAATTAGAGTAAATTACTATTTTGACCCTCGTGGTTTAGCTAGTTTAATCATTTCAGTCCAAAATGAAATATTTTAACACATTAGACCCCGAGGTTGTATTTTATAACAATTTTGGTCCCTGACACTAACTTTGTTACTTTTTTGCAGTTAAGTGTAAGGGTAATTAGGTCATTATATACCTTAAGGGTTGTTTTTGATAATTAAAAGGGTTATTGGATTTTATCACCTCTAACTATTGTGTATTGGCCGCTGCCACTCCCAACTATCACTTTAACTCCCACCACTCCCAACTTAACACTTTGTGTGTTGTGTCACTCCGCAGGTGAACATTTCTTAGGGTAGAGGGTATGGTTAATCACTCTAGGGTGATTGAGTGAAATCCTACCCAACAATATTATGCCATGTCAACTCCCCATTTCACTCCCCATTTTACACTCAATCAGGGGGTATGGTTAATCACCCTAGGGTGTTTGAGTGATTCTCACTTTTGATTGGTTGTTCTCTCCTCTCTCATCTCTTTCTCCTCCATCACTCTCTCTCTCTCAATCACTTCGGTGATTACACACCGAATTCCCTCACTGATTACCCACTCACCTCATAACTCAATCAAGTGGGTATAGTCACCGATCGGTGACTCCCACTCAATCACCCACTCACCGAACATTATACCCTCCACCCTTAGTGTTTGACTTGTGTTATTGATGATATTAGGCTAACACTTTATGAATTACTAATGACTTCAGGTGAATCTGCTCTTAAAAGACAAAAGGGGAGCCAAAATCCACTCAACCAAAGTGACGACACACAAAGTGTTAAGTTGGAAGTGACGGGAGTCAAAGTGATAGTTGAGATTGACAACAGACAATACCCAATATTTGAGAGTGATATAATCCAATAACCCTAAATAAAAAGTTCTTTTAATATTTAAGAGTGCAATCACTCAAGTTTTTTTTTATTATTTCGTTATTTTCACGATTATTATTTAACAAAAATACGTTTTAAATATACAAATGAATATGTATTTTCATTATCCGTTTACTTTTATAAAAGTCGTTTTAAATAATAATTTGTTATTTTACATTTTGTTTAAACCCTATATCGTTTTTAAAATTGTTCCTTTTTAAAGTCGTTTGTCTTTTAAAGTTTTTTAAACACTTTATTTTAGACCATTCTTTTTAAAATCATTTATTTTTAAACATTTAAAGCTATCGTTCATTTTTTAAATTTTAAAAAACGACATGTAAAAAAAACAAAATAAATGTAAGATTTGAAAAAAAAAAAAAAAAAGAAACATTCTAATAAAAACTTTGTGAAAGATCGTTCGTTTTTCAAACTTTTTTTAGAATGGTTTTTTTCTTTTTCAATCTTCCATTTCTTTGAACCGTTTGTTTATTCAAAATTCTTTATATTTTTAACCTTTCGTTTATTAAATTCGTGGGTTTTTTTAGTTCCTTACACTTGTTAACTTATCTTTTTTAAGGTTTTGTTTTTTATAAACGTCATTTTTTTAATCATTGGTTTTTAAACCACTTGTTCGTTTAAAATCGACCGTTTTTAAATTCCTTCTTTTTTTTGAAATCGTTCATTTTCTGAAGTTCATTTTCTCTAACGGCTATAAGTAAAATGAATACAAAGTTTGAAAAATGAACGATTTCAAAAACAGTTCTAAAAGGAACGGTTTAAAAAGAAACGGTTTTAAAAATTAACCACTTAAAATAACGAATTGTTTAAAAAAGTAAAAAATGAATTAAAAAGAACGGTATAACATGAATTGTTTAAAAAAACTTTAGAAGACAAACAACTTGAAAAATAATGATTTTAATAAACAAGCGGTTTAAAAATGAATAATTTTAAAAACGATACAAGATTAAGAAAAGGTTAAAAAACAAATGATTAAAAAACCGTTTATAAAAAACAAACGCTTAATGAAAATACATATTTGTTTGTATATATAAAACATATTTTGTTAAATAATAATTGTTAAAATAACAAAGTAAAAAAAAAAAACTTGAGTAATTGCATTAATAATCTCATAAATATTAAAAGAACTTTGTAATTATAAAAAACAGTCCCTAAAGTATATAATTACCTAATTACCCGTACACTTAACTGCAAAAAAATAACAAAGTTAGTATCAGGGGCCGAAATCGTTATAAAATGCAACATCGGGGTCTGATATGTTAAAAATCCTTTTTTAGGCTGAAATGGTTAAACTGGCTAAACCACAGGGGCGAAAACAATAATTTACTCAATAGAATTATGCATTTTAATTATCTTTTCACGTTAGTGCCCCATATTGAAATGTATAGTTGTAGAATTATGCATTTGAAATAAGTTTGCAGCATTTCTCTAATCTTCCATTTCTCCACCGAAGCATGGAGAATGGAGGAAGTAACTTTGGAGCATTTGGTCACCCACATTCCGTCGAAGCACAACCAAGTTATACGGCCCACGACCCTCGTCTTTCACAGTAAACAAATTCGTTTTATTTTCTTCTTTTTGTTTGAAGTCTGAAGATCTTAACCCGCGTTGTTTTCATCATGGTCTCTCTAGTTTTTCAGCTTCCATCAACCGTAATGAGCCAGAAACAGTCGTAGTAAACTGATGTGTGCAAAATGCAACATATAAATTACATCAAATGAGGCATAAAACTAACTCTTTTTAGTACTAATGTTGGAAAAATTGTGCTTTTGTCTTCCTTTTGTATTTTCTGTACCAAATGAGCTTAAATGAACAAAAGGAACAAATATACAGCAAAAACTAACATAAATACAAAGAAAATGAATAAACGTGGCATGCCCGACCCCTCGACAGCATCTCCACAAGCAAAAACAAGAGACAGAAGGCTGACCACGACCCGTGCCCGCTGAGAACGGGGGCGTGGTCAGGTGGCTGCAGAAAGGACAAAGCTGTAGAAGCTTCCATCGCTCACCACGGGGGCATGCCCACTGAGCACGGGGCGTGGTCAACGCTAAGATTCGCAGAATCCAGCAAATCTTGATAGTACAGATACGCTTCTGCACACGGGGCCGTGTGGAGCCTAATACAGACAATTGCAATTAATGAAGGAAGAGAAAGAGATGGCCACGGGGCCGTGCCAGCGGACACGGGGCCGTGGCTGGGCTTCTGTTCAGGCTATAAATAAAGGTGCTTGGCTCACTTCAAAGGCATCCATTGGTAAACCACCTCTCTCCCACTTTGCCACCACTCCACCACCACTACAACACCCACATTGTCGCAACCCCCGCCCCCTTATCTGTCCCGGGAACGGGCGGCCGCGAACATCAGTTGTGGTGGTATCAGTTTGTTCATTAATTTGGCAGCAGAATTTCACCAGGACCGTAGTTAGGAAATGTTTATCAGAGTAAAACCACCATATTTTATAATAATAACCACATGGGTAAAACCCAAGTTTCTTATTACAACATAGGGATAAACCCTATTTTATTGAATTTAAAACATCGTCTTTTAGGTAACTTTTATAGCCACATTTTTACAAGTCGTCAGTGCTCTCAAGCTGGTTTTCTTCTAATTTGGCTGTCACATTTTGTTACCTGAAACGCGTTTTAAAAACATTTGTCAGTGGGAAATACTGGTGAGTGAATCCCAGTTTAATCAAGAAACATTTTATCAATTAACACAGTATTGAGAGCTATCACATTGTTTATTTCTACACAATTATTCATTCAGTACTGTCAATCCTGACTGGTGGGTCATATCACACATTGGCTAACTCGGTGTCCAATTGTAACGTGTTCCACATTTTGTATACAAAACCCTAACATACCGGCAGTAATTGAAGAATTACAAAGACTCAGTCACTGCTTAATCATATTGTAAAATATTTAAGGTTTTGTAAAACAGTTCACAAAAAGGTTTACAAAAAGAGGATAAACTCACATTGCTGTCTTAGACTTATTTTAAGGTTTCCTAGTGATTTATCTATAATTTACACAAATGTACATATGTTAGTATAATAACCCTTTATTTATATTAACGATACCCTCCCTGAGACAGCATTCCAACAACTACGTCGGGCAGAACCACGACAGTCGTTACGGAACCCTGGATCAATCGGGCAGCGTATCTAATATGTAACTGGGGTTATAATACTTACAATGGGGCAGAACTTCGTTAATTAGGGGGATATTATACCCGAGTATTATGCCTATTATGTAAATTTTCGAGAGAGAAAAGAATATTGAATGAGTTTTCTGAAGATCCGATGCCTGCTATTTATAGGGCTGAAATTTGAGTCTCTCGCGGCCCGCGTAAGATAAGGCTAAGGCCTACGCGGCCCGCGTAATAGGGGAGTCTAGGCGTAGGTGATCCGGGTCACAATATAGGTTCAACACACGTTGACACGTGTCACCACCAGGGCTCGCCGGATCTTTGTATCTGTCGAGGCCCGCGTAAGTTGTAGCCAAGGGCTACACGCCGCTCGACAGCTTATAAAATTTTGTTTTGATTTTATTTTTAATGATATATCGTATTTTGGGCTCGGTTTTCACATACGGGGTGTATTTTAAGACATATAGGAATATTTTAAAATATATTAGGACGTCAGAAAAATTTCAGGAGGGTTGTTATATTCTCCCCACCTTGTTTTAGAACTCGTCCTCGAGGTCTACTGGAACAAGTGTGGATATTTCTTTTGCATTTCTGATTCAAGCTCCCATGTGTATTCTGGTCCTCTTTTGGAGTCCCACTTCACTTTGACCAGAACTAATCTCTTGTGTTTGAGATTCTTGACTTTCCTGTCTTCAATTTGTAGAGGTCTTTCTACAAATTTTAACTGTTCATTTGCCTCTATATCCTTAAGAGGTACTATCAGTGATTCATCAGCTAAGCATTTCTTGAGATTAGATACATGAAATACATCATGTATTCCTGCGATTTCCTCTGGCAGTTGTAGCTGATAGGCTACAGGTCCTATTCTTCTAAAAATCTCAAAAGGTCCAACATACCTGGGGCTTAGCTTTCCCCTCTTGATGAATCTTACCACTCCTTTCCAAGGAGAGACTTTTAATAATACCTTATCCCCTACTTGAAATTCCAATGGTTTTCGTCTGTTATCAGCATAACTCTTTTGTCGATCACGCACTTTCAGTCGTTCCTTGACTTGAACAAGATTTTGTCTGTGGTTTCTTGTACTATCTCAGGTCCAGATAGTTGCTTTTCTCCAATTTCTGCCCAACAGACTGGAGTTCGGCACTTTTGTCCATAAAGTGCTTCGAATGGAGCAGCATTGATACTTGTGTGATAACTATTATTATAAGAAAATTCTATCAATGGTAAGCGATCGTCCCAATTACCTCCGAAATCAATTACACAGGCTCTCAGCATGTCCTCAATGGTTTGAATTGTCCTTTCGCTTTGTCCGTCCGTTTGATGATGATAAGCTGTGCTTAGATTTATCTTGGTTCCCATTGCTTTTTGGAAACTTGTCCAAAAATGAGAGGTAAAACGACTATCTCTGTCAGAAACAATTGATAGAGGAATTCCTTGTAAAGAAACTACTTCATTTACATATAATTTAGCTAATTGTTCCATACTGAAAGTTTCCTTCATCGGTAGGAAATGAGCTGACTTGGTTAGTCTGTCTACAATCACCCAGATTGTATCATTACCTTTCCTGGTTTTGGGTAATTTAGTAACAAAATCCATTGTTATTAATTCTCATTTCCAAACTGGCATTTCTAACTATTGCAATAAACCTGAAGTTTTCTGATGTTCAGCTTTGACTTGTGAACAGGTTAAACACTTGGCAACATATGCTGCTATATCCTTTTTCATTCCTATCCACCAAAAATTCTTTCTTAAATCCTGATACTCCCTCCGTCCCATTTTAGATGTCATGGGACCCACATTCACACAATTTAAGAAATATTTGAGTATTTTATTTTTTGGGTTGTAAAATGACAATAATGTCCTTAGAAATGATAATTAAATTGGGACAACAAAAAATGGAAGTTTGTAATGGTAAGGGCAAAACTGGAAATTATATTTACATTTTTGGAAATGACAATTAAATTGGGACAACCAAAAGTGGAAATTTGGACATTTAAAATGGGACGGAGGGAGTACATCTTATCACTTACAGGATGCATCGTATACTTAGACTTATAGGCTTCTTCTAATATACGGTGGCGTAGGTTTCCTAATTTAGGTATCCATATTCTTTTCTTATGGAATCTCCAAATTCCATCTGTTCCTCGTTCTAATTCCTTAATAATTCCTTTTAACTTCTCAGCATCATCCTTGATTACTGATTCTTGTGCCTTTCTAATCTGTTCATTTAAATCTACTTGCAGATTTAATTTAAGTGAACGTACTCTTTTTGGCTTTTCATGATACTTTTGGCTTAAAGCATCAGCAACTACATTTGCCTTTCCTGCATGATACTGGATATCACAATCATAATCACTAAGTAATTCCATCCAGCGTCTTTGTCTCATATTCAACTCCTTTTGCCCGAAGACATACCTTAAACTCTTATGGTCTGTGAAAATGGTAAACTTACTACCATATAGGTAATGTCTCCAAATCTTAAGGGCGAAAATTATAGATCCTAACTCTAGATCATGGGTTGAATAATTCTCTTCATGGTTCTTAAGTTGTCTAGAAGCGTAAGCTATAACCTTTTGACGTTGCATCAACACACATCCATAACCTAATTTAGAAGCGTCACAATAGATTACAAAATCTTCAGTTCCCTCTGGTAACGCTAGTATGGGTGCATGGGTTAATCTTTGCTTAAGGATTCTAAAGGCTTCTACTTGTTTTGGTCCCCATTCAAACTTAACGGATTTACAGGTTAGCTTAGTTAAGGGAATGGCTATTCTAGAAAAATCTCGAATAAATCTTTTATAATAACCGGCTAATCCTAAGAAATTCTAACATCGGTTGGTGATTCAGGGGTTTTCCAATTGGTTATCGCTTCGATCTTGCTGGGATCTACATGAATTCCTTCATGATTAACTAGATGTCCAAGAAATTGTACCTGTTCTAACCAAAACTCACACTTCGAAAACTTAGCATAAAGCTTTTCCTTTCTTAATAAACTTAGAAGTACGTGCAAATGCTTTGCATGTTCCTCTTTACTCTTAGAGTAAATGAGAATATCATCTATAAAGACAATTATGAATTTATCCAAATATGGCTTACATATTCGGTTCATCATGTCCATGAATGCAGCTGGGGCATTGGTTAAACCAAATGGCATGACAGTAAATTCGTAATGGCCATACCTTGTTCTGAAAGCGGTCTTAGGAATGTCCTCTTCTTGTACCTTTAATTGATGATATCCTGACCTTAAATCGATTTTTGAGAAAAATCGTGCTCCTTGCAACTGATCGAACAGATCATCAATTCTTGGTAATGGACACCGATTCTTAATTGTGACCTTGTTCAATTCATGGTAGTCAATGCACATACGCATTGATCCGTCCTTCTTTTTGACAAATAAAATCGGCGCTCCCCAGGGTGATGAACTTGGCTGTATGAATCCTTTCTCTAACAATTCATCCAATTGTTTCTTTAGTTCTTGCATTTCTGCGGGTGCCAAACGGTAAGGCGCTTTGGCAATTGGTGCTGTCCCTGGTATTAGGTGGCACCTGAATTCAACTTCTCTGTCTGGAGGTTGTCCTGGTAGCTCTTCTGGAAAGATATCTGAAAACTTGGATACTACTAGAATATCCTTTAATTCTTTTCCTTTAGTGTTAGTGATTATAGAAATCAAATACACTAAGGATCCTTTCCTTATATAACTTACTGTTTTCATCACAGAGATGAATTTAGTGGATCTAGAGATTTTATTTCCTTTAATTATGATCTTTTCACCCTTGGTGAATTTACTTGAATTGACTTTTGATCACATAAAATACTGGCTTTATTGGCTATTAACCAATCCACTCCTAACACGACATCAAATCCTGCCAGATTCATGGGGTAAAGGTTTGCAATAAATTTCTGATTTAGAATTTCTATTCTTGCTCCCTACAAGATCTCAGAAATCTTAATGGTTTCCCCATTTGCTGTCTCTACTAGACATTCTTGTGGAAGTTTAGTTAATGATTGATTAAGAATTTTGCAAAATGAAGTATTAATAAAACTTTGGTTTGCACCAGAGTCAAATAATACTTTAGCAAAAACATCATTAACTAAAAACGTACCGGTGATCACATCCGGGATCATCTTTGCTTCTTCTGCAGTCAGAACAAATGCTCTAGCATTTTTAGTATTCTTGGTGTTCGTAGCTGGAGCTAGCTTTGGACAGTTAGGCTTGATATAACCTTGTTCTCTACAGTTGTAGCATATCTTATTGCTAATCTTTTTTCCTGCACTCTTCCTCCTTGTGTCCTGATATTTTGCAGAAATTACAGTATATGGAGCATCTTCCTGAATGCTTCCTTTTGCAATACTTACAATAGGGTGCAGAGGTAGAACCTATATTTCTCCCACGGTTAGAATTTCCAGAACGGAATTCTTGTGTAAGCTTCTGGGTTAGGTTCCTCCTTTGATCCTCTTCTCGTGTACGGACTAATTCATCTGTCAAGGTATTGGCTAGTTCTACAGCTTCTTCTATAGTTTGGGGTCTAGCTGCCTTGACTACATGCCTTATCTCTTAAATTAATCCCCAGATGTAACGGGAGATTAATACTGGTTCAGGTGAAGCAAGGGTTGACACTATTCTAGCATATTCAAAGAATAACTTAGTGTACCCCTTACTATCCACACCAGTCATTCTAAGGTTTAAGAACTTGTTTGCTATCTGTTCTTTTTCATTAGGAGGGCAGAATTTCCTTTCTACCATGTTTTTAAACTCATCCTATTCCATATTGTAAGTTCTATCACTTCCCTTAGTCTGAAGGATAGTATTCCACCATTCTAGTGCTGAATTCTTAAACAGATTGAAAGCAAACATTATCTTATCCTCTTTCGCACATTTACTTATTCTTAAGACTGCCTCAGTCTTTTCTATCCAGCGTAGAACTGCAACGGCCCCTTCACTGCCCGAGAATTCCATTGGTTTACAAGACCAGAATTCTTTGTAAGAACAACCGTAAGACACCGTTCTTCTTCTTTTGGGAATGGGCACTTGAAGTATAGCTCCATTGTTCACGCTGTGTTCAAGTTCAGTTGGTCGTTTACTGCTATGCTTACTTTTATTATCAGCTTCCCTAACCGTTTGAATAATATATGGCATCGCATCTATTATTCCTTGTGCCACTACGTGTTGGATGGCACTGTTATCCACTTGGTTTCCATTATTGTTGTTTGGGTTTTCGTTACCCAGGTTATTGTTACTCTGGTTATCGTTATTCAGATTTTCCTGATTTACTTCGTCGTTCATCTGCATTTTAAACAATTATCACGTATTAATATCACAAGATAATATCTTAATATGATTAATCACGTGAAGCGCATCTTGGTCAAAAACGTCGAGCATTGCGACTTTACTCTATTTTATATATAGTATGCATTTACTACATACTGATACTGGAAATTAAAATTACAACATTACTATGCATTGCTAACCACAAAGTGGTCTATACTACAACCATGGTTGTAAAACAAGGTTTCCAAGGCCGAGTACTCCCCGAGTAGTCGCTACAAGGTAGGCTGCCGAGGCGACTTTCTTCAACTCCGCGTAATTACTCTGAGTCGGTCAAACGCTGTCAACCTTGGCCAGAATTGGATCTAGTATGTCAACTCGGGCCTAGTTTGACTTAAATAATAATAAAACATAATTTTTATGCCTATCATATTAAGGAATGAATATCATTTTCACATATTTTGTTATAAATATTAGTAAATTTATTTTATTTGACATACATTCAATCTCCAAAAAGTAATTTCTTTATAATTTAACATGTCCGAGTACTCCCCGAGGAATCTCCGCCTAGACCGAGTACTCTCAACTCCCCGGTCGACCGACTAGGGAGCGCCTAGCGACTTTTGCAACCATGACTACAACATATATTATTACACATATTATTATTATTTTTAGAAAATATATTTTTTCATAAAAAATATTATATATTATTATTATTATTATTATTACCAACTCCACCATCCTCTTTACTGGTCTGGATTCATCCAGTAATCCATATGGCGCTCGTCATATTTCTAGACGAGTCGCTCTCCTACCTGCTTCATCCTCTCACTACTCTCTAAGATTTCTTCTCCGAAAGTTCGGAGCTCATGCACATTTTCTGCACTCATTTGGGGTGCAGGTGCTGGTACTGGGAATGGGTACAGGAGCATGGGATTCTCCCGAGGATACGGATTCTCTAAGATCTCTCTAATGTATTCATAATTGTCATAGTAGGGATCGAAAGGGTCTAGACCTGGATATGCTGCTAAGTTCGGCATGGTTTCGTCGTTTAGGTGATAGCGAGGCACATAATCCCTATGATCATCGAACCATGGATCATAATTTGGATCTAAGGGATTAGGGGCTGGTATCCTAGGTATCTCCTCAGGGTTGAAATCATGCATTTCTATCTCCATCGGCTGAATGGGGAACAAAGGTAAGGGTTGTGGGGCTACTAGTTGTTCCAGATTTGGGTCGGCAGCAGTTGTTGCTAGGATATGAAAATTGGCTAAGCTCTTATTAAGCATATCCTGTATATGGGCATCTGACTCTCGCTTAGCGGCTGCTAGGACTCTTTGTTGTTGCAACTTTTGCATTCTTTTCCTACGCTCGAATGCTCCCTTACTGAACCATCCTCTCTTTTTCTGAGGGAATGGCTCTTCAGATTGAGCTCTAAAGATAAACATCCCTTCTTCCTGATCAGCAGAATACCCAGAGAGGGTAGGCTGGGAAGAAGTACCTTCACTCCTAGGTGAATCGGACAACTGACGATACACGTCTGAGGGTCCTTGATCACTCATACTGTAAACTAACAAATAGTCAAATAACACATAACAATAAAATACAAATATGCACGTATTTTCGTAATTAATTTCCTAACACTTTAAATAATATTTTGATGTCAGCAAAACACTTATGTGGCTGAATCAGTGGCTTAGCTCTGATACCAACTTCTGTCGCAACCCCCGCCCCCTTATCTGTCCCGGGAACGGGCGTCCGCGAACATCAGTTGTGGTGGTATCAGTTTGTTCATTAATTTGGCAGCGGAATTTCATCAGGACCGTAGTTAGGAAATGTTTATCACAGTAAAACCACCATATTTTATATTAATAACCACATGGGTAAAACCCAAGTTTCTTATTACAACATAGGGATAAACCCTGTTTTATTGAATTTAAAACATCGTCTTTTAGGTAACTTTTATAGCCACATTTTTTCAAGCCGTCAGTGCTCTCAAGCTGGCTTCCTTCTAATTTGGCTGTCACATTTTGTTACCTGAAACGCGTTTAAAAACATTTGTCAGTGGGAAATACTGGTGAGTGAATCACAGTTTAATCAAGAAACATTTTATCAATTAACACAGTATTGAGAGCTATCACATTGTTTATTTCTACACAATTACTCATTCAGTACTGTCAATCCTGACTGGTGGGTCATATTACACATTGGCTAACTCGTTGTACAATTGTAACGTGTTCCACATTTTGTATACAAAACCCCAACATACCGGCAGTAATTAAAGAATTACAAAGACTCAATCACTGCTTAATCATATTGTAAAATATTTAAGGTTTTGTAAAACAGTTCACAAAAAGGTTTACAAAAAGAGGATAAACTCACATTGCTGTCTTAGACTTCTTTTAAGGTTTCCTGGTGATTTATCTATAATTTACACAAAATGTACATATGTTAGTATAATAACCCTTTATTTATATTAACGATACCCTCCCCGAGATGGCATTCCAACAACTACGTCAGGCAGAACCACGACAGTCGTTACGGAACCCTGGATCAATCGGGCAGCGTATCTAATATGTATCTGGGGTTATAATACTTACAATGGGGCAGAACTTCGTTAATTAGGGGGATATTATACCCGAGTATTATGCCTATTATGTAAATTTTCGAGAGAGAAAAGAATATTGAACGAGTTTTCTGAAGGTCCGATGCCTGCTATTTAGAGGGCTGAAATTTGAGTCTCTCGCGGGCCGCGTAAGGTAAGGCTAAGGCCTACACGGCCCGCGTAACAGGGGGTCTAGGCGTAGGTGATCCGGGTCACAATATAGGTTCAACACGTGTTGACACGTGTCACCACCAGGGCTCGTCGGATCTTTGTATCTGTCGCGGCCCATGTAAGTTGTAGCCAAGGGCTACACGCCCCACGACAGCGTATAAAATTTTGTTTTTATTTTATTTTTAATGATATATCGTATTTTGGGCTCGGTTTTCACATACGGGGTGTATTTTAAGACATATGGGAATATTTAAAAATATATTAGGGCGTCAGAAAAATTTCAGGAGGGTTGTTATACACATCCACCACCATCATCCATCATCCACCTTAGAGTGTGTGTAGTAGTCTTGGGATCCAAGATTGATCGTAAGAGTTCTTGTCAATCAAAGGCCATGTTTGGCTAAGTCTCTTACATCACTTGGTGAAGTCAAGCATTTAATGTATTACTTTTGATTTTTAATCTTTTCGCACTTTTTATTTGGTTTTGTATTAATGACTTTAACAACTAGTTTCTTATGTTGAAGGTGAAACTTCATAATCATTTGTCCGTGGTGTCTTGGCATTACTTTACTGTCTATATAAAGTAAAAGATTTTCATCATTCATATCTCTACAGTCTATATAGAGATATGTTGGCTACCTGGTCGGGGGTTAAGGGAATGGTTTGGTAAGGTTCTTACCTTGTTCAGTGTATAGATCCTGCAAGGACCTTGGTCAACTAGGACCTCCTTCAATACCCACTGGTATTGGATGGCGGGGGTGCGAATGGCTTGATCCCCTCATATGTAAACTACTATTAATACATTAAACTGGCTACTTGTGATTGTATCCCTATTGACTCAAACCTCCTAGCCGAGGGTAACGCCGCCTTCAAAATAGGGGCCTACCACTTTTCGCATTAATAACTTAATTAATTATCTTCCAATATTCTGACCCTTTGGGATTGTATCCTTGCTGACTCAAACCATTGGGTTGAGGGTAACGTCACTTTCAAAAGAGGGGCCTACTACTATAACTAAGATAATCTCTTAAAAAGTGCAAAAGTGCGGAAATCATCAAAGGATACATTAAAGGCAAGTCGGATCTAAGTGATTTATCTTGTCTATCTATTTTATTTTTATTTTTATTTTCAGCATTTTAGTTTTTATTTTTCTTGTTTAAAACCTTTTCCAAAAATTTTGATTTGATTAGACGTTGAGGATAAACCGGTACTAAAAGCTCTTGTGTCATTGGACGACCTCGGTATCTTACCAACGCTATACTACACTCAGATGGGTGCACTTGCCCATGTGTGTGTTTAGTGTTAATTCGTGTTTTATAAATTTAAAACTTGACTAATGTGTTAAAAAGGCTTAAAATATCAATAAAAAGATATCACACCCAACACACACCATAAACATACACATTTCCAACAATTCGGTTAAAGAAGAGCCTCATCCCCCTACTCCTACGTAAGTACTTTCCTCATATCCTCTTCATTTTACACACTTTAAGCAGATGTTTTATTTGTGCATATTACAGAGTACGTGCACATGTATTTTATCAGATTTCATGTGTTTCTTAAATCTCAAACTAACAAACATATTCCCGGTTTAAGTAATTTGTAACACCCAAAAAATATAAATTATATATATATATATATATATATATATTAAATGTCGGTTATAAACAAGATAAAGTAAATAGGAATAAAGAACCTAGTTAATCACAAGTCTTGTTGTAATAAGGAAAACATGGTTAAAAGCACCCTTTATAAACCTGGGTAAAGTTGAGGGACTAAAATGGTTAAAATGAGAAATGGGTTTTATTAATTAAAACTAAAAACACCAAAACACACACCTTTGTGTGTGTTCTGGTCGCACAAACCACAGGAGCCGAGAAGAGCTCTCAAGCTCAAACCCTAATCAACATAATTTCATCAAATTGATGGGGCAAATCAAGTCCAAATCAAAATCTAAGCTTGTAACAACCCTCAATAAAACCGACAGCCTCGATTATTTTCCGAGAACCTAGTATATTTTAAAATATCCCAAAATGTCCCAAAATACACCTCATACACGAAAACGGGCCTCAAATATATTAAATAGTATTAAAAATAATTAAAAATCTGAAAGTTAAGTTGAGGCGGGCCGCGTATCCCCACCCCATCCTTCACGCGGGCTACGTGAGATCAAGATAGTGGCGTAGCCCGGTGATGACACGTGTCATCATCGTGGCGAGCCTAGTAGATGACCCGTACAAGCTACCCTGTTGACCAGGGTTGACGCGGGGCGCGTAAGCCCTGTGCTTGTGTTACGCGGGCCGCGAGAAAGTCAAGATTCAGCACTATATAAGCAGGCCATCGGGTTTCAACCAGAATTCGTTCAATTTCAAAATCTCTTTCTCTATTCTGACTTACAGGCATAATACGCGGGTATTATACCCCCCTAATTAGCAAAGTTCTGCTCCGTTGTATGTATTATAACCCCTGGATACGTATTAGATACGCTGCCCGATTGATCTAGGGTTCCGTAACGGCTGTCGTGGTTCTGCCCGACGTAGTCATTGGAATGCCGTCTCGAGGAGGGTATTACTAATGTTAAAATGGGTTATTATACTAACGCGTGTGCATTTGTGTAAATTTTAGATTATCACCAGGAAATCCTTACGGAAAATCTAAGACAGCAATGTGAGTTGATCCGCTTTTTGTTAACTGTTTTTACAAAACCTTAAATACTTTTCCATGCGAATAACAGTGATTGAGTATTTGTAAGAATACAATTATGATGAGTATGTTGGGGTTTTGTATAGAAAATTTGTTACCACCTGGTTAACATTTCCACAAGTCGGGTTCGACAGTACCATGGATGTTAATTGTTATGTCTTGGAAACAAATATAATTGCGGGATCGCCCTCAATACTGTACACTGGGATTTGTTTTTATTAAACTTGATTAAACTGGGATTCACTCACCAGTATTTCCCACTGACAAATGTTTTTAAAACGCGTTTCAGGTAACAAAATGTGAAAGCCAAATAGAAGCCAGCTGGACAACACTGAAGGCTTGGAAAAGTGGCAAATAAAGTTACCTAAAAATAAAATAGATGTTTTTATTAAATAAATAGGATTTATTCCTATGAAAACGTGTGTACTATGAACTTGGGTTTTAACCCATTTGTTTAAATGCTATGAAAATGTGGTATTTTACGCTGATCAAAATTTCCTAACTACGATCCTGATGAAAATTTCCGCTGCCAAATTAGACAATACGAGATACCACCGAAACTGGCTCGCGGCCGCCCGTTCCCGGGGATGTGGGATCGGGGGTTGCGACAAAGCTCAAATTAGTGATCACCTCCATGAAGGGATCATAAGGTATGCCAAATTTCATTATTTAGTTCCATCTTGAATTCTTGGTGAACATATGAAATCGAAAATTTGGCTTGCATGATTGAAGCTTGGATGAAATTAGGATGAAATCATGTCTAGGAGCAAACCCTAGTTAGTGATTTGTTGAATTAGTGTTCATAGATATGAGGTCTATAACCATCCATTTATGTGTTAAATGGGTTTTGTAGAAAGATGATGAACACTAGAATTATGATTATTAATCTAGTGTTATCTGAGCTCCATGAAATAAGTCTAGGTGTTGAGGTGTAAACTAGACATTTGAATTTGTGAAAAATGCTCAAAATTGGCTAAATAACTAGTCATGAAACTTGGTTATTGATTTTGCAAAATTATGCCCTTTAGGTGTTTGTTGAAATGCCTAAAAGAAAACTAGATGTTGAAATTTTGAGTAAAAACGCATATTTGAATGTTATGGTGAATTATGCGTTATATGAAATAATAAGAGTTCTAAACATGTCATCGATTGAACTCTTAGGCAAAGGAATTGAATCTTCAAGCGGAAGAGTCGGAGTTGATATGCGCTTGAAGGAAAAGCACTAAAGGTACGTAACTTTTAGTTTCGTTACATTATGCATAAACTTTGGTCTTAGAGTTGTTAATGGAATTGTAGTGTAATATATGAGTTTGGTATGTCATAGACGTGACGAAGTTCGCTCAACAACTAAACGGGTCAAAATGAATGATTAGAATATGTTTGGTAAGTCATAGAAGTGACGAAGTTCACTCGACAAACTGAACGGGTCAAGATAAACGATCAAAGTATGTTTGGTAAGTTATAGAAGTGACGAAGTTCACTTGACAAACCGAACGGGTTAAGATAAATGGTTAAAGTATGTTTGGCAAGTCAATGAAATGACGAAGTTCACTCGACAAACCGAACGGGTCAAGATAAACGGTTAAAGCATGTTTGGTAAGTCAACGAAGTGACGAAGTTCACTCGACAAACCGAATGGGTCAAGACAAACGGTTAAAGTATGTTTGGTCAGTCAATGAAGTGACGAAGTTCACTCGACAAACAAACGGGTCAAAACTATGTTTAAAAATGACAATGTTTAAAGTGACTAGAATGTCACACAATGAGTTAGTGTTAAGAGTGCGTAAGCCAAGAAATAGATACGCTAGATTTGATTTAACGAACCCTTGATATTGGGTAAAAAGTTTAGAATTATACTTTGTAGAAATTTGCATAAATTGGCATGCTTGAAACATTGATAACAAGCACAACACCATTGCGTGCGCAAACCATGGGATGGAAGCGAAACGGCAATGTTGATAAGCCCGGGGAATGGGTAATTATGTTTAGGAACAACTATTGATGAATAACATGTAGAACGACATAAAACTAAACGGGTCGAATATTTGTTAAAATAAGGATTTATAAGCCGTTCGCTTATAAACCAGATTTCGATGCGAACAATGATGATAAACGAGTCCGTAATTAAATTACGGACACATAGGAAAAAGAATTACGTAAAACGGACTTGTGGAACGAAAGTTATGAGAATTTTAAGTTAGAATTTGGTTAAGTATTGTAGCTGGGCAAATGTTGCATCAAAAACCAAACAGTCTGTCGAAATCAAGTCATCGCGTCGCGCGACCAGGAACCGGGAAAGCTGTCGCGTAGCGCGACAAGTGTCGCGGACCGCGAAGAATTCGATTAAGTCTCTCGCGGGGCGCAAGAGACATGTTGCCGGAAATTTTGTTTTATTTTGTTTGTTTGACCCATTTACCTTGTTGTACTTGTTATTTAACTATCAAAACTAACTTTTAAGTTGGTTTTAATCATAGGTGAATGTCGAAAGTCCCGGATGATGATCAAGCGACGAAAAGGACCGAACACACGTCATTGAAAGCTTCCGCAATGATCTTATTTTGTTCTAGTTAAAAGTGAATATTGTAAACACTTAGAATTATATTTTGGAATATTTCTATACATGTAAGAATGTTAACTTGGAAAAGTTTTTGAAAGCTTGCATTTTTGTATAAAATGCGCCTTTGTTATTATAATCACGTTAATTTGAGTTGGGTCTTACAAGTTGGTAATCAGAGCTCAAGGTTGTTGGCAAAGTGTGTTCGGTTCAAAGCTTGATCAAACATCTGGTAAGAATTAATTATTTTATGTAGACTTTAACAAACACTAGAAAAGAAATATGATTCGATGTGCATGGGAAGAGTGTGTTAACACACTCAAACCCGGAAAGTGCACCAAACATGAATGGTTTAAGCAAGTTGTGAACTTGGCTAAACCAAAGCGAAGGATGCAAATGATATAGAATGAAATATTTAACAATTAATATAAACATTCAGATTCAAGATGGCTGATAAAGGTAATGATGATATGGTGCCGATAGTCACCGAACAGATGAAAGAAATGTCCGGTGCAACTGGGGGCGAATTAGCATCTCAATTAATTGAAGAGATGGAAGCTACAATTTCCGAGGAAGTCGGAAAGGAAGTAGAAGCCAGTCTACCGCAGTTGTCGAGAGACTACAAACCACAATCCTGCTGGTGGTGGAAGGTATGATGACTGAATCAAAAGACAATCTCTCACAAGAAAGAGGTGAGGGGGGGGTGTTGGATGTGAACCCAAGCCCCGTAAATAAATCAAAGCCTAATAAAGCTTCTAAGAAAGGAGTTACAAAAAGGGGGTTACCTCAGTGTAAAATATGTGGAAAAACTCACCAGGGCGAATGCTACTTTAAAAACAAACCATGTCCTATTTGTAGAAAAGTGGGACATGTGGGTGCAATTTGCCTGGGGAAGGTGTCGGTGTGTTATAAATGTTATAACCCGGGACATAAAAGGTCTGAATGTCTGGAATTCGTTGGAACCAAAGACACATCTGACACAAAGTCTGATACCCCAAAAGAGAAGGCAAGGTCTTCCCACATGACAGCCGCAAAGGTTAAAGCTGAACCTGATGTCGTTTCAGGTATGTTTCTTGTAAATTCAATTTCAGCACAAATTTTATTCGATACGGGTGTGAATAATAGTTGCATATGGGCATATATGAGTAGTAAAATGAGTGAATTATGTATAAGAAATATATATATATATATCTATATGTATGTATAAGTAAATAAACAATGGTGAGCATGTGAAACCGAAGCAAAAGTAATTACGATAAATATTGCCATGGGAAGGAGTGCGTGTACACTCGAAACCGGGAATGAAATGAAAGATAAGTGTCATAATAGGAAGGAGTGCACATACACTAGAACTCGGGAACTTAATAAAGTAAATAAATGATGTACTGGGAAGGAGTGTAATTACACCCAAACCCGGAAATTTGCAATAGTAATAGATGACAAGGACAGGGTTATAGACTCGGCCAAACCAAATAAAACATGTAGAAACCTCGTTTATATCAATAAACGATGTGGGTAAATTCCATACAAATACATGGAATAATAAAATGAAATGAATTGATTATGTTATTATTACAATGGAAAGATGTTAACCGAAGATGGCGATGATACGGTATCCCTCGTGACTGAGGAGATGCGTGAAAGGATCTATGGGGAAGTCGGTAGGGCTACTAAAGCCGTTTAACCCGGAGTCCTGAAAGGTTACTGATCACCACAATGACAGCAAAGAAAGTTAGGCAATGAATGAGTTGAGAGAAAGCCTATCTAGGTGAATATCGCAAGTATATGTTTTAGAAATTCATCAAGATAATGTTAGGCAACAATTAGACAATGGATTAAGGTCAAAAATGAGAAATTAAAACTCGGACAAAAAATATATTCGAGGAAGAAACTAAATGGATGATACATATTATTCGCTATTCTGAATAAGGAAGTATCAATAAGTACGGATTTAGAAACTTAGGTATGGGTTACCATCCAATTAACACATTATTAATAAAATCTTTATGAGGAAGAACGATAATCACATTGATAGGTGTGATTGTATAAAAGATTAGTAAAATAAACATATTAAAAAGTGTTGGAACTAAAATGGGTAAACCCCAAAAGCCGTATAACAATAGCAGTGGTTTTACCAAATAAGGCTTAAGAAATAAACCTTCGGGACATTAATAAACTTATGTGATGGGTCGTGAGAGTGTATAAAAAGAAAAAAACGCAAACCAGACAACGGGAGCATTAAAACATTAAGATAAAAGAACCCGGGTAACAGGTTGTAAATAAATAAATGTGTGAACCGGATAATGGTGAGTGGAAAACAAACCGGTGCGTAAATGACGTAGGAAGTCATAGAGTCGGAAGATTAGTCCAAAAAAAAGGAAAACGGGTGTAGCCTTAGACTACGGTCAAATCGATAAAATTCGAAAATGAAAATGAACAAATTTTAAGCTTGAAAGGGATGCCATGACACCAAAAATGTATTTCTAAGAATACGAAATGACACAAGCAAGAGATGATCTATGGGACATCATAACCTTTGGGATTATAAATAAAGTAAGGGTTTAAAGGACTAAATGAACCTCGCGTCAGTAATAGAAAGAAATAAACCAAAAGGGGTGAAAGCCTAAAGAAATAACCTACGAGGCTAAGCAAAAGAACCCACGGGTCACTTGGCGTAAAGTATGGGGACTGGTTACGATTCCCCGCGTAATATAATAGCGGAAAAGAATAAATTTTGTCGTCAATTCCTGGATATGAGTAATTGATAAAAGTTAAAGAGATAAACGTTAAACTAAAATTCAGTTTTAGTGAAAAACAATGTTTAACGAATATGAATATTATGAGACAAATTAGAAAATAGTTAATAATAAAGGATATAGGTCTTAACACCTATAGGCGTAAAACGATACGTTAGAAAGAAGATTGTGATAATGAAAAGTTTATGAAAACTTAAACATGACGTGATGCGATGCGATCATGGTCACAAAAAGTGATATAGAATATAATCATGTGGTAGCGCGAGTTACGGGATAGGAGATCATAAACTCACGTCAGTACGAATATGGCAAAGGGGTAGACCCAAATTAACGGGGCATGAGGTGACGGTGACTAATCAGTCTAGCCGATAAGATCATCCAAAGTCATAATAGTGTTGTGATTTATATAAAACACTTGTTGTTGGTGCAGTTGTCTGTCGACTTCATCTTCGTTCGAGTCTTATAATAGATTGTATAGATTAGGGCATGAAAAACGAGAAATGGGATTATAGGTAATTCCGTTTGAAATGACACAGAGTCATTTCAAACGAAATCAAGTTGGTAATTCAAACGAAATCAAGCAGTTAATTCCGTTTGAATGTAATTCCGCTTGAAATGTAATTCCGCTTGAGCATGTTCAAGCGGAATCACATGCCTATAAATACCATTCAAGAGAGATCAGTTGTAACCTTTCTTGTTTCCGACGGCGAAGCTCTGTCGAAGTGTCTCCGTGCTGTAAATTGATACCAGATCAATAAACTGAGACAGATTAATGATTTCTAGTGTTATACAAGCTAAACTAAGACTGAATCAATGAATTCCACCTCTGATTCAGTCTGAGATCTCTTCTGATCGACTCATTAAGGTCGATTCACGATCCTACATGTGGTATCAGAGCTCAGGAGGAAGAGTTCTTACAGTTTAGCTCGTTTTCGCTGGAAAATTCTGATTTCTACACTTTCTTTTCAAAATTAATCAAGTTTTCATGGTTAAAATGGATTGATTTTCACATATAACGTGCACAACACAGTTTTAACAAACCCTTGAAAGTTTGAGACCCAAATTCAGTCTAAAAGTGACAAAATTGGACCAAAAAGGTAATTTCGTTTGAACGAGTACTTAATTCCGTTTGAAAGGTAATTTCAAACGGAATCAGTGATTTCGTTTGAATTACACCTAATTCCGCTTGAAATTACCTGATTTCGTTTCAGGGTGTAATTCCGTTTGAAAACTTCAAACGAAATAAGCAATTCCGCTTCAAATAGGGTAATTCTGTTTCAATCAGTAATTCCGCTTCAAGGTGATTCCGTTTGAGTTGGGATTTCGTTTGAAACTGGTCTGAAAGTAATTTCGTTTCAATTAGTTATTCCGTTTGAAAGGTGTTTCCGTTTGAAGGGTGATTTCGTTTGAGAAGTGATATCATTTGAAAGTAATTCCGTTTGAACTTGTAATTTTGTGAAAAATTTGCTGAAACATGGATTCTGAAGAAGATGTAGCATTGTATTATTTTGTATCTCAACAAGAGAGTTATATTGAGATTAAAGAAGAACCAGTTTTCGAAAAATCAATTTCAAGAGAACCAATTTCAATAAAAAAGGATTCAGAAAGTGTTCTAGATAAAACTGAAAAGGGTTTAGAAGTTGATTCAGAAAAAGCTGATAATCTTACAGAAGTTGTTTCAGAAAATGCTTCGGTGTTTGATCATTCTTTAGATGAAGAGAGTGATGACGACAGTAAAGCAATTAGCCAACTTGAATTTTATAGAATTTTGCTGTCACCTGATTTGTATAATATGCTTCTTGTAGCAAAATTGGAGTTACTCAAAAATAAAAGAGCTGCAAAAATGAAGGATCAAAAGGAAGCAAATGTGGAAGAAAATGTTCAAGTGATGAAAAAACAGGTTGAAGAGATTCCAGTTTTAAAAGTTGAAGATGAAGCTGATGATAAACAGATTCTTGAGATGTGCTCAAATTGTGAAAATTTAAAATCCGAAAATGACAAACTCTTGAAGAATGTTGAGAGTTTGACATTAGAAATAAAAAATTTTCAAGAAAATGAAATAGTTTTTGAAAATAAAATAAAAATTTTAGAAAATGAAAAAGAAAAAGAAAAATTTGAAAAAGATTTACAAAGTCAAATAAAGATTTTAGAAGATGAGAAAGCCATTTTTGGTAAAAATAACCTTGAAAAACAAATTGCAATAAATTCTCATCTTCAGAATATTATTCGCCTTGAGCATGAAGCTGAAAATACTAAAAATAAAATCAAGGAGTTGGAAGAAAAATTGAAAGGTTTTGCGAATACTTCATCGATTCCCTGTCCAAAACCGATCAATTCTGTTCCAATAAGTGACAATGTCACAAATTTTGACAAAGTCAAAATTGTAGATTGTGATGGGAAAACTGATGATGAAGTGGAGAAAAGAAAAATATTTTTGAAATTAAAAGAAAAATTTCAAGAATCTGTTTTACATTCTACTGAGAAAGGTGAATGCTCAACGCAAAAACCTGTAAAGAAGAATGTGGAACAAAAACAAAAGGATAAAAAGCCGAAAAATCTTCAAAAAGAAAATAAAAGCTCATCAGTTCAATCATCCAATCGTGATATAAAATCACAAAAAGTTGAAAAACAAAACTCAAAAACAGTTGGTAATAAGTGGTGCAGGTTTGACCACAGTGCTCAAAGGACAAATCCAGCTTTCAAGAGGAGTAATGATTACCACAAGGCCAAGCAATGCCATGATCTTAGTGTTTGGTATGAAAGTGGTGAATGGTACGATAACAGAATGTGCTACAACTATGGTTTTAGAGGACACATTGCTGTAAATTGCCAGAGTTGGAGTTATGAGACGAGAAGATGCTATGAATGCAATATCAAAGGACACATTGCCAGGGATTGCCCAATGAGATCAAAGGGAAGATCGAGGGATGAATATCAGAAAATGGAAAAGAAACCAGTCAGTGTCAAAGCAAAGCCCAAAGAACAGAAAGTTCAAGAACAGAAAGTTCTAGAACAGAAAGTGAAGCTTTCGCAGGGGAAAAAAGACAGACTGAGGAAGAAGAGGAAGAAAGTGAGAGAATATCTCGAAAGGATTTTGTCCTCGGATACAACTGGAAAATCAGATAGAAGTTCTGATAAATCGTCTTGCTCGCCAAAGAATGACAAATTAAGCAAAACAAATTCATCAGATACAAATCTGAGGATGAAAGAGGGAATGAAGAAAGATAAAGGGGTTAATCAAGAGATTAACAAACAAAAGAAAGTGAAATCTTCACTTCCAGGTAATGAATTTGTTTCTCCGGAAACAAAGGAGCCAGTTGTTGGCGATGAATCTGACTCATCAAAGTCAGACAAGCTACATTCAGGCGATGAATCTGGGTCATCAAAGCCAGAAGAGCCATGTGTTGAGGTAAAAGGTGATATTTCCGTTATGGCAATAGATGATGCAAATTTTCCATCATTGTCAAACGTAAATTTAAAACAAAAAGTCGAAAAGAAAGTGAGTGATGATTGCTCAAAAACACCCAAGATTAGTCAGGCTTGGGTGAATCTGTTTAAATGATAAACCTGACTTGCCGGAGCTCCCAGGTTGGTAAGCGAGGAGCAGGTATCGGCATCTTTCTTGAGAAATTCACGAAAGTGATTTCGTTTTACGAGTGGTAAATCAGGGACATTAAGTTGTACTTGATTTTCTACAAGTGTTTGATGTTTGAATCTAAAATTGTTAAATTTTTTAAGTGGTTAAAGAAGAACAAGGTGATGAATCCCTAACCTACAAGAGGTTTTTATGAAATCAACAAAACTTATTTTACGGAAAAACCATTTGATTAAAACAAACTTAAGTGTTTTGAAATCTAATGGGAAAATAGTTTGTTGTGAGGGGGAGTTCTGATTGTTTATGCCAAGTGGATGGCGAATTGACGTAATTCGATATCAGTTGTCACGTTTCTTGTGCAGTTTGTTTTCAAATTTCTTTTAAATGATTTTGAATTTTAGGGGGAGTAAGAATTTCAGAAAATCCAAAAACATTTGAAAATTTGAAAAAGTCAAAAACATTAAAAAATGCAAAAATGAGTTTTGTTGTGAAAAAGGGGAAATGATAGTAGATCAGTTGGACTGTCACAGCATGCTAAAGATATGGAAAGATATAATGTGATAAACGGTCTCACTAAAGATGTGACGATAGGCTCAGCTAGACTAGTAGATTTGAGAAAACGATACAAACATAACGCAAAATGCCTAAGTCTGGTGGGAAACACGATCAAAAGCATAGTACTTAGTTTTGTCCTTCTTGATTGTGTGCCTATTCAGTAATCGCTGAATGCAAAGTGCATAAAAACGGGTTAAATTTGTGAACTTTCACATTTTTGCTGAAAAATCACTGTGATTGTGTATTTCTTTTTGCGAAGACTTAAACTTGTTTTATTTCTTTATTTTATTTAAGCATTGGACATCCTCTGCGTATACGTGAGTATCGAACTGGATGTTATTGCCTAAACGTTCTACTTTATTTTCTTTGGTGTTTCGTTTAAGCTTTGGATCACCTCTGCGTATACGGGAGTATCGAACTGGTGGTCAAAGCCTAAACAATTTCAATTTGTTTTTAGTTCCTTATTTTGTTTAAACATTGGACTTTCTCTGCGTATACGAAAGTATCGACCTGATTGTTAATGTTTAAACATTCTGAGTTGTTTTCGCACTAATCACAGTTGATAAAAGTTTAAAGGCATTACTTGAGTCAGTGTATTGCATGATGAGGGGATATGCTGAGATCGTGGGGTCCATAAGATTTTAGTGCAAAATTAATATACCTTAACGTATCGATAAGCATTTCGAAAGTTTTTCGATTGAGTTTAAGTGGACAACAATATCGTCAATCTATGTGAATCATTTAGAACTGAAAATGTTTAAAGCTTAACGGTGCTAGTGATTGGTCACATAAACTGATATGATCCTCTTATGCAAACTCACAAAAATAGTGTTTGTAAATATTTCTTTACTGCATTTCTTTATATCAAAAACCCAAAAAGATTTTTGGAGTATTTTAGCATAAACTTTTGAGAAAATTCAAAAAGATTTTCGACAACTGATGTTGAAGAGCTGATTTTCAAAATTTCAAGTGCTGAACATGATGAACAGGGATGGGAGTGTGTGCTTAAATGAAGAAATTTGTTTTGAGAAAAAGTTTGATAAGTTAATCAAGGTCATTAAATTGAACTTGATGTAACTATTATGATTGAATGGTTTCTACTAGTAAGTTTTTCTTATTGATTTAAGTAAAAACTTATATTTTGGTGAGAAAATGTGTGTAGGTGATGAGCTGAACATAGCTAAAGCCAGGGTTTGATCTTAAGGTGATAGTTAATTACGAACAGCGATCCAAGCATGATGAAAGGGGGAGTCTGACGAAGTTAGAGCCAAAGAGAAGATCCTGGTATATGCTGAAAAAGAAAGGAGACCGATCAAGATTGAAGAGTCGTCAAGATGAAGACTCTCACTGAAGATTCCGTCAACATTCAAGGGGGAGTCTGTTGGTGCAGTTGTCTGTCGACTTCATCTTCGTTTGAGTCTTATAATAGATTGTATAGATCAGGGCATGAAAAATGAGAAATGGGATTATAGGTAATTCCGTTTGAAATGACACAGAGTCATTTCAAACGAAATCAAGTTGGTAATTCAAACGAAATCAAGCAGTTAATTCCGTTTGAATGTAATTCCACTTGAAATGTAATTCCGCTTGAGCATGTTCAAGCGGAATCACATGCCTATAAATACCATTCAAGCGAGATCAGTTGTAACCTTTCTTGTTTCCGACGGCGAAGCTCTGTCGAAGTGTCTCCGTGCTGTAAATTGATACCAGATCAATAAGCTGAGACAGATTAATGATTTCTAGTGTTATACAAGCTAAACTAAGACTGAATCAATGAATTCCGCCTCTGATTCAGTTTGAGATCTCTTCTGATCGACTCATTAAGGTCGTTTCACGATCCTACACTTGTCAATATAGGAAACATATTGACGAACTCATACTATTGAGTGGTCAAGTGGCAATTAGGACAAATAGGTGGCAAGATAAGAAATACAAGACACAAGTTAAAGTCCGTGAGGACTTACACGTGGAAGAAGCATGCGTCGAGGCAAAGGATAACTTTTGACTAAAAGAAAGAATGCCTTAAAAACAAAACTAAGTTAGTTTGGTCCAACCAAAGAACTATTTAAAGAAGGTTTCGGGGACGAAACCTCTTTAAGGGGGGGTAGACTTGTAACACCCCAAAAATATAGGTTATATATATATATATATATATATATATATATATATATATGGTCAGGATTTAGAGAAAACGCCCAAAAGTGTGAGAACGGAGAGAACGCTTATGGATCGTCAGATCAAAACAATATATGGACTAGATGACACGGTGTCGTTTTCATAAATAAAATCACTTTTATTAATCTGGCGAGCTTCATTAAGGGTAAAAGGGTCTTTTGACTTCTCTACACAAAACGCCAAATTCACGCTATTAAAATTCCGCGTTAACACACATAGCACACTTCATCATAATATAACGTCATTAGATATAAAACGCCAAACTTTGTTTTTAACCGATAACGCTGAACAAACAGTACTGAAACGACGGAACTTAATTACTAGCATTTATTGTAATAAAAATCGTGCCTAAAATACGCGCCAAAAACTTCCTATATAAACAAACTCTCAGAACTACTAAAATCCACACCAAAACCCCAAAACCTATATTTTCCTCTATACCATTCATCTTAGAAACGCCAAAAAACCCAAATATCAAAGATTCCAATCCATGTTTATTTGATATACACTATTTTCTCAATAACCTTTCGCTCTATGTAATGAGCAAGATCCTCGATATAAACGCCAAAACATACAAAAACCACAAAACTTCGAAAACGCTATTTCATGGAGATTCAGTTTTTGCTCTCAATAAAGTTTAGCTAAATGGGTTGGATAACATTGTTAGACATCTTTCTTGACTGAGGATTAACAATGTTATCCATCTCATTCAGTAAAACATTATTGAGTTTAGCATGACCAAAATTAGAAGTTTATGGTAGTTTTATTTAGTGGCGTTATTGTTTTTTTTTTTTTTTTTGGCGTTTGATTTCGTTGTCTGATCTTATATTTTTTGTTATGTAACTTTGAAGTAGCAGGTTATGAACAAATAGGTAGAAAAAAAAAGATGGAAAAAAAATGATGTATAAAAATGATGTAAAACGCCAAACTGAGATCTGTCTGTGTTCTATAGGATTGAAATATAAAAAACGCCAAACTACTCTACACTGGATCTTAAAGACCATCTATGTGTGTTCTGTAAGAATGAAAAATACAAAACGCCAACCTACTCTTCACTGGCTCTCGAAGACCTTGTCGATCTTCTTCTAATTACAGCCTGTTTGCATGTCGATGCGTAGTGTCCATAGCCTTTGCAGTTCTGACACTGTCTTTCTTTGGCCCCGGGTTTCGACTTTGATTTCTTTTGGTCAATTGCTATCTCCTGTTTAGATTTCAGGCGCTTCCGAGAACCAGAACCTTTGGATTTATACCCAACATGGACTCTTATCGGATTCTTGTCGTTTTTATATTGACCGGTTATCTCAGCAAATTTATCCCTAGTACTAGCTGCAGGAGCAACAATATGCATATCTTGAACCTTCTTCATATAAGATTGAACATGATCCTTGTATAAGGATAGCTCCTCTTTATTACCAGATAAACGGTTCAAAGTATATTCCGTTGAAAAAATAATATCTCGCATCATACTTTGCACATCAGGATCAAGCTCGGTCATATATTCACGACTAATTGAGTATTCAGCAGAGTAGTTTGGGGAAGCCTCTTTGCGCTATCTATTCAGAATGTATTGTTTTGGAAATTCCCTAATGTCCATAATTCTCAAAACATAGAATATATGTCTACATAGCAAACCAAACTGTTCAAAACGCCTGCATGTGCAATCAGACTTACGGAACATTACCTGAAAAATGGCAAAAGCAATATCTCTATAACGCCATGCATAGAATGTTTGTCTAAAAAATAAAAAAACACATTGCATATGATAAAACGCCATTAACAGAAGACGCCATAAAAATCAAAACGCCATTATTTACCTCAAATAAAGATGTACAAGGCTGTTGAAAGTCATTTATGTAAAACTTAACAAACCCATCAGGCTGATCTTCGTAACGTTGATTTAGGCAATCCGCAACTCCAATAATCTCAGCCTGAACGTCACAAAAAATACTTTTTGTGTATATGTCAAGAGCTTGCCTTTCCAATAATTGGTAATTACTCTTCAACTGGGGTCTTTTGTATCGAGATTCATGATCATTTTTCTGGTGTGTGTGACGTTGTGCTTCTATTGCAGTCTCATAATGCGTCATGAACTCAACAAGAGTAGCTTTCGAATTGCACACTTGACCAAAAAAATGATTCTCACTCTCTGACCTCGATGTCGTTCGCATAAGACCAGACATCTCCTCCATTCTATAGTATGCAGGGATCCAAGATTCCCTAAGTGCAAAAATATCAGATAGCCAGTCATTATCTGCTAAATTGAACTTTGTGATAACTGCTTCCCATTCTGATTCAAACTCTTCGGGTGTGAAAATATCCTTCCACACAACACCACAAATACGTTCTTTAAAATTGGTGGAATTGCATAGCCTAACACCAACCTATGTATAACACGAAAACGCCATGCATAAAAAAAAACACAAAGACAAAACTTAATTAAAAAAACACTAACAAGTAAAAAACGCCATGTATCTTAAAACGCAGTGTATCCTAAAACGCCAAAGGTAAAAAAAACATAACAACCTTCAGAGAAAGTTTACGCATCACATGCCACATGCATAACCGATGCCTCGTGTCAACAAATACAACAGAAATAGCCTTCTTCATTGCTGGATCTTGGTCAGTGACAACAACTTTTGGTTGAGAACCAACAGCTTTTAGAAAAACGCTCAACAACCAAATATACGTATCAGCAGTTTCCGACGCCAATAATGCTGCACCAAATGTAACATTGCAGTGATGATTGTCTATACCAGTGAACGGTACAAACACCGTAGAGTATCTGTATATGAAAACGCCATGAGAACTGAAACAATAATAAAACGCCATTGCATGTAAACTAATAAAACGCCATAGCATGTAAACTAATAAAACACCATTGCATGTAAACTAATAAAACGCCAAAAACAGAAGAAGTTGAATTATAAAATATTACTTGTTGGAACGATACGTGGCGTCAAACAAAATCACAACACCAAACACGTGGTAATTACGTTTAGCTTGATCGTCACATCAAAAAAAAGTCCCTTCAAACGATTCTCTTCATCTGTGAAGTAATCATACGAGAAATTAGGCTGGGAATGTTTTTTTTTCATTCAAATGTCTCACAACCATATTGGCGTCATATTCCCCTATAAACAACTTAATTTGCCTCTTATAGTTCTTAAATTCAACTTTACTTGCACCCACGTCTTCAAAACCACCAAAACAAGTCTTCATAACATTAAACGCCTTGACGGGACCCAAATTCAACTTAGACATGCTGTGTATAACATGCTTCTGGAACTGAGTGAGGTGTCGTTCAGTTGGAAGAAAATGCTTATCATGACGTTCAACAAGATCATGATTGTGCTCCTCGACAAACTTATACACCTTCCATGATCCAGCCTCAAAAAGTACACATAACAGTGCACCACAATCAGTCCTTTTTGAAAAGTTGGATCGCACTACTCGCTCCTTTTGATTGGGGTCCAACATATCAACCTTCTTGTCCTTGTATAACCCAGATCTCGTACACAAGTAATACTTAATATGTAAGACATCTTTAGAGTTTGTCCTTGTAGTCCCTTTCCTGACTGAAAACCCACACTCCTTGGCATACTTAACATACATTGAATAACAATCATCGGGGCTTGAGAATACCATGTCCATTGTGGGCTTTATTTCTTCACTGACGTCAGGAATGATAAATGGTAATCCAGTTTTGGGGCAAAGCCTTTGACTCGAGGAAGAAACTTCATCTGAGAAAACACAGTGAGGAACAAAAAAATCAGAAAAACACAGTGATGTCTCATAATAACATTATATATTAAAACGCCATTAATTGAATAATAAACAAGACATAATAAACACATAATTTAAAAACGACATGATAAAAAAGCCATGAGATGAATAATTAACAAAATATAACATAATAATGAAAACGCCATAATTAACAAAACTGATGTTTACACAAATTAACAAAATAGTAATAACTGATGTTCACAAATACTACTAAATAAAATTCAAAACTAATCAAATAGATGCAAAACGCCAATGATCGTATAAACATAAGAAATATACTAGAACGTAAACGACAATTAAAATTAATATTGAAAACTCCAATTGTCAGTTCTTAATAATTGCTTAAATACCAATTAAAACGCGATTAAATTGCATAATTGAATAACGCTATTAAAATTCATACAGCACATTATAAAAATACTAATACAAAAAAATGAAACAATGATAAAAGAACAAAACGCCATATCTGTTGCATGATTTGCTTGAACAAAAATAGAAAACGCCAACGAATTTTACTTTGTCGAACAGAATCCACGTTAAATGCCATAGATCTGAGAAATCTTGCAAAGGAGGTAACAGCTAACAATAAATCTTTGGAGTTTTAATTTGAAAGTGATTTATAACGCGAATAAGGAGGGAACGTATAAAAGGAAAATCGTACCCCCGCATAACAAGTAGCGCCCCCTACCACGTATTGGGCCAGGATCCGTTCTCACACTTTTCACCGTTCCTGAACCCGTTTCTATATATATATATATATATATATATTAAATGTCGGTTATAAACAAGATAAAGCAACTAGGAATAAATAACCTAGTTAATCACAAGTCTTGTAGTAATAAGGAAAACATGGTTAAAAGCACCCTTTATAAACCTGGGTAAAGTTGAGGGACTAAAATGGTTAAAATGAGAAATAAGTTTTATTAATTAAAACTAAAAACACCAAAACACACACCTTTGTGTGCGTTCTGGTCGCACAAATCACATGAGCCAAGAAGAGCTCTCAAGCTCAAACCCTAATCAACATAATTTCATCAAATTGAAGGGGCAAATCAAGTCCAAATCAAAGTCTAAGCTCAAATTAGTGATCACATCCATGAAGGGATCATAAGGTATGCCAAATTTCATTATTTAGTTCCATCTTGAATTCCTGGTGAAAATATTAAATCAAAAATTTGGCTTGCATGATTGAAGCTTGGATTAAATTAGGATGAAATCATGTCTAGGAGCAAACCCTAGTCATTGATTTGTTGAATTAGTGTTCATAGATATGAGGTCCATAACCATCCATTTATGTGTTAAATGGGTTTTGAAGAAAGATGACGAACACTAGAATTATGATTATTAATCTAGTGTTATTTGAGCTCCATGAAATAAGTCTAGGTGTTGAGGTGTAAACTAGACATTTGAATTTGTGAAAAATGCTCAAAATTGGCTAAATAACTAGTCATTTGACTTGGTTATTGATTTTGCAAAATTATGCCCTTTAGGTGTTTGTTGAACTGCCTAAAAGAAAACTAGATGTTGAAATTTTGAGTTAAAACGCATATCTGAATGTTATGGTGAATTATGCGTTATATGAAATAATAAGAGTTCTAAGCAAGTCGTTGATTGAACTCTATAGGCAAAGGAATTGAATCTTCAAGCGGAAGAGTCGGAGTTGATACGCGCTTGAAGGAAAAGCACTAAAGGTACGTAACTTTTAGTTTCGTTACATTATGCATAAACTTTGGTCTTAGAATTGTTAATGGAATTGTAGTGTAATATATGAGTTTGGTATGTCATAGAAGTGACGAAGTCCGCTCGACAACTAAACGGGTCAAAATGAATGATTAGAATATCTTTGGTAAGTCATAGAAGTGACGAAGTTCACTCGAAAAACTGGACGGGTCAAGATAAACGGTTAAATTATGTTTGGTAAGTCAATGAAGTGACGAAGTTCACTCGACAAACAGAACAAGTCAAGATAAACGGTTAAAGCATGTTTGGTAAGTCAATGAAGTGACGAAGTTCACTCGACAAACCGAATGGGTCAAGACAAACGGTTAAAGTATGTTTGGTAAGTCAATGAAGTGACGAAGTTCACTCGATAACCAAACGGGTCAAAACTATGTTTAAAATTGACAATGTTTGGAGTGACTAGAATGTCACACAATGAGTTAGTGTTAAGAGTGCGTAAGCCAAGAAATAGATACACTAGATTTGATTTCACGAACCCTTGATATTGGGTCAAAAGTTTAGAATTATACTTTGTAGAAATTTGCATAAATTGGCATGCTTGAAACATTGATAACAAGCACAACACCATTACGTGCGCAAACCATGGGATGGAAGCGAAACGACAATGTTGATAAGCCCGGGGAATGGGTAATTCTAACAACCCTCCTAAATATTTTTCTGACAACCCTAATATATTTTAAAATATCCCTATATGTCCTAAAGTACACCCCGTATGCAAAAACCGAGCCCAAAATACAATATATAATTAAAAATAAAATAAAATCAAGTTTTATGTGTCGCTCGCGGGCCGCGTAAGACCACTCCCTGGTCTACGCGGGACTCGACAGCCCAACCACCAGGCTGCACCTGGTGCTAACACGTGGCACAATCGTGTCAAGCCTAGTGTAATGACCAGGATCAGCTACACCCTACCTCCCCTATGTCACGGGCCGCGAAGGGTAACCCTTCGGGCTATGCGGGCCGTGAGAGACCTGTCGATCAGAACTATAAATATGGGCCTCGAGCTTCAGTTTCGGTCACTCACATTTCTTTCTCTCTCGAAATTACATATAGTAGGCATAATTTTCGGGCATAATACCCCCTAATTAACGAATTTCTGCCCCGTTGTAAGTATCATAACCCCGGTTACGTATTAGATACGCTGCCCGATTGATCCAGGGTTCCGTAATGGCTGTCGTGGTTCTACCCGACGTAGTCATTGGAATGCCGTCTCAGGGAGGGTATTGCTAATGTAAATATTGGGTTATTATACTAACGTGTGTGCATTTGTGTAAATTATAGATAATCACCAAGAAACCCTTAAAGGAAACCTAAGATAGCAACGTGAGTAATCTCCTTTTTGTAAATGGTTTTTACAAAACTTTAAATATTTTATAATGTGATTAAGCAGTGATTGAGTCTTTGTAATTCTTCAATTACTGCCGGTATGTTGGGGTTTTGTATACAAAATGTGGAACACGTTACTAATGGACAAAGAGTTAGCCAACGGGTAATATGACCCACCAGTCAGGATTGACAGTACTAAATGAGTAATTGTGTAGATGTAAACATTGTAATCGCTCTCAATACTGTGAAAATTGATCAAACTCTTCTTGATTAAACTGGGATTCACTCACCAGTATTTCCCACTGACAAAATGTTTTTAAACGCGTTTCAGGTAACAAAATGTAAGAGCCAACTAGAAGCCAGCTGGACAGCACTGAAGGCTTGGAAAAGTGGCTATAAAAGTTACCTAAATAAAAGAAGATGTTTTATTCAATAAAATAGGGAACTTCCCTATGAAAATGTTTGTAATGAAAACTTGGGTTTTATCCCAATATGTCTAAGGTTATAAAAGCGTGGTATTTACTCTGATAAAATATTTCCTAACTACGGTCCTGATGTAATTTCTGCTGCCAAAATGATAAACATCGATATCACCGAAACTGGTCTCGCGGCCGCCCGTTCCCGGGACAGATAGGGGGCGGGGGTTGCGACAGATGGTGGTATCAGAGCTAAGCCACTGATTCAGCCACATAAGTGTTCTGCTGACATCAAAATATTATTCAAATTGTTAGGAAATTTATTACGGAATTACGTGCATATCTGTATTTTATTGTTGTGTGTTATTTGACTATTTGTTAGTTTATAGTATGAGCGATCAAGGACCATCCGACGCGTATCGTCAGTTGTCCGGCTCACCTAGGAGCGAAGGCACCTCTTCACAGCCTGCCCTCTCAGGGTATTCTGCTGACAATAAAGACATGATATTCGTGTTTAAGGCTCAGTCTGAAGAGCCATTCCCTTAGAAAAAAAAAGAGGATGGTTTAGTAAGAGAGCACATGAGCGTAGGAAGAGAATGAAAAAGTTACAAGAGCAACGAGTGCTAGCAGCCGCTAAAAGAGAAACTGATGCCCACACCCAAGACATGCTTAATAGGAGTTTAGCAAACTTCCATATTTTAGTAATCACAGCTGCCGACCCAAACCTGGAACAACTAGTAGCCCCTCAACCATTACCCTTGTTTCCTACCCAGCCAATGGAGATTGAAAACAACCTAGAAAATCAAGTCAAAATGCATGATTTCAACCCAGAGGAGATACCTAGGGTACCAGCACCCAATCCCTTAGACCTAGACTACGATCCGTAGTTTGATGATCATAGGGATTATGTGCATTGCTACCATTTAACAGACATACCCATGCCAAACCTAGCAGCTTACCCAGGTCTGGACCCTCTAGATCCCTACTATGATAATGATGAATACATTAGGGAAATCTTAGAGAATCCGTATCCTCAGGAAGAACCCATGCCACAGTACCCAGATCCCGTACCAGCACCTGCACCCCCAATGAGTGCAGAAAATGTGCAAGAGCTCCGAACTTTCGGAGAAGAAATTTTAGAAAATAGCGAGATGATGAGGCAAGTAGGAGAACGACTCGTCTGGAAGTATGACGAGCGTAATATGGATTTTTGGATGAATCCATATTAGTGAAGGTGATGGTGAAAATAGTAATAATAATATAATATATATATATATATATATATAATGTGTGTATGAAAAAAAATTATATATATATTTATAATAATAATAATAATAATAATAATAATAATAATAATAAATCTATCGTAGTATAGACCACTTCGTGGTTAATGATGCATAGAAGTATTGTAATTTTAAATTCGAGTTCTGGTTTGTATTAGATGCCTACTATATAAGAAAGAGTAAGTCGCAATGTTCGACGTTTTTGATCAAAATACGTGTCATGTGATTGATCGTATTAAGATATTATCTTGTGATATTAATATGTGGTAAATGTTTAAAATTCAGATGGCCGACCAAGTGAATCAAGATAATCCGGATAATAACCCGGAAAACCAGAATAACGATAACCAGAGTAACCATAACCCGGGTAACGAAAACCCAAACAACAACAATAATGGAAACCAAGTGGATAACAGTGCCATCCAACACATAGTGGCACAAGGAATAATAGATGCGATGCCATATATTATTCAAACGGTTAGGGAAGCTGATAATAAAAGTAACCGTGATAGTAAATGACCCTCCGAACCAGAAAACAGCGTGAACAATGGACCTATACTTCAAGCGCCCATTCCCAAAAGAAGAAGAATCATGCCTTATGGTTGATCTTATAAAGAATTCTGGTCTTGTAAACCAATGGAATTATCAGGCAATGAAGGGGCCGTTGCAGCTCTATGCTGGATAGAAAAGACTGAGGCAGTCTTAAGAATAAGCAAGTGCGCGGAAGAGGATAAGATAATGTTTGCTTCTAATCTGTTTAAGAATTCAGCCTTAGAATAGTAGAACACTATCCTCCAGTCTAGGGGAAGTGATAGGGTTTACAATATGGAATGGGAGGAATTTAAAAACATGGTAGAAAGGAAATTCCGCCCTCCCAATGAAAAGGAACATATAGCAAATAAATTCCTAAATCTTAGGATGACTGGGGTAAATAGTAAGGGTTATACTACATTATTCTTTGAATATGCTCGAATAGTACCAACCCTTGCATCACCTGAACCAGTATTAATCTCCCATTACATCTGGGGATTAATTGGAAAGATTAGACATGTAGTCAAGGCAGCTAGACCTCAAACCATAGAAGAAGCCGTAGAACTAGCAAACACCTTGACAGATGAGTTAGTCCGTACATGAGAAGAGGATCAGAGGAGGAACCTAACCCAGAAGCTTACCCAAGAATTTTGTTCTGGAAATTCTAACCGTGGGAAAAATGTAGGTTCTAACTCTGCACCCTATTGCAAGTATTGCAAAATGAAGCATTCTGGAAGATGCCCCATATACTGTAACTTCTGCAAAATATCTGGACATAAGGAGGAAGACTATAGGGAGAAACATAACAACAGGATATGCTACAACTGCGGAGAACAAGGCCACATCAAGCCAAACTGTCCGAAATTAGCTCCAGCTACGAACAACAAGAACACTAAAAATGCTAAAGCATTTGTTCTAACTGCAGAAGAAGCAAAGATGATCCCGGATGTGATCTCCGGTACGTTTTTAGTTAATGATGTTTTTGCTAAGGTATTATTTGACTCTGGTGCGAACCAAAGTTTTATTAATACTTCATTTTGCAAACTTCTTAATCAACCATTAACTAAACTCCCACAAGAATGTCTAGTAGAGACAACAAATGGGGAAACCATTAAAATTTCTGAAATCTTGCAGGGAGCAAGAATAGAATTTCTAAATCAGAAATTTATTGCAAGCCTTTACCCAATGAATCTGGTAGGATTTGATGTCGTGTTAGGAATGGATTGGTTAATAGCCAATAAAGCCAGTAATTTATGTGATCAAAAGTCAATCCAAGTAACTTCACCAATGGGTGAACATATCACCATTAAAGGAAATAAACCATCTAGATCCACAAAATTCATCTCTGTGATGAAAACAGCAAGTTATATACGAAAAGGATCTTTAGTGTATTTGATTTCAATAATCACTAACACTAAAGGAAAAGAATTAAAGGATATTCCAGTAGTATCCCAATTTTCAGATGTATTCCCAGAAGAGCTACCAGGCCGACCTCCAGACAGAGAAGTTGAATTTAGAATCCATTTGATACCAGGGACAGCACCAATTGCCAAAGCACCTTACCGTTTGGCACCCACAGAAATGCAGGAATTGAAAATGCAGTTAGACGAATTGTTGGAGAAAGGATTCATATAGCCAAGTTCATCGCCATGGGGATCGCCAATCCTATTCGTCAAAAAGAAGGACGGATCAATGCGTATGTGCATTGACTACCGTGAATTGAACAAGGTCACGATTAAGAATCAGTATCCATTACCAAGAATCGATGATCTGTTCGACCAGTTGCAAGGAGCTCGATTTTTCTCAAAAATCAATTTACGGTCAAGATATCATCAATTAAAGGTACAGGAAGAGGACATTCCTAAGACCGCTTTTAGAACAAGGTATGGCCATTATGAATTTACTGTCATGCCATTTGGTTTAACCAATGCCCCAGCTGCATTTATGGACATGATGAACCGAATATGTAAGCCATATTTGGATAAGTTCATAATTGTCTTTATAGATGATATTCTTATTTATTCTAAGAGCAAAGAGGAACATGCAAAGCATTTGCACGCACTTCTAAGTTTATTAAGAAAAGAAAAGCTTTATGCTAAATTTTCGAAGTGTGAGTTTTGGTTATAACAGGTACAATTTCTTGGACATCTAGTTAATCATGAAGGAATTCATGTGGATCCTACCAAAATCGAGGCAATTACCAAATGGAAAACCCCTGAATCACCAACGGAGGTTAGAAGTTTCTTAGGACTGGCCGGTTATTTTAGAAGATTTATTCGAGATTTTTCTAGAATAGCCATTCCCTTAACTAAGTTAACCTGTAAATCTGTTAAGTTTGAATGGGGACCAAAACAGGAAGAAGCCTTTAGAATTCTTAAGCAAAGTCTAACCAATGCACCCATACTAGCGTTACTAGAAGGATCTGAAGACTTTGTAGTCTATTGTGACGCTTCTAAATTAGGTTATGGATGTGTATTGATGCAATGTCAAAAGGTTATAAGAATCATGAAGAAAATTATTCAACCCATGATCTAGAATTAGGAGCCATAATTTTTGCCCTGAAAATTTGGAGACATTAACTTTACGGTAGTAAGTTTACCATTTTCACAGACCATAAGAGTTTAAGATATGTTTTCGGGCAAAAGGAGTTGAATATGAGACAAAGACGCTGGATGGAGATACTTGGTGATTATGATTGTTATATCTAGTACCATGCAGGAAAAGCAAATGTAGTAGCTGATGCTTTAAGTCGAAAGTATCATGAAAAGCCAAAAAGAGTACGTTCACTTACATTAAATCAACAAGTAGATTTAAATGAACAAATTAGAAAAGCACAAGAATCAGTAATCAGGGATGATACTGAGAAATTGAAAGGAATGATTAAGGAATTAGAACAAGGAACAGATGGAATTTGGAGATTCCATAAGAAAATAATATGGATACCTAAATTAGGAAACCTACGCCACCATGTATTAGAAGAAGCCCATAAGTCTAAGTATACGATGCATCCTGGAAGTGATAAGATGTATCAAGACTTAAGAAAGAATTTTTGGTGGATAGGAATGAAAAATGATATAGCAGCATATGTTGCAAAGTGTTTAGCCTGTTCACAAGTCAAAGCTGAACATCAGAAACCCTCAGGTGTGTTGCAACAGTTAGAAATGTCGGTGTGGAAGTGGGAATTGATAACAATGGATTTTGTTACTAAATTACCCAAAACAAGAAAAGGTAATGATACAATTTGGGTGATTATAGACAGGTTAACCAAGTCAGCTCATTTCCTACCAATGAAGGAAACTTTCAGTATGGAACAATTAGCTAAATTATATGTAAATGAAATAGTTTCTTTACATGGAATCCCTCTATCAATTGTTTCTGACAGAGATAGTCATTTTACCTCTCATTTTTGGACAAGTTTCCAAAAGGCAATGGGAACTAAGCTGAATCTAAGCACCGCTTATCATCCTCAGACGGATGGACAAAGTGAAAGGACAATTCAGACAATGGAGGACATGCTTAGAGCTTCTGTAATTGATTTCGGAGGTAATTGGGACGATCATTTACCATTGATAGAATTTTCTTACAATAGCAGTTATCACACAAGTATCAATGTTGCACCATTCGAAGCACTTTATGGACAAAAGTGCCGAACACCAGTCTGTTGGGCAGAAATTGGAGAAAAACAACTATCTGGACCTGAAATAGTACAAGAAACAACAGACAAGATCATTCAAGTCAAGGAACGACTGAAAGCAGCACGTGATCGACAAAAGAGTTATGCTGATAACAGACGAAAGCCATTAGAATTTCAGGTAGGAGATAAAGTGTTATTAAAAGTCTCTCATTGGAAAGGAGTGGTAAGATTCATCAAAAGAGGAAAGCTAAGCCCCAGGTATATTGGACCTTTTGAGATTATTAGAAAATTAGGACCTGTAGCCTATCAGCTACAACTGCCAGAGGAAATGGCAGGAATACATGATTTATTTCATGTATCTAATCTCAAGAAATGCTTAGCTGATGAAACACTGATAGTACCTCATAAGGATATAGAGGTAAATGAGCAGTTAAAATTTGTAGAAAGGCCTCTATAGATTGAAGACAGGAAAGTTAAGAACCTCAAGCACAAGAGATTAGTTCTGGTCAAAGTGAAATGTGACTCCAAAAGAGAACCAGAATACACATGAGAGCTTGAATCGGAAATGCAAAGGAAATATCCACACTTGTTCCGGTAGATCACGAGGACGAGCTCTAAAACAAGGTGGGGAGGATATAACAACCCTCCTAAATATTTTTCTGACGACCCTAATATATTTTAAAATATACCTATATGTCCTAAAGTACACCCCGTATGCAAAAACCGTGCCCAGAATACAATATATAATTAAAAATAAAATAAAATCAAGTTTTATGTGTCGCTCGTGGGCCGCGTATGACCACTCCCTGGTCTACGCGGGGCACGACAGCCCAACCACCAGGCCGCACCCGGTGCTGACACGTGGCACAATCATGTCAAGCCTAGTGTAATGACCAGGATCAGCTAGACCCTACCTCCCCTATGTCGTGGGCCGCGAAGGGTAACTCTTCGGGCTACGCGGGCCGCGAGAGACCTGTCGATCAGAACTATAAATAGGGGCCTCGAGCTTCAGTTTCCGTCCCTCACATTTCTTTCTCTCTCTCTAAATTACGTATAGTAGGTATAATTTTCGGGCATAATACCCCCCTAATTAACAAAGTTCTGCCCCGTTGTAAGTATCATAACCCCGGTTACGTATTAGATACGTTGCCCGATTGATCCAGGGTTCCGTAATGGCTGTTGTGGTTCTGCCCGACGTAGTCATTGGAATGCCGTCTCGGGGAGGGTATTGATAATGTAAATATTGGGTTATTATACTAACGCGTGTGCATTTGTGTAAATTATAGATAATCAGCAGGAAACCCTTAAAGGAAACCTAAGACAGCAATGTGAGTAATCTCCTTTTTGTAAATGGTTTTTACAAAACTTTAAATATTTTATAATGTGATTAAGCAGTGATTGAGTCTTTGTAATTCTTCAATTACTGCCGGTATGTTGGGGTTTTGTATACAAAATGTGGAACACGTTACCATTGGACAAAGAGTTAGCCAATGGGTAATATGACCCACCAGTCAGGATTGACAGTACTGAATGAGTAATTGTGTAGATGTAGACATTGTAATCACTCTCAATACTGTGAAAATTCATAAAAATCTTCTTGATTAAACTGGGATTCACTCACCAGTATTTCTCACTGATAAAATGTTTTTAAACGCGTTTCAGGTAACAAAAATGTAAGAGCCAACTAGAAGCCAGCTGGACAGCACTGAAGGCTTGAAAAAGTGGCTATAAAAGTTACCTAAATAAAAGAAGATATTTTATTCAACAAAATAGGGATCTTCCCTATGAAAATGTTTGTAATGAAAACTTAGGTTTTATCCCAATATGTCTAAGGTTATAAAAGTGTGGTATTTACTCTGATAAACTATTTCCTAACTACGGTCATGATGTAATTTCCGCTGCCAAAATGATAAACATCGATACCATTGAAAATGGTCTCGCGGCCGCCCGTTCCCGGGACAGATAGGGGGCGGGGGGTTGCGACAGTAATTATGTTTAGGAACAACTATTGATGAATAACATGTAGCGCGGCATAAAACTAAACGGGTCGAATATTTCTTAAAATAATGATTTATAAGCCGTTCGCTTCTAAACCGGATTTCGATGCGAACAATGATGATAAACGAGTCCTTAATTATATTACGAACACATAGGTAAAAGAATTACGTAAAACGGACTTGTAGAATGAAATTTAAGAGAATTTTAACTTAGAATTTGGTTAAGTATTGTAGCTGGGCAAATGTTGCATCAAAAACCAAACAGTCTGTCGAAATCAAGATGTCGTGTCGCGCGACCAGGAAACGGGAAAGCTGTCGCGTAGCGCGACAAGTGTCGTGGGCCACGAAGAATTCGATTAACTCCTTCGCGGGGCGCGAGAGACATGTTGCTGGAAATTTTGTTTGTTTGACCCATTTACCTTGTTGTACTTGTTATTTAACTATCAAAACTAACTTTTAAGTTGGTTTTGATCATAGGTGAATGTCGAAATTCCCGAATGATGATCAAGCGACGAAAAGGACTGAACACACGTCACTTAAAGCTTCCGCAATGATCTTATTTTGTTCTAGTTAAAAGTGAATATTGTAAACACTTAGAATTATATTTTGGAATATTTCTATACATGTAAGAATGTTAACTTGGAAAAGTTTTTGAAAGCCTGTATTTTAGTATAAAATGCGTCTTTGTTATTATAATCGCGTTAATTTGAGTTAGGTCTTACACAATTTAGTTAGTTGGATGATTTTGAGAATTTAACAGTAAGGTGAATCTCATATCTTTAGTTTATTGATTGTTTGAAACGCGCCTACCACAATGTTTTATAGGAGTGGTGTTTCTAATTTTGAGTTGATTATAGAGATGGATTGTTGTTGGCCATAACCGTTCTTGATTTTTCTTTATGATGTTCTTCATGATTGATAGATTTTAACATATATTCAAGATCAAGATTGAAACAATTTATATATACATATTTCACCCATTGTTATTGTTTTGTTAAAAACATGCTTGATCAATCCGTAACCACCGGAGATGATAAAGAGGGAGGAGGAGGAATAACTGACGATGAACAACAAACTACGAGGATACGAGTTGATTGATGTAAAATTTACCTTCAATTCGGGTGTTTAAACTTCTAATTAACAAAAATCAAGCCGTTTAAAGCATCGTTTCGAGGTAAGTTTTACATAAATCGACTCGTATCCCCTTTCTAATCAAAATCCATAAAACATTAGTTTGTAATTCGGAAAAAAACTTAACTCCGTTAAGCTTTTTTTAACGGCGGACTATTATCGGCCAAAAGTGGACCAGTTCGGATTATTATCGGCCAAATTGAGAAAGCTGAGATTATTTAAATTTAATTTGCCTTTTTCTATTTTGTTTACTTTTTCCCTTAACTTTCAGTGTTGACATTTATAACCCATTATTGTTCTAAAAGTTTTTAATCGAGTTTTACGTGTTTATTTTTTTATGTACGCATTGTTATAAATTTTGATCGGCTTACGTGTCGCAGCCCCCGACCCCTACCCCGGGAGCGGGTGCCACGAGATCAGGTAGATGGTATCGGTGTTTATTAATTTGTTAGCGGAATACATCACGACTATAGTTAGGAAATATTTTTATCAGAGTAAAACACCAAACTTTTTATAACAAATCTTTGGGATAAAACCCAATTTCATTTGACAATACATTTGTAGGGATGAACCCTAATTATTGAAAACAAAAACTCCTTTTTATTTAGGTAAATTTTATAGCCACTTTTCCAAGCCTTTAGTGCTCTCCAGCTGGCTTCTATTGGCTTTCACATTGTGTTACCTGAAACGCGTTTTAAAAACCTTTTATCAGCAAGAAATACTGGCAAGTACATTCCATTTTGTAAAGCATCAATTGTTTACACATTACAGTATTAAGGGCGATTACAATGTTTATATCTACACAATTACTCAGTCAGTACGTGTCACTCGACGGATCTGTGACTATGGTCATATCACACATTGGATACCCGTGCCCAATTGTGAAGGTTATCAAGTACTGTATACAAACCCCATAATACTGGCAGCAATTGTAGTATTCCAAAGCCTTAATCACTGTAATTGTATTTGAAAACATTTGAGGTTTTGGTAAAACATTTTGACTCACAAAAATGTACTCTCAAATAGTGAGAAAAAGTGAATGTACTTACATTGTTGACTTAGGTGATACTACTATAGCTTCCTGGTGATTCTCCTGGTTATTATCTATTAAACAATGCACACATGTTAGTAAAATAACCCAAATCACATTAACTGTACAACTCGAGACAGAACTCCAATGACTGAGTCAGGCAGAGCCTTGACATGCATTACGGAGTCCTAAATCAATTGGGTGTAACACGAGACAGAACTCCAACGACTGAGTCAGGCAGAGCCTTGACATGCGTTACGAAGCCCTAAATCGATCATGTAGGGTAACAGTAGGGTTATAATACTTACAACAAGGTAGAGCTTCGCTTTTAGAGGGGGACTATGCCCGGGTATAATTTCTACTAACAGAAAGTTGAGAGAATTCAGAAATTTTGAACGAATTCCAAATGAACTCGTCCACCCTATTTATAGGCGGATTCAATGGCGGCTCGCGGCCCACGACACACTTAAGGTTGGCCTTTGCGGCCCGCGACAAACGTAGGTTAGGCCGTAGGCTTGGCCAGTCAGCGTATCTAGACCTGCCACGTGGCGGCATGGGTGTCCAGAAAGTTACTGGGCCTCGCGCCCCGCGAGAGACCAAGGGTGTCTTGGTCGCGGCCCGCGACAACGTTATACATTTTGTTTTTCTTCATTTTTATAAATATCAAGGTATCCTGGGTCCGTTTCTCGCATACGGGGTATATTTTAGGGTATCTAGGGTCATGTTAAGGGTTCTAGGAGGGTTGTTATATCCTCCCCACCTTATTTTAGATCTCGTCCTTGAGGTCTACTGGAATAGGTGTGGGTATTTCCTTTGCATTTCGGATTCGAGTTTCCAAGTGTATTATTGTCCTCTTTTGGAATCCCATTCACTTTGACCAGAACTAGTCTCTTGTGTTTGAGATTCTTGATCTTTCTATCTTCAATTTGAACGAGTTTCTCGATAAACTTAAGTTTCTCATTTACCTCTATATCCTTAAGAGGTATCACTAATGATTCGTCTGCTAAGCACTTTTTGAGATTACATACATGAAACACATCATGTATTCCTGCCATTTCCTCTGGCAATTGTAGCTGATAGGTTACGGGTCCTATTCTTCTAATAATATCAAAAGGTCCAACATACCCGGGGCTTAGCTATCCTCTTTTAACGAATCTGACTATTCCCTTCCATGGAGAAACTTTTAATAATACTTTATCTCCTACTTGAAATTCTAAAGGTTTTCGTCTGTTTTCTGCATAACTTTTTTGACGATCTCGTGCTGCTTTTAGTCTTTCTTTGACTTGAATTATCTTATCTGTTGTTTCTTACACTATCTCTGGTCCAGATAATTGCTTTTCTCCAATCTCTGCCCAACAGGCTGGAGTTCGGCACTTTCGTCCATAAAGTGCTTCAAATGGTGCATCATTAATGCTTGCATGATAGCTGTTATTGTAGGAAAATTCTATTAATTGTAAATGATCGTCCCAATTTCCTCCGAAATCAATTACATAGGCTCTAAGCATATCTTCCATCGTTTATATTGTTCTTTCACTTTGTCCGTCCGTTTGAGGATGATAAGCTATGCTTAGATTTATCCTGATTCCTATTGCTTTTTGGAAACTTGTCCAAAAATGAGAAGTAAAACGGCTATCTCTATCGGATACGATAGATAAAGGAATTTCATGTAATGAAACTATTTCATTTACATATAACTTGGCTAACTGTTCCATACTGAAAGTTTCCTTCATTGGTAAAAAATGAGCAGATTTGGTCAATCTGTCAACAATCTCCCAGATTGTATCATTTCCTTTTCTTGTCTTGGGTAATTTGGTAACAAAGTCCATTTTTATCAATTCCCATTTCCATATAGGCATCTCTAATTGTTGCAATAATCCTAAGGGTTTCTAATGCTTAGCTTTAACTTGTGAACAGGTTAGACATTTAGCAACATAGTTTGCTATATCCTTTTTCCTTCCTATCCACCAGAAATTCTTTCTTAGATCTTGATACATCTTATCACTTCCGGGATGTATCGTATACTTAGACTTATGAGCTTCTTCTAAAATTCTGTGGCGTAGGTTTCCATGTTTAGGTATCCACATCCTTTTCTTATGGAACTTCCAGATTCCATCGGTTCTTTGTTCTAATTCCTTGATCATTCCTTTTAAACTTTCAGCATCGTCCTTGATTGTTGTTTCCTGTACCTTTCTAATTTGATCATTTAAATCTACTTGTAGATTTAATCTGAGAGAACGTACTCGTTTCGGCTTTTCATGATACTTTCGACTTAAATAGCACATTGCAAGCGTCCCACACCATGATTGACGACGACAGCGAAAGAAGACCCTGAATTAGCTTTCAATTTGGTGAAAAGAATGAAGGAGGGTGTGGGATTTCGTGATGTTGTTACGGGTTAGATTTGATTCGGGAAGGACGGATAAAGTGTACCAGATGTTGCAGAGGTTGCAGGCGAGTGTGCGGCAGGCTAGTGAGGATACGACGGGGTTCATAGAGGATTGGTTTAGGTCGGATTGTGCAGCGGGTGTCGGGGTGGCTTGCCAGAGGGAGACACGGGCTGATTTTTTTGCAGTTTCAGGTATAATCATGTGTTTCTAGTTGTTCGGTTTCTTCATCGTCGTCTTCTTCTACTTGTATGGATTCAGATGCCCCCATTTAGATTTGGATGAGCTGCAATTTGTTAGTTTTATGATACGGATCTAAGATGTTGAAATTGAGGATACATAATAATAGTGATAATTGGAGATTTGTGTTTGGGATTGATGTAGATCTGAAGGTGAAGGTGTGATGTGGTGGTGCAATGTAGGTGGAGGGTTTTTTTTTTTCACAGGGAAAATGTGGAGGGTATTTTGGTCATTTAACAATATTTAACAAAAAAATTCTAACAGTGTTAGAAATTTGGACTCAAATGGTTAAGAAAAGTGGCTATAAGGACTCAGGGCGTTAAACATTTTGATTTTGAACTCAATTGGTTAAAACCACTAAGACACAAGTACTCAACAAAATTTACCTTTATACTTCATAGGACGCTTGATATATTATAATTTCGACTAAAAAAATTAGAAACTCCCTCCCATTTTCATTCTTTGAATTCCGTTATAATAGGATCTCAAACTCTTCAATCCATCTTATTAGGGTTTTATAACTTCACCGCAAACCAACAGCCCGTCAACTCAGTTCTAGCGAAGGAGCATCCATCCGACCTCGCCCCAACCGTTCACTCCTCCACCAGTGCCACCAACCCACCCCAGCCGATGCACTCCTCCGCCACCAACCCTCATCTGAACATCGCGCTTCTGCTATCAGCCCTTTGAAGCAAGAAACCCTTCGAACACATCTGCACATCTAGCTTATCTGCTACCCAGGTAATTATATTTCCAAAATTGATGATTCCTTTTCTGTTCTCTCATCTTTGGTCATAATTGTTAGAGATTAGGGCTTATTCTTTTTTTTTTAAATCAAATTTTTGAGATCAGGGTATGTATTTAAAGTTGTTGATTTGTTGAATTTGCAATTACATACTTACATTTCTTGAATCTTGATGAATTCTTGCACTGGCCCAATTTTATAAGTTGAAGATTGTTCCAAAACTTTGTTTTTTTTTCCTAATAATTGTTTGTCATTGAAAGATTTTGTATAATTGCTTGATTCTCATTGATTCATAACATCGGTATATATAATTACAAAACAATATCTCCTATTCTTTGGTAAAGATATGGATCAAATCCTGGAATATCTATTCCTATAATATTTACAATTATATTATCTGTTACACCCCCGCAGTCGAAGCGAGAGGAGGTCGAATGCTGAGACTGGATCTAAAATCATCGAAAAGCACTTTTGGGAGCCCCTTTGTGAAGATGTCTGCAACTTGATAGCGAGTTGGAATATGAAGCACATGAACAGCCCCACGTTTAACAAGCTCTCACACAAAATGAATATCGAGTTCGATATGTTTGGTTCGCTAATGTTGCACTGGATTCCCAGATAAATATATGGCACTGATGTTATCACAGTATACTAAACTGGCAGCTTTAACGAGTATTTGTAATTCTAACAGCAAATTTCTAATCCAGCATTGTTCGGCAACCACGTTTGCCACCCCCACGGTATTCTGCCTCGGCACTAGAACGAGATACGACCGCTTGGCATTTAGAAGACCAAGATAGTAGGTTTGGACCGCTTGGTGAGGTACTGTAAAGCACCAGCTAAGCTGCGATATAGGGTAAGATCTTCAAATTCTGGACTCACGGTTGCACTAAGCTTTGGTTTTGACTCGATCGGAGTGGCTGCGGGCTTACACGAAGACATCCTGGCCTGTTCAATAATGTCTTTGGCATAGGTCTGTTGGGAAAGAAACATATGGGAACCAATCCGAGCTACATGTAACCACAAAAAGTGACTTAGCGGCCCCATATCTTTCATGTCAAATTCTTTTTCCAAACGTGACATGAGGTGAACACGAAATTTGTCTGTAGAGGTAGTAAGAATAATATCATTGACGTAGATTAGTAAGTAAGCTGTCAAATGATCTTTGTGAAATATGAAAAGCGAGTTATCACATTTACTTTGATAGAAACCAAGGGTCATAACAAAGTCTGTGAACCTTTGATACCACGCTCAAGGAGCTTGCTTCAACCCATATAATGGTTTCTTGAGGCGGAGACATGATTTGGAAGGTGACGATGTCGAAAACCCATTGGGTGATACATGTATACCATTTCAGATAGATTACCGTGTAGAAAAGCATTGGTAACATCAAGTTGATGAATCAGCCAGGCTTGGGATATTGCAAGTGTGAGGACTATGCGTATGGTAGTGGGTTTGACAACTGGACTGAAAGTCTCACCACAATCAATGCCAATCTGTTGTGTGCTACCATCACATACTAACCGAGCTTTGTATCGTTCCAAAGTTCCATCGGATTTAAATTTGTGCCGAAAAATCCACATACTACGAATGACATTCATGTTAGACTTGTAACAACCCTCATTAAAAGTCCTATTTATTTTATTATTTTATCTAATAAGAATTCCTAATTGAGACACCCAAGTGATTCTGCACAAACCCTAAAATTTTCAGAATTTTCAGAATCAGGATCAGGGCCCCTAAAACTCAAGGGGGGGATAAACCCTAGTTACGATTATCTTAAAAACTCGCCGGCAAAATTGAATTTATGAAATCTGTCAAGTCAGCAAGGCTAGTCCCACACGCAGCAACCCTATGGTAATTAGGTGTCCCTTACGGACCGTAAGGGATGAGTCTTACGGTCCGTAAGGCAAGTCAATTTCGGGTATAAATAGCAGAGGTTGGGACTTGATTTCTGGAATTTGAGCGACGAACCAATTCGTAATACGCTCTGAGATATCTTCTGTTTATCACAATTAACACACACGGATCACTAATCGACGCCGCAATACAGGGTAATAACTCGATCGCTGCTACGATTCAATGTCCGATCGATTAAACTATCCAATGGATGTTTAAGTGCTGCCCACGTTAGGGTTTATGCTTTGTCATTCGTCGTTAATTCGATGGATGTTTAAGTATCGCACTTTGTCATTCAATGTGAGGGTTTGATCTCGTGAGTTATCGTAAATGCTGTATTAAGTTATTAATCGAATTGTGTGCCTATTATTAGTTTAGGTTAAAAGGCTAATCAGTAGGCTAAGCTCTGGTTGTATAAATCTGCAATATCAAGGCTTATCTGTAGATTAAACTCTGCCCGTATGAATCTGCATGATTATAAAGTGAGTCATTCTCTTTTTATCAAATTACTTTCAAAAGCATGTTTATCTTCAAAGTTATAATTACGGGGATTAAGTCTTTGTAATCACCAAATTACAGCCGGTATGTGGGGTTTTGTATACATTACTTGATAATCGTCACCATTGGGGCAGCCAATGGGGGATATGACCATAGTCACAGATCCGGTCGAGTGACAAATATCGTGGGTAGTTGGTTTGATATCAGGAACATTGTAATCGCTCTTAATACTGTAATTTATAACAATGTTTTCTAGTTATACTTTGCAGTGATTAAGTCTTTGCCAATCTTTAAGAAGCAAATGTAAAAACTCTTAATGCTGTAAATTATAACAAATATGTTTTAAATAAAATGAATGAACTCACTCAGTATTTCCCGCTGACAAAACCTTTTTAAAACACGTTTCAGGTAATTACAGTAGATTGGAGTAAGAGATGGATACGGCACTGAAAGGCATCAAGAAGTGGCTTATTTTATTAATTAAATTAAATTAAGAAATATTTTTTTATGTAATCAAATTTATCTTTATTAAAGCTACCATTGTAAAACATGGGTTTATCCCATCTATTTAATAAATAAAATCCGGTGTTTTCTAAACTTTGATATTTTTCCTAACTCACGGTCCTGATGAAATTTCCGCTGCAATATTTTTCAAAATAATCACCGGTACCACTGGGCTGTTCGCGGCACCCGATTCTGTCCAGGGTGGGTCGGGGGCCGTGACAGAAGGTGGTATCAGAGCCACTGCTTGAAGCCAATAAGTGTTGTTATAATAATACCTAAGTTCATATAAAAGAGTTAGGAGATTGCTATTAACTGGTAGCACACATGATAGAATTTAGACTTGAACTTAAGAAAAGATGCCTTAGTATGAACTTCAAGATAAGCTAAGTACTTATGTGAATAAATTATGATGAGTTTTTGTATGCCATAAGAATGGTAATTATAATATTGCAAGATACGATAAATAAGCAATAACATTTAATTGCTATTAATTTTCGCTTATTGATATTACTTGGTCTGGAATAAGATATGTTACGGGAATACAAATTTCCCTAATTCTGGATAAAAGCCCTAATAAGATAGGCACTTTTAAAATCTTGAAAGAATACTATTTATGGGAAATAGAAAATTTTCTCCGACAAGACTGGGTATCGTGTAGCAGACTCTCCAGTTTGTCCGGATATACTGAGATTACCGCTCCGGCGCGAATCGGATAAGACGGGGTATATAATATGTCAAACGAGTGACAAGATTTCCCTAAATAGTATTATGATCAGATATTTGACTGGTTTTTGGAAATATAAATTTGTTAAATACATTGACCTTATAGAGGGTATGAATATTACAGCATGTGAAAATGTGATTATATAGATATGTATATCTATAAGGAATTCCAAAAGTCAATTAAGAATAAAGCACAAGCATCTGTGTCTAGATTTCTTTATTAAGAATCTCTTTTCATATTATTTCGTTTGATCATATGTCTCGTAGCTCGTGTGATAAAATAAACAAAGGAAACCCTTTAAGTTGGAATGCCATCAAAAGTATAAAGAATTTCCAATGTGTTACCATAGATTATTAGCGCAAGTAAGAAGCATGTAAAGTTGTGATAATATATAAGAAAACACATGAAAATTTAATTATAAGTCCACAGAAGATAAAGTATATCACACACAACTTTAGGGGCAAGACCTTTGGAAAATATAAATTGGGCACAATGACACCAATGTTAATTCCGTCAGTAAAAGAACTACTAATTAAAAAGAAGTACTTTGCCACGCAAACCTATAAACAACATGAATATCGCTGAGGTACGTTGTAACAAGATCTCACAAACATCAGTGCACAATCTAATCAGAGTCATAATTATTATCACTGCAAAAAGGAGTCACATACCTTTGCAAATTCCCTATTTTGTTTTTATTCGACATTCCCTGGTAATTTCACTTAACAAACAGTTATTACAAATAAAGTTCTTAAATTTCTTTCGTTGAAATTCTGACTTCTGCGTATAAATAGTTGACTTTCACATCTATAATGGTCATCATACCATGAGGATTTCTTTCATAAAAACAAATATTGATCTATTTCATTTCTTGATAAATCCACACATTACACATGCACTGTTTGTTATGCATGTGATTCGCTTGCTTTATAAAAGACCACTGGAGGGCTTCATTCCGATTTGTTATTTTATCCAAACTCAAATATCATTCCGCATTTTGCACTGTGAACCGCATTATTGCAAAACGATGACCCTTTGATATCAAGTCAATGAATTTCATGAAAATTTTAATTTTCTTTGACATACATAGTTTTTATCGTAACCATGTCCGAACCTTCTCATTAAAACTTGTTTAAATCAAATTCAAATTATTTGACTTACTCACATTATATATTCATTTCAAGATTCCATATGATGGAAGGAAGCTATCATATTCAAAATAGTCCCAACAAGCACTTTATTTGTTTTGAACCATAATAGGCTTGTTTAGTCTTCGACTTCATTGAATCATTTCTTTGATCATGATCACCTTGTACTGACATTTTCACAAAATTTAAAGCTTGCACTAAACTCGTTTATATATATAATATACGGATTTAATTATTTATTTAATTATATATTAAATCGCTTTTAAAGCCATCTTAACACAAATCGTGTGCTAAGATAATGATACACAAATTCTTGTTATATTTCAGTGTATCTCTTAATGATTCTTACAACATCAATCAAGCATTTCGTGATAATTATTGTTTTAACATCTTCAAATCAAAAAACATTATATAAAATTTATTATATATGGAAACTTATATAAGTGATTATCTAATTTACAAAATAGTATTACTATATTTTGTTAAAACCAATGGGGTGAAGAATTTATATTCTATAATAAAATTTTAGGTATACTCTCATTTAAGTTTACGTTCAGTTATTTATTATTGATAATTAATATTAGTTTATTATTAATAATAAATTAATAACAAAAGTGTTAATATTATTTTTAGATACTAGGGTTTTTGTCAGGGGCAGGTATTGGATAGCCTAGCCTTAGTTAGGCATGGACTGATCACCTATGCTTAAACAAGGGAACACTAACCAATACCTAACCATGATAATAACTAGTTAATGTATATAAATTAAATCATTATACTTATTCAGTAAATTTTAATTATATGTAAAAATATTTTTACTTTGTACTGTAAGAACAAGATATATTTTCATAAAACAATACAAGAAGTGGAGGAATGAATAAAATTATCTAAATAACTGTCTAAGTATTCCTGAACAAGACATTTATACTTATATGTAATTGTTCATCTTGTTTAAATAGTCTACAATACTTTTATAATATATGTATTTTAATATATATTAAAATATCAAATGTTATTTACTCAAGCCAATATTTAAGTATGCTTGATATTAAAATAAACATTTACTATTTTACTTTTATGATTTAAAATATTTTATTGTAAATCTTACAGTTTAACATATTTGAGTTTAAAAATGATAATCGTGAATTCTAAGATATTTGGATCAACATATAATAAAACGTATATCATTATTTTGTCAAAATTACCACAAGTTTTAAAAACTATCTATATTAATTTAGTATTTTTCTTTATGATAACATAAAAGAAAAAGATATTTAATAAATTAAAGTATCATATATTTTGTGGTAACTAGGTAACACTCTAGCAAGAAAATGACCATATAAGAATAATATGGTAGTCATCAAATACGTTGGGTTAGTGGAACATTGTAATATATAAGAATAGTCTCCGTTTTCTCTTATTTATAACATTTATAAAAACATTCACAACGTTATATGGTTTCAAAATAAAAATAAGTAATCACATAGAATAGACCCATTAAGTGTTATATATTTACAAAATATTTTACAAATATTTTTGTACAATAAATATTTTTACACCTTTAATTTTCATTTAACGTAATAAATAATAGTGATTTCTTTTACAAAATACAAAAATATTTTGTAAAGTAATAACTTCATTGCGGTGTTTTATATATTACATAATATTTATATTTGAAATGTAAGATACGATTCAAACAGGAACACAAATAATATATATTACATTTGTTTTACAAATATAATATAATGGTTGGTCATGCCAAAACAACTTGTTTTTATTATATTTCAATCTCTAGGATATAGTATGAAAAATATGGTCACTAATAGGATACTATCACATTGTTTCACAATTAAAACAACTTGGAACTTTAATTAATGATACACTAACTCTATTGTCTTTTGGTGTATCTTTGCAATTCACTCTTCTCAACATTTTGATTTTCTCATATCATAAATATTTGACAAATCATTTTTCATACTTTTACTTCATTTTGAACCTGTCAAATCTTCCCCAGTTGCCAAACAAAGTAAGCTTTCTTTTGACAAAGAATTTTATTGATTCTAAAAGTCCTTCACATTCATTCTAAATATCTATTGATCATATATCTTTTGGCTTGAACCTAGTCATCTTGGAAATTATATCATTTCATCTCATTCATTTGACATCGATTTCTTGAACTAATTCAGTTGAATCATTGAATCCTACTTATGATACAACTCGTATTCACAAAATTCGATATTTTAAATTCTGTATCATCTACCCTAATATTATTTCATTAACTAAAAGGTGACATAAGTCTAAAAGAAATATCATAACCCAAAATACACTTGGAAGCTGGAATCTGAAATGAAGAACAAGTATTCCTACTTATCCCAGTAAATCTCAAGAACGAGATTTTTATTAAGGTGGGGAGAATGTAACAACCCTCATTAAAAGTCCTATTTATTTTATTATTTTATCTAATAAGAATTCCTAATTGAGACACCCAAGTGATTCTGCACAAACCCTAAAATTTTCAGAATTTTCAGAATCAGGATCAGGGCCCCTAAAACTCAAGGGGGGGATAAACCCTAGTTACGATTATCTTAAAAACTCGCTGGCAAAATTGAATTTATGAAATCTGTCAAGTCAGCAAGGCTAGTCCCACACGCGGCAACCCTATGGTAATTAGGTGTCCCTTACGGACCGTAAGGGATGAGTCTTACGGTCCGTAAGGCAAGTCAATTTCGGGTATAAATAACAGAGGTTGGGACTTGATTTCTGGAATTTGAGCGACGAACCAATTCGTAATACGCTCTGAGATATCTTCTGTTTATCACAATTAACACACACGGATCACTAATCGACGCCGCAATACAGGGTAATAACTCGATCGCTGCTACGATTCAATGTCCGATCGATTAAACTATCCAATGGATGTTTAAGTGCTGCCCATGTTAGGGTTTATGCTTTGTCATTCGTCGTTAATTCGATGGATGTTTAAGTATCGCACTTTGTCATTCAATGTGAGGGTTTGATCTCGTGAGTTATCGTAAATGCTGTATTAAGTTATTAATCGAATTGTGTGCCTATTATTAGTTTAGGTTAAAAGGCTAATCAGTAGGCTAAGCTCTGGTTGTATAAATCTGCAATATCAAGGCTTATCTGTAGATTAAACTCTGCCCGTATGAATCTGCATGATTATAAAGTGAGTCATTCTCTTTTTATCAAATTACTTTCAAAAGCATGTTTATCTTCAAAGTTATAATTACGGGGATTAAGTCTTTGTAATCACCAAATTACAGCCGGTATGTGGGGTTTTGTATACATTACTTGATAATCGTCACCATTGGGGCAGCCAATGGGGGATATGACCATAGTCACAGATCCGGTCGAGTGACAAATACCGTGGGTAGTTGGTTTGATATCAGGAACATTGTAATCGCTCTTAATACTGTAATTTATAACAATGTTTTCTAGTTATACTTTGCAGTGATTAAGTCTTTGCCAATCTTTAAGAAGCAAATGTAAAAACTCTTAATGCTGTAAATTATAACAAATATGTTTTAAATAAAATGAATGAACTCACTCAGTATTTCCCGCTGACAAAACCTTTTTAAAACACGTTTCAGGTAATTACAGTAGATTGGAGTAAGAGATGGATACGGCACTGAAAGGCATCAAGACGTGGCTTATTTTATTAATTAAATTAAATTAAGAAATATTATTTTATGTAATCAAATTTATCTTTATTAAAGCTACCATTGTAAAACATGGGTTTATCCCATCTATTTAATAAATAAAATCCGGTGTTTTCTAAACTCTGATATTTTTCCTAACTCACGGTCCTGATGAAATTTCCGCTGCAATATTTTTCAAAATAATCACCGGTACCACTAGGCTGTTCGCGGCACCCGATTCCGTCCAGGGTGGGTCGGGGGCCGTGACAAGACTCCCGTGGAACTAAAACTCCCAAGTATTGTTTTTAATAAGGGCATTAAATTCTGTGGTCATGGCGTCACGCCATTCCGTTGTGGACAAGGCATCCTTTGGGGTTTTAGGTATAGTGTGACACCTGTGTCACTTCAACCATCAAACAAATACCAAACCAATGAATTATTGTATTTTATACTTGGGATTTGTATAAATATGTGTATCATTTGCACATATCAATTCTTGTTCGATTTCGGGCTCTAAATCGCTTTTTGGAAGGTTATGTGCGCAATGATGCGTAAATATAATCAGATTAACACGAAAAACACTCTGGAACAGTGACATGGGCTTAAAATACCTTAAATAACCCTTACCTAACTTAGAAATAAGTTTTGGAAGGTTTGGTGTGCCGAAATCAAGTTTATTCGCTTACAGGGACTAAATTTGACAAACTGTCAAAGTATGCTGATTCGTACTGTAACGAACATTCTGGAACTTGATCATAAGTTAAATATGCCCTAAATATCCTTTACATAGCTTAGAAATAAGCTTTAAGGTGTTTGGTGCGCAAAAATAAACTTCTTGGTCATTCAGGGACTAAAAGCGTCAAAAAATGCATAAGTTTGCATTTTCACGCGTATCTTACGTTCTGAATACATCCGAACATCCAAAAATTTATGTAATCATTAAAATATTTTATTTTAGTGATTGGCTTGATAAAATTCCATTCGTCGCGTAATTTGGATAGTTTTTCGCGTCCGTTCGTGTTTCGTCGTAATTAACCGAACAACGCAACCATACGACCAAACGAACCGACATCCGAGATATTTTTTAGCATGTTTCATGTTCCCTATACTTTAACTTCATTTTAGAGCCTTGAAATGGGATTAACGGGGCTTAAACATGTCAAAAATGCATCAAAAACCATGTTTTGCACATTCAGGGACCAAAATTGACAATCTGCCATAGTTATCTTAGGAAGGGACCAAAATGGAAAATCTGATTTTCAGCTTATTCCAGTTGTTCCCCTCATTTGCACATGGTTTATAACTTACTATGGGCTATTTTTAAGGTGCCCATGGTTTTGCAAAACCATGGGTGCATGTGTACGGTCCAGATTCAAGCTCGGTTTTCGAGGAACGATCCTAACGGTCCTAGAAATCCTATAAATACCCATGCTCCTCATTGTTGCAACTCACACAATCTGATATATTTGCTCTAACTTGGGGCTTAGCACCTCATACCTGAGCAAGTTGGATCTAGATTTCCATTCTTGGACCCCTTGTAAGTCCTCTTTCGTTCTTTTTCGCATGAAAGTCAAACTGTGTTTGACTTTCTGCTTTGACCAGTTTATGGTCAACATGAAGTTCGTTTGAACTTCATAACGTGGGCATAATCACGATGGTTTTAGTCTCTTGTGACTATACCTACTGATTACCACGTTATCTAGGCATAGTGGCGAGTCGTAGTTTTGGCCAAAATGCGTATTCTTGCGTATTTTGTAACCAAACTACTTTTAGGTATCAAAAACTGTTTGTTTTGATACCAAACCTATTTTCAAACCTCGTTAAGCATGTTTTAACATGTTTAGCTCATCACTTTAGGTTTAGTGCTTATGTAGGGTCGTAAGGTAAGCGGTCTAAACAACCGCTTATACTTTCGAACCCGACCCGTTTGGTCGATCTTTAGGATCCGAACAAACACATTAGGTGACCATAGTTGCATAGGGAATAACCTTCCGAGGTTATACCTTATGGTCACGTTGTTTAAGTAGTTGTATGATAGGTAGTTTATATGCCTTAGGTAAATGACCAAAATGCCCTTTTTACGCCAAAATTCATTTTAAGCATATGTAACATAATTTTTTATATCTAAACTGATTTTGCAACAATATTAGACATGTTAAGGCATATTTTACTTATCATAGGACTAGTTAGGCGGTCCGAACGCGTTTTACGCGAACGACGCGTTAAAGTGGCATAAGCTACCTTAACGAGTCGTAATGGGTCGTAAGCACTTAGGTTAGGTTTCGTTTTAGAATGTAGGCTTTGTTAAACCATATCATATGAGTTTCAATACTCATTTGGTTTACGAAACCTCATACTATCCGATCTTCCGAGTTAGGTCCGGTTATTAATGTAGTTACCTATATTAGGTGCTGTTTGATTTCCGTGATCCCTCTAGCTTTGCTTGGTTGTTTTTCAAGACTTCTAAGCACCCTCAAGTGAGTACATAGACCCCTCTTTTACTGTTTTCAAACATTTTGGGGTGAAACACATGTGCCTACTTGTTACTTTCGTGCTTTCCATGTTCTTATATCATATGCTTGCTATGTTCATTAGTACACTTATAGTACATGATTTCATTATGTTTTGCTATGTATGTTTACTTAGCATGCTAGCACATTGTTTTACATTGCATTTCTTTTGCTATGTATGTTTACTTAGCATGCTAGCACATTGTTTTACATTACATTTCTGTTACATATATGAACACATTGTTTTACATCTCTACCTTGTATGTTTACTTAGCATACTAGGTACATTGTTTTCATAAAACATGCTTACATTTGGTATGACATTTGGTTTGCTTAACGAACTAAAATACGTTCATTAACATTAGCTACGCCGCTTGGTAGTAAGTAGTGGTACCATAGGACTTGACAACTCCCATTCCTAAAATCCTAGGTTTGTTTGGGTGGAAGGAATGACCGAATCCAAAAAAATTTCTAGGTAGACCTTTGACTTTGTTCTAGGGTCTATCCTACAGTCTCAAGGCTTGGATGTAGACGTTTAACATTACCGTATAAGTGTTTGTCTCAGTAAAGCATGCATTATTTTACAAAGCATAACTTTTGATTAAAATTTATCAAATGCATTGTTTTGTACATTTCTTTCTTATAGGGTCGAGTAAATGCTTTTAATCAATAAAGGCTGTTTATTCACTCTACATTACATTTGTTTACACAATAACATTTCAACATTTGTTTAAACATTACATTTAGTTATACATGTACATTTTTACATTGATGGTTTGTTTGGTAAGTGATTTAAGTAACGAGACGTGTGTAATATGATAAAAGCATGGTGGATACGCCGCTGGTACTTCCTATATATAAGTGCTTTTATGATATTACATATCGTAGCGTTATTTAAACCATTTCAAATTGACATATTACATTTTACACAATTAACATATCTTTACAAAACATTGTTTTACAAATAACACATTTTATACAAATTCATTTTTACTTGGATATTTACATAATCATACATATTCTTTTATATCATCTGTTTCCTTATCAAATTTTATATGATTTATAAAACAAAAACATTTTACAAGGTTCATGACTACTTTTGTTAAACATTTTCTTTAAACTTATAAGTCATGAATCCTATTATAATAAAACATATGTATCTCACATGCATTTTTATGCTGACGTACCTATTTTCACATGTGTTTCAGGAAATGATGCATAGGATTGATCAAGTTACACATAGGCAGACTCGGGCCTTAGTGACAATAAAAGATACAAGACTAGTTAATTATGTTATGCTTCCTTGTTGTTAAGACATTGTAATTTCTTTTAATCAATAAAACAAAATTTAAATTTCCATGTGTTATGAAACAATGATTCTGTTACAACACTCCCCGACGATTCTGCCGCGATTTGTTGTTTTACGCGGTCGGGGTGTGACATATAGGAACAATGGTAGATGAAAAAAGATTAAGAATTCTTTTAAGTTTTGAAATACCATCCATTGCACGTGTACGAATGGTATGAGTAGGAGGGGGAGGTGGAGTGGGGATTGGTGAGGAATTAGGAGATGGGGTAGTCTGTGTTGGTGAGGAAATGTTTAGAGGATGAGGTTGGATGGGCGGGTTAGGTTGTTGGGCTTGATTAGTGGTGACGTTGGGCCTGGGCAGGCGTGAGTAAGTGTGTAAGATTGGAGAGGAGTGGACAACAGGTTGTGTAGGCTGTTGAGTAGGAGAAGGAGGTGTTGTCCGATGTGGGTTTGTAGGGGAGTGGGCTGGGCCGCCGGTGGAAGGAGAGGGCATAGCGGTCCATGGTATATATTTTTATGGGCTGAGTAAGGAAGTCGTAGGAGTGGAGGGATGGAGTTGGATGATTTGCGAATGGAAACACGGTTTCATCAAATATCACATGTCGATTGATGATGATTTTGTGGGTGGCTAAGTTGAGACATTTGTAACCCATATGGTTAGGGGGATAACCGAGAAAGACACATGGCATAGAACGATAAGCGAGTTTATGTATTGTGGTGGAAGGTAGTAAAGGATAGCAAAGGCATCCAAAAACACGAAGATATGTGTAAGATGGAGTACGTTGGTATAGTCATTGGGTGGGAGAGTGGTTGTTTAGAAGTTTACTAGGTAAGATATTGAGAAGGTATGTGGTCACTTCGAGGGCATGATGCCAATAACTGTTGGGTAATGACGAATGGGCAAGAAGTGTCCGAATAATATTATTGATAGTTCGGATTTTACGTTCGGCCTTGCCGTTTTGAGAAGATGTGTGTGGGCACAAAAATCTAAATTGCATGCCGTTTTGTTTACAAAATTGTTGAAACATAGAATTAGCATATTCTTTGCCATTGTCACATTGGAATTGTTTAATGTGACGTTCAAATTGAGTTTTAATAAGGTTATAGAAAGTAGTGAAGGTAGAGAAAACATCAGATTTGTTACTTAACGGATACGTCCACAGAAAATTACTAAAATCATCAAGAAATAAGATATAATAACGATGACCGCCCATGCTTAAAACAGGGGAGGTCCAAAGATCACTATGTATGATGTCAAATGGCAAGGAAGTAAAATTCATAGAATCAACAAAAGGAAGTCTGATATGTTTCCCAAAAACACTAGATTGGCAAACTTTATTTTTCAATGTTCCACACTTAATGAATTCAGAATTTTTAAGAGAATGCAATAAATTAAATCCCGGGTGGCTGAGACGTTGGTGCCATGTGTCTTGAGTGGTAGCGGTGAGTGCGGTAGGTGAGGTGATCTTGAGAACTTGTGTCGGATCGAATATGTAAAGATCCCCGGAGCTATTGCATCGTAGGATAAGGGTCTTGGTCTTGAGATCCTTCACCAGAAAACCATATGGATTAAATTCAATAGATAGTTTATTGTCAGTAGTGAAACGATGAATAGACAATAAATTTTTAATCAAAGAGGGGGCATATAGGACTTGGTTTAGTTTATAAAGGAGGAAGGGGAGGTGGTAGGGTAAGGTTGCCTTGTCCATAAACGGGAATAGTGTTACCGTTGCCCATAATTATATTTTTAGTAATGCCAGTATTAAAATTAGACGAAAGAGTAGAGTTAGGAGTCATGTGACCTGAAGCACCAGTGTCCATAGTCCATGATGGATCAACCGAGTTGAGTGACATGGCATGGAGAGCTTGGTCAATGTCTGTTGGAGCGTAGCTTGGTGCATAACTGGCGGCATACGACTGGGCTGGACGTGGGCCTAAAATACCCTGGCCTGAAGCAGACGAGTTGGGCCGTTGTACTGTTGGATACGGACAAGGAGGTAGCAAGCCCCAAGGAGCCCACTGTTGGGCCTGGTTGTTATTCGGGTGGGAGTTAGGCCAGGCAACAAATGAGTTAGGCTGCCATGGCATGTAATTTTGAGACTGGTTTGTTGAAAAATTTGACCCGCGTCCCCGTCCAGACCCGCGTCCCCTGCCGCGCCCTCGTCCGCGGCCTCTTCCCCTGCCGCGCTCCGCATTATCTGTCGTCCGATCAGTTCGTTGAGAAGATTCATTGCGATCTGTAACGGTGTTAAGAGCTGTACCTGCTGCCTGTGCAGCGTGTCTTGCCTTATTAATTTTCCGGGTTTCGGCCATGCACAAACGGGACCTGGTTTCATAGAAATCCGGTAGGGGTTTGGTTTGTTGTATGATGAGGCCGATTCCTTCGTATTGTTCTGTCAACCCGGTGAGAATCTGTAAAACAAGTTGCTCGTCAGATATCGGAGATCCAACGTTCGTTAATTGGTCGAAGATGACCTTCATGGCTTGGCAATAGGCTGACATTGAAGAAAACTGGTCAAGGCGGGTATGAGCAAACTTGTTGTTTAGATCAATGATACGGGTAGCTTTATTATCTTGAAAAAAGATTGGCGGGTACCGTCCAAGCATCATAAGCCGTAGTGTTAGGTTTGAGAATAGTGTGGAGCAAATCAGTAGAGATGGTACCATAGATCCACTGCAGAACTATAGAATCGAGCCACTCCCAAGACTTGGTTTGTGCTGTGCCTTTGTCTTTGTAGGAAGAAGAGGTTGCGGGTTTCGGCTGAAGGTGATCAAAAACTTGATAAGCCTTGCACTGTATTTTGAAGAGCTCCGACCATGTTGTGTAGTGGCCGGTTTCGATGTCTAGGGTGACAGGAAACAGTTGTTTGAAGTTCGAGACTGTGACTGCAGGGTGTAGGTTAGAAGCCATTGAAGGAGAGTGAAAGGATAGAGATAGTGAGTTGTGACGGAAGAGAGGTGATGGGAGGCTAGGATCGGCGGCAGTAGGGTTTAGGTCTTGATTGTTACCTTTGGATGGGCCAACACTTGACAAATACCAAAGAAAACGTTGAGGTTTGGATGTAGTTGCAGAGTTGAGTTATCCTACACAACCCGTTAAATCTAGGAAGTGTACCAAGACATAATGGATCGCAAAATATAACACAATGCCGAGCAAAATATAGCACAATGCTGAGGAAAAAAGTCACAATGAATCGCAAAAAAGATACAGTGACGAAAAAAAAACACAATGCCAAATAAAAAGACACAATGATTTGAAACAAAAATCCTGAAATCTACAAGCTAAAATTTCAAAATCAGGATCCTAAAATCTAAGATCGTAGAGTTCGACGAGACGGTTCTAACGCCGCTAGAATGAGTACAATCGGAGTCCGTTTGATACCCTTCCTACGATTTCTTAGTTTTAGAAGACTGTATTTGAACCTAACCCTGTAGTTGCAATGTAAGATTTTATGTTTTTGGATCTGAGTTTAAGTGGCTTATATAGTGATATTAGATGGTATAGATCAAGTGCAACAAGTATCAGCTGGTATAACTGTGACTTTCTTCTGGATACTAGCATCTCCTCAAAATTGAACAGAACATACAAACAATGATTATTAGTTGGAGGCTAACAACTTACAAGAAATGCATGTAAAATTATATGTTAATGAACCAACTCATTTCAAAGCATCATGCTAATTTTGCATAGGGGCAATTGCATATTTCCCCTTGTAAAACTTCTAAATTGCATATTTACCCAAGTAAAAATTTAAATTGCACATATCCCCTTCTATAACTAATAAAAGTTACATCGCTAGTTAGTTTTTTTCTTGTGTCTTTGCTAACTCATTGTTGTCCGAGTAACAATCATAAAAAAATGCAAGTGATAGTTATGAATGACAAACACATTCCAAAACTTTAATCCTTAGTATGGCATTTTGACTATCATTAAACAGTCGAACCAAAGTATTGATTATAGACCAATTGCTAAAAAAGTTCAAATTAGTTGATTAAAAATCCATATGCAATTAGAATCAAAAGAGTTAATTGCCATTTTAGTCCCTGAGGTTTGTCCAAATTTGTCATTTTAGTCCAAATAGTTTTTTTTCGCCTCTGGGTCCCTGACTTTTCACTTTTGTTGCCATTTTGATCACATACCCTAACTCCATCCAAAAACCCCATTTTTAACAAGGGGTATTTTGGGGATTTTCATTTTAAATCTTTTCAATTGCCATTTTGATCCAATTCTAAAAAATAAAATAAAAAATTCTAAAAAATCAAAAAAATTATAAAAAATTATAAAAATTAAAAAAATCATCAAAATCAAAAAAATTCTTAAAAATAAAAAAATTTTAAAAAAACTAAAAAATCCAAAAAATAATAAAAATAAAAAAAATTCTAAAAATCGAAAAAATCTAAAAATAAAAAAATTCAAAAAAATCAAAAAAATTTCTAAAAAAATAAAAAATTTCTAAAAAATCAAACAAAGTCTAAAAAATAAAAAAAATCTAAAAAATCATAAAAATTCTAAAAAATGATATTAAATATAAAAAATAAAAAAAATCTAAAAACTCAAACTGAAGGGGTAAGGTCCCAAAAACCTCATATCAAGTACTATGGACCAGACCACAACCCTAACTCTTAGCTCTCTTCTGGCCTTGCACGGCCGCGCAACCGGTCCTACAGAGAGAGCTTGGGAGAAAGATAGCAAACAACACTTGCGCGCTAAAAGGAAAATCATGAATCCTTGCGCCTTCCTCCATAACAAGCAAAGGATGAGAATCCTAGGATAAACACTTCTGCTTAAATAATACTCAGACTTGGGTATTATTTACTGAACTGATACCACACGATAAGGAGTTACACCGGATTATGGCAACCACCTTCTAGAAGACTCAATCGTGCACCACCAGACGGTTATAACCGTCTGGGACACGTGTCATCATCTCAGGCCTCCCTGAAATCACGATGATGGCATGGAATTGGAGAGAAAACTCCACTTGCCCACTTTCCACGTGGCAACACCCCAGCTGTCGATCAAGATCACGATCCGTGTGATCTCACAATCCCGTCAAGAGAATTAACGGAAGGAAAATAACCGTTTACGGTGTTAGTGTAACATCCCGAAAATACAAATTCTAAAATGTGCAATTAAGTTGTAAATAAATTAGTAAAATAATCTAATTAGTAATGACACTAACCTAGTTAGTTTATCACTTATGAGTAGTTAAAGACATATAAATAAATTAAAAGAAGCTAGAGGGACCAAAAGTGTTAAACCTGAAAATAGTTTTAATAAACATTTTTATTAAAACACAAACTCAAACAAATTCAGTACGGGGATCGACCAGAAGCAAGGGGGCGACCAAGCTTCTCAAAACCCTAACAATCACTAATCTCATAAATTGAATGTGCAAATCTGATCCAAAACGAAATCTGAGCTTAGATTTGTGATCCTCATCGCAAGAGGGTTATAAGGTATGTAAAATTTGATGAGAATTCTCTACTTAAAATTCTCATGAATTTAGGAAATCTGAAATTTGATGATGCATGTTTGTTACTTGGGTAGAATAGGAATGATAAAGTGTCTAGGAGTGAAACCTAGACAACAATATGTGAAATCATGCCTAAATTCTGAAAATTTCATAAACACAATGAAGGTGATTCATGGGTTTTGTGAGAAAATGATAAACACTAGGATGATAGTGGTTGTTCTAGTAATATTTGACATATGTGAAGTGATTTCAGAATTTTAGAGGATAAAGTTCATGTAAGGTAGTTGATTGATGAAGAATTAAGGCTATATGACAAGTTATGAACTTGATAATATATAGTGTAAATTTCTGCCCTTAAAGTGTTCGCATAAATGCCTCAAGGAAGGCTTAAATCTGAAAATTTGAGTTAAACCGCAAGATTGTGATGTTTAGGCAAAATATGCGAACTATGAATTGAAAAGAGTTCTAAACGTGTCTTGGTTGAACTCAATAGGAGAGGATACCGGAGCTCCAAGCGGACAAGCCGGTGGCGACTTGCGTTTGAAGGGCGTGCACTAAAGGTATGTAACTTGATTCGTTACATTGGGTAAAATTTGATAATTTGCATAAGTATAGTGAATTGTAGAATAAAAGTTGTCTTAATTTGAAGCGATAATGTTCGCTATGTTGATTAATAAGACCAGGATTGGTTACAACCTGTTGGTAGTCATCATAATGGAGGATTCCGTAGATGAGCCAAACGGGTCGAACAATTGGTTAATGCGTGGCGAATGCTTCGTGATATAGTAAATTGGTCTTTTGTTATTGTTGATAAACGACATATTAGAATATGAGAAATTAATATGTTGGGTCATAAGAATGAGAAATCCGAAAGTTGGTTTGGGCTTATAATTAAATCAGTCAAAACATAAACTTACGGTAGAGATCAGAAGTCTTACGGTGGATCACTACTGATTTACGGTAGACCAGATTAATCAAGTGACTACCGTAACTTACGGTATACCGTAAGTAACGGTAGAGTCTGGAAATTTTTTGTAAAATTTTGCATATTATAGCTAATCGAATCCGTTTTGTTCGTAGTTTCGATTATGTAATATTTTTAAGAACTCTAATACTAGTGTTTATGTAAACATTTCAGTTTCTAGGTATTGCAAGAATACGGATGGCGGTCAAGCAAGTTTTTTTGAAGAACCGAACACAACTTTTGAAGCTTCCGCGATTTCATAACCTTGTTAAACAATGTTTCTATTTCTTTTGAATGTAAACAATTTGCTAGTCAGGTCTTGAATATTTTAACTTGTCATTTTTTGATTAGTTTTGATTACTTGGAACTTTGTTTTGGGTAACTATGTTTTAATTTAGTCACCTTTTATATAATTCGTATGAAATTTTATTAAATTCAAGTGATAATAAGATGGGTGTTACAAGTTGGTAATCAGAGCTTAAGGTTGTCAACAAAGTGTTCGGTTCAAGCTTGATCGATCGTCCGGTAAGAATTAATTTATTATTTTAGTAGATCCTGTCTTATGTAAGAAATGAGATACGAATTAATGTGCATGGGAAGGGTGTGTTAACACACTCAAACCCGGAAAGTGCACAAAATATGAACGGTAAAAGCAAGTTACGCACTTGGCTAAACCGAAGCAAATAAAGCTATGTTTTAAATGAAATGTTTAATGTTTAATGTAAACATTTCAGTTTCAAGATGTCGAAAGGAAACGATAATGATCCGGTGCCGACAAGCACCGAACAAATGAAAGAGATAATTGCCGAAGAAGTAGGGAAGGCAATTGAAGGTAGTCTATCCGGGTTTATAGACAAAATTCAAAACACGGTGTTGTCACTTGTCGAAGAACGAGTCAAAAGGTTGGAAGATAGTGTCAACCTTATGAAAGATAAATCGGGAGAACGTAAGGGATGTTCGTACAAAGAGTTTATGGCGTGTAAACCGCCAATCTACAACGGGGAGGTTGACCCGATAATATACCAGAGATGGTTAAGTGATGTTGAAGGAGTGTTTGAAAGGACCCATTGTGACGAAAGCGACTTTGTTGCTTACGGAACGGGTCAGTTGAGAGGGCAAGCCAAATATTGGTGGGACAATAAAAAGAATGAAATTGGGGCCGAAGCGGCAAGGGCAATGACATGGGAGGAGTTTAAGACACCATTTCTTAAACATTATAGTCCCAAGGCGGTCATTAATAAAATCAAAGAAGAGTTCATGCAACTCAGGCACAAGGGTGAGACCATAGATAAGATAACGGCGACGTTTATGGATAAGATGAAGTTTTGTAGTGAATTGATGACGAATGAAGAACAGAAAATATACTACTACTATAACATATTGAGCGCTGAATATAGGGAGTTTATGACTCCTTCAAAATACGAGACCCTTACCGAAATCATAAACGTTGCTCGGGAACTGGAAATCGAGTTGAAGAAACAAGTTGAAAGGGGTGAGCGAAGGGCACATGATGTGAATCCAAGTCCTACAAAGAAAGCTTGAACTGGAGAATCGGGAAAGAAGGTGGATGCTAAAGGCGGGTCACCAAGTTGCAAGGTGTGTGGAAAGGGGCACAAGGGTGAGTACCGCTTCAAAGATAAGCCGTGTCCGGTATGTGGGAAGACGGGGCACACTGCATCGCTATGTCCCGGAAAAGTTTTCGTTTGCTATAATTGTTATCAGCCCGGCCACAAAAAGTCTGAATGCACTGAATTGGTTGGAAAGAGAGACACAAAAGAATCTCCAACGGAGGCTCCAAAGGCGAAGGCTAGATCCTTCCAACTTACAGCTATTGAAGCAAAGGCAGAACCCGATGTGGTCTCAGGTATATTCACAATTAACTCAATTCCTGCACGTGTACTATTTGATACGGGTGCGAATAAATCTTTCATTTCACATGGATTTATTCGACATCCTTCATTTGTATTGACGAAATTATTTGTGCCCTTAGAAGTTGAAATAGGGGACAACAAAAGTTTTATAGTTTGTGACATTTGTCGAGGCTGCAAATTAAGCATCGATGATGAAGAATACTTGATAGACTTAATCCCGATGTCAATGGGGGAGTTACAAGTAGTCGTTGGGATGGATTGGCTATCTCAGCACCACGCAAAGGTCGTCTGTTTTCGTAAGGAGATAAAGCTAACATCTCCAAGCGGAAAACAAGTCACTATTTATGGTGAAAAAGGAGGTAACCCCATAATATGCTCGATGTTGAAAGCACACAAGCTTATGAAGCAAGGATGCAAGGCATTTATGATATACGCGAATGAGCCCGAGAAGGAATCACTGAAGGTTGAAGATGTACCGGTAGTACGGGATTACAAAGATGTGTTTCCGGAAGATTTACCGGGGATACCGCCCGAACGGGAAGTAGAGTTCGGAATCAAATTGATTCCGGGAGCAAAACCTGTAGCTAAAGCACCGTACCGACTCGTACCGTCGGAATTACAAGAGTTGATGTCCCAGATTCAAGACCTGCTTGACAAAGGATTCATAAGGCCGAGTGTGTCTCCTTGGGGCGCACCGGTACTGTTCGTGAAAAAGAAAGACGGAAGCATGCGCATGTGTATCGATTACCGGGAGTTAAACAAACTCACGGTAAAGAACCGATACCCGCTTCCAAGGATAGATGATCTATTTGACCAATTACAAGGTGCGAACTGGTTTTCAAAGATTGACCTTAGATCAGGGTATCACCAACTAAAGGTCAAGGAGGAAGATGTGTCGAAGACGGCTTTCCGCACTCGATACGGACATTACGAGTTCCTCGTGATGTCATTTGGGCTAACAAATGCACCCACGGCTTTCATGGACCTCATGAACCGGGTTTGCAAGCTAATGCTAGATAAATCGGTCATCGTGTTCATCGATGATATTTTGGTGTATTCGAAAAGTGAAGCTGAGCATGCACATCACTAACAAGAGGTGTTAGAGACACTTAGACGAGAAAGGTTGTATGCGAAATTTTCTAAGTGCGCCTTTTGGTTACGAGAGGTGCAATTTCTCGGCCACATCATAAGTGCCGATGGAGTGTTGGTAGAACCGTCAAAGATCGAGGCAGTGTCGAAATGGAATCCCCCGAAGAACCCTTCGGAAATTAGAAGCTTCTTAGGGCTTGCGGGATACTATAGGAGATTCATTCAAGATTTCTCCAAGATTGCGTCGCCACTAACAAAGTTAACCCGGAAGGAGGAAAAGTTCATTTGGGGTGTTGAACAAGAAAGGGCATTTCAAACGCTAAAAGAGAAATTAACTCAAGCTCCGGTATTAACGTTGCCGGACGGAGTCGAGGACTTTGTAGTTTATTCGGACGCCTCACTTTTGGGGCTTGGATGTGTTTTGATGCAACGGGGCAAAGTCATAGCTTATGCCTCGAGGCAATTGAAAATACATGAAAAGAAATATCCAACGCATGATCTCGAATTAGCTGCGGTGGTGTTTGCGTTAAAAATATGGAGGCACTATTTGTATGGGGTAAAGTGCACCATATTCACCGATCACAAGAGCATAAAATACTTCTTCGATCAGAAGGAGTTAAACATGCGACAGAGGCGATGGTTAGAAACGGTGAAGGATTTCGACTGTGAAATACACTACCATCCTGGAAAAGCAAATGTGGTGGCGGATGCTCTGAGCAGAAAAGCGGACTATGTCCCAATACGAGTAAGATCGATGCAGCTCGTGGTGACCTCGGGTATACTTGAACGTATCCGAGGAGCGCAAGTAGAAGTTAATTCGATCCGGAACGAACGGGTTGAAGACTCGATCCGGAACGAACGGGTTGAAGACTCGATCCGGAAAGAACGCGTGGTGACCTCGGGTATACTTGAAAGAATAATCGGCCAGTTAAAAGATTTGTCGGATGGAAAGAACGGGTTGAAGACTCGATCCGGAAGAATATGGGTTCCAAATACTTGTGGGGTGAAAATGCTTCTACTCGATGAAGCTCATAAGTCCCGTTATTCCATCCATCCGGGAGCGACCAAAATGTATAACGACTTAAAACAAAACTATTGGTGGCCCGGAATGAAAAGAGATGTTGTGAAATACGTGGAAAAATGCTTGACATGTCTACAAGTCAAGGCGGAGCACCAAAAACCATACGGTAAACTCCAACCATTAGAAATTCCGGTTTGGAAATGGGAACATATTACGATGGACCTATTAACCAAGCTACCAAAGACGAACCGCGGCTTCGATGCTATATGGGTAGTGGTGGATAGATTGACGAAAAGTGCTCAATTCATTCCGATTCGTGAGACTTATACCTCAGAAAAGATGTCAGAAGTTTACACTAATGAGATAATAGCTCGTCACAGAGTACCGGTATCCATCGTATCGGATAGAGATACCCGGTTTACTTCAAAATTTTGGCGAGATTTTCAAGAACAAATGGGAACAAAACTCTTCATTAGCACCGCTTACCATCCTCAGACGGATGGGCAGAGTGAAAGAACAATACAAACGCTAGAGGATATGTTGCGGGCGTGTATCATCGACTTTGGTGGAAGCTGGGATGTTTATCTACCCTTAGCCGAATTTTCGTATAACAATAGTTATCATTCAAGTATCGGCATGGCACCTTACGAGATGCTATACGGTAGGAAATGCAGAACCCCGGTGTGTTGGGGTGAAGTGGGTCCGCGGGAACTGGCACATAAAGACATAGTTCAGGCCACTAATGAGAAAATTGAAGTGGTGCGAGCCCATCTGAAAGCAGCCCAGGATAGGCAAAAATCTTATGCCGACAAAAGACGAAGACCGATAGAATTTCGGGTAGGCGACATGGTTATGTTAAAGGTTTCCCCATGGAAGGGAGTGATTAGATTCAGAAAAAAGGGGGAAACTGAGCCCGAGGTTTATCGGGCCATTTAAAATCATCGAACGGGTTGGCAAGGTGGCTTATCGCCTCGAACTACCAGAAGAGTTGAGTGGAATACATGGCACATTTCATGTGTCGCAATTGCGGAAATGTCTAGCGGAGGAAACATCTTACATCCATTACGACGATATCGAAGTGGATGATAGCTTGAATTATGTGGTAAGACCATTGGAGATTTTAGATCGAAAGATTAAGCACTTGCGAAACAAACAAATCAATCAATTTAAGATCAAGTGGGAGCATAGGAAAGGTTCGGACACTACGTGGGAGTCCGAAGAGGAGATGCGACGTCTCTACCCTACATTATTTGGTACGTGCTCTGGTTTCGGGGACGAAACCCTTTTAAGGGGGGTGGACTTGTAACATCCCGAAAATACAAATTCTTAAATTTGCAATTAAGTTGCGAATAAATTAGTAAAATAATCTAATTAGTAATGACACTAACCTAGTTAGTTTATCACTTATGAGTAGTTAAAGACATAGAAATAAAATAAAAGAAACTAGAGGGACCAAAAGTGTTAAACTTGAAAATAGTTTTAATAAACATTTTTATTAAAACACAAACTCAAAAAAATTCAGTACGGGGATCGACCAGAAGCAAGGGGGCGACCAAGCTTCTCAAAACCCTAACAATCACTAATCTCATAAATTAAAGGTGTAAATCTGATCCAAAACAAAATCCGAGCTTAGATTTGTGATCCTCATCGCAAGAGGGTTATAAGGTATGTAAAATTTGATGAGAATTCTCTACTTAAAATTCTCATGAATTTAGGAAATCTGAAATTTGATGATGCATGTTTGTTACTTGGGTAGAATAGGAATGATAAAGTGTCTAGGAGTAAAACCTAGACAACAATATGTGAAATCATGCCTAAATTCTGAAAATTTCATAAACACAATGAAGGTGATTCATGGGTTTTGTGAGAAAATGATAAACACTAGGATGATAGTGGTTGTTCTAGTAATATTTGACATATGTGAAGTGATTTCAGAATTTTAGAGGATAAAGTTCATGTAAGGTAGTTGATTGATGAAGAATTAAGGCTATATGACAAGTTATGAACTTGATAATATATAGTGTAAATTTCTACCCTTAAAGTGTTCGCATAAATGCCTCAAGGAAGGCTTAAATCTGAAAATTTGAGTTAAACCGCATGATTGTGATGTTTAGGCAAAATATGCGAACTATGAATTGAAAAGAGTTCTAAACGTGTCTTGGTTGAACTCAATAGGAGAGGATACCGGAGCTCCAAGCGGACAAGCCGGTGGTGACTTGCGTTTGAAGGGCGTGCACTAAAAGTATGTAACTTGATTCGTTACATTGGGTAAAATTTGATAATTTGCATAAGTATAGTGAATTGTAGAATAAAAGTTATCTTAATTTGAAGCGATAATGTTCACTATATTGATTAATAAGACCAGGATTGGTTACAACCTGTTGGTAGTCATCATAATGGAGGATTCCGTAGATGAGCCAAACGGGTCAAACAATTGATTAATGAGTGGCGAATGCTTCGTGATATAGTAAATTGGTCTTTTGTTATTGTTGATAAACGACATATTAGAATATGAGAAATTAATATGTTGGTTCGTAAGAATGAGAAATCCGAAAGTTGGTTTGGGCTTATAATTAAATCAGTCAAAACATAAACTTACAGTGACTACCGTAAGTTACAGTAGAGATCAGAAGTCTTATGGTGGATCACTACTGATTTACGGTAGACCAGATTAATCAAGTGACTACCGTAACTTACGGTAGATACCGTAAGTTACCGTAGAGTCTGGAAATTTTTTGTAAAATTTTGCATATTATAGCTAATCGAATCCGTTTTGTTCGTAGTTTCGATTATGTAATATTTTTAAGAACTCTAATACTAGTGTTTATGTAAACATTTCAGTTTCTAGGTATTGCAAGAATACGGATGGCGGTCAAGCAAGTTTTTTTGAGGAACCGAACACAACTTTTGAAGCTTCCGCGATTTCATAACCTTGTTAAACAATGTTTCTATTTCTTTTGAATGTAAACAATTTGCTAGTCAGGTCTTGAATATTTTAACTAGTCATTTGTTGATTAGTTTTGATTACTTGGAACTTTGTTTTGGGTAACTATGTTTTAATTTAGTCACCTTTTATATAATTCGTATGAAATTTTATTAAATTCAAGTGATAATAAGATGGGTGTTACAGTTAGCATCTTCCGTTAATATTTCAACAACGAGTTTTCCCGCCTAAACTCCCGGCTATAAATATGAGAGTAATTCAGGTATGAACTTCAAGTTACACTCACTTCATCAATACTTCTTCTTCTTCATAAACACATACTTATTCTCACGCCGGAGTCGGGTCAAGGAGAGAACCTCCCTTCTCCTCTTGACGAGGCTAACGGTGTTCTGTTTTGCAGTGTTCACCGGAGAAGAATCCCTGTCCCTTCGAATCAAACGAGAGAGAACCACCCTTTTATGAAGAACCTAACCCCCTGGATAATTTGATTCCGGTCATTTATCCAGTGTTTCTTCACAAACAAACATATTTTAAAGTTTCAAATTCAAAAAATGACAATATATTCCTCGTATAGACGAATATATTTTCAAGTTTTATCTATTTTGTTGAGCGAATGAGTGGTCATGATGAGATAGAACCATTTATCCATTTAAAAAACAAATTTCATTTTAAGTTGACATCTTTTACAAACATTCTTACATTTCCACATTAATTATCACCCTTTTGGCCTTTTTATATATATGTTTTCATTGCAAAACTATTTATTACAATAGTATTTTCATCTTTAGTTTTATATCAATTAATATAATTTACTAAGTATAAATATCATGAAATATAAATTTTATAAACTAAAACATAACATGCATGTTCGTTAGTTAGTGGTTCTATCTCATCATGACCACTCATTCACTTAACAAAATAGATAAAAATTAAAAATATATTCGCTTGGACGAGGAATATATCATTATTTTTTAATTTGAAACTTTAAAATATGTTTGTCTGTGTTTTTAGATTTTTTTTTTTTTTAGAATTTTTTTGATATTTTAGAATTTTTATGATTTTTTAGATTTTTTTTTATTTATTAGAAGTTTTTTAATTTTGTAGAATTTTTATGATTTTTTTTATTTTTTAGAATTTTTATGCTATTTTATAATTTTTTTATGATTTTCTTATTTTTTAGAATTTTTTGGATTTTTTAGAATTTTTTTGATTTTTTAGAATTTGTTTTTATTTTTATGATTTTTTTATTTTTAAGAATTTTTTTATTTTTTTTTAGAATTTTTTGAATTTTTTAGAATTTTTTGGATTTTTTAGAATTGGATCAAAATGGCAATTGAAAAGATATAAAATGAAAATCCCCAAAATACCCCTTGTTAAAAATGAGGTTTTTGGATGGAGTTATGGTATGTGATCAAAATGGCAATAAAAGGGAAAAGTCAGGGACCCAGAGACGAAAAAAAAACTCTTTGGACTAAAATGGCAAATTTGAACAAAACTCAGGGACTAAAATGGCAATTAACTCGAATCAAAATAAGGAGTTAATTTCTAAACCATTAGCAAAAAACGAAAAGTCAAATTACGAAACTCATCAAATTAATTCAAAATCCATAAAGAGCAAAATAAATTGAATAAAAAATATACGATTCTACACCGCTTAAACTCATGGAAGGAATACAACATATCTCGAATTCCTATACAATAAAGAAATATAGAATGGAACAGTTGAATTCGAGAACAGTTGTGTTCTCCGACGAAAGGGTAATGGATAAGATACTAGAGTTGATTCTCTCTAACGAATACAATTCAAAACGTGATTTGTTCGGTGGGTATTTTCCGGCCATGGGATTTTTTAGAGAGAAGAAATTGAAGAGTCATTTGAGAGAGAAGGAAAGGGATAAGGATCTTTCAATTTTGAAATGGGTAATTTATTCATTATAGTAAAGAAGGGGAAATATGTAATTTTAATTTAGGCTTGGGTAAATATGCAATTGGGAGTATTTTTAAGGGGAAATATGCAATTATCCCTTTTGCATATGCTCCCTATACTAAGAGGGTTGGTGCTTGGTGGTCGGGCTTGGGGTGGGTGCACTTGAAGCTGGACCTTGTGGAATCTTGAGTATGCCAAAATTGTATAACAATGCTCATTCTTTGACCTGTTCTACTCGTTCATCATCTGATAAAGTTGTGTGACATTGCCCATTGGACCCATTTTCTATATTTAAGGTGGCCAAATCAACCTAAAAAAAGTGAACTTCTTTTCAAATTGACCCATCCTTTGAAGAACTGGTTAAGACTGCTGGTACTAACCACATGTAACTTTATATGTTTATCAACATTTAAGCATGTATATTCTTATAAAGGTCCATGGCTGTTCATAAACTAAACATGATTCTGATCATTAGTTGTTTGGTTTTGTGCAGGATGAGGACAGGAAGATCGAACAACTTAACAATGAACTGGATTGTGCTAGGCGCAAGTGTGAAGTTTATAGGAACATTCTGCTTTCAGTATTAAGAGACATTGAAGATCATAAACAGCAGCTATCACTTAAAGTCCAGATCATGAGGTATAGCATTTTGTTGATTGTAGACTGGGCTGGGCCAGTCTTTAGTTTAAATAACTAAACTATTTCATAAAAATAGACGGATGGCCCAATTAAATATCTTTAAATTGTTTTAGTTTGTTACAAATACTGATATATTTAGAAGTATTATTGATATTATTATATATATTTATTATGATTTTTTTTCTATTACATTTGTTTAAATACTATTATATATATATATTTTTATTTTTTTTATTATGGCACCTTACTTAAAAAAGCTCTTGCTTTTTTTGCGCCTTGCGCCTAGGCTCTTGGCGAGGCCCTTGCGCCTTGAGTGCGCCTTGCGACTTTGACAACAGAGGTACCAGGGGCTCTTTTCGCTGGCTATTTCTACCTTCAAAGGATTATTGGATGCCCGATATACTTACATTATTACATACATATATACATGCATATATGTATAGATGTATGCATGTATGTATGTATGTATGTATAGCTTCGTTACTTGTTATATAATACTTAGAACTTTGATGATTTGTTGCGGCATAATGCCAAAAATAAATGAGGTAGGGTTCATTTATTGTTGTGGCATATTTTTTTTTCCTAATAATTGTTTGTCATAATCAAGCAATTTGATTGTTACCTTTGGATGGGCCAACTCATATAAGAGATGTGGTTCCATTCTTCAACCTTTTGCATCACAACATTTCCCCAATGTAACTAATGGACATCAATGTTTACGGGTACTTTTCTATATAAATCTTTAGTGTTCCACCTATTACAAACTAATTTTCCTTAGTTTTTCTATAAAAATATTAGCCTACTGGTGTAAAACTTTTTTAATTTTTTTTTTTTGTAAAATGATTTTTTGCACTATTATGACTAGTTTAATAAATATTTGTTGAAAACTAAAATCTAGGTCGGAGATGAAATTTTACTCAAAAGCATTCTAAACTTTACCGAGACAGTAGCAAGAGAAAGGGTCTAGAGCTTGGACCAGAATGGAAACTTGGTAAGACCATATGGTTTATTTTCTACAATTCAATATTGTATTGGTGCATCCATCGCATGGCCTATCCATTCATCTCGGTATGTATTTTTTAAACTTGTGATACAAATACTTTTAGGGCATGTTTGGCTAAGCTTTTTTGAAACAGCTTATTGACTTATTGGTTTTTTGAAAAGTCATAAGCTCTAAAATAATGTTTGGCAACCAGGTTGTATGTGAGGGGAAAAGTGACTTTTCCAAAAAGTCACTCCATACTGATTTTTTCAAAAAGCCAATAAGTCAATAAGTTCTTTTCAAAAAGCTTAGCCAAACATGCCCCTTAATATCATAGAACTTAATGCTTATACATGGATGATTTTTTTGTAGGTAGTCTATGAGGATTGAGGACACATTATGACTCAAGATTTTATGCTTCTTATTTCTTTAATTACTTTTTATTTCTTTGTTAAATGTTAAGACTTTATGTTAGATAATGTTATAACTTATTTATAGTTAGTGTTTTTGTTATGAACATGCTTATTTGAAATATAATAAAGTTTTATTTAAAAATTTAGGTGAAGTGGTGGAGTTTGTAATTTAAAAATGAAGTGGGTTGTATTTATAGTGTAAAATTAGAATTTATAAAAAAGGTAAGTTTTTTTTTTAAATTTTAAAAGTTAACCGTTGGGGTTAAATGACTAACCACGTGTCATGTCGATGCCAAAAACTCTTCCACGTTAGTGAAGATTCCCTGGCCTAATCAATAACGTCGTGGTAATGCCGTGGACGGGACAATGTGAACGACGTTGAGCTGCAACAATGCCTTTTTTGAACGCCCACACCGTGTGTCTTAGGGGTACCCTTGTATTAATTTAGCGGTATCCTTTGTATAATACCAAAAAAAATTAAAAAAAAATGCAATACGAATATGGACTTGAGCCGTAACCAGTGCTACGACTAACTTTAGACTAGTTCCACCCCTGAGCGGAAGCATTCCTAGACCATTGCTGAGAAGCCTGTTCCACGATCCATGTTTTCATCATCTGTAGTGAGTTCTTTGTTGGAATTTATGATCCTGTTAGAGACTTTTTTGCAATCGAATGAGCTCGGAAATTTTGAACAATCTTATGATTTGTGAGGTCGAAAAGAATTTTTTACATGAAGTAAAAGACGACGATTTGATAGAACGATTTCAAGCTATCAAAAAAAGAAGAGTACAAATCTATTAGGTATTTGTTTTACTTTATTTATTTATTGTCATTTTTTTAGTATTGTGTGATTGCACGGTGATTTTTTTTTATATCTGAAATAATGTTTAGTTCCTCCATAGACCGGTAGAACAGGTGTCACCTCAATTTTCCGATGTTAGACCATGCGTAGTGGGCAACTTGATACCCTTGGGCGTTTTGCGCCATGTGGCAGCCCAGTCAGCAATGAGGCATTATTGGGCGTTTTCTAAAATGAGTGTAGTGGGATGGGGCATTATTGGGCAATATGTTTTGTAGTAAAATAAAATTAAAAAAAAACATCTAAAAATCTTATTGGCCAAGCAAATGGAATCTCTAATGTGATTGGCCAACCTTTTCCCCATTAGGCGTTTTTCAAACCACGCCAAGGAGCATTTTTTGCAAGATAAAGCCCAATAACAACCAGATATAGTGAGGAAGGGGCGTTATTGGGCGTGATTTGACAATTTAAAAAAAAAAAAAAAAAACGCTCCACTAAAGTCAAAACTCTTTTGGGAAAAAGTAAACATGTATCCACATGATATCTCACAGTTTCATCTATTTATGCTTTATAAAGATATATTGGATTACCGACATTCGAAGCGACAAGGGTGGTTTCCTCATTAAAAATTAAAAAATTAATAGAACGAAAAGATTACCGAATATCAGCTAGACGTATCAAGTACGTAAAAGTCAAATAAATTAGAAATATTTGATGTTCTTTTTCGTTTTTCCTTTTATATTTGATTTTTGTTTTATTATTATTGAAAAAATAAATTAGAAATATTTGATGTTTTTCTTTATGTCTTTTCCTTTTATATTTGCTTTTCTTTTATTATTATTATTATTATTATTATTAATTTGCTTTTGTTTTATTATTATTATTATTATTATTATTATTATTATTATTATTATTATTATCAAATTACAAGCTCGTGCATTACACAACTTAAAAAATATTATGTTAAATAGTTTATAAGAAGAAATAATAATTACATAGTTTATAATAAAAATATTAAATAATTATTGTTATTTTGTAAGATAATTATGCATCAATAAATATTTTCAATAGCAAAATACAAAAAATAATACAATTTTCAGATGCAATCAAAATGTTTAATTTATATAGTCAATCTATTTAATGTATATATTTTGGATATTTATTGCCTAGTTTGTATGTAATAATTACTTGTTATATGATTTTTCTCCTTATATGTATAAGTGTAACCCAAAATAAGTTGTCCCTTATAAAGTAATAAAAGTGAAATAATATTTCGACTTCCTTCTTTTATGTAGGTGAGATACCCGTACTATGTGGCGAGATATATCGAAAAAAAGATGGTGAGTGCATTTTTAGGTTCGTTAAAGTATCAGTATCATACTTGCACTCGATATTGCAACCAAAAGATATACATCTAAAAGGATATTAACACATGTTTTACAATTATCAAAAATTATATATAGAAACAAATACCGGTACAAGTATCGATGTTCGGCGGAGCAACGGTTTCGTCCATCACTGGCATTCACTATTGCATACGGTAAAAAATATTTATTGCCAATAGAACTTTACATTCAATCACTTTTATACACTCACGTCAAGAAAACCATTAAAAAAACGATACTGGTACCGATATAGTTCGAACAGTATTGCTTAGATCCGTCACGGTAAAAAACAAAAAAAAAAGTTAACTATATTTACTCGTTCGATTAAAAGTTTTATATTAATAGTTTTATCAGATAAAAATAAGATGTTACAATGGTGTATTCAAAAGTTTATATTATGTTACTCAAGTAACAAAAAAAGGTAAACAGTGTAGCTATATATATATATATATATATATATATATAGGGGGCTGCTAGAATGAGAACCACACCGAGTTATGACAACCGCGAGAACCACACCCCGCGGGGGGGCGTCGACCACCATTTTTTTTTTACAACTAGACGTGTATATTTTAAACACATCCGTAAAAAAAAATTTCAAACGGCGCGGCCGAGGGGGTAGTTTTTTACACCCAAAGTTTGTTAAAAAAAAAAGAAAAAACAAAAAAAAAATAAAAACACCAAACTTTGGGTGTAAAAACTACCCCCTTGGCCGCGCTGTTTGAATTTTTTTTTTTACGGATGTGTTTAAAATATACACATCTAGTTGTAAAAAAAAATGGTGGCCGACGCCCCCCCGCGGGGTGTGGTTCTCGCGGTTCTCATAACTCGGGGTGGTTCTCATTCTAGCGGCTCCCTATATATATATATATATATATATATATATATATATACATATATAATGTAAGTATCTATAGAAAACCCTTATAATTTAGAAAACTTGGGAAACTCTAACCTCCCGATTTTTTTTTTTTTTAAATACACACATGTTATATACATGTTTTTAAGGGTTTTGGACAAAAAAAATCAAAAAAGCACCGAGTAGATATTTAAAAAAAAAAATAAACAAGTTTTGGTGTAACACATGTTACAAATATGTCAGATGAATGTAACATATGTTACACCAAAGCTTGTTTTTTTTTTTTAAATATCTACTAGGCGCTTTTTTGATTTTTTTTGCCCAAAACCCTTAAAAACATGTATATAACATGTATAATTTTTTTCAAAAAAAAAAAAAAAAACATCGGGAGCTTTGAGTTTCCCGGGTTTTCTAAATTAAAGTGGGTTTTCTATACATCCTTCCCCTATATATATATATATATATAGGGTCAGGGGTCAGGATTTAGAGAAAACGGGGGAAACTGTGAGAACAGTGAGAACGGTTACGGATCGTTAGATCAAAACAATCTATCGACTAGATTGGCGCGGTGGCGTTATCGTAAATAACACCAATTCTATTAAGTGGACGCGCTTCATTAAGGCTAAAAGGGTTTTTACCGCTCAAATTCAAAACGCCAACAAAAAATGATAACACGTCATTCAAAACAAATAAAACACCATTAAATACAAAACGCTAAAAATTAGTGATAAAACGCATTGGAGATTACAGGAAGAGGAAACAACACAGTAACTGAAATTCAGTTATTAACATTTATTAGAAGAAATTATCTCCTAAATTACGCGTCAAAAACATCATTATACAAAAGACGTTAAACATCGCTTCCATAATCACTTCAATCTATCATTCTGCAAAAACATCTTTTACCAAAAACGCCAAGTTTAACCAAAACGCCAAAAATGCAACCATTCGTTTGGTGGAGATACACTCTGGCAATCAGGCGATTCATCCTACGTTTTGACAACAGAAGGAGGGTGTATGTTAGGTAGATCAAGGCAATTTTGAAGATGGAAGAAGAGGTACAGAGGGGTATCCTATCGCTTGGCATCGCTTTGGATAACGAATGTCATGAAACACATAAGCTTATGAAAACATTAATAAGGAAATTTGGACCAATCAAAGCAGATGGAAAATCGGACCCAGTCATGACATCATGGCGTTTTGATGAGGAAACAGACATGGTGACCCTTATATATGACAGCGGAGAGCAGGAAGACTACCTGCTTTAAAACATCATGACAAAGCAGAGGATTGGGTTCATAGAAGAATTGCACAACGCCACTTGTTTGAACACAGACATGGACTCAAAAATGGCGTTGATGCAGGACATGTTCAAATGGAGGCTTCAGAATCTTCAGCAACAAGAAGCCGATGAAAGTAAATGTGATGACATGGATGAAAGTCTAGATGAAGACTCCGAGGAAGAAGACGACGGAAGTGATTGATACTTCTCGGATAAAGTACCTTCTGACGAAGAGTTTTTTTTTTTTTTTTTGGTTTTCTTCTATGTAATCTTTTTTTTTCTTAAGATAATTAAATGCTATATTTCTCCATTTAGTTACAAAACGCCAAAAAAATACTTCAAAAAGTTATTGCTTACAAAACGCCAAAAATAATAAAAAATATTTTTCCTGTTTAATATTTTATCTGTTATTGTATTTTGTCATCTTGGTCTACATAACGCCATTTAAAAAAAACGTCAAACTTGGAAGATGGGACGTCTATCACCCTAGAACTGATAAAGCTGAACAAAACAGTAAATACACACAGTAACTGAAAAGGCGGTTACTTTATTACTATCATTTATTATAATAAAAATCCCGCCTAAACTATGCGACCAAAAACTCCTATAAGAGAGAGGTCTCTACACAATGAATTGATCACACCCAGAAAACAAACGCCATGTTCCCTAGAAAGCGCTCACTTTAAAAGCCAAAAAATAGTTAAAAAAACCACAGATGGCAAAGCTTTCACTGAATGGATTCTTCTCTGAGTTGGTATCTCTATAAGCTTTTGCTGAATGAGATGGACAAATATTCAAGAAAAAGAGACTGATGACAGTGATATGTCATCATGTGAGCTTTGTTCTTGATGACTATATGCATGGCATGAAGGGATCAATACCAGTGTAAAAAGCTATTTTGGACTCCATTATTATAAATAACATTCAAGCAAGAGTTGATCTTCAATGACATGCCACCAAACAAGAATATCACACCAAAAAACAGGATGCCACTAACAAGATTCGTCTAAAAAGACGGGTGTTATGTAGGAAAGTTGGCATCTAGCTAAGGTATTCAAAGGTTCAAAATGCCAAAACAAATTCAAGAAGAAGAGGCTGATGACAGTGAAGCTTTGGATGAGAAATTAGATTACAATTTTTAATTTTTTTCATTTTCTATTGTTTTGTTATCTAATTATCTTTTGTTTGTTATCTAATTCTCTACTAATAAAATACATTATTATATAAAACGCCAAAAACTACAGACACCAAAACGTCTGATAGTATGAAAACTGTGAGAACGGATGCTAGTAAAGCACGTTGTTGCTATATAAAACGCCAAAAATGCCAAACAAAGTATTACCGGAAAAAACAACACTAATTGCAGATGAAACTGAACGAAACAGTAATTGCAAAACAGTAAAATGAAGAGATGGTAACATTATTGCTAAACATTTATTATATTAAAAGCCACTAGATGGAAAATTTAATTTGTTTATCTTTTCAAAACGTCATAATTGTCTGTCACATTATAGGCCTGCATCCTACATGGCACAACAATTGATAGAAAAAAAAAACATCAAGAAAATTACTGATGTTTTTTACATTATAGGCCTGCATCCTACTTGACACAACAATCAAGCCATAGTTAGTTAAAACGCCAAAATATTTACTATGCCCCTGATCTAAAAAAACAATAAAAACGCCGCGTATTTGTTAAACGCCAAAAAATGTAAAGGTGATGTGACATGCGTTTAAAAAAAAGAATATAAAAAGACAAAAACCCCTCCGCCCTTCACTATGTCGCGTGACACGTGTTACGCCAGAATCCGTTCTCACACTTTTGGGTGTTTTCTCCTGATCCCGTACCTATATATATATATATATACACACACACATTAAATTTATACTAGAACAACTTTAAATCATAAAAGTTTTTATTAATAATTCATAACTTAAAATAAATTGTTAACATTACATTACATTACACTACTATTATTAATAGAAACCTAATGAATAGTCATTTAGCATTTTAAAAATATATATAGTTTTTTAAATACTTTTATTAGTTTAATATTATAATAAGAGTGTAATTATTTTCTTTATTATTTTTCTTAGCTTTAATAATTTTTTTATCACGGGTTGGGATAACCTTGCTCATCTCTGACCACGGGTTTCATACGAACAACATCATTACCATACAACTTTTTTGGTTGATTTTCTTTCGATTATCTTTTAGTGTTTTTTTATATTTTTTTTATTCTTGTCAGCTGTTCCGTGCGCAACGCAATTGTAGTGATTTCAAAACACATGTAAACACAGACGAAATGACAAAAGAAGCTTTCCGCAACGTGGCAACGGTGATAAACCTAGTATATATTTATAAACAGATATCATCAAACTAGTTTATTAATATGTTTTTTCATATTAGAGATAACATATGTAAATTATATCAGTAAACGAAACGAAGACAATCAAACTAGTTTATTGGTTTTTATTTTTGAATAATAGTAGAGACGGATAAAAAGTAATAGAATGGAATGTGTTTTAAAACTGAAAAATAAAAGATACCTTTTTGGTATTATTATTATTTTTTTTTAAAAAATCAAGTTATGGCACATTTCTCATTCAGCTCCTGATATCAAGTTATGGCCTATTTCTCATTCAAGTTTTGGCTCTTATGTCTCATTCAGGAATTTGCTTTATCCCCCGCCTTTAAGGCGTTGTACGTGGGTCCAACACCTAACAACATATTTACGTATATCATCCCCCTCGTTGACCCGAAACTTTTCGTTATTGTTAGATCTTCCCTCCCATGCGTCATGACTCATTCTATTTTAATTATTTTTAAATGTTAACTAGAATTAAACACCCCCCGCGTTGCGGTGGGGGCCTAAAACTATGGCAAGTAACATCAATGCCACACCGCTGGTAACGACTACCACCACTAAAGTTACGGCGTGTTAATGCGAAAATATAAGACCGAAACATATAACATGAAAAAATAACTATGTCGATTTAGGACACACGCGTTGCGACGAACTTGTTACATGGAAAAAAATAGACGTAAAAACGTTGAACCACACACGCACGTTGCGCCGTGTTAACTTGCAAAGTAACGTAGAAAAGAATAACTAAGTCAATGTAGGATCTGCCCGTTGCAGCGAACTTGCCAAAGGGGGAAAATAGACACATTGCGACATACCTGTCAAATGTGAAAAAATAGACGAAAAACGTTGAACCACACACGCACGTTGGGACGTATTAGCTCGCAAAATTTAGAACGAAACGTAAAACGAAAAACTTGCGAAAGATAAAAAGTATGGGGACCAAAGTTGTAAATAAAAAAGTTTTGGGTTAAAACTAAAAAAATTTAAAGTGTTAAAATACAAATGATTAAAACTTTTGGGTTAAAAATGAAAAATCACAAATTTTTTTTTTTTGGAAAACCCCCAATGCTTGGGGTACAACACATAATGCAACAATTTGTTGCAAATTTATATTATGGAAATGGTTGTAGAGTTGTACTTTCTCGCTTTAGGAGTTGTAAACTATATATATATATATATATATATATATATATAGGGGAGGGCTATATAGAAAACCCTATATATATATAAAAACCCTAGAAAACCCAACCTCCCGACATTTTTTTTTTGAAAAAAATAACACATGTAATACACATGTTTTTAAGAGTTTTGGGCCAAAAAAATCAAAAAAGCGCCAAAGGAATGATTTAAAAAAAAAAAATTCAGCAATTTCTGTCTTTTGTGCCTAACACATGTTAGGCAACCGGACATTGCTGAAATTTGTTTATTTTTTAAAAAAAAATCCCTTCGACGCTTTTTTGTTTTTTTTTGGCCCAAAACACTTTAAAACATGTATATTACATGTGTTATTTTTTTTCAAAAAAAAAAAAAATGTCGGGAGGTTGGGTAAAAATGGGGGGAGATTTGAGTTTCCAGAGTTTTCTAAAAATTTAAGGGTTTTCTGTCTAGCCTTCCCTTATATATATATATATATATATATTTTAAAAAGGAGTTGTAAACTATAGGTTGTCAGTCTTTCCACCAACAATTCTTGAACCTCTTTAAATATCAACACTCCGCTTAAGCTTAAGCATAAGTTTACTGCAGTTTCCGGAGAAGCATGGACTACAGCGTTGTTGGCGCGTTTGATCTTCCAACTCCAGTCAGAGCACAGCGTGGTTATGCCAACCATGATCCTCCGCTTTCATAGTAAACCTTTACTTTAAATAAACTCTCTGTTTTTCTTCATTTCAATTTGCAGGTTGTTTTAACCCGATTTCTTTTATCATTGTCTCTGAAGCTTTTCAGCTATTTTCAACCAGAATCTGCCAGCAACTGTTGTAAACATACAGATTTCGAACAATTCAGTTGAACAAGAGCCTAACCATCATCCCCTTGTTATTGCGTAAGCTTTTTAATCATTAATATAATCAACTTGCAATCTATTCTTAATTTGATACACTTTTGCTGGCTTGTAATTACTTGGATCATTCAATTTTATACACTTTTGTTTGGAGTTTTTTTTCTATTATGGTGTGGGTGAAAAAAGTATTTACCATAATGGTGTTGCTATACAAAAGTATTAACTAAAATAGTGTTTTTAAAGGTTTTTGCTTCTCACTTCTATTTTCATTGGACAACTTCAATTTATTAAATATTTTTTGATTTAATCTTTTCAATAGATCTTCTACTATGAAAAAAAAAAAAAAAAACTTCTTTTAAAAATAACTTATATACGGATATTTAATATTTCCTTTGACTTATGTTTTTTTTTTTTATAAATAACATAATCAAATATAAATTTATAAAACCAACCACATTAGTTAAAGGATATCTTCTATTTGAATCTTATTATATTGGTTTAAAAGTTAAAACACAATATATAGATAAATCATGTAAAAATATTTGACAGGTCAACATAAATAAACAAATAAAAAAATATACGATTTAACTTGTAAATAAAAGATGAATACTTTTCTAGTAGAAGCTGAATAAATAAATAAAAAAAAATATACGATTTAACTGGTGATTAAAAAATAAACACTTTTCTAGTAGAAGCTTTTCTTTATTTTTTTAATAAAAACAAACTGGTGATTAAAAAATAAACACTTTTCTAGTAGAAGTTTTTCTTTATTTTTTTAATAAAAAAAGTAAACTGTCATTTTGGTCACTGAGTTTTGGTCACTTTAGTCCAAAACTCAAACTTTTTGCATCTGGGTCCCTGTGGTTTCAGTTTTATTGTTATTTTGGTCCAAAAGTGAAATCAGGTCATATTTGTCTTATAAAATCCTGCTATTTTATCATTTTCCTCAGGGGCAAAATGGTCATTTTGATAAGATTGCGGGATGGTTAGGAAAAATGGTCATTTTCCTCAGGGGCAAAATGGTCAGGAAAAAGACAAAATATTAGGATTTTATAAGACAAATATGACCTGATTTCACTTTTGGATCAAAATGGCAATAAAACTGAAACCACAGGGACCCAGATGCAAAATGTTTGAGTTTTGGACTAAAGTGACAAAAATGACTAAACCTCAGGCACCAAAATGGCACTTTACTCTTAATAAAAACAAAGTTTGCGAATTTAACTACCATGAAAGAGTTTGGTTCAAATTTAATCCTTGCATCAGTGGCGGACTTATAGTACAAATAGGGGTAGCACGGGCTACCCCTCAACCCCGTCTCCGTAGTGTAAAAATACCCCTTAACTCCATTTCCGCAGTGTAAAAATACCTTTCAACTCTGTTTCTGTTATATAAAGGATACCCCTGATCCTAAGAAAAAATTAGGATATCCCTAACTTTTTGAGCTGGTTCCGCCACTGCCTTGCATCATTGGTTAATAAAATAAATAAAATAATATTTTTTGTATTTAATACAACTTTAAGAAGGTATATAATTATAGAATCACCTGTTAATTGAAATTTTTTTAGAACGATACAGAAATTTTAGAATAACTAGTATTTTTGATGTGTACACATATTTGTAAAACAAGTTTCTATGAAATGTTTTCTAAAGTTAAAGGAAATATAAAATGATTGTATATAAGTTTGAATGAATTTTAAAATAAGTTTTTTTTTTTCAAATGTAGATCGATCTATTAAAAAGAGAGTTATTTTAAGATTAAATAAATAAAGGATAGAGATTACATAAAATGATTTAATCCATAAATATTTAATAAATTGAAGTTGTCCAATGAAAATAGGAGTGAGAAACAAATCAACATTCAAAAACACCATTTTGGTAAATAATTTTGTAGCAACACTATTATGGTAAATACTATTTTCATCCACACCATAATGGAAAAAAACTCCTTTTGTTGGCTTGTAATTACAGGGTATGAATTTGGACCCCTGTTTTATTAGATTTCTTGCACTTCCTAAATTAACATGCATACATATTTCCATTTCAAACTATTCAATTTTTTATTTTTTATTTTTTTTTTGAACGGCAAATTTGGACCACTAACGGACCAGTGGAGTATCATCGTGCCACCAGCGGAACCACCCGATCATATCCATCTCCACTAGGCATAATGTTTATACACCAATTCAGGAGAAAACCCAATAAACATGGGAAAAACCCCCTTGTGGGAATTGAACCCAGGACCTATTGGTCCCAAAGTCTTATCCCACCCTCAAGATGCCACTAGGCTATAAAGCCATGTACAACTATTCAATTAGTTGGATGATTTTGAGAAATATATATATAGTAATGCGATTCTGGAATCTTTTGTTGATTGATTGTTTGTAGTAAGTTCTTTCCCCTATTTGTAATAACTTTTAATCTGTAGTAAGTTATTTCCCCTATTTGTTGTAACCAACTAACATAATCAGAACTTTTAATCGCAAATATGTGTACAGCAATGTGCAATGTTCATGCTAACATGTAGCTACTACACTCAGCTGACTTGATTTTGAGTTGATAACAGAGATGGATTGTTGTTGGCATTCTTCTCATAAAATATGGATTAAATCTTTTGTCAACCATGCACCTTCCTTTCCATAACTAATTAAATATATATTTTACACAAAGTAAATTTTTAAAAAAATAGGGATGGCGGTTAGTCATACCGGATTGGGCTCTAAAACGGTTCAACCGGTTGAACCAGTTTGTATCGGGCGGTTGAACCAGGTTACTAGTTAACACTATAAATTTCATATATTACAAATTCATCTAAAAACAAATCAATCTCAACTAGGATTTATGTAACTTATCGTAGTTTTATCTAAATACAACTATTTTTATTGTAAACTATTAAACAATTTAAAAATATTTTTATTAGTTATAAACAATATTGCATTGTACGAGGTGAGTAACAATTTCAACAACGATGAAATATTGAAATAGAAGACATTAGGTTAATTACCGGAAATATGGAAGATAAATATTACTTTAATATTATATTTTATTAAAATTAAAAAATCAAATCTTAAGATAATGCAAACCGGTACAACGGTTTGAACCAGTAGAACCGGATTTACCGCCGATACATAAGATATATCGTATTCGGGTTTTACCGGCCTTTATCATACCGGACTTGTGTCCGATATCTGCCTAAAATCTGTGTTCTTTATTTTGTTTCGGAGGTTTTTAAACCGCGGTTGTTTTCATGATTTTCTTTGAAGTGGTTCAACACTCAACAGTGGAACTCTTTCGGAACCAGTCACCGGCGCAGGGTATCCAAACAATTTTCGTAACATTGTGGGGCAAGCTCTTACTCTATTAATAACATATACCCGAATGTAAGTAAGTCTGTCTCTTTTATGACATAACTAGTGTTACTTATATTTTAGATGATGACCTGCACATATTTTATTTTGTAGGTTTGGATCTCCCAATGGCCAAAACCAACTTGAATTGCCTATCATTGTCACCGAAAATCCCAATGATGAGTATGAACATACTATAGGGTTTGAGCACATGTTTTCTTTTCTTCCCCTAATTTACCAGATTTCAAGCGTTTCTTAAATTATTGTACATACTCCCATTTTAAGCAATTTAGTTTGTTGGATGATTTTGAGAAGTATACAGTAACGTGGGTCTTTAATATTTTTATTTGGAAATCGCTTGCCACAATGTTTTATATTGAATACAGAGAATGAAAGATAAAAACATCAATACAAGTTGGTTGCCTGATTCAATTGCCCGTAATTTGTAACAAGTTCTTTCCCCTAGTCTTTTCTGATTTTGAGTTGATAAGATTGTTTTTGGGATTCTTGCCTTAAAATATGGATTAAATCTTTGGGAACCTGATATTCTTTCTAAATATGCTCCATTTGAGGCGCATAAATAGAGTTTTTCTGTCTAAACCGGTTTCGGTTTGTGTCATCAGAAGTCGAAACCGCTTTTCCTTGTTTATATATTTGCCTGGTGTAAGCTTGAGCCAACAACCCATCAATAGTAGGCTCAACAGCTTAAGAATACACGAGCATTAAGTTAGAATATAATATCCAAACAATATATCAAAATTGAGTTGATGTATTTTAACATAGTTAAAAAACAAGATACTTAAGTTAGAATATAATATAATATCCAAACAATATATCAAAATTGAGTTGATGTATTTTAACATAGTTAAAAAAACAAGATACTAGTAAACTAACTTAAATGCCTTGATGACACTAAGGGCCTGTTTGGTTGACAAGAATCCATAGCATTTCAAGGGAATTGGAATTTGAATTCCATTCATTAGTGTGTTTGGTTGGACAAATTAGTTGAAGGGAATTGGATTTCAATTCCAACAAAATCCCTTATTTAATGGAATTCAAATTCCTTCTAAATTTCAAAGGAAAGTTTAAAAAACCACGGGAATGTTTCCAAAGTTACGGAAATAACCCCTTGCCTCTTTCATTTTTGTCTAAAAACCAAAAAATAATAAAAAAATCAAAAAATAATAAAAAATAAAAAAATTCTAAAAAATCAAAAAAATAATAAAAAATCCAAAAAATTCTAAAAAATCAAAAAATAATAAAATATCAATAATTCTAAAAAATCAAAAAAAAAATAATAAAAAGTCCAGAAAATTCAAAAAAATAAAAAAAACCTATTAAAAATCAGAAAAATAAAAAAAATTCTAAAAAATCAGAAAAATAATAAAAAATTCTGAAAAATTCTGAAAAATCAAAAATTCTAAAAATTAAAAAAAAATCCAAAAAAAATAAAAAAATTTAAAAAAACCCAAAAAAATTCTAAAAACCAAAAAAAAAATTTTAAAAATAAAAAAAATGTAAAAAATAATAAAAAATCCAAAAAATTCTAAAAAATCCAAAAAAATAAAAAAACTAATAAAAAAAATCCAAAAAATTATAAAAATTCTAAAAAATAATAAAAAATAATAAAAAATCCAAAATATTCTAAAAAATCAAAAATATTCTAAAAAATAAAAAAAATAATAAAAAATCCAAAAAATTCAAAAAAAAGTAAAAAAAATAAAAAAAACCTATAAAAAATCAGAAAAATAATAAAAAATCTAAAAAATCTAAAAATTCAGAAAAATAATAAAAAATCTAAAAAAACCCAAAAAATTCTGAAAAATAAAAAATTCTAAAAATAAAAAAAATCCAAAAAAATAAAAAAAAACAAAAAATCTAAAAAAACCCAAAAAATTTCTAAAAAACCAAAAAAAAAATTAAAAAATAAAAAAAATGTAAAAAATCCAAAAAATAATAAAAAATCCAAAAAATTCAAAAAAATCCAAAAAAATCAAAAAAATAATAAAAAAATCCAAAAAATTATAAAAATTATAAAAATTAAAAAAATTCTAAAAATTATAAAAAATCCAAAAAATAAAAAAATCCAAAAATTTCTAAATTGTAAAAAAAATAATAATAAACCCAAAAAATTATATAAAAACAAAGGAATTCTAAAAAATCCAAAAAATTCTAAAAAATCAAAAAGTTAATAAAAATCTAAAAAACTCAAAAAAATTAAAAATAAAAATAATAAAAAATCAAAAAAATAAAAAAAAATTTAACAAAATTCAAAAAAATTTTTTTTAGGATTTTAGGATTTTTTTTTATTATTTTTTAGGTTTTTTTTGAATTTTTTGGATTTTTGGTTCTTTTTTAGGTTTTTTTTTGAACTTTTTATTATTTTTCAGAATTTTTTGAATTTTTTGAACTTTTTGTGGTTTTTTTTGAATTTTTTGAACTTTTTATTTATTTTTCAGAATTTTTTTGATTTTTTAGAATTTCCGGGCATAATACGCCCTAAATAACGAAGTTCTGCCCCGTTGTAAGTATTATAACCCCGGTTACGTATTAGATACGCTGCCCGATTGATCTAGGGTTCCGTAACGGCTGTCGAGGTTTTGCCCGACGTAGTCGTTGGAATGCCGTCTCGGGGAGGGTATCACTAATGTAAATATTGGGTTATTGTACTAACACGTGTGCATTTGTGTAATTTAATAGATAATTACCCAGAAACCCTAAAGGAAAACCTAAGACAACAATGTGAGTAATCTCCTTTTTGTAAACTGTTTTTACAAAACCTTAAATATTTTACAATTTGATTAAGCAGTGATTGAGTCTTTGTAATTCTTCAATTACTGCCGGTATGTTGGAGTTTTGTATACAAAATGTGGAACACGTTACCATTGGACAAAGAGTTAGCCAATGTGTAATATGACCCACCAGTCAGGATTGACTGTACTGAATGAGTAATTGTGTAGATGTAAACATTGTAATCGCTCTCAATACTGTTAAATGATAAAACTCTTCTTGATTAAACTGGGATTCACTCACAAGTATTTCCCACTGACAAAATGTTTTTAAATGCGTTTCAGGTAACAAAATGTGAAAGCCAACTAGAAGCCAGCTGGACAGCACTGAAGGCTTGGAAAAGTGACTATAAAAGTTACCTAAATAAAGAAGATGTTTTATTTCAATAAAATGGGGTTTACCCCTATAAAACAGTTTGTAATGAAAACTTGGGTTTTATCCCAATATATTTATTTATATAAAATATGGTGTTTCACTTTGATAAAATATTTCCTAACTACGGTCCTGATGTAATTTCCGCTGCCAAATTGATAAACACCGATACCACCAATACTGATTCTCGCGGCCGCCCGTTCCCAGTACGGATAGGGGGCGGGGGTTGCGACAGAAGGTGGTATCAGAGCTAAGCCACTGATTCAGCCACAGAAGTGTTCTGCTGACACCAAGATATTACTCAAAATGTTAGGAAATTTTCTGTGGAATTACGTGCATATCGTATTTTATTGTTGTGTGTTATTTGACTATTTGTTAGTTTGCAGTATGAGCGACCAAGGACCATCCGACGCCTACCGTCAGTTGTCCAGCTCGCCTAGAAGCGAAGGCACCTCTTCACAGCCTGCCCTTTCAGGGTATTCAGCTGATAATGAAGACTGGATATTCGTGCTTAAGGCTCAGTCTGAAGAGCCATTCCCTCCTAAAAAGATAGGATGGTTCAGTAGGGGAGTGCATGAACGTAGGAAAAGAATGAAAAAGTTGCAACAACAGCGTGCTGTAGCAGCCGCTAAGAGAGAGACAGATGCCCACACACAGGATATGCTTAATAGGAGTTTAGCCAATTTCCATATCCTAGCAACCACAGCTGCCGACCCTAACCTGGGGCAACTTATAGCACCCCAACCATTACCACTGTTGTCACACCCCAACCGATGGCGGAATCATCGGGGCATGGCACTGAGCGAAACAGATTGTCCAGAAGTTTCCATAACACGTCCCATACCGTGTCTCAAACAGCAAACAAATTGTTACAGATAAAAACTAGGCAAATAATTCTGTTCCGACAACTCAGATTTAAAACAGAGTAATTGTTTATCTGCTTCTAGAGACCCTTGATTCAATTACTACAGACAACTATTTGTTGGGCTCTAAAGCTTTTTTCTAGCTTCAACTTCCTATCATGTGTGCATCCTAAGCACCTGTCACATACGTTAAAATAAAGTCAATACATATAATGTAAAGGTGAGCATACAAGTTTGATAATAGCATATAGAGTTCGAATTCGTTTACGCATAACCAGCACGTACACATAGTGAAATGAAGCACGTTAGTTATCGACATAGATCCATCGATACCAATGACTACGAGTTGACTGCCCGGGACAGTTCCCAATACATGATTACCACCGTAATCCATGCAAGTAATTGTCCTTAACAACCCCCGTGTGAACGGGTGCTGAGTCCAAACTATAGTACTATCGTTGCTAAGGCAGGTAGACAGCATTCCATGTGTAAACATAACAAACAAGCATTCATAAGCCACGTATAACATGCATTAACGATTAGCGTTCAAATAGTATTGAGTAGTGTGTTTGATGTGATTTGAATAGTTGTAACGTATGTAACACCCAAAAGTGCATAAAGCAAAAGGGATCGAGTATACTCACAGCTGTTGATGGATTGAAGGGAGCGCTTAGCGAGTAAAGTTAGCCTGAATAGATTGATAGTTTAACGATAAGAGACGCGTAAAACGAAAAGCAAGTGTTGGAGAGTCGGACAGCTGGTCGATCGGACGGTAGTTCGATCGGACGGCTGACCGTTCGGTTGACAGTCCGCTCGGACTGCTGTCCGGTCGGTCGGTAGGCCGGTCAGATGGCTGCTCGAGTGGATTGTTTCTTCCTTTGAGAAGGATGTGTTTGTGTATGATGGCTTGACTTTTGAAGTTTTCGTTGTAGCATTTGAAAACATTGAAATACCTTTACCCTTCAGGTCGGTCGATCGGACGGTTATTCGATCGGCCGGCAACCTGATCGGTTAGGTATTTTAATAAAGTGTAGTGATTTGCCTTGAATCGGACAGGTGTTCGATCAGACAGGTGTTCGATCGGACATGTGTTCGATCGGACAGGTCAACAAGTCAAAACTTAATGATTTGCTGACCGATCGGTTGGCAAGTCAACAGTAGTCAACAACTTTTAAATGAAATGCAAGTATGGTGTAGTGGGTCGGGTAGCTGATTGATCGAACACTAATGCTGTTCGATCGGACAGCATGCACGAACAACAATGACGAGTTCTCAGCAGGGTGTCACCTGATCGGACGGCTGTTCGATCAGGTGGCACTTCCTAGTGCATCGAACATGTTGAAAATCGATTAAGTGTTGAAGTATAGTATCTCATGAACCGAAGAGTAATCCGATCGGACAGTAGTTCGATCGAACAACAGTTCGTTCAATACTAGTCTTCAAAAATAAGTTAATTGTTTGTGGGACCATGTGTTAACCGATCAGCTGGCCAGTCGATCGGCTGACCATCCGATCGGCTGGCTGTTCGTTCAGACAGCAGTCCGATCGGTCAGCACCTTGACCTGATCAGCCTATTCGTTTAACACTTGGTTGTTCTGTTTGTTTGTCATTTTATTGAGGTATTTTGACACGAGTCGAACCATAGATCCCTTGTCCTTACTTGGTTCCCCTGGTCGGACAAGAATCACCCAAATCCGCCTGGTGAACTGTTCGGAACGGAGTTTATTGTTTAACCCAAAATCGGTTAACCTCATGGATAGAATCCGGATCTTGAGCCATGCAACCACCGGAGTGATTTTGTAAGCCTGCACATGCTCCGTTTCTATCGGTTTGAAGGCATTGAGTGAAAAAGAGTTGAAAGGAAGTTGGAAAATCCATCTTTTAATCCTTTTCACCATGTATAAGTTTAGATCTATCAAAGATCTTTGTTTGTTTATGTGGAAATCGGCTAGATCCAAGTTATTCTTGGTGGATTGAGGCCAAAACATGAAGTTCTTCAAGAACCCACGATGACATCATCCTAGAACACTTGAATCTTGATGATTTCACGGTTAAAAGTTAAGATTTGAAAGATAGAAAGGTGTAGGAGTGCGTGTAGATCAATAAAGTACAAGATTTAGGACGAAATCTTACCGGAATCGAGAGAAATCTGAGAAAAGGATGAACTAAGCGTGCTGGTCGAACAGAGGTTTCCAAAAGTGGAAAGGATGACAATGACAGGGGTATTTATAGGATGCCAAAAGGGGAAAGCGCTGGCTGATCGGTCAGGCAGCTCAATCGGACAGCCTGTCCGATCGGACAGTAGTCTGTTCGGCTGGTTGTTCGATCGGCTGGTAGCCTGATCGATCAGTTGCACGTTTCGAGTGTTCGGCGCGACGATTTTTGATATTTCGATTTCGGTTGCGAGCGGTTCGATATGATAGGGTTTCCAAGTCAAATTACTTTTAATCCCAACCACTCATATCTTGCGCTATCCTTTCTCCACTAATTATCATAGTTCGATTTCGATTGAGTTCGACGTCGATTGAGTTTCGATTGCGTTTCGATTGATCACTACAACATAACATAAATAAACATGCACAGGTAACACGTAAGGCACACACACACATATAACAGTATTCCCAAATGCATTTCTCGAGTTGAGATTAGATTCGATGTCGATTAGTGTAGTTTGATTATCGTTTAGTTAACTTTATCGCATTGTTACTTCCTATAGATCACTGTCGTAAGTCGATTAGATGGCGATTGTAATACGTCGATTGTTGTTATTATTAACACTTACTCCACATAATAAAACTAAATTAAACACATAAAAGAAATTCACTAAGTCAAGTTGCGCGAAATCGGTCGTTGACTTTGACCTTGACTTCCCTGAAAACACGGGGTGTTACAGCCTCCCCTTGTTTAGGGAATTTCGTCCCGAAATTAGACTGAAGTCGTACGAAACAACTGTGGGTACTTCGCCTTCATGTCGCTTTCGAGTTCCCAAGTGAACTCTGTGCCTCGTTTGCCTTCCCATCGGACTTTCATAATAGGAATGCGAGAGCGTCTGAGCTGCTTGGTTTGGCGGTCCATGATTTCGACAGGCTTCTCCACGAAGTGTAATGTTTCGTTCACTTGCAGATCATCGAGTGAAACATGCAAGTCGTGATCGGCTAGGCACTTTCGGAGGTTTGACACGTGGAAAGTCGGGTGGACGTTACTAAGTTCCTCTGGTAGTTCGAGCCTGTAGGCGACTTTACCGATTCTTTCCAGAATCTTAAAAGGTCCAACATATCGAGGCGCGAGTTTCCCTTTCTTGCCGAATCGGACCACACCCTTCCAAGGTGATACCTTTAGGAGTACGTAGTCACCAACGTCAAATTCAAGGGGCTTGCGTCGTCTATCGGCATAACTTTTCTGTCGATTCCGAGCTTTTACCAGGTTGTCTCGAATTTGGAAAATTCTGTCTATCGTTTCTTGTAATAGCTCAGGACCGGTTAATTGCGAATGATCGATCTCGTGCCACACAATAGGCGATTGACATCTTCTTCCGTATAAAGCCTCGAATGGTGCCATTTGGATGCTAGAATGATAGCTGTTGGTATACGAGAATTCGACTAACGGCAGGTATTTATCCCAATTACCACCGAAGTCTATGACACACGAACGGAGCATGTCTTCAAGAGTACGAATCGTTCTTTCAGTCTGACCGTCGGTTTGAGGGTGGAAAGCAGTACTTAGATTTAGCGATGTACCGAGTGCCACTTGAAATGTTTCCCATAGTCGCGAAGTAAACCGAGCATCACGATCAGAGATGATATCACGAGGCGTACCATGATTACAAATGATCTCGTCGGTGTAGATTCGGGCTAATCGTTCTACCTTGTAGTCTTCCCGTATTGGCAAAAAGTGAGCTAATTTAGTCAATCAGTCAACCACAACCCAGATGCTGTAGTGACCTGATGACGTGTATGCAGAGGCGTCTCTGAAAATTCACGTACCCTGTTCGAGATTGAAAAAATGTGCCCTTCTGTTATGTTTTGTTATTATTTAAAAAAGATCAAATCAGTACTGGGCTTAATAAACCTAATTCCAAGTGGGTTAAATTCTAAACCATAAAAAATGATTTGTAAATGAGCCTATATTGAAAGTGGTATGTGTTTACTATTTAAATAAAATAACATATACGTATCGATTTTTTTTTAAATCGCATGCCCCTCAAAGTCGTGGGCCTTGTGCGGAGGTCCTCCCCGCACACCATCAAAGCCTTCCATGCGTGTGCGGTAGCTTTGTTATAAAGTCGATAGCTATACTCTCCCACTTCCACATGGGGATCGGTGGTTGTTCGAGTAAGCCAGAGGGTCTTTGATGTTCAGCCTTGACTCTTGCACAAGTTAGGCATTTTCCAACGTAGAGAGCAATATCCCTTTTCATGCCCGGCCACCAGTACTTGTAACGAAGATCCTGGTACATTTTGTCGGCACCGGGATTTGTGGGCTTCGTCCATCAGAATCTGTCGCAAATCGGTCCGTTTAGGGATCCAAATTCGGTCCAGAAAGTGGAATATCCCATTCGACTTGCTCACAAGCTGGGCTCCATCGTGGTAAATTCTTTCCTTCTTCAGAGTGCGTTCGTTAAAACACGCATGCTGAGCTTCGCGGATAAGGGTCTCGAGGTCGTGTTGGGCTTGAACATTACGAGTGCTAAGCAGATGGCTCCGTCTGTTGAGTGCGTTGGCAACAACATTTGCCTTGCCTGGGTGATAACGAATCTCACAGTCGTAATCGTTGAGAAGTTCTACCCATCGGCGTTGACGCATATTAAGTTCCTTCTGATTAAAGATATGTTGTAGGCTCCTATGATTGGTGAAGATCGTACACTTGGTACCATACAGGTAGTGTCGCCAAATCTTTAATGCAAAAACAACTGCGCCTAGCTCGAGATCATGGGTTGTATAGTTCTTCTCGTGGATTTTGAGCTGACGAGATGTGTAAGCTATAACCTTGTCCCGTTGCATGAGAACACAACCAAGACCAAGGTTGGAAGCATCACAGTAGACAATGAAATCGTTGTTTCCGTCGGGTAATGTAAGAACAGGAGCATTGCAAAGCTTATGCTTGAGGGTTCGAAAGGCAGATTCTTGTTCGGTTATCCAAATAAAAGGCTTGTCTTTGTGCGTGAGAGCGGTAAGCGGCACAACGATCTTTGAGAATCCTTCGATGAATCGTCGATAATAGCCCGCTAGTCCGAGAAAAGAACGAACTTCTGACGGGTTCTTAGGTGTAATCTAACTCTTAACAGCTTCAATCTTCGCAGGATCGACGTGAATACCTTGACCATTAACAATGTGACCCAGAATCTGAACCTCCTCCAACCAGAATTCACACTTGGAGAACTTGGCATAGAGTTGATTCCCCTGGAGTAGCTCGAGAACCAAACGTAGATGTTGCGCGTGTTCGGCTTTCGATTTGGAATAGATCAAGACGTCGTCGATGAATATGATGACGAAACGGTCGAGATATGGTTTACAAACGCGATTCATCAGATCCATGAAAACCACGGGTGCGTTGGTCAAACCAAAAGGCATAACAACGAATTCGTAGTGGCCATATCGAGTGCGAAACGCGGTTTTGGGTATATCCTCCTCTTGAATACGTAGCTGGTGATACCCTGAGCATAGATCTATCTTCGAGAAACACGTAGCACCTTGTAGTTGATCAAACAAATCGTCGATGCGGGGTAGGGGATAGCGGTTCTTGATAGTTAACTTATTCAATTCCCGATAGTCGATGCACATCCTGAACGACCCATCCTTGTTTTTAACGAAAAGGACTGGCGTGCCCCAAGGAGAGGTGCTCGGGCGAATGAAGCCTTTTTCAAGTAATTCCTAGAGTTGTGTTGAGAGTTCACGCATTTCGGACGGCGCGAGTCGGTAGGGAGCTTTGGCAATGGGGTTGGCTCCAGGAATGAGGTTGATACGAAAGTCGATATCACGACTTGGCGGTAGTCCGGGAAGATCCTCTGGGAAAACATTAGGAAATTCTCGAACCACAGGAACGTCCTTCACTTCCTTCTTTTCTTTCTTTTCCTTCTCCGCTACTACAATGTTAGACAAGAAAGCCCTGTATTCCTTGCGGAGATACTTGCTAGCTTGCACACATGACATGAGCTTGAGACCTTTCGAAGTAGTATCACCGTAAACACACAATAAATCACCATTCGCGAGCGAGAATCGAATCATCTTGTCGAAGCACACAACTTCAGCATGGTTTTCACGAAGAAAGCCCATGCCTACTATGACGTCAAAACTTCCAAGTTGCATCGGAATAAGGTTGATTGGGAAGATGTGATTGTTGAGCTCAAGAGTACAATCACGAAGAACAGAATTTACTGCGACGGTCCTTCCTGTAGCGACTTCAACATCGAATGTCGAGGAGAGTTGGGAGCGTTTACGACTAAGGAGTTTCTCGAATTCGAATGACACAAAGCAATTATCGGCTCCAGTATCAAACAAACATGAAGCATAAATACCATTCACAAGGAACGTACCATTGACCACGTTGTTGTCGGCTTGGGCTTGACGCACGTTGATGTTGAAAGTTCTGGCGCGTGCGGCCTGTTGTTGCTGCTGCTGCTGTTGCTGTTGAGGCTGCTGCTGCTGGGGATCTTGCTTCACAACCCTGTTCGGGCACATGTTGGCGAAATGGTTAGGATCGCCACATGAGAAGCAGGCTCTGGCTTTGATCGCGGGTGCCGGAGTAGCTTGTTGACCCTGAGGGGCGGTGAGTAGAGCTTGATGAGCAGGAGCTTGTCGAATACGGCAGTTGGTAGTGAAATGGCCGTACATATTGCAATGAGCACAAAAACGGCAAGAAATGGCAGTCGGGTGATGATAGGTACAAGTAGGGCAAAGCGGGTGTGGCCCAGTGTATGCACACTTTGCAGGAGGTGCATTTGCCACAGGCGCTGCTACTTGATGCTGTTGGGCTGGTACAGCTTGAATTGGTGCAGCAGTGATCGCACAGTTCTTGTTGCTGGAGCTGTTCTTTCTCTTGTTTTTCCTCTTGTTGCTCGATGAGGTGGTGGTTTCAGTAGTTGGTGCGGCGGTGATAGCTTGATGCAGATGCTTTGAAGTTTTATCCCAGATGCCAGCCTTGACCCGTTTGTCGTTGATTTCAGCGGCCAGTAGATAAGTCTCTTCGATCGTCGTAGTCTTGGCCGCTTGCACGAAATCAGCCACACAGTCAGGCAGGGCTCGGATATACTTCTTGGTTGCCACATCTGGGGTCTTGACCTGATCGGGATAAATGATGCTGAGCTATTTGAAGCGAGCAGTGAGAGCAGCGTTGTCACCTTCCTTCTGCTGTATGTGCCATAATTCATCTTCTAGTTTTTGGCGTTCATGAGGAGGGCAGAATTCTTCCAGCATGACTTCTTTGAGCTCGTCCCACGACAGCCCGTAGACTGCATCGTTCCCTCGCTTGTTCCTCTCGGCCATCCACCAGTCTAGAGCACGGGACTGGAAAACGCCGGTAGCATTCAGAGTACGGAGGTCATCAGGGCAACCACTTTGTCGTAGAGTGACCTCAATGGAGTCAAACCATTGGAATAGTGCAGTAGGACCTCCCTCGCCAGTGAATTCTTTTGGCCCACACGACTTCAATTGCTTGAAATTGAAGGCTTTGGCGGCAGCTTTAGGTGCTTCGGTTCTCGACTCCTCAGACGACTTGCTGGCATTCTCATAAACATCACTCACAGCCTTTGCTACACTTTTAGCGATGATGGCAGCAAGGCGTTTGTCTCTCTTTTCTTGACAAGAAAGTAGGGGATGACGGGATCCAGATGACATTGTCTGCAACAGACATCGTCACAGGACTCAACACATTGTATTCGAATCTCACCCCACACGTCTACTACTTACTAAAGCTTAGGAACACGCAACGTATCACATAAACACATAGGCACTTAATCACAGATTCACATAAACACATAAGCACGTAGAGCACAAAATCACAGAACATGTAGGTATGATGTCACAAGATGCAGTCAGAATACAAAAATCTATCATTTACAGTTCTCAATCGTACGAATATAGCGTTCGCGTTTGATATATCGAGTCGTATAGTATAAGCGTAGCATAAAGTCGTCCACAATTCAGCGATTTGTTAACGTTTTGAGATAGAAATGCAGTGCGAGTCGTGCGTGTCGATCGAAGTGAAAGCAAAAATCGAGTAAATTTCCAAAATTTGAGCACATAAACAGGTAAACATATACATAAGCACATAAAATCGTCAAAACTTCAGAGTCAGCAGTTGCGGGCTCAGAATCGTAACACATAAAATTTGAGATATAGATCGTCTGCGGCTAGTAGACTTCGACTATCCAAAGTGACTCAACTATTCGCAAGGATCCGTTGTGCACATTTAACCTTCAGGATTGTGCCTTGGCCTCGATTCTTGGGCGTTTGGCACACATCCCGTTAGTCATATTGTGACTTCAGATCGTTGGAGTCCGTCGAGACTTTGGTGAGAGTTTTGTATAAAAGCGGAACAAGTCGTCAAGGTTAGGGTTTCACCCCTAGCTTAACAACTTCGTTCCTGTTTTTAATAAAATAGAGGAGATTATTCATCAAAATATGGATTTCACACCTGGTTTGGCATAATTCTCCTCGTTTATAGATAAAAATGCGGGTCGATTAAGCAACTTTAGTTGAGAGTTTGCGGTTTTCACACCTATTCTTGGCTTAGTTACTCTTTCATAGTTGAAAATTCGAGTGCAGTGATAGTGTAGTATAAGCGAGAATAGCGAGAAGTAAGCTCGTACACAATCCCTACTGGATGTACTTAAGTCGATCTGTTGGTTCCTAACTATAGACTAGGTATCTAAGACATCGACCCGGACTAGGTCGTGTCTTGCCTAATTCCCTATAGTTATGGCTCTGATACCAATCTGTCACACCCCAACCGATGGCGGAATCATCGGGGTATGGCACTGAGCTAAACAGATTGTCCAGAAGTTTCCATAACAATTATCATTACCATTCAATTTAAATAACACGTCCCATACCGTGTCTAAAACAGCAAACAAATTATTACAGATAAAAACTAGGCAAATAATTCTGTTCCGACAACTCAGATTTAAAATAGAGCAATTGTTTATCTGCTTCTAGAGACCCTTGATTCAATTAATACAAACAACTATTTGTTGGGCTCTAAAGCTTTATTCTAGCTTCAACTTCCTATCATGTGTACATCCTAAGCACCTGTCACATACGTTAAAATAAAGTCAATACATATAATGTAAAGGTGAGCATACAAGTTTGATAATAGCATATAGAGTTCGAATTCGTTTACGCATAACCAGCACGTACACATAGTGAAATGAAGCACGTTAGTTATCGACATAGATCCGTCGATACCAATGACTACGAGTTGACTGCCCGGGGCAGTTCGCAATACATGATTACCACCGTAATCCATGCAAGTAATTGTCCTTAACAACCCCCGTGTGAACGGGTGCTGAGTCCAAACTATAGTACTATCGTTGCTAAGGCAGGTAGACAGCATTCCATGTGTAAACATAACAAACAAGCATTCATAAGCCACGTATAACATGCATTAACGGTTAGCGTTCAAATAGTATTGAGTAGTGTGTTTGATGTGATTTGAATAGTTGTAACGTATGTAACACCCAAAAGTGCATAAAGCAAAAGGGATCGAGTATACTCACAGCGGTTGATGGATTGAAGGGAGCGCTTAGCGAGTAAAGTTAGCCTGAATAGATTGATAGTATAACGATAAGAGACGCGTAAAACGAAAAGCAAGTGTTGGAGAGTCGGACAGCTGGTCGATCGGACGATAGTTTGATCGGACGGCTGACCGTTCGGTTGACAGTCCGCTCGGACTGCTGTCCGGTCGGTCGGTAGGCCGGTCGGATGGCTGCTCGAGTGGAATGTTTCTTCCTTTGAGAAGGATGTGTTTGTGTATGATGGCTTGACTTTTGAAGTTTTCGTTGTAGCATTTGAAAACATTGAAATACCTTTACCCTTCAGGTCGGTCGATCGGACGGTTGTTCGATCGGCCGGCAACCCGATCGGTTAGGTATTTTAATAAAGTGTAGTGATTTGCCTTGAATCAGACAGGTGTTCGATCGGACAGGTGTTCGATCGGACATGTGTTCGATCGGACAGGTCAACAAGTCAAAACTTAATGATTTGTTGACCGATCGGTTGGCAAGTCAACAGTAGTCAACAACTTTTAAATGAAATGCAAGTATGGTGTAGTGGGTCGGGTAGCTGATCGATCGAACACTAGTGCTGTTCGATCGGACAACATGCACGAACAACAATGACGAGTTCTCAGTAGGGTGTCACCTGATCGGACGGCTGTTCGATCAGGTGGCACTTCCTAGTGCCTCGAACATGTTGAAAATCGATTAAGTGTTGAAGTATAGTATCTCATGATCCGAAGAGTAATCCAATCGGACAGTAGTTCGATCGAACAACAGTTCGTTCAATACTAGTCTTCAAAAATAAGTTAATTGTTTGTGGGACCATGTGTTAACCGATCGGCTGGCCAGTCGATCGGCTGACTGTCCGATCGGCTGGCTGTCCGTTCAGACAGCAGTCCGATCGGTCAGCACCCTGACCTGATCAGCCTATTCGTTTAACACTTGGCTGTTCTGTTTGTTTGTCATTTTATTGAGGTATTTTGACACGAGTCGAACCATAGATCCCTTGTCCTTACTTGGTTCCCCTGGTCGGACAGGAATCACCCAAATCCGGCTGGTGAACTGTTCAAAACGGAGTTTATTGTTTAACCGAAAATCGGTTAACCTCATGGATAGAATCCGGATCTTGAGCCATGCAACCACCGGAGTGATTTTGTAAGCCGGCACATGCTCCGTTTCTATCGGTTTGAAGGAATTGAGTGAAAAAGAGTTGAAAGGAAGTTGGAAAATCCATCTTTTAATCCTTTTCACCGTGTATAAGTTTAGATCTATCAAAGATCTTTGTTTGTTTATGTGGAAATCGGCTAGATCCAAGTTATTCTTGGTGGATTGAGGCCAAAACATGAAGTTCTTCAAGAACCCACGATGACATCATCCTAGAACACTTAAATCTTGATGATTTCACGGTTAAAAGTTAAGATTTGAAAGATAGAAAGGTGTAGGAGTGCGTGTAGATCAATAACGTACAAGATTTAGGACGAAATCTTTCCGGAATCGAGAGAAATCTGAGAAAAGGATGAACTAAGCGTGCTGGTCGAACAGAGGTTTCCAAAAGTGGAAAGGATGACAATGACAAGGGTATTTATAGAATGCCAAAAGGGGAAAGCGCTGGCCGATCGGTCAGGCATCTCGATCGGACAGCAGTCCGTTCGGCTGGCTGTTCGATCGGCTGGTAGCCTGATCGATCAGTTGCACGTTTCGAGTGTTCGGCGCAACGATTTTTGATATTTCGATTTCGGTTGCGAGCGGTTCGATACGATAGGGTTTCCTAGTCAAATTACTTTTAATCCCAACCACTCATTTCTTGCGCTATCCTTTCTCCACTAATTATCATAGTTCGATTTCGATTGAGTTCGATGTCGATTGAGTTTCGATTGCGTTTCGATTGATCACCACAACATAACATAAATAAACATGCACATGTAACACGTAAGGTACACACACACATATAACAGTATTCCCAAATGCGTTTCTCGAGTTGAGATTAGATTCGATGTCGATTAGCGTAGTTTGATTATCGTTTAGTTAACTTTATCGCATTGTTACTTCCTATAGATCACTGTCGTAAGTCGATTAGATGGCGATTGTAATACCTCGATTGTTGTAATTATTAACACTTACTCCACATAATACAACTAAATTAAACACATAAAAGAAATTCACTAAGTCAAGTTGCGCGAAATCGGTCGTTAACTTTGACCTTGACTTTGACTTTGACTTCCCTGAAAACACGGGGTCTTACAACTGTTCCCTACCCAGCCAATGGAAATAGAAAACAACCCAGGAAATCAAATCCAAATGCATGATTTCAACCCAGAGGAGATACCTAGGATACCAGCACCCAATCCCTTAGACCCAGACTACGACCCGTGGTTAGATGAGCATAGGGATTACCAGCAACGATACCCAATACCAGAAGATAAACCCATGTCGAATCTAGCAGCCTACCCAGGTTTGGACCCTCTAGATCCCTACTATGATAACGATGAATACATTAGAGAAATTCTAGAGAATTCATACCCCTACCAGGAACCCATGCCCCAGTTCCCACACCCAGTCCCAGCACCTGCACCCCCAATGAGTGCAGAAAATATGCAAGAGCTCCGAACTTTCGAAGAAGAGATTTTAGAAAGCAGCGAGAGGATGAGACAGGTTGGAGAGCGACTCGTCTGGAAGTACGACGAGCGCAATATGGAGTTCTGGATGAACCCATATCCATGATGATGGTGATAGTAATAATAATAATATAATAATATATATAATATGTGTGTATGTTGAAAAAAAAAATCTAGACAATAGCTATAAATGCCTACTAGTATTGTAATTTTAAATTTCAGTATCGGTTTGTATTAGATGCATAATATATATAAGAAAGAGTAAGTCGCAATGTTCGACTTTTTTTTATCAATATGCGTATTGTGTGATTGGTTGTATTAAATATTATTTTGTGATATTAATACGTGGTAAATGTTTAAAATTCAGATGGACAACGAAGTGAACCAGGAAAACCAGAATGATAATAACCAGAACGACAATAACCCGAATAATGATAATCCAAACAACAATAACAATGGAAATCAAGTGGATAATAGTGTCATCCAACATATAGTGGAACAAGGAATTATAGATGCAATGACATTTATTATCCAAACTGTTAAGGAAGCTGATAATAAAAGTAACCATGGCAGTAAGCGACCAACTGAACCAGATCACAGCGTAAACAATGGACCAGCACTTCAAGTGCCCATTCCCAAAAGAAGAAGAACCATGTCTTATGGTTGTTCTTATAAAGAATTCTGGTCCTGCAAACCAATAGAATTCTCGGGCAATGAAGGACCCATTGCAACTCTATGCTGGATAGAAAAGACTGAGGCTGTTTTAAAAATAAGCAAGTTCACGGAAGAGGATAAGATAATGTTTGATTCTAATCTGTTTAAGAACTCAGCCTTAGAATGGTGCAACACTATTCTCCAGTCAAGGGGAAGTGATAGGGTTTACAATCTGGAATGGGAAGAATTTAAGAACATGGTGGAAAGAAAATTCTGCCCTCCCAATGAAAAAGAACAAATAGCAAATAAGTTTTTAAACCTTAGAATGACTGGAGTGGATAGTAAGGGTTATACTACTACTTTCTTTGAATATGCTAGAATAGTACCAACCCTTGCATCACCTGAACCAGTATTAATCTCCCGTTACATCTGGGGATTAATCAGTGAAATTAGGCATGTAGTCAAAGCAGCTAGACCTCAAACCATATAAGAAGTTGTAGAGCTAGCAAACACCTTGACAGATGAGTTAGTGCGTACACGGGAAGAGGATCAAAGGAAGAACCTAGCTCAGAGGCTTACCCAGGAATTCCGTTCTGGAAATTCCAACCGTGGGAAAAATGTAGGTTCTACTTCTGCACCTTACTGCAAGTATTGCAAAAGGAAGCATTCTAGAAGATGCTCCATATATTGTAACTTTTGCAAAATATCTAGGCACAAGGAAGAAGACTGCAGGAAGAAACCTAACAACAGGATATGCTACAACTGCGGAGAACAAGGTCACATCAAGCCAAACTGTCCGAAAATAGCTCCATCTACGAACAATAAGACTACCAAAAATGCTAGAGCATTTGTTCTGACTACAGAAGAAGCCAAGATGATTCCGGACATGATAGCCAGTACGTTTTTAGTTAATGATGTTTTTTCTAAAGTATTATTTAACTCTGGTGCAAACCAAAGTTTTATTAATACTTCATTTTTCAAACTTCTCAATCAACCATTAACTAAACTCTCACAAGAATGTCTAGTAGAGACAGCAAATGGGGAAACCGTTAAGATTTCTGAAATCTTGCAGGGAGCAAGAATAGAATTTTTAAATAAAAAATTTATTGCAAACCTTTACCCAATGAATCTGGCAGGATTTGATGTTGTATTAGGAATGGATTGGTTAATAGCCAATAAAGCCAGTATTTTATGTGATCAAAAGTCAATCCAAGTAAATTCACCAAGGGGTGAAAAGATCACAATTAAAGGAGATAAGTCATCTAGATCCACGAAATTCATCTCTGTGATGAAAACAGCTAGTTATATAAGAAAAGGGTAATTAGTGTATTTGATTTTCATAATCACTAACACTAAAGGAAAAGAACTGAAAGATATTCCAGTAGTATCTTAGTTTTCAGATCTGTTTCCGGAAGAATTGCCAGGACTACCGCCAGACAGGGAAGTTGAATTCAGAATCCATCTGCTACCAGGGACAGCACCAACTGCCAAAGCACCTTATCGTTTGGCACCAGCAGAAATGCAGGAACTGAAGAAACAATTAGACGAATTGTTGGAAAAAGGATTCATACAGCCAAGTTCATCGCTATGGGGAGCACCGATACTGTTCTTCAAGAAGAAGGACAGGTCAATGCGAATGTGCATTGATTACCGTGAATTGAACAAAGTCACGATTAAGAATCGGTATCCATTACCAAGAATCGATGATCTGTTCGATCAGTTGCAAGGAGCTCGATTTTTCTCAAAAATCGATTTACGATCAGGATATCATCAATTGAGGGTACAGGAAGAGGACATTCCTAAGACCGCTTTCAGAACAAGGTATGGCCATTATGAATTTACTGTCATGCCATTTGGTTTAACCAATGCCCCAGCTGCATTTATGGACATGATGAACCGAATATGTAAGCCATATTTGGATAAATTCATAATTGTCTTTATAGATGATATTCTTATTTACTCTAGAAGTAAGGAGGAACATGCAAAGCATTTACATGCATTTCTAAGTTTATTGAGGAAAGAAAAACTTTATGCAATGTTTTCAAAGTGCGAGTTTTGGTTAGAACAGGTACAATTTCTTGGACATCTAGTCAATCATGAAGGAATTCATGTGGATCCCACCAAGATCGAGGCGATTACTAAATGGAAAACCCCTGAGTTACCAACCGAGGTTAGAAATTTCTTAGGATTAGCTGGATATTATAGAAGATTTATTCGATATTTTTCTAGAATAGCCATTCCCTAAACTAAGCTAACCTGTAAATCTGTTAAGTTTGAATGGGGACTAAAACAAGAAGAAGCCTTTAGAATTCTTAAGCAAAGACTAACCCATGCACCCATACTAGCGTTACCAGAAGGAACTGAAGACTTTGTAGTCTATTGTGACGCTTCTAAGTTAGGTTATGGATGGGTATTAATGCAACGCCAAAAGGTTTTAGCTTACGCATCTAGACAACTTAAGAATCATGAAGAGAATTATTCAACCCATGATTTGGAATTAGGAGCTATAATTTTTGCCCTTAAGATTTGGAAATGACAAAATGTATCAGGACTTAAGAAAGAATTTTTGGTGGTTAGGAATGAAAAAGGATATAGCAGCTTATGTTTCTAAATGTTTAACTTGTTCTCAAGTCAAAGCTAAACACCAGAAACCCTCTAGATTATTGTAGCAGTTAGAAATGCCAGTGTGGAAATGAGAATTGATAACAATGGACTTTGTTACCAAATTAACCAAAACAAGAAAAGGTAATGATACAATCTGGGTGATTGTAGATAGGCTAACTAAGTCGGCTCATTTCCTACCAATGAAGGAAACTTTCAGTATGGAACAGTTAACTAAGCTGTATGTAAATGAAATAGTTTCATTACATGGAATTCCTTTATCAATTGTTTCTGATAGGGATAGCCGTTTTACCTCTCATTTTTGGGCAAGTTTCCAAAAAGCAATGGGGAACAAGTTGAATCTAAGCACAGCTTATCATCCTCAAACGGACGGACAAAGCGAAAGGACAATTCAGACAATGGAGGACATGCTTAGAGCTTGTGTAATTGAATTCAGAGGTAATTGGGATGACCACTTACCATTAATAGAATATTCTTATAATAACAGCTATCATACCAGTATCAATGATGCACCATTCGAAGCACTTTATGGACGAAAGTACCGAACCTCAGTTTGTTGGGCAGAAATTGGGGAAAAGCAACTATTAGGACCTGAGATAGTGCAAGAGACGACATAAAAAATTGTTCAAGTCAAGGAACGATTGAAAATAGCACGTGATCGACAAAAGAGTTATGCTGATAACAGGCGAAAACAGTTGGAATTTCAAGTAGGAGATAAAGTGTTATTGAAAGTTTCTCCTTGGAAATGAGTGGTAAGATTCATCAAAAGGGGAAAGCTAAGCCCCAGGTATGTTGGACCTTTTGAGATTATTAGAAGAATAGGACCTGTAGCCTATCAGCTACAACTGCCAGAGGAAATGGCAGGAATACATGATGTATTTTATGTATCTAATCTCAAGAAATGCTTTGCTAATGAATCACTGATGGTACCTCTTAAAGACATAGAGGTAAATGAGCAGTTAAAATTTGTAGAAAGGCCTCAACAGATTAAAGACAGGAAAGTCAAGAACCTCAAGCACAAGAGATTAGTTCTGGTCAAAGTGAAATGGGACTCCAAAAGAGGACCATAATACACATGGGAGCTTGAATCAGAAATGCAAAGGAAATACCCGCACCTATTCCAGTAGATCTCGAGGACGAGCTCTAAAACAAGGTGGGGAGGATATAACAACCCTCCTAATTTTTTTCGACACCCTAAAAATAATTAAAGTGTCCCTATATGTCCTAAAATACACCCTGTGTATGAAAAAGGACCCTGAATACCTTTATTTTTATTTAAATTAATTAAAAACAAATTTTAGGGGTCTCTGGCGGGCCACGTAAGACCACCCCAGGGTCTACGCTGGGCGCGACAGCCCTGCAACGAGGCCTCACCTAGAGCCGCCATGTGTCAAACACTTGTCGAACCTATATTGTTGACCGGACAAAGCTACACCGTAGACCCCCTACTACGCGGGCCGCGTAGCCCTTAGCTACGTCCTTCGCGGGCCGCGATAGAAGTCGAAAGGTCACCTATAAATAGAGGCCTTCAGTCTTCAGTCGAACTCGCTCATTCCTTTATTTCTCTCTCGAATTTCTATAGAGTTAAAGTAATTTCCGGGCATAATACCCCCTAAATAACGAAGTTCTGCCCCATTGTAAGTATCATAACCCCGGTTACGTATTAGATACGCTGCCCGATTGATCCAGGGTTCCTTAACGGCTGTCGAGGTTCTGCCCGACGTAGTCGTTGGAATGCCGTCTCGGGGAGGGTATTACTACTGTAAATATTGGGTTATTGTACTAACACGTGTGCATTTGTGTAATTTAATAGATAATTACCAGGAAACCCTAAAGGAAAACCTAAGACAACAATGTGAGTAATCTCCTTTTTGTAAACTGTTTTTACAAAACCATAAATATTTTACAATGTGATTAAGCAGTGATTGAGTCTTTGTAATTCTTCAATTACCGCCGATATGTTGGGGTTTTGTATACAAAATGTGGAACACGTTACCATTGGACAAAGAGTTAGCCAATGTGTAATATGACACACCAGTCAGGATTGACAGTACTGAATGAGTAACTGTGTAAATGTAAACATTGTAATCGCTCTCAATACTGTTAAATGATAAAACTCTTCTTACTTAAACTGGGATTCACTCACCAGTATTTTCCACTGACAAAATGTTTTAAACGCGTTTCAGGTAACAAAATGTGAAAGCCAACTAGAACCTAGCTGGACAACACTGAAGGCTTGGAAAAGTGGCTATAAAAGTTACCTAAATAAAGAAGATGTTTTATTTCAATAAAATGGGGTTTACCCCTATAAAATAGTTTGTAATGAAAACTTGGGTTTTATCCCAATATATTTATTTATATAAAATATGGTGTTTCACTCTGATAAAATATTTCCTAACTATGGTCCTGATGTAATTTCCGCTGCCAAATTGATAAACACCGATACCACCAATACTGATTCTCGCGGCCGCCCATTCCCATGACAGATAGGAGGCGGGGGTTGCGACAGTGGCGGACCAAGATGTAACATAGTACGAAACTACTCAAATTGTGGTCGCGAAAGACTTTTAGTGAAAATGTCCGCCACTTGAAGATTGATTGGAACAAACTTTGTGTAAAGTTTCCCTGAATTAACAAGTTCCCTGATAAAGTGATAATCCAAGTCAATGTGTTTTGTCCGCGTATGAGAAACCAGATTCTGAATCATAAATAAAGCACTTTTGTTGTCACAAAGCAAAGTAGGTCGATCTGGTGGTAAGGCGTGAAGCTCACGTAAAAGATGAGTAATCCACACAAGTTCAGCAGCGGTGTTAGTCATAGCTCGATATTCAGATTCACAACTGGAGCGTGAGATAGTCAGTTGTTTCTTAGCACTCCAAGACACCAAATTACCGCCAAGAAATATAGAATAACCATAGGTAGAGCGTCTGGTATCTAAGCAACTAGCCCAATCAGCATCATAATATCCAATAATGGATGTAGAATGGGGCCGACAGTATGTGAGACCAAAGGAAATAGTGCCTTTGACATATCGGAGAATGCGTTTTACGGCCTGAAGATGATCAAGAGTGGGAGCATGAAGAAACTATGACACCTGATTAACAGCATACGCCAAGTCAGGATGAGTGATTGTCAAATACTGCAAGGCACCAACTAAAGAACGATAGGTTGTAGGATCAGGGCAAGGAGTGCCATCAATAGTAAAGGACTTATGAGGCGCCAACGGAGTACTAACGGGTTTGGCATCAAATAAATCAGCTCGTTGAAGAATATCCTATGCGTATTTGGATTGAGTAAGAAATAAACAAGTGTTGGTATATGCAACTTCAAGCCCTAAAAACTATTTAGAAAGACATTTTTAACATCTAACTGATGCAGCTTCCATTGATTTAGAACGGCCAAAGATAGAACAATACGAACAGTGGAAGCCTTGAAAACAGGACTAAAGGTATGAGAATAATCAAGTCCAGGAATCTGAGTAAACCCCTGTGCAACCAATCGAGCCTTATACCGTTCAATGGAACCATCAGAATGATACTTTATACGATAAACCCATTTAGAACCCACAACATTAGTAGAGGCTGGACGAGGAACAAGAGTCCATGTACGGTTTTGATGTAAAGCCTCTAATTCATCGTGCATAGCCGCCATCCACTTAGGATCTTTAGCAGCAGACTTGAAACCATGAGGTTCGGTAGCCGAGACAAGAGCAACATGAATAGCATGAGTAGAAAGAGAAGCAAAATCAACTCGATGCTTGGGCTTAAAAATACCTGCTTTGGACCATGTTTGCATAGGATGAACCGAGTGTGGTGTGGACGAAGAAGCCTGGGCATCATGTTGCGGGGCTGAAACAGAACCGGTTGGACCAGTGTTGCTGGGTTCATCAACAGGCTCAGCTGAAGATGGTTGGGCCGATGAGGACTCAGCTGAGGACGGTTGGGCCAAGGAGAGATGATCCATCTCAGGTTGGAGCGGTGGTTGAACCGCTGAAGAAACAGATGATTCAAAAATAGGAAGAACCGGTGGACTCGGTATAGGTGGGCTCGGCATGGGTGAGCTTGGGCCATAAAGAGAATCAACAGGTTGTGCGGCATGAAAATAGCGAGTCTCTTCAGTAAAACTTGTGATAGGCAGAGAGGACAGATCGATGGAGCCTGTGGTACCATGAAATGGAAAAATAGACTCATTGAAAAGCGCATGGCGAGAAATAAACACCCTTGATGTAGAGGGATCAAGACACCGATACCCTTTGTGTTGTGCACTATAACCAATAAAGACACAAGCAGTACTGCGTGGCTCAAGCTTGTGCTTCGTGTAATCACGAAGACATGGAAAAACTTGACAACCATAAGTTCGAAAATTAGTGTATTGAGGATGCTCATTAAATAGTAGTTGATAGGGAGACTTATCACCTAATAAAGGAGTTGGCAGGCGATTTATGATGTATGTAGCTGATGTAAAAGCGTCAACCCAATAGGAAGCCAGAATATGAGCATTGAATAGCATTGCCAATCCTGTTTCAACAACGTGACAATGTTTTCGTTCAGCACGCCCATTCTGTTGAGGTGTGTAAGGACACAAAAACCGATGAAAAGTGCCATTATCTTCAAATTTTTTTCGAATCGTGTGATTGACAAACTCAGTACCACCGTCACTCTTGAAGACTTTCACCTTGCGTGAACATTGCGTTTGAACTAGGTTAAGGAAAACTGGTAAAACATAGTAGAAACCTATTTTTGTTTTTAGGGGATATAACCATGTGAACCTGGAGTAGTCATCAATAAAAACAACGTAATAACGAAAACCATCATTAGAACAAATGGGTGCAGGGCCCCACAAATCACAATGCACTAAATCCAAAAAATTAGAAGCACGCTTAACATTCAAATCAAAAGATAAACGTTGTCCTTTTTCAAGTTGACAAGGTGTGCAAATCGTAGGTTTAGGTAACAATGAAGTAACAGATAAAAGCCCTAACTTGTTCAAAAATGAAATAGTACTAAAAGACACATGTCCTAAATGAGCATGGCATAACTCGTAGGAGGCTTTACTAGATCTTCCAGTGGTGGCAACAAGGGCTTGTGGAGAATTCTTGAGCAAATATAGACCATTCACACATGTTCCCTCAGCGAGTACCTGCTTGCTTACCTGATCCTGTATATGAAAATATGAGTCGGAAAATAAGACATCAACCGGATGATCGTTTGTTAATTTACTGATAGATAAAAGCTACTTTGTGAGGCCAAGAACAACAAGAATATTATGTAACATAATATTATTAGCTATAGTAGATGTCCCGGTATGAGAAATAGAAAGAGTCTTACCATCACCAAACAACACATGATTATTACCTTTGTATGGAGTCGAATTCTGAATCGAAGCAGAAGGCGAAACCATATAATCAGTGGCACTCGAATCTGCACCCCAATCCGGGGAATCATCAGTAACATGACATCTTGCATGGAAAGCTTTGGCTAAAGACTCATCTGTGGTGGCATGAGAGGCAAAGCTAGCAAGTTGGGGACAAGCATTCGCATAATGACCATTGGTGCGACATAATTGACAATGGGGAGGTCGTCTAGTTTGACCATTATTGGAACCACGACCTCGATTATTGCTATAACCGCATCCAGAATTTCCATGGGCTGAAGAGCCATGGCCTTGACCCCTCGATTGTTGAGCCTGAAACGCAACCGGTGGTGTTTCACCACCGTGCATAGACTGCAGAAAAAGTTCCTGACTTTCGGTTTGAGTGACTAGCTCCCGAAAGGAAAGAGGCGACCGAGCAGTCCGTATAGCAGTAGAGTAAATCTCATAAGAGGCGCCAAGACCATAGAGATACTAGTGAAGCCGATCCATCTTGGCAACCGGATGATCAATGGCTGCTAGTTGGTCACATAATGCTTTGAAACGGCGGGAATATTCAATAACAGTGGACGTACCTTTCCTAAGCAAACGAAGAGAATCACGAAGCGAGTAAACACGTTCAACGGACGCATTACCGTAAACATGTTCAAGAGCTTGCCAAATATCTTTGGTAGTTTTGAGGCCAAGGACTTCAGCAGCGGCTTCTTCAGTAAGGGCGGATTTAATAAGAAGAATTGCCTTTCGATCATTAGTAGTCCAGAGAGCAGCCTCCGGATTCGGACTAGTTTTGTCCTCAACTGTGATTGTGACCGGAGGAGAAGAGGCAACAGCATCAATCTGAGCCGACACCTTGTGAAACTCGAGAACAAGAAGCATTTGTTCTCGCTAGACAAGATAGTTGGATGAAGAAAGCTTCATATCATCATGTGAGAGAAGGCATTCATGGAGAAAAGAGATTCGGAACTTGAAGATGAGGCCGCCATATCCGAAGACTGAGGTAACCCAGGAGCGAAAAAAAAGAACTGAAGACAAGGGGAGATGCGACGGCTGCAAGAGAAGGAACTAGGGTTTTTGAGAGAAGAGGAAGAAGATGGCTGATACCATATAAGATAATAATGATTCAACCTCATCAATTGAATGAGGGAAATGGAACTTTTATAATCAAAGAATTACAACAAACTCTCCTATGATTAAGGAGGTTAACAAATATAAGAGATACACAATAAATATAAATATTTTACAAATCTTTACCTAATAGAAACATATCATGTTGTATAAGTTGTTTGATTTTATAGTTGTTATTTTATATACTTTCTTCTTTGTAGGTATGCCTGTATTCTTTTGGTTCAATTTTAAGGGCTTCTAGTAAGAAGATTAGTTTGCATCCTAAAGACTTCACATTGATGTATACCTGGGTAATGGTAATTTTTTTGGAAAAAATACTAGAATCTATATTAGTTTTTATACAATCCATATCATATCAAGTGTAGTTTTTCTTTTGAGTGGAGGAGTGAAACGTTATGATTTTTGAGGTTAAATTTTGTGCATATTATATTTGCAACAAAACGGAAGGATCCCTCCATTTCCTAACAAGGAATATGTTGAGATGTTGGAAGAAAGTCTAAGGCTGTTAGACTGGTTTACAAGAGTTTGAGAAGTAGAGGGACTCATATTGTAATTTTGTAAACATAGTTTATTCTTATTTAGAGCACGTTAGATAGTACAGGGGGTAATACTAACAAAATTTGAAGGTAGTTTGTTAATGGTTTTACTAGGCGTTGTAATCAGTATAAAAAGGGGAATAACAGGGCATTTAGGATTAGCTTGTTGTTTTCGATTTCTGAGTGTATTCTTCTTGAAGCGTTTGTAATTCTTCAATTCATGAGTTAATAAAACCGAGTGAATCATTTGAGGTCGAAATGAGATGGGAATTAAAGTTGAAATGGTTGTGGTGATGTTTGACAATCAAAGTTATGTTCAGTTAACAAGGAACCAGGTTTACCATGAAATAACTAAACATATCAATGTGAAATTGCATTTCATCAGAGATATGGTTAAAACAAAGGAAACTGTAGTCGAAGAGGTGGACACTTTAGAGAATGTTGCAGGTATGTTTACTAAGGTGTTATTGGGTTCAAAGTTTGGATTTTGCTTGGATTTGTTCAATGTTGGATAGACTTTATCCAAAGGTGGAGATTGTTGAGATGTTGGAATAAAAGGTTGTTAGATTGGTTTACAACATTTTGAGAAGTTGAGAGACTCCTGTTGTAATTTTGTAAACATAGTTTATTCTTGTTTAGAATACGTTAGATAGTACAGGGGGCACTAGTGACAAAATTAGAAGGTAGCTTGTTAATGGGTGTTACTAGCAGTTGTAGTCAGTATAAAGGGGGGGAATCATTGGGCGTTTAGGGTTAGCTTGTTGTTTTTGATATTTGAGTGTATTCTTCTTGAATCGTTTGTAATTCTTCAATTCGTGAGTTAATAAAACTGGGTGAATCATTTGAGGTCGAATTCTTGTATTATTCTTCAACAATATCATAAATAATTAAAAACAAACGTTATCCTTGCTTTTCGTCCTTATTTTGTTAGAGGGTTACCTTTGCCACTTCAAGAGACGTTAATGTCTCTACTTGGGTTACAAGCCCACCTTACTTGAGCCCAGTTTCAAAATAGTAATCTGATTCACTTAAACCTTCGATGTCATAAAATTAATTAGATGTTAACGAAATAATTATATCTTCGAAAAAATAATAACAACAATTTACTTTATTTTTAAATTCTTAGGGGAAGGTTGAAATGGTTTGGGCTTGTCAAATGAGACAAGTGATAACTACAGTTAGATCGGTAGAAACTCTCGCTGTGTAGGTGAGGAGGAGTAGAGGCATACCGAAAATTACTTGGGAAGAGCGAGTTAAATAGGATTTGTTAGACTTACACCTCTCCGAGGATATGGGCAAGGATAGGAATTCTTAGAGACGTAAGATTAAGGATAAGGTTGTTGTTGTGTTCTTCGTAATTATATCTTCAAATAAATAACAACTGCAATTTACTTTAGACATATATATCCTTACTTTTGGTCCCCATATTTTTTATATAAAAAAATTAGATCAATTGCATTTGAATTGACAATTTGCTTGAGGGTTTGTTTTTCGGAAGCAGTTGTCGGAAAGAAGAGAATAAGTGAAGAATATTATGAGGATTTCTAGTCCAATTACAGCTGTTTTACGGCCAAGACTCCAGCTCAGCCATTTATTGTCTTTCCTTTTATTCTTGTTTTCAATTTACTATAAATTGGGCATATGTATGTGTATTCAAGCATGAACTCAGTAATCAAAAACATCATTTAACTCTATACCTGATGATATGGTATCAGAGCAGTGTTTCTGATTCCTGAACACTTTGCTCATTATCTACAATCTATCCCAGCCAATCCAACCTCAAACCAGAAAAACTCAAAAATCAAAATCCAACTCCGAAAAAATCAAACAAACAACCGCTGCATCCACTGCCTTCGCCTCATCTTCCGTCTTCCACCATCACAACTCCGACCATCATCATTGTAGGAACAGAAAGGTTCCTAGGGTTTTGTTGTTTGTTTCGGCCACACTTCACAACCGTCCAACCACCGTCAGAAAAAAAAGGTTTTTGCAAATGATTAATGTCACACCCCAACCGATGGCAGAAACATCGGGGTGAGGCACTGAGCGAAACAGGTTGTCCATGAGAATCCATAACAGCTATTAAATTATCATATATTTAGCATTCACGTCCCATACCATGAACATATAAAGTAAAACAGTTATTACAGACATAGTTTTCAAAGACAATTCATTGTTCCGACAACTCAAATATTATTTAGTTTGTTTCTAGACTCCCCTAGCTTGATTCCACAGAATTCAGCAAACACAGCATCCTAAACACCTATCACATACGTTAAAATAGGCCAATAAAAATAGTGTAAAGGTGAGCATACAAGTTTAATAGAATAGATAATAGCGAAAGCGATTTACGCATAACCAGCATGTAACACGTAGAAATGTGAAGCATGTAAGCTATCGACAATGAAATATGCACAGACATGACTGCGAGTTGTAGAATGCGCAACACATATCACCACTGTGACACGTGAAGAAATACCCTTAACAACCCCTGTCCACGACAGGTGCTGAGTCCAAACTATAGTACTATCGTTGCTAAGGTGTCAGGCAACAATCATTGTGTAAACATAACATACAAGTATTCATCGAATAACACGTATAACATGCGAGAGCGGTTAGCGTATAAAAAGTGTTTGTGTTGTGTGATCGATGTGGTTTGATATAAGTAACGTATGTAACACCCAAAAGTTCGTAAAGCAAAAAGAGATAGAGTATACTCGCAGTTCGTGTTTAATAAATAAACATAAGCTTGGATTGAAAGGAGCGCTGGAGAGATTAGTCTGATCAGAGAACGATAGTATAAGCATTGAACAACGTGTAAAACAGTGTGTCGAGTGGAACGAGTGACGAATGGTAGTTCGATCGGATGACCGTCCGGACGGATGACCATTCGGTTGGAGGGTTATTTGTTTGGGAAGGATGCGTTTGTGAGTTGTTTGAACTTTGAAGTTTTCGTTGTAGCATTTAAAAATTGTGAAGTGTTTCTAAACATCAGGTCATCCGGTCGGATGGTTATCCGAACGGATGACCGTTCGGTCGGATTGCCTTTCGTTTGGAACTGATATTCCTTGAAACTTTCCAAAACTTCAGGTGTTTAACTTACAAAAATCTTGGCACCTGGTCGAATAGTCGTTCGATCGGATGGTGATCCGATCGGACGGCTATCCTATTGAGTTGACCTTTTTCATTTGAAGAACTTGTAGAATTTGTTAAGTTAAAAGTTTGTGGTTTGACCGAGACGGTATGATGACGTGTTAAACAATGGAAACCACACCAAGTTTAGCTCGTCTGCTCGGACGGGAATCACCCCATTCGGTCGGACTTAACCGTTCAAGATGAAATTTCGTGTTCAACCCGTGAATCGGTCATCTCTTCGACAGTAATCCGTTCTCAGACCAGCACTTCACTAGAGAATGAATAGAAGGCCCGAACGAGCTCAGATTCTATCGGTTTTGAGTGGAAAGTTAAGAATGTTGAAGAAAGGTGGAAATCAGTTGGAAAATGTTTAGATTTAGTCGGAATCGTTGCAAAAACAAGTAGAAATCCGTAAGATCCGAATCGTTCTTGAGAAAGTGTGTGCTGATTGTGAAAGTACAAGATTTGAGATGAAAACTTACAAGAATCGCAAGGAATCGAGAGAAAATAGCCTGAGAATGCACTGGGTCGGAGGGAGCTGTCACATCACGTGAACAGTGATGTGACTACTGAGTATTTATAGTGTGAGGGTGAGAAAGGCAGTGCAACGGAAACGGTTCGGACGGCCTTTCGATCGGACGGCCATCCGATCAGATGGTCATCCGGTCGGATGACCATTCGATCGAACGGTCGTTCGATCGGACCGCGCATGTGAGTTGGTTTCCGACTCCCGTTTCGTGCGTTGAGCGTTGCGTTGCGTCTTAGCGAGTTGCGAGTAAGCGATGCAATAGTTTTAAACATTAGTTACACAAATAACATAACTAACATATGACAACATAAGTAACCTTGCGTTTAGTGTTTGTGATTAGATTGCGTTGCGATAGAATTACGATTGCGTTTACGAATAACACCTTTAACACATATAAACATGCACAAGTAACAGATAATAACACACACACATAGAACAATATCCAATAAATGCGATTCGAGTTGCGATGCGATAGCGATAAGATGGCGTTAGGTAGATTAGCGTTTAATTGCGTTTATTACATTGTTACTTCACATATTACAAATCATAAACAAAATAGCGGTAACTAACATACATCAATTATCAAGGTTCAAGAGTACAAGCAATAATCAAGCAAGAAATGTCAGATCTGATTAGCAATCTTTTCTTCCTTTGACTTTGACTTTGACTTCAAAAAGTCGGGTTGTTACAATTAATCATAGGAACTATGAGTTGTTGAAAGACTATCTGTCAACAAGTGAGGAAGCCTATTTAACAACACAGAAAAGCGATGATCAAGACAGTTCTTGGATTTTTGATTGTGGAGCCACTGATACGATGATGTACGAGCCATCAGACTTCGCGTCTACAAAGAAACCAAACAGAACCCACATCAAGACTGCAAATGGCGAAAATGCTTTAGTAAAGGGAGGAGGAACTGTCAAAATATCTCCCAATCTGAGATTGTCAAATTGTTTATATGTTCCTTCGTTAACACACAAATTGTTATCAATAAGTCATGTTACAAAGGAACTCAATTGCACAGTTCTAATGCATCCTCATTTTTGTATCTTACAGGATATCAGAACTGGAAAGATAATTGGGCGTGGCACTGAACGACATGGCTTATACTATGTGGATGAGTTGACTCAGTTAGGGGCTACGATGCTTGCTCACGGAACAAAGAGTAGAGAAGCATGGCTTTGGCATAGGATATTAGGGCATCCTTCCGTCGGGTATCTACATCTTTTACTCCCCAAAATATTCCCGTCAAACAATACATTAGACTGTGAAACATGTGCCTTAGCCAAAAGCCATAAAAAAAACCTTTCAAACCAAGTAACACGATCAGTGAACCCTTTTCACTAATACATTCCAACGTTTGGGGTCCAGCTGAAACGAATGGAGGTCGAAATCTCCGTTTCTTCCTATTATTTGTCGATGACTGTACCCAGATGACATGGGTATATTTTTTAAAACACAAATCTGAAGTCTTTGACAAATTTAGACTATTTTACACCATGGTCTGAACTCAATTCAAAACTAACATTCAGATCTTACGATTTGATAATGGAGGGGAGTACGTTAATACCTCCATGAAACAATTTATTCAAGAGAAGGGAATGATTCACCAAACCATTTGCCTAAAACACCCAGAACAGAATGGTGTAGTTGAGCGAAAAAAATGTCATTTTGGTAGAAATGGCCCGAGCCCTTATGCTTCAATCCAAAGTCCTTAAATATTTTTGGCTCGAAGCTAAGGGATGGATTGCAAATGAACCAAGCACCCATATTTATAGTTGGAAACAGACAGTTTACATGGCCACGTGCCCGGTGGGCACGACCCCGTGCCCCCTTCTTCTCTGTCTTCATTTAATGAGTTGTGTCAGTCCTCATTCTTGCACGGCCCCGTGTGTCAATGGCGTGGTCTCGTGGCCATTGTACTTGATGTACTATCCAAGATTTGCATATCTGAAAGTTGACCACAGCTCGTATCCATGGGACACGGCCCTGTATCTCTTGTCTGCTTTTGTTTGTCTTTTTATTTCTGGAATCTTGAGTGGGGCACGACCCCATGCCTTGGTGGCACTGCCCCGTGCTTGTTTTCTGATTTGTTGTTTTTGGTCTTGGGGTGAAGCTCGGAGGGTCGGTATGATGTAGCAACTGTCCTTCTTTTTTATTTATGCCGGTTTTTGCCGTTAATTTGTTCCTTTTGTACATTTAAGCTCTTTTAATCCTGAAAATCAAAAGTATACAAAGAAACATACTTTTTCCAACATTAGTATTAAAAAGGGTTGATTTTATATCTTATTTGATGTAATTTATATGTTGCATTTGGTGCATATCACCTCTGCTCGCTCAAACTGCAGGGGTGTCTTAGCCGATATTATTAACACTATTTTAGGAATAGATTATCTTTGATATTAGTCATGTATATCTCATAATTATTCTTGTATATATGTTCTTGTTTTACGGATTGTATCTCCCCTATTTAAAAGGTATTGTAAATCAAAAGAGATCATCATGAATTTTCATACCATAAACACTTTTAAAAACAAGAAGAGGCCTTAGCGAAAACATGGGTTCATTGTTCTTTAAACATACAAAAAGGCAATCAACAAAAATCGGGCGGTTTTTGGAGAAAAATTCTCAAGCATTACAATGAGACGGTCGGCGAAAGTACAAGAACCGTTCATCAAGTACGTTCTAAATGGCTCCCTATGTTGAGGAAGTTGAACTACTTCAACGGCCTTTGGCATCAAGTGGTATATTATTTTTGTTAACTTTATAAATATTTTCTATACATTATTTTTGTTTATATTTATTATAGTATGTAGGATCGTATACGTGGTAGCGGGTGTGACGATGTTGACGTCATGAAAAGGGATTTAAAATATTACCAATTAAAACATCTGAGTCGTTTTCATCATGTTGAGGCGTGGGAGGTGTGTAGAAAACATGACAGATGGGCCCCGATACCATTGTTGGGTGAAGATAGTAGTAGTTCTGGCAAATAGAGAAAGTCGTCGGATTCGGGTAACTACCATGCGGGTACATCGGGAACTGAATTCACTAGTTCTATACCCGACATAAAGGTAGACCCCTCACTAACAAGAGCACAAAATAAAGATAAGAGAGCCTCAACAACGTCTGATAGCTCAAAGAGTTTGTCCGAGAAGCTCTCATAATACATCCTTATGAAAGAAGCAAAACAAGCACAAGCGATGGAGTTGGCGAATATAATAAAGAAACGTGAGAAAGACACCATAGCGTTAGTGGCAGAACAACGCGAGGCGGTGCAACAACTTTTGTATGATCTGGATATGGAGACGTTTACTAATGTCGCAACCCCCGACCCCTGCCTCGGGAGGCGGGCGGTCGCGGCCTACTCAGAGATGGTGGTATCGGTGTTTATCATTATTTGGCAGCGGAAATTTCATCAGGACCGTAGTTAGGAAACATTTTATCAGAGTAAAACACCACATTTTATAATAATAAATATATTGGGATAAAACCCAAGTTTCCATTACAAACGTGCTTTTAGGGGTAAGCCCTAAATTATTGAAGTAAAACATCTTCTTTATTTAGGTAACTTTTTATAGCCACTTTTCCAAGCCTTTCAGTGCTGTCCAGCTGGCTTCTATTTGGCTTTCACATTTTGTTACCTGAAACGCGTTTAAAAACATTTTGTCAGTGGGAAATACTGGTGAGTGAATCCCAATTTAATCAAAACAGGTTTTATCAGTTTACAGCATTGAGGGCGATCTCGCAATTACATTTGTTTATATTTCTACTTTAATTACCACCCACGGTACTGTCAACCCGACTTATGCTCATGTTACTACTCACAGTGTAGTAACAAATCTTGTATACAAAACCCCAACATACCGACGATAATTGTAGAATTACAAATACTCAATCACTGTGAAATATAATTTAAAACATTGAGGCTTTGTAAAACAGTTTGCAAAAAGGAGGATTACTCACATTGGTATCTTAGGTAATTTCCTGTGGCTTCCTGGTTATTATCTATAAATTTTAAATAATGCAAACGCGTTAGTATAATAACCTAATTTTACATTAGTTATACCCTCCCCGTGACAGAACTCCAACGACTACGTCGGGCAGAGCCTCAATAGCCGTTACGGAGCACTAGATCAATCGGGCAGCGTATCTAATACGTAACCGGGGGTTAAAATACTTACAACGAGGCAGAGCTTCGCTAATTAGGGGGGTATAATGCCTGATATTAATTCTAATATTTAGAGAATTTGAGAGATCGAGAAAGATTTTGAACGGTTTGGACTGAAGGCCGATCAAAGCTATTTATAGGGCCTGATCGACCATCTCTCGCGCCCCGCGAAAGATGAGACAAGGGCTTACGCGGCTCGCGAGCTAGGGGGTCTAGGGCTTAGCCTTGTCCGGTCACACGTATAGGTTCGACACGCTTTAAAAACGTGGCAGCAGGGGGTGAGGCCTCGTAGCCAGGCTGTCGTGCCCCGCGTAAGCCTTCACTGGCTCTATCGCGGCCCGCCAGGGACCATTAAAATTTGTTTTTATTTAATTTTTATAAAAATAAAGGTATTTAGGGCCATTTTACGTATATGGGGTGTATTTTAAGGCATATATGGGTGTTCTAAATATTTTAGGAGGGTTGTTATATCCTCCCCACCTTGTTTTAGATCTCGTCCTCGAGGTCTACTGGAATAGGTGTGGATATTTCCTCCGCATCTCTAATTCAAGCTCCCAAGTGTATTCTGGTCCTCTCCTGGAATCCCATTTTACTTTGACTAGAACTAGTCTTTTGTGTTTGAGATTCTTAATCTTTCTGTCTTCAGTCTGTAGAGGCTTCTCTACAAATTTAAGCTTTTCATTTACCTCTATGTCTTTGAGAGTTACTACTAATGTTTCATCGGCTAAACACTTTTTGAGATTACATACATGAAATACATCATGTATTCCTGTCATTTCTTCTGGCAGTTGTAGCTGATAAGCTACTGGTCCTATTCTTCTGATAATCTCAAAGGGTCCAACATACCTTGGGCTTAGCTTTCCCCTCTTGATGAATCTTACCACTCCTTTCCAAGGAGAAACTTTTAATAAGACCTTATCTCCTACCTAAAATTCCAATGGCTTTCACCTGTTATCAACATAACTCTTTTGTCTATCACGTGCTGCTTTCAGTCTTTCCTTGACTTGAATAATTTTGTCTGTTGTTTCTTGTACTATCTTGGGTCCAGATAGTTGCTTTTCTCCAATTTTCGCCCAACAGACTGGAGTTCGACACTTTCGCCCATAAAGTGCTTCGAATGGTGCAGCATTGATACTGGTATGATAGCTGTTGTTGTAAGATAATTCTATTAATGGTAAGTGATCATCCCAATTTCCTTCGAAATCAATTACACAAGCTCTAAGCATATCCTCCAATGTCTGAATTGTCCTTTCGCTTTGTCCGTCCGTTTGAGGATGATAAGCTGTGCTTAGATTTAGCTTGGTTTCCATTGCTTTTTGGAAACTAGTCCAAAAATGAGAGGTAAAACGGCTATCTCTATCAGAAACAATAGATAAAGGAATTCCATGTAATGAAACTATTTCATTTACATAAAACTTGGCTAACTGTTCCATACTGAAAGTTTCCTTCATTGGTAAGAAATGTGCCGACTTGGTTAGCCTGTTTACAATCACCCAGATTGTATCATTACCTTTTCTTGTCTTGGGTAATTTGGTAACAAAATCCATTGTTATCAATTCCCATTTCCATACCGGCATTTCTAATTGCTGCACTAAACCTGAAGGTTTCTGATGTTCAGCTTCAACTTATGAACACGTTATACACTTGGCAACATATGCTGCTATATCCTTTTTCATTCCTATCCACCAAAAATTCATTCTTAAATCTTGATACATCTTATCACTTCCATGATGTATCGTATACTTAGACTTATGGGCCTCTTCTAATATTCGGTGGCGTAGGTTCCCTCGTTTAGGTATCCAAATCCTTTCCTTATGGAATCTCCAAATTCCATCTGTTCCTTGTTCTAATTCCTTAATCATTCCTTTCAATTTTTCAGTATCATCCTTGATTACTGATTCCTGTGCTTCTCTAATCTGTTCATTTAAATTTATCTGCAGATTTAATGTAAGAGAACGTACTCTTTTTGGCTTTTCATGATACTTTCGACTTAAAGCATCGACTACTACATTAGCCTTTCCTGCATGATACTGGATGTTACAATCATAATCATTAAGAATTTCCATCCAGCGTCTTTGTCTCATATTTAACTCCTTTTGCCCAAAAACATATCTTAAACTCTTATGGTCGGTGAAAATGGTAAACTTACTACCGTAAAGGTAATGTCTCCAAATTTTAAGGGCAAAAATTATGGCTCCTAATTCTAGATCATGTGTTGTATAATTCTCTTCATGATTTTTAAGTTGTCTAGAGGCATAGGCTATAACTTTTTGACGTTGCATCAACACACATCCATAACCTAACTTAGAAGCGTCACAATAGACTACAAAGTCTTCTGTTTCTTCTGGTAATGCTAATATGGGTGCATTGGTTAATCTTTGCTTAAGAATTTTAAAGGCTTCTTCTTATTTTTATCCCCATTCAAACTTAACAGATTTACAGGTTAGCTTAGTTAAGGGAATGGCTATTCTAGAAAAATCTCGGATAAACCGTCTATAATAGCCGGCCAGTCCTAGAAAACTTCTAACCTCTGTTGGTGATTCAGGGGTTTTCCATTTAGTAATTGCCTCAATCTTTGTGGGACCCACATGAATTCCTTCATGGTTAACTAAATGTCCAAGGAATTGCACTTCTTCTAACCAAAATTCACACATCGAAAATTTAGCATAAAGCTTTTCTTTTCTTAATAAACTTAGGAGTGTATGTAGGTGTGCTGCATGTTCCTCTTTACTCTTAGAGTAAATGAGAATATCATCTATAAAGACAATTATGAATTTATCCAAATATGGTTTACATATTCGGTTCATCATGTCCATAAATGCGGCTGGGGAATTGGTTAAACCAAATGGCATGACGGTAAATTCATAATGGCCATACCTTGTTCTGAAGGCGGTCTTAGGAATGTCCTCTTCCTGCACCTTTAATTGATGATATCCTGAGCGTAAATCGATTTTAGAAAAGAATCGAGCTCCTTGTAACTGATCAAACAAATTATCGATTCTCGGTAATGGGTACCAATTTTTAATCGTGACTTTGTTCAATTCTCGTTAATCAATGCACATACGCATTGACCCGTCTTTTTTTTTGATGAATAGGATCGGTGCTCCCCATGGCGATGAACTTGGCTGTATAAATCCTTTCTTCAACAGTTCGTCTAACTGCTTCTTTAGCTCCTGCATTTCTGCGGGTGCCAAACGGTAAGGTGATTTGGCAATTGGTGCTGTTCCTGCCTCCTGGTAGCAGATGAATTCTGAATTCGACTTCTCTGTCCTGCGGTAGTCCTGGTAGTTCTTCTGGAAATACGTCTGAAAATTGGGATATTAAAGGAATATCTTTCAATTCCTTTCCTTTAGTGTGAATGATTATGGAAATCATATACACTAGTGACCCTTTTCTTGCACAGCTTGCTGTTTTCATCACAGAGATGAATTTCGTGGATCTAGTTGGCTTATCTCCCTTAATTGTGATCTTTTCACCTTTTGGTGAATTTACTTGTATTGACTTTTGATCACATAGAATACTGGCTTTATTGGCTATTAACCAATCCATTCCTAATACAACATTAAATCCTGCCAGATTCATTGGGTAAAGATTTGCAATAAACTTTTGATTTAAAAATTCTATTCTTGCTCCCTGCAAGATTTCAGTAATCTTAATGGATTCTCCATTTGCTGTTTCTACTTAGACATTCTTGTTGAAGTTTAGTTAATGGTTGATTGAGAAGTTTGCAAAATGAAGTATTAATAAAACTTTGGTTCACACCAGAGTCAAATAATAATACTTTAGTAAAAACATCATTAACTAAAAACGTACCGGCAATCACGTCCTGAATCATTTTGGCTTCTTCTGCAGTCAGAACAAATGCTCTAGCATTCTTAGTAGTTTTTTTGTTCATGGCTGGAGCTAGTTTTCAGAAAATTTGGCTTGATATGACCTTTTTCTCCACAATTGAAGCATACCCCATTACTTGGTTTCTTTCTACAATCTTCTTCCTTGTGTCCTGGTATCTTGCAGAAATTACAGTAGGTGGAGCATCTTCCTGAATGCTTCTTCTTGCAGGCTTTACAATAAGGTGTGGAGGTAGAACCTATATTTTCCCACGGTTGGAATTACCGTAGCGAAATTCCTGGGTAAGCCTTTGAGCTAGGTTATTTCTTTGGTTTTCTTCTTGTGTACGTACCAGTTCATCAGTCAAGGTATTTGCTAATTCTACAGCTTCTTCTATGGTTTGTTGTCTAGCTGCCTTGACTACATGTCTAATTTCACTGATTAATCCCCAGATGTAACGGGAGATTAATACTGGTTCTGGTGATGCTAGGGTTGGCACTATTCTAGCATATTTATAGAATGTAGTAGTGTAACCCTTGCTGTCTACTCCAGTCATTCTAAGGTTTAAGAATTTATTAGCTATCTGTTCCTTTTCATTGGGAGGACAGAATTTCCTTTCAACCATGTTCTTAAACTCATTCCATTCCATATTATAGACCTTGTCACTTCCTTTAGACTGGAGAATAGCGTCCCACCATTCTAGAGCTACATTCTTAAATAAATTGGAAGCAAACATGATTTTGTCTTCTTCTGCGCACTTGCTTATTTTTAAGACTGCCTTAGTCTTTTCTATCTAGCGTAGAGCTGTAACGGCTCCTTCATTGCCAGAGAATTCTATTGGTTTACAGGACCAGAATTCTTTGTAAGAACAACCATAAGACATGGTTCTTCTTCTTTTTGGAATTGGCAATTGAAGTAAGGGTCCATTGTTTACGCTGTGACCAGGTTCAGTAGGTGGTCGTTTACTTCCACTATTACTTTTATTATTTTCCGCTTCCTTAACCGTTTTGATAATATATGGCAGTGCGTCTATGATCCCTTGTGCCACTATGTGTTGGATGGCACTGTTATCTACTTGGTTTCCGTTATTATCGCTATTCGGATTTTCTTGATTCACTTCGTTGTCCATCTGGATTATAAACATTTACCACGTATTAATATCACAGGACAATATCTAATGCAACAATCGCACAACAAACACATTGATCAAAATCGTCGTACATTGCGACCTTTACTCTATTTTATATATACGCGTCTATTACAAATTGTAACTGAAATTTAAAGTACAATACTAGTATGCATTAGTAGCTATTATCTATTTTAAGGGATTTTTTTTCAATTTACAAACATATCTGTATATATATATATATATATATATATATATATTATTACTATTACTGATAGGGGTTAATCCAAAATTGCATGTTGCGCTCGTCATACTTCCAAACGAGCCTCTCACCTATCTGTCTTATCCTTTCACTTTCATCTAACAACTCCTCACCAAACGTTCGGAGTTCCTGCACATTCTCAGTACTCATGGGTGGGGCTGGTGCTGGTAACGGGTCAGGAAACTCGGGCATCGGTTCTTCGTGTGGGTATGGGTTCTCTAGGATTTCCCTGATATACTGGTCATTATCCCAATATGGATCTAGAGGGTCCAGGTTGGGATAGAGTGCTACTGGGTTTTGCATGGGTTCCTCTATTGGGTAAAGTTCTTGATTATCCCTGTGGTCATCGTTCCATGGGTCGTAGGCTAGAGGGTTTGGAGCTGGGACTCTAGGGATTTCAGCTGGGTCAATAGCAGGTACTGAAAGCTAGTCTACTGGGTTTGGTTCAATTTCCATGGGTTGTCACACCCCAACCGATGGCGGAATCATCGGGGGTGTGGCACTGAGCGAAACAGATTGTCCAGGAGAATCCATAACAACTATTAGTTATAATATATTAAAGGTTCATGTCCCATACCACAAACATATAAAATAAAAACAGCTATTACAGACATTGTTCTCAAAGACAAATATCCATTCCGACAACTCAGATTTTATTTAGTTTGTTTCTAGACTCCATCCTAGCTCAATTCCATCAGATAGCAAGCAAGCATCCTAAACACCTGTCACATACGTTAAAATAGAGGTCAATACACATAGTGTAAAGGTGAGCATACAAGTTTAATAGTATAATAGAGTTCGAAATCGTTTACACATAACCATCATGTAACATATAGCAAAGTGAAAGCTAGTAGGTTATCGACAGAGAAATATGCACAGACGTGACTGCGAGTTGTAGAATGCGCAACACATATCCCCATTGGGACACATGAAGTAAAGCCCTTAACAACCCCTGTCTACGACAGGTGCTGAGTCCAAACTATAGTACTATCGTTGCTAAGGTGTCAGGCAACAATCACTGTGTTAACATAACATACAAGCATTCATCGAATAACATGTAACATGCAATAACAGTCAGCGTATAAATAGAGTTTGCGTTGGGTGATCGATGTGATTTCAATATAGATAACGTACGTAACACCCAAAAGTACGTAAAGCAAAAAGGGATCGAGTATACTCACAGATTGTGTTTAACAAGTAAACACTCTCTTGGATTGAAGGGAGCGCTGAGAGAGATTAGCCTGAACAGTTAACGATAGCGTAAGCGAAGAACGGCGCGTAAAACGGTGCAAAGTGACCAAGTGTTGGATGGTAATCCGATCGGATGGCCATTCGATTGGATTGACATCTGTTTAGCAAGGACGTGTTTGTGTATGATGGCTTTGAAGTTTTCGTTGTAGCATTTTGAAAACAGAGAAGTATCTCTACCTCTCAGGTCGTTCGATCGAACGGCGGTTCGATCGGGTGACGATCCGTTCGGAGAGGTATTTCTCAGAGAACAAGTTCACAGCAGTATTGTCACTCAATCGGATGGTCTATCGATCGGGTGGCAATCCGTTAGAACTGACTATGCATTGAACATGTTGAAAATTGTTTAAGTGTTGAAGTTCCAAACGTCACATGGTCGGATGGTCGTTTGATCGGATGGCTATCCGATCGGACGGCAATCCGTTCGACCTTCAGACCCTTGAAGGTTGAATAAAAGTTTAAGTGTTAATCCTCAAGTGCAATCCGATCGGACGTCAATCCGATCGGACGTCAATCCGATCGGACGGCAATCCGTCCCGCGACCTGATCGTGTTGCTAATTTGACATTTTGTTAAGTTTTGCGGTTTGCTCGATACGATATGACAACGTGTTAAACAGCAGAAACCCCATCAAGACCCAAGTGATCCGATCAAACAGGAATCACCCTAGTCCGATCAGCCAACTGTTCGAGTCGGTGATTCATGCTTAACCCGAAATCGGTTGCATCTTTGATAGAAACCAGATCTTGAACCAACACATCACTTAGAAGGAGTAGAAGATCAGAACGAGCTCCGATTCTATTGGCTTTGAGTGCATTGAGTGTAAAAGAGTTGAAAGAAAGTTGGAAAACTATCTTTCAATCCTTTTAACCATGAATATGTGTAGATCTATGCTAAAGCATTGTTTAATCATGTGGAAATCCTTCAGATCTGAGTTGTTCTTGGTGGAATGAAGTCAAAACTTGAAGTTCATAAGAACTCCATGATGACATCACCCTAGAACACCTCAAATCCACTGATTTCACGGATAAAAGTTAAGATTCAAAGGTGAAAAAGATGAAGGAGTGCGTGTAGATCATAGAAGTACAAGATTTAGGTTGAAAACTTACAAGAATCGCGAGAAATCGATAGAAAAGAGTGCTTGAGCGAGCTGGTCGAGTGGAGGAGCTGTCACATCATAAATGATGTGACATGAGGCTATTTATAGGGTTTCCAAAAGAGGAAAGTGCCCTAGGGTCGGATTGGTCACCGATCGGATGGCAACTCGATCGGATGGCAAACCGATCGGATGGCCACTCGATCGGTTGGCCACTCGATCCAGGTGTCCGGCTGTCACACCCCGATATTTCCACGTATTACCGATGGGCCCGGTGGGGAGTATCGTGACGTAGTTGATATCATCATAGTCAAACAACACAATTTTAAATGCACAGCGGAAGCAAAAGATGAATCACATTACAAACCGAATAAATAGTAATATCAAAGTATCACAACGGAATGTAACGGATCCACAGGCGGATCAAATAAAAAGGAAACATAGTTCTTCAAATTTAAAATGCATCCAAGCTTGCGAGACTCTTATTGATGCTAAGGAGAGGCCAGCCTATTTCGATTAGTACCTGCACTTAACTTTTTGGGAAAATACGTCAGTTTACACTGGTAAATACAATTAACTGACTCATTTTGAAAAGGTTTAAGAAAAATTGATTTAAATGCACAAGGCACAAAACATTTTATAACTTGGGATAATTATTTATATATAAACTTGTAAAAGAATTACATGTTCGTTATACGTTCAGTAGCCCGGATTGACACCGGGTTAAAGATTAATAGACACACCACATGATATAGTCCCGCGGCGAGTTATTCCCGAAACCGGCGGTTATACCTTATTATTTATATATGCAATGTCGGGTGTACGCCTACACCCCGTGCTTAGGTCGTGGCCATTTCGTAAAATGATGCAAAGGATATCCGGGACATGGTCATTAACCCCCCAAAGGCTTTAAGCAAACAAAACAATTTAAACGGGACATTTCAATGATTTAACCTTCATACGATTAAAGATTCAATACCCGACCAAGCGGTATTTTATATACCGTACCCCAAGCCCGTATAGGGAAAATAAGTTAAAAGTATTTACCTGAGCAAGTATAATTCACAAACAGAAAGTGCAAATAGCTTTTACCGGGTCTCCTAATCTGGAACAAAGGTTTTTAATAACCTATTAGATTCCTAACGGGTCTTTAATTAAGCCTAAACTTAGACCGGTTAGTTTTAAGAGAAGATACGGTTCAAACGCACGATTAAGCGAAGACCGGAATAGAATGAGATTTAGACCCGACAAGTTTGGAGACTTGTATAATATGGGTAAGCTAAACACGTTCTGGATTTTGAGACAAAAATGATATGGTTTAACCCATTTCGGCTAATTTATGCAAACTAGTTACATAAACCGCACCGAACGCGAATAATGCGTTACGGGTAACCAAATGAGTCATGAACAGGTTTCCTAAGTTAATATGCCTTAAATATGTTGAGATATCAGTAGGATACCTTCCATTATGCCCAAAACGGATTTAAACTCAAACTATGCCCCGTAGGGGCATTTTGGTCATTTTAAAGCTTATAAAAGGGTTTAAATATATAAATCTGAGTTTTAGGTCTAATATATTCAGTAAAATACTTATTTTTATAAGTCATAACAGTAGGGTATGGTATATAGGTGAAATTTACCTTTTATAACTAAACTATGCACCGTAGGGGCATTTTGGTAATTTCACATAAGCTTAACATGTCAAAACTGGAAATCTGAGTTTAAAACTTTTGCTTACTGTTAGAATATAAAAATTTACTAAAAATATCAGTAGGTGTCAAGTCTTATATATATAAAATAGTTTTAATACGTACTAAGCGTTTAAAACGCGTAAAAAGGCGATTTTAAGCGATTTCCAGGTTTTATAAGAAAAGCTAATATTTTTATTATTCCAGAAGACTCAAAATATTTTATTTATTATATAAAATCAGTAGCAAAAGGTTTGGTGTCAAAATGTTTTGTAAAACTCATTTTATAGGCCAAAAGGGCAAAACCGACAATTACCGGATCAATGCTATAATCCTAAGTTATGCTCAGCCTAAAAATAAATAAAAATCTTCAAAAATCTTAAAATATTATTTTACATTAGTGGGTAAAAAGTTTGGTATCAAAAATTGGGTTTAGATAGGCTATATGCTAATTACGCCGTTTAATTAATAAAAAGCTTTCTAATTACGCTATTGAGCATAACTCTTAATCTAGACCTCCAACTGATGTGAAAATTTAGGGACATGTTTATAATTCAGTAATAAAGATTATTGTCCTCTCACATTTTCAAAATTCTTGTTTTAAGGTCAAATGGGAATTATGGTCAACATTTAGGCATATAACGGAAAGATGCATATGAATCGGATAACTAATGAACCAAGTTGTATAACCTCAGAGGGTTATACTAACATGTAACCTGATCCTATTAAAGCTCTAAGACATTTCTAAATCATGTTACATTGGGTCAGAACTGAAAGTCAAAGCAAAAGTCAAATTATGCGACTTTCGGTTCTGAACCAAGCCTAAACTGAAAATAGTTGGGTTGAACATGTTTAGACATGTTCTTACATTAATTACCAAGTTATATTAGTGATAAAATAGGTTGCATAGCTTCTACATTGTTAATTATGCATTTATTTGAAAAATTGCTTTCTGTTGACTTTTTAAGATTAACTTTGACCCGACAATTAACCTAGTTAGATTGGGAATCAGAGGGTTCCCTTTTAAGGGTTTATTACCCACATAATTACCAACTCATAGGTACTTTCAATTCAAGATTTGACTGGACAAATTTTAATTAATCACGAAGTCAAACCTTAATTACCACGGTTTGACTTTAGGCTAATAAACTAAGTAAAACTGAATTAAGGAAGGTTAAGGACACTTACAAGGGTCCAATGGACTGAGGGAGGTTCTCAAAAGAGTTCAAGATCCTCTAAATTCAGAGACACAACAGAATTTGGGAAATGGAGTGCTTGAACCATGAAACCCACTTCCTATATATAGTTTTTGGGTCTCCGTAGGATCGTGACAAGTGTAGGTATGTTATAATCAGATCATGACAGGTATAAAACCATGTTTTAATTCAGTGGGCAGCACCTAGAGTCTTGTATGTGAGTATGGCAGCTATTTTTACCAAAAACTAGCAGTAAAAACATGTTTTTGCAGCAATTTAGACTTTCAACTTATGCAGTTTCAGTCCCTGTACTTAATAAATGTCATTTCTGACACATGTAAGGCCCGTTAACCTCATTTCAAGGCTCTACTATGATGCCTAAACATAAGGGACATGAAACATGCTCAAAAATATGCCAGATGTCGGTTCGTTTGGCCGTACGGTCACGTTATTCGTCTAATTACGACGAAACACGAACGGACGCGAAAAACGATCCAAATTACGCGACGAATGAAATTTTATCATGCCGAACACTAAAATAAAATATTTTAGTGGTTACATAAATTTTTGGATGTCCGGATATATCCAGAATGCAAGATATACGCGAAAATGCAAACTTGTGCACTTTTTGACACTTTTAGTCCCTGCTTGACATAAAAGTTTATTTTTGCACACCAAACACCTATAATCCTATATCTAAGCTATCTAAAGGATATTTAGGGCTTGTTTAACTTATGATCATATTCCAAAAGGTTCGATACCATACGAATCGGTATACTTTTGCAGTTTGACGCAATTAGTCGTTTAATCGCACAAAGTAGCGCGAAATGTCATTTAATGATATCCAAGCCTTCCTTGGCCCATAATGGGTATTCCTAAGCATGTGTTTAATTATTACTACGCTCCCATTCGCTGAAATGCTCACCGAAAGGCGTAGATTCAAAAGTTGATGCTTTTGGTCCTTCTAATGCACAAACTTGCGCATATCATCGTTTAATAGCATCGAAGCCTTATCTAATCCATATTAGGAATTCTTGAGATTATTATTAAACATTACGATGCTTCGGGTTCGTAAAAAGGTCATTAAGAGGTATAATTAAACATATTGACACTTTTAGTCCCTCTAACTTACAAAGTTGCGCGTAACTTCACTTACAGGCATAAAAGCCCTTAATGGCCAATATTAGGCATTCCCGAGAGTCTAATAAATTATCATGAAGCTCTAGATTTGTTAAAAGGTCACTCAGAGGTAAGAATTAACATGTTGATGCTTTTAACCCTTCATCGCGCAAACTTTTAATTAATTACACAAACGGCTACTCTTGATCAACAAGTGGCTCATTTGTGAATATAAATATCGTAAGAGGTTATTTAGAAACTTATTTTAGGTATGCTAACACTTCCAGTCCTTTCATAATCAAAGTTTTTTCGATTTTTCGAAAAATTAGTCCCTTAAATTCAATGTTTGACTTCATTAGGGTTTATTACACGTGTCAATACCTCATTGGACGTGATTTTACGAGGTGTTACATCCTCACCCCCTTAAAAGAAATCTTGACCTCGAGATTTGATAAAATGCTGGAAGTACTTTTTGTCGCATAATGGACTTAACTTCTATAGCATATCTGGAGCCTCTCCAAGCTCCCAAGTTGACCTTTATAATATGTACATGTATCCTTTCTGGAGCTTCTTAACCTGTCGATCCTCAATCAATACAGGTTTCTCATCATATCATAAATCTGCATATCATTATGTGATAATGCTTCTCGACTTATTGGTAAAACATATCCTTAAATCATTAGTGTGTAATGCATTGCGAGCTCCGCCAAGCTCCTTAAATAGGTTTTAGCTTATGAGCTATCTGCTCTTGATACATTCGATTCCCTCGAATGATTCTATATATATTCAGAGCTTAACTAGCCTGATAATTAACAAATTGGCACACCCTTCCAGGGTGATATCTTTTGTTGAACCTTATTCCTTAACAAGAACTTAGGAGGGTTGCTACTTTAATTAATCCTTGATTTTCTGCCGAATACTGGCAACTTACAGATGATTATGGATTTGTTTGATCTTATTCGTTGTTTCCAAGGCAACTTTCAGATCCTGATAATTGGACTTACCAAACTTTTGTCTAACAATAATTGTTTAACATTCCATCTATACAAGGTCTCCAAAGGAGCAGCCTTGATACTTATATGACAACTATTATAGAAAAGCTTAATTTAAGGTGAGATGGTTATTCCAACCACTGCTTAAAACTAATCTTAAGGAATAGCTAATCCTTGCCGTTAGTTAAACAAATTGACGATCCTGGGCAGCTGATGGCAATTCTTAATTGTTGCCTAATTAGGGTTGCGGTAATCAATGCATAAGCAAAATGAACCGTCTTTCTTAATTAACTATACCGAATTCTCAGAATATTGAGTTAGGCTATATGAATCCTTTATCTTAAAACTCACTTAATCAGGGATTCGATTATTCGATAATCAACGTGGAGTCTTTACAATACTGCAGCCCTAAGCGGGATGTTAATCTTAACTCTACTTGCCTCTCAGAAGGTAAACATGGTAATCTTTGGAGAAGATAACCAAGGTACAAGGAGGTTACATAGATTTTCCAAATCTCAGGCTTCAGTTCATCTATCATAGTCTGTGTCAGATAAGTGATACATTTATATTACGAGTCCACGAATTCCTTAATCGGAGACATTTACTTGGACAATTCCATTCTGGATATCTTCTTTGAATACCATTAGCTGACTTTAGTACCATATGACCATTGGAATATCCTTGTGGTTCCATGCATTAAACTTCCATACTGATCAGGCATGGAAGCAATCTATGGAACTTATTAAGATACATCAATCCTCATGTTGTGCTTTTGTTATACCATCTCGTATTCGCAATTGATAGGGATCAAGAGATATCAATTACATATGCTGATATACTACACCTAGAGAGAGGATGCTTCTAGAATTCTACGACCGAAGGTTTCTGACAGGAACAGAAGAAATGGTTCTCATGATTTTGCCTGTAAGTTTTACCTTATACTTAATCTCTGGGGTTCTTACGGAAAAATTTCTAAAAGTTTGCTAAGCATATGGTCTTATGAGAGACTCAGCAGCACCTGAAACCAAACGTATCTCCTAGCAGTAAAATCACGATAAGGGATTTATCTGGTGTCATTATTAATGTGAACTGTCTCTAATCATTCATCAGGAGGGTTAAACGTCTCCATTCTTAATCCTTTTAAACTTAGCTGTAAGGTCTTTGACAAATTTTAGGGCGGACTCAGCTTTGACTGATTGTTTCATAATCTATATAACGTGAGTAGCTGAGGTAGATCCTTAATGGATTTATAATAAGCAGGATTTGAAACCTTAATGTGCCCTCTTATTGCCGTTGCTAACCACCAATAATTATTTGCATTAAGCTTAGATTTTGGGTAAATGGAATAGGGTACTATTTCAGCCAATGAATTAAAATTTGTAACATACTGTCGACAGTCTAGAACTTTTATGGTGAGAGTCAGAAAATTCTTATTCCATCTTTTTCCATCTCTTGATGCGGATAATAGGTTCTTCTAATAAGGTCCTTAAAACTTGGACCATTCCATAATGTATAAGAGGATCTTTCTTGTGGACTTCATTAATGTCCTCACTAGTTAAGGGTATTGCCATCGAACGACTGAGATGCATACCTCACCGTGTCCTTTCCAGCATATCCGCTGATACACCTAATGGTTTCTACTTCATTCAACAATTTCCTGCAATCGATGGCCCCTTTTTACTATTGAAGTCTCTTGACTTCCAAGAGACGAAGTACGTTTAAGTATATCCTAAAAGGAATGGGCTCCTTGCCACATATGATTTTGTTTGGGTTATTCTTCGCATTTGAAGTATGAATAAAGCTCTTCTCATGAGCAGCGACATGTGTTTTAGAGCGAGCAACATCTGGCTTCTTGAACCTTTTCATGACTTTTCTCATAGCCTTTCTAATAGCTGCGTTAATTACAGTTTTGGAGATTAACTCCATTAACATTGAGGTTCACATTGGATGCACCATTAACATTTGTTGCATCTCCAGCATCGCGATTGTTGTTTGTCTCTTCTGAGTTTTCCATACTCGAATCTTTGGTATTAAATACCATATTCAACAAGTGCTTAGGCAATCCATACCTAGTGTCTCCTTGAATTGTCAAAGGCTCACCATAAGGAGTCTTGATAACTACTTGCTTCTTATCACACACAATATGGGCTTGATTTTTAAGACGACCAATTCATTCCTATCACTATATCGAGTCTCTCTTATTTTAATGGAAACAAGGACAGCGGAAAAGAATGATTGCTAATGGATATAAAACATCCATCTAATATTGCTGAAGCAGTCTCTGAGGTACTATCGGCCAATTCTACTTTATACTTAGCGCTTAGAGTTTTAACAGGCAGATTTAATGATTTACAAAATCTATTGTCTACGAAAGACTTATCTGAACCTGAATCAAATAATACTCTAGCATGAGCGTTATTGATAAAGAAAGTACTTGTTGTGACATTGTCATCCTGAATAGCCTCTTGAGCATCCATTTGAGAGCTTCCAGCTTTGGTCTTCCTAGCCTCCCCAGGCTTCTTGGTTTTATTTGGGCAGTTTGTCTTGATGTGCCCTATTTCATTGCAACCATAGCAGGTTGCGTCCTTTATGTCTTGGCACTCCAAGGTCTTGTGCCCTTCCTTATTACAAATCCCACAAGGCCTAGCTTGTGACTCCAAAGTGCATTTCCCTTTAGTTGCCTTCTTTGGGCAGCGGGTCTTTATGTGCCCCTTCTCGCCACAACCATAGCATGTGGCGTCCTTCAAGTCCTTGCATTCATGGGTCTTGTGATCCATCTCTTTACAGATGACACATCCCCTGGTCTGCTCATAGAAACATTTTCCGAAGTGCTTCTTCCCGCAGGTTTTACATTTGGGTTTTGCCCCCTTTGGCTTGGACTGGTCATAGTTTGAACCGGTCTTAACCTTTTTGTAACCTTTATTTGGGGTACTATTGCACTTTTGCTTATGATCCTCTAATACACGGTCCACGGCTTTGTTTACGGCTGTATCCAACATAGCCTGTAACTCGGTGCCCGTTAAGTTCAGTCTTGCATTATTATTCTGATCAATTGGATGATTGTGAGCTTCAGATGAGTCAGCCATGGTGAAGCTTGAAGGCTACAAACCAAGTAGTAATAATTTGTTTAATTATATAGTGAATTTTCGAATTTGATGATTAAATAGCCATGGTGCAAATAAACCATATAGGCCAATAGATAGTATTTAATTTATTTGATTATGTTTTGCCTAGGTTTTTAAATAAACCATCTTTGGCGTTTAAACGGAATATAATCCTTCATATTTATTAGACAGGGGACATAAGTCACGACTGTCAATGTAGTACTGACATTTTATATATAGCACAAGGGCTTGTTCCAAAGGACTTTTTGATGGCTTAGATGCCTTGTCACTAGGGAAATTTTAAAACATAATCGATGATTCATTTGGATCGGAAAATTTCGTAGTTCATTGTCTTGACAAGAAGTTATGAAATAAAACTATCTTTTTCATGTATACATCTTTGCCCGAAAGTATTCATCCCAATGGATGTTTTGATGTGTTCATCATGTTCGACGTTTATTAGCCATGATTCCTCTTGATCATTTATGCTAAATAAGTGGTTTGGAAATTCCTAATATGAAGATGACAAGTGTGATTTTATCGCATCACTGTTGTCGGGAGTGTTAACATGTTTTCAGATGTTTAACAAGGATCTGAATCTCTTTTTAAACAGGTTCTACCATCATAGCTAGGCTTTAATGACATTCAAGCTAGGTTATACCTTTTAAGATTCTTTTTAATATGTATACTGGCAGAAAAGGAATGATATTTTGATTTATTTCATATATTTTATTCAGGATTTTCATTATAATTATCCTAAACTTAATTAAAATATAACTATGGCACAAAAGGCCAAGTCACAATGGCAACTTTAAATTATAAACCATGATTTTGTAGAATCAAGGTATTTAGGCTTGAACGTTGTTCATGCCTTTTCTTGACAGGAAGTTGTAGGCTACGACTGTCTTTTGTCTTATATGACAATGTATACGGCCCGTAATCATTACATCCCTAATGGATGCTTAATTCACCAATAAGAAAGGATTTTGGGAGAATCCAGTATAAGGATGATTTATGTGATTGAATCACATTTGCTAGGAATGTTAACATGTTTACAGGTGTTAACAAGGATTTGAATCTTTTGAATATGTTTTACCATCTTGGCCTTGTCTGAAATGACATATAGGCTAGGTTATCCCTTTAAGATTCTTTTAATATTTAACGCAGAGCAATCCTAAATTGAGATGTTAATAAGGATCTGAATCTAGTTGAGGAACTACCATCTTGGCCCTGTCTTAAAATGACACATGGGCTAGGTCTTGCCTTTTTTAGATTTTGCCATTTTATTATAATGGCAGATCTCATAAAAGGAATGTTATTATTATGTTCATATATAATAATATAAATAAAATTTAGATAAAACATTCCAATGATTCCAAAGGAGGTACAGAATTGCCCTAAACGGGGTTTCTTCTTCATTTTATTTCTGAATGTTTTCTCCTTGGTTGCACGTTTATCCTAGTCACAGTACGAAGCTCGGCATTCTTAGGTTTCAGAAGGGAAGAATTTCCATTACAGCTTCTTTTCTTGGCGACATATTAAATATATATAGAATTGAAAGCAATAATTCTCCGAATAGAGACGAGAGCATTCCTATGTTAAGTCTAGACTCAGAAGGTCAAGGAATGTGCTATTGTGTCATTGAGATTAAACACAAAAGGCTAGTGTTTAATTCACTCAACGTTGGCTCTGATACCAACCGGTCACACCCCGATATTTCCACGTATTACCGATGGGCCCGGTAGGGAGTATCATGACGTAGTTGATATCATCATAGTCAAACAACACAATTTTAAATGCACAGCGGAAGCAAAAGATGAATCACATTACAAACCGAATAAATAGTAATATCAAAGTATCACAACGGACTGTAACGGATCCACAGGCGGATCAAATAAAAAGGAAACATAGTTCATCAAATTTAAAATGCATCCAAGCTTGCGAGACTCTTATTGATGCTAAGGAGAGGCCAGCCTATTTCGATTAGTACCTGCACTTAACCTTTTTGGGAAAATACGTCAGTTTACACTGGTAAATACAATTAACTGACTCATTTTGAAAAGGTTTAAGAAAAATTGATTTAAATGCACAAGGCACAAAACATTTTATAACTTGGGATAATTATTTATATATAAACTTGTAAAAGAATTACATGTTCGTTATACGTTCAGTAGCCCGGATTGACACCGGGTTAAAAATTAATAGACACACCACATGATATAGTCTCGCGGCGAGTTATTCCCGAAACCGGCGGTTATACCTTATTATTTATATATGCACTGTCGGGTGTACGCCTACACCCCGTGCTTAGGTCGTGGCCATTTCGTAAAATGATGCCAAGGATATCTGGGACATGGTCATTAACCTCCCAAAGGCTTTAAGCAAACAAAACAATTTAAATGGGACATTTCAATGATTTAACCTTCATACGATTAAAGATTCAATACCCGACCAAGCGGTATTTTATATACCGTACCCCAAGCCCGTACAGGGAAAATAAGTTAAAAGTATTTACCTGAGCAAGTATAATTCACAAACAGCAAGTGCAAATAGCTTTTACCGGGTCTCCTAATGTGGAAAAAAGGTTTTTAATAACCTATTAGATTCCTAACGGGTCTTTAATTAAGCCTAAACTTAGACCGGTTAGTTTTAAGAGAAGATACGGTTCAAACGTACGATTAAGCGAAGACCGGAATAGAATGAGATTTAGACCCGACAAGTTTGGAGACTTGTATAATATGGGTAAGCTAAATACATTCTGGATTTTGAGACAAAAATGATATGGTTTGACCCGTTTCGGCTAATTTATGCAAACTAGTTACATAAACCGCACCGAACGCGAATAATGCGTTACGGGTAACCAAATGAGTCGTGAACAGGTTTCCTAAGTTAATATGCCTTAAATATGTTGAGATATCAGTAGGATACCTTCCATTTTACCCAAAACGGATTTAAACTCAAACTATGCCCCGTAGGGGCATTTTGGTCATTTTAATGCTTATAAAAGGGTTTAAATATATAAATCTGAGTTTCAGGTCTGATATATTCAGTAAAATACTTATTTTTATAAGTCATAACAGTAGGGTATGGTATATAGGTGAAATTTACCTTTTATAACTAAACTATGCACCGTAGGGGCATTTTGGTAATTTCACATAAGCTTAAAATGTCAAAACTGGAAATCTGAGTTTAAAAATTTTGCTTACTGTTAGAATATAAAAATTTACTAAAAATATCAGTAGGTGTCAAGTCTTATATATTTAAAATAGTTTTAATACATACTATGCGTTTAAAACGCGTAAAAAGGTGATTTTAAGCGATTTCCAGGTTTTATAAGAAAAGCTGATATTTTTATTATTCCAGAATACTCAAAATATTTTATTTATTATATAAAATCAGTAGCAAAAGGTTTGGTGTCAAAATGTTTTGTAAAACTCATTTTATAGGCCAAAAGGGCAAAACCGACAATTACCGGATCAATGCTATAATCCTAAGTTATGCTCAGCCTAAAAATAAATAAAAATCTTCAAAAATCTTAAAATATTATTTTACATCAGTGGGCGCCTAAGCTTCTTGGTTTCTCAGTTAATGATCTTGACAGGCTTCTCCACGAAGTGTAATGTTTCGTCCACTTGAAGATCCTCCAGTGGAACTTGTAAATCATGCTCAGCCAGACACTTTCTGAGGTTCGAAACGTGGAAAGTCGGGTGGGCGTTGCTAAGTTCCTCTGGTAGTTCGAGTCTGTAGGCCACTTTCCCGATCCTTTCCAGAATCTTAAAGGGTCCAACATATCGAGGCGCGAGTTTCCCTTTCTTCCCGAATCTGACCACACCCTTCCAAGGTGATACCTTTAGGAGTCCGTGGTCGCCAACGTCAAATTCAAGGGGCTTGCGTCGTCTATCGGCGTAATTTTTCTGACGACTCCGAGCTTTCAACAGATTGTCTCGAATTTGGAGGATTTTGTCAGTCGTTTCTTGCAACAGCTCAGGACCGGTTATTTGCGAGTCTCCGATCTCGTGCCATACAATAGGCTATCGACATTTTCTTCCGTATAAAGCCTCAAACGGTGCCATTTGAATGCTGGAATGATAACTGTTATTGTACGAGAATTCGACTAAAGGTAAGTATGCGTCCCAATTACCACTGAAATCTATGACACACGAACGAAGCATGTCTTCAAGGGTACAAATCGTTCTGTCAGTCTGACTGTCGGTTTGGGGATGGAAAGCGGTACTTAGATTAAGCGTAGTATCGAGAGCAGATTGAAACGTTTCCCAAAGACGCGAGGTAAACCGACCATCGCAGTCATAGATGATGTCGCGAGGCGTCCCAACTCGACAAATGATCTCATTGGTGTAGATTCGGGCTAATTTTTCTACCTTATAGTCTTCTCATATCGGCAGAAAATGAGCAGATTTGGTCAACCGGTCAATGACAACCCAGATGCTGTCATGACTTGATGGCGTGCGCGGAAGTTTCGTTATGAAGTCCATAGCTATACTCTCCCATTTCCACATAGGGATCTCAGGTTGGACGAGTAAGCCAGAGGGTCTTTGGTGCTCGGCCTTGACTTTCGAGCAAGTTAGGCACTTCGAAACATAAAGAGCGATATCTTTCTTCATGCCCGACCACCAGTACTTGTAGCGAAGGTCTTGGTACATTTTATCGGAACCGGGATGAATAGAATATCGAGACTTGTGGGCTTCGTCCATCAAAATCTGTCATAAATCGGTCCGCTTAGGGATCCAGATTCGGTCCAGATAATGGAATATCCCATTCGACTTATTCACTAGCTGGGCTCCATCGTTGAGAATCCTTTCCTTCTTCAAAGTGCGTTTGGTGAAACAAGCATGTTGGGCTTCGCGGATGAGAGTTTCGAGATGATGCTGGGCTTGGATATTACAAACGCTATGCTAATAGCTTCGTCTGCTGAGGGCATCGGCAACGACATTTGCTTTGCCAGGATGGTAACGAATCTCACAGTCGTAATCGTTGAGAAGTTTTACCCATCGGCGTTGACGCATATTCAATTCTTTTTGGCTGAAGATATGTTGTAGGCTCCTATGGTCGGTGAAGACCGTACACTTTGTACCATAAAGGTAGTGTCGCCAAATCTTTAATGCAAAAACAACTGCACCTAGCTCGAGGTCATGGGTTGTGTAGTTCTTCTCATGGATCTTAACCTATCGAGATGCGTAAGCAATAACCTTGTCCCGTTGCATGAGAACACAACCAAGACCAAGGTTCGAGGCATCGTAATAGACAACAAAGTCATCATTTCTGTCGGGTAAGGCAAGGACTGGAGCATTGCAGAGCATATGCTTGAGAGTTTGAAAGGTAGTCTCTTGTTTGGTTCCCCAAACAAAAGGCTTGTCTTTATACGTGAGAGAAGTAAGGGGCACGGCGATTTTAGAGAATCCTTCGATAAATCGGCGATAATAGCCCGCTAGTCCGAGAAAAGAACGGACTTCAGACGGGTTCTTAGGTGTAACCCAACTTTTAACAGCTTTGATCTTCGTGGGGTCGACATGAATACCTTGACTATTGACAATATGACCGAGGAATTGAACCTCCTTCAGCCAAAATTCACACTTGGAGAACTTGGCGTAGAGTCGATTCCCTTGGAGCAGTTCGAGAACCAAACGTAGATGTTGCGCGTGTTTGGTTTTCGACTTGGAATAGATCAGGATATCATCGATGAACACGATGACGAAGCGGTCAAGAAATGGTTTACACACGCAATTCATCAGATCCATGAAAACTGCGGGTGCATTGGTTAAACCAAAAGGCATATCAATGAACTCATAGTGACCGTATCGAGTGCGAAAAGCGGTTTTGGGTATATCCTCCTCTTAAATGTGTAACTGGTGATAGCCTGAGCATAGATCGATCTTCGAGAAGCATGTAGCACCTTGTAACTGATCAAACAAATCATCTATTCGAGGCAGGGGATAACGATTCTTGATTGTCAGCTTATTCAACTCCCTATAATCGATGCACATCCGGAACGACCCATCCTTCTTTTTGATGAAAAGGACTGGTGCGCCCAATGGAGAGGTGCTAGGGCGAATGAAGCCTTTATCAAGCAATTCCTGGAGTTGACTTGAGAGTTCGCGCATTTCGGACGGAGCGAGTCGATAAGGAGCTCTAGCAACCGGATTTGCTCCAGGAATGAGGTCGATACGAAAGTCGATATCACGACTCAGAGGTAATCCAGGAAGCTCGTCAGGAAAAACGTTGGGGAATTCACAAATAACGGGAACATCGTTCACTCCTGTATTTCCTTTCTTTTCCTTCTCCGCTACTACAATGTTAGCCAAGAAAGCTCTGTATTCCTTGCGGAGATACTTGCTAGCTTGGACACATGACATGAGTTTGAGACCTTTCGAAGGAGTTTCGCCATACACACAAAGTTGATCACCATTAGCGAGCGAGAAGCGAATCATCTTATCAAAACAAATAACTTCAGCATGGTTTTCGCGAAGAAAATCCATGCCTACTATGACGCCAAAACTACCGAGCTGCATCGGAATAAGGTCGATAGGGAAGACGTGATTGTTGAGTTCGAGAGTACAATCACGAAGAACAGAATTGATAGCGACGGTTCTTACGCGGGCTGCTGGCTGCTGTTGCTGCTACTGTTGTGGCTCTTACTTCACCACTCGATTCGGGCACATGTTTACGAAGTGGTTGGGATCACCACACGCAAAGCAAGCTCTAGCATGGATCGCAGGTGCAAGTGCTGCTTGCTGGCCTTAAGGAGCGGTAAGTAGAGCTTGTTGAGCAGGAGCTTGACCTTGAGCTGGAGCTGGAGCTTGACGTGGACCTGTACGGCAGTTGGCGGTGAAGTGGTCGTACATGTTGCAGTGCACACAGTATCTGCAAGCGATTCCCACTGGGTGGTGATACTTACAAGTAGGACATGCCGGGTGAGGACCAGTATATGCCCGCTTGGCCAACGGTACGTTGGTAACAGGTGCCGCTACTTGGCGGTATTGAGGCTGCGGTTGAGCTGGAACTGATTGGAGCGGGGCAACAGTTGTGACAGCGTAATTCTTGCTACTGTTGTTGTTGTTCTTCCTCTTGCGACGAGAGGACTTTGAATACTGCGGAGCGGCGACGGTCTCAGCGGTTGCAGCAGTGGTAGCTTGATGCAGATTCTTGGAGGCTTTATCCCAGTAACCAGACTTGACTCGCTTGTCGTTGATCTCAGCAGTGAGTAAAAAGGTTTCCTCGATCGTCGTCGTCTTTGCAGCTTGAACGAAATCGGCCACGCAATCCAGAAGAGCACGGATATACTTCTTGATGGTGATTTCGGGCGTGGTAACTTGGCTCGGACAGATTATGCTTAGCTACTTAAATCGAGCAGTCAAACCAGCGTTGTCTCCATCTTTCTTGCTTGATATGCCAGAATTCATCCTCTGGCTTTTAGCGCTCGTGGGGAGGGCAGAACTCTTGCATCATAACGTCTTTCAACTCATCCCACGTCAACCCGTAAGCTGCATCATTTCCGCGTTTGTTTCTGTCGGCCGTCCACCAATCTAGAACTCGGGACTGGAAGACGCCAGTGGCATTAAGAGTACGGAGATTATCAGGACAGCCACTCTGACGCAGGGTGACCTTGATCGAATTAAACCACTGGAACATGTCCGTAGGCCCATCTTCGCCGGTAAATTCTTTCGGGACCCAGGCTTTGAACTGTTTGAAGCTAAAAGCAGCTTTAGGAGCATCAGTCCTAGACTCTTCAGAAGACTTGCTAGCATTTTCGTTCAACTCGCTAAGAATCTGGGGGATAACTTTCGCCATTTGCTTAGCGACAAGGGCGGCGATGCATTTGTCATCATGATTGCGGTGAGCGGAACGTGAGTGAAATGATCCAAGTGATGACATTGTCTGCAATAGAAGGCGCCATAGGATTTAAAATGCAATATAATCGAATCTCACCTCACACGTACTACTACTAAAGCTCAGGAACACGAACAATGTAACACATTGACAAATAATCACAGAAGCACGTAAGCACGTAGGGCACAGAAGCACGTAAGCACGTAAGGCACAGAAGCACATCAGGCAGTCAGAACACAGAAACCATATTATATTTTGTACATATTCACCTATCATTCAGGGTCCGCGAGTTCGAGAATAGCGATTGCGATTAGCGAGTACACAGCGAGTAACATGGAATGCGTTTATCCACAAGAAACAGCGATTTGTCAGCGATTTGAGGTAGATGTGCAGTGCGAATCGTGTGTGTTGATCAAAGCGAGGAGCGAAAAGTGTATAAACCACCAAAAATCGAAACACATAAATAGGGAAAATCATATAAAACACATAAAATCCACATAAAAGAGACAAACATCAGAGTCAGCAGTTGCGGGCTCAGAATCGAAACATATAAAATCAGCGATTACGAGATTGAAATTAAAAATAGATTGTAAGGCTCGATAGGCATTGACTACCCAAAGTGATTCGACTATTCTCAAGGTCTTTTGGTGCACACTTTGGCCTTCGGGACTATGCTCTCGCCTCGACTTGGGCGAACGGCACGCATCCTTCCAGTTACAGCGTGACTTCAAGTCGTTGGAGTCCGTCGAGACTTTGGTGAGAGTTTTATAAAACCAAAATAAGAGTGGAACAAGTCGTCAAGGTTCGGGTTTCACCCCTGACTTAACAACTTCGTTCCTGTTTGATAAAAATAGAGAATAAAATCTGCGTTAAAGTACGGATTTCACTCCTGATTCAACGCAAATCCTCCTGTTTAGAGATAAAAATGAGGGTCGAACAGGTGATTTAGTCGAGAGTTTGCGGTTTTTCACACCTAATCTCGACCTAATCACTCGTTCATTTTCGAAAATTAGAGTGTAGTGATAGTGTTGTGTTCAGCGAGAATAGCGAGTAAGCTCATACAAAACCCCTATAGGGTGTCCACAAGTCGGTCTGTTGGTACTTAGACTATAGACTAGGTCATTTCTAAGACATCGACCCGGACTAGGTCGAGTCTTGCCTAATTCCCTATAGTTATGGCTCTGATACCAATCTGTCACACCCCAACCGATGGCGGAATCATCGGGGCACGGAACTGAGCGAAACAGAATGTCCAGGAGAATCCATAACAACTATTAGTTATAATATATTAAAGGTTCATGTCCCATACCACAAACATATAAAATAAAAACAGCTATTACAGACATTGTTCTCAAAGACAAATATCCATTCCGACAACTCAGATTTTATTTAGTTTGTTTCTAGACTCCATCCTAGCTCAATTCCATCAGATAGCAAGCAAGCATCCTAAACACCTGTCACATACGTTAAAATAGAGATCAATACACATAGTGTAAAGGTGAGCATACAAGTTTAATAGTATAATAGAGTTCGAAATCTTTTACGCATAACCAGCATGTAACATGTAGCAAAGTGAAAGCTAGTAGGTTATCGATAGAGAAATATGCACAGACGTGACTGCGAGTTGTAGAATACGCAACACATATCCCCACTGGGACACGTGAAGTAAAGCCCTTAACAACCCGTGTCCACGACAGGTGCTGAGTCCAAACTATAGTACTATCGTTGCTAAGGTGTCAGGCAACAATCACTGTGTTAACATAACATACAATCATTCATCGAATAACACGTAACATGCAATAACGGTCAGCGTATAAATAGAGTTTGCGTTATGTGATTGATGTGATTTGAATATAGATAACGTACGTAACACCCAAAAGTGTGTAAAGCAAAAAGGGATCGAGTATACTCACAGATTGTGTTTAACAAGTAAACACTCTCTTGGATTGAAAGGAGCGCTGAGAAAGATTAGCCTGAACAGTTAAAGATAGCGTAAGCGAAGAACGGCGCATAAAACGGTGCAAAGTGACCAAGTGTCGGATGGTAATCCGATCGGATGGCAATCCATCGGTTGACCATTCATCCGATCGGATGGCCATTCGATTGGATTGACATCTGTTTGGCAAGGACGTGTTTGTGTATGATGGCTTTGAAGTTTTCGTTGTAGCATTTTAAAAACAGAGAAGTATCTCTACCTCTCAGGTCGTTCGATCGAACGGCGGTTCGATTGGGTGATGATCCGTTCGGCGAGGTATTTCTCAGAGAACAAGTTCACAGCAGTATTGTCACTCAATCGGATGGTCTATAGATCGGGTGGCAATCCGTTAGAACTGACTATGCATTGAACATGTTGAAAATTGTTTAAGTGTTGAAGTTCCAAACGTCACATGGTCGGATGGTCGTTCGATTGGATGGCTATCCGATCGGACGGCAATCCGTACGACGTTCAGACCCTTGAAGGTTGAATAAAAGTTTAAGTGTTAATCCTCAAGTGCAATCCGAACGGATTGCGGTTTGATCGGATGGCAATCCGATCGTATGGCAATCCGTCCCGCGACCTGATCGTGTTGCTAATTTGACATTTTGTTAAGTTTTGTGGTTTGCTCGAGACGATATGGCAACGAGCTAAACAACAGAAACCCCATCAAGACCCAAGTGATCCGATCGAACAGGAATCACCCTAGTCCGATCAGTCAACTGTTTGAGACGGTGGTTCATGCTTAACCCGAAATCAGTTGCCTCTTTGATAGAAACCAGATCTTGAACCATCATATACGTTAAAATATACATGTTTTTATACCCCAAAACACTTCCGTTTTAAGCAATTTTGACCGAAAACACGACGTTTAGGTACCAAATTCGGTACTTTTATATTTTCAGGTCTTAAACAGAGCACAAAAGAAAATTCTGATGAAAACGAACAAATTCTGATGCATTTCTGATGAAAAGAACAAAATTCTAATGACTACCAGGTGTGGCACGACCGTGCCATCTAACGGCACTACCGTGTCGATCGTTTGACCTCGGAAGCACTGCCAGTGCGACTAGGAGTGCCAACCTTTTCTTGGGCCGCACTACCGTGCGACCCAACGCATGACCGTGCCACGGCTTGACCAACATTTCTGATCAACAATCTGATGACGCGGCACTACCGTGCGACCAGCGGCACTACCATGCCGATTTGGTGACCGAGACAACTTGTCCACTAGTCCACTTGGCTGACTTGGGATCGGAGAAACTGACGTCACCCGACAACACCAGTGGCACGACCGTGCGACCAGTGGCACGACCGTGCCGATCAGAAAATTCCCTATAAATAGCAGCATTCGCTACTGGTTCAATTGTTGGGTGTTTCTCCATGTTTCTGGGTGATTTCTGGGTTCCGAAGCAGTCCTGATCAGACCCATTTGAAGCTTAAAGATCGAGTGGAAGCATAACCGATCCAACCCATCAATTCCTTACTTGTTTATGGTTCGATTCCTTGTTCTTGAAGATGTATTCTGATCGTTTTGCAAGTTATGAGCTGATGTTAGTTTATGTTTAATGTAGTGTTATGTAATAGTAGTTATAAACTTGTTTCTTGAATAATCTTTATGTTGTAATCTTGTTTATATGAAACTTTAGTACTTTCTATTTTGAATCTTCATGATTATATAATGAATGTTTCTTTGATGTTGAGTTCCTAATTATGTTTGATTATCTTGGATAATGAATCTGTGGTTAGTGGGATGGTAACTATTTCTTGATTAATCACTTGTTTGTAGACTTTGTTTACACCATGAAACCGGACCAGGGTATTGGTTTTATACAAGATATACCTTATTTTGATTAGGAATACTTTCTTGCACGTAAGGATTCTAACGAATCAAATGGTGTTGATTACATGTTCTTGAATGTGGTTTATGATCCTTGTTTAGTAGTTTTGATCTGAAATTGCTGACATGGTAGATTTATGTTTAAGACTTGTAAAGGTGAAATAGTTGTTATATAATCTACTTTATTGCTTATCCTCGTGGCTGTATTGTGACCATCGGTATTGCTTTCTTTGATAAGTGAGGTTAGGAATCCAGACCCGGTAAATAACCTATCTTTAAAGATTCGCATGAATAAATATCAATAGCTCGCTAATGAATGATTTTAGGTGGTTAACGTGTGACCATCGCGTTAACTTTCTGAAGAATCATAATGCTAGAAATCCAGACCTGGTAACTAGCTGTCTTGCAATTGGAAAATTGATTAAGTGCTTTTGTGACATATGTGACATAGATAACATGTTTAGGATATTTGTGAAACAAGATAGTAGTATATTTATATTTTAGATATAGTTTTTGATAATTTAGTTAAACAACCATTCACTTATCCTTTTATCCGGTAATCTAATAACAAAGATTTAGTACATAATAACGCCCGTGTTCCATGGATCGATATCTGGCTCTTACCAATACTTTACTGCATATATGACGGGATACACTTGTCCTTTGTTGTGTGTGTTTTAATGTTAAGGTATAAAACATTTTTATAAATAGAAAACACATTTCGTTGCATGTGAAAATACTGTAAATAAATGTATATAAAACGTGCTACGCCAAGTTTTTGGCGCCGCTGCCGGGGACGTCGACGAACTTAATGGAAAAATCCGAGTCATTATTTTACCGGTGTACAAACTATTAATACTTGTGAATAGTTGTTCATCTTTGTATTTATTTGTTTTCTTATTTACTAACTTGTTAATATTTAACTGTTTGACTGACTTTTCTTTCTCTGTTTTACTAACCAACTAACTTTTACTAACTGGCTAACCGTTAACCTTACTAACATACTAACTTTTTAATTACTTTTCGACTAACATTTATTTCATTTTATTTAATTCAGTTATGTATTCGGAATCGAACCATTTACTTTCATTTATTCATTTCAAGTTATTTTAATTCAGTCATTTCATTTCTTTTTTTATTTATATTTATGTTCGTGTTCGCACGTCGAACCGCTTATATATATTATATTTATTTCATTTCATTTCTGCATTTAATTATTTACGATCAGTTATTCATTTATTCGTTTCTGTTTATGTATTTATTTAAAATTAGCCGTTCATTTATTTAATTATTGCACTCATTTGTTTATTTATTTACTCCATAAAAATAAAATATAACTTTCTGATAAAATCATCAGATTTTCTGATAAATTCTAATGAATTTATCAGGTTTTCTGATGAATTCTGATAAACCTATTAGATGCTCTAAAACGCAATTTTCATTTCTGGTGCATTTGCCAGATTTTTTGGTAATTCTGGTAGATTTATCAGAAATTCTGATGGAACAAAAATTTTCATCAGATCTTATCAGGATTTTATTAGATATATCAGATTATGTATATAAAAAAAAAAAGAAGTTTCGTCAGATTTCTGACAATGTCATCAGAAATTCTGATAAACGAACAAAAACAGTTTTCGGATGTAAATAAGTAAATAATCCAGTAAATATTTAAATAGATTTGTTTCACTACTTGTATATGTATACTATATTTTAGTATTATTATTATTATTTATTATTTCCTATATTATTATTATGTTCTTTTTTCTGTATAATGCGTTCCTTTTTACGTGCAGGCTAATGTCCACCCCCCCTGCACCCGCTAACGCTGAGCTAGCCAACGAACCAGAAAATAACCTAAGGAGAAGTAGGCTGTCACACCCCGACCACGTAGAACATACAAAACGTGGCGGAAACGTCGGGGAGTGTTGTAACAGAATTTATCGTTTCAAATCCATGGCAATTAAAGTTTCGTTTTATTAATCAAACATGAGAGTTTACATTGTTTAAACAAGAAACAAAGGGTACATAACATAAATTAACTAGTTATTGTCTCGTTTTAAGTCGCTAAGGCACGGGTCCGCCTAAGTATGTCTTGATAAGTCCTATGCATCATCTCCTGAAAACACATGTGAAAATAGGTACGTCAGCATAAAAATGCCTGTGAGATACATAGGTTTTGTGAAAATAGGATTCATGACTTATGTTTGAGAAAAATGTTTAGTCATGAACCTTGTAATTTGCTTTGTCTTGTAAATCATTTGAAAAACGATAAGATCAGATGATATGTATAAATAAGAGAATAATGTATGGTTAAATGAATAACCATATAAGATGAGTTTGTATAAGATAAGTTGTTTGTAAATCAATGTCTTGTGAAAAGTATGTTACTTGTATAAAATGTTCTATGTCTCAAACTGAAATGATTCAAATAACGCTACGATATGTAATACCATACAAACACTTATATATAGGAAGTACCAGCGGCGTATCCACCATGCTTGTATCATATTACACACGCCTCGTTACTTAATCACTTACTCAAACCAAACTACCAAAGTAAAATGTTCATGTCCAATGTAAATCATGTAATATGTATCCAAAATGTAAGCATGTGATGAATAACAAATGTACTAAGTATGCAACAAATAGACATACGTAGCATGTGACCTGTACTAAGTATGCAACAATAGACATATGTAGCATGTGACCTGTACTAAGTATGCAACAATAGACATACGTAGCATGTGACCTGTACTAAGTATGCAACAATAGACATACGTAGCATGTGACCTGTACTAAGTATGCAACAATAGACATACGTAGCATGAAATGTAATGTAAAACAATGTACTATAAGTGTACTATTGAACATAGCATGTATATGATGTGAAAAAAGGAAAGCATGAAAGTAACAAGTAGGCACATGTGTTCCACCCCAAAACGTTTGGAAAACAGTAAAAGAGGGGTCTATGTACTCACTTGAGATTGCTCAGAAGTCCTAAGATAACCACCAAGCAATGCTAGAGATCACGGATATCAAACGGCACCTAATATAGGTAACTATGTTAATAAACCGGACCTAAATCGGAGGATTTAGATAGAATGAGGGTTCGTAAACCAAACGAGTATAGAGACTCGTGTCATATGGTTTAACAAAGCCTACATACTAAATGAAACCTAACCTAATAGCTTACGACCCATTACGACCCGTTTAGGTAGCTTATGCTACTTTAACGCGTCGTTCGCGTGAAACGCGTTCGGACCGCTTAACTAGTCCTATGACAAGTGTTATATGCCTAAACATGTTACATAATCAGTTATGTGACAAAATTTTAGGTTACATATGCTTAATTACCAATTACACATGAAAAGGGTATTCTGGTAATTTACCTAAGGCATATAAACTACTTATCATACAACTACTTAACGAAGCGACCATAAGGTATAACCTCGGAAGGTTATTCCCTATATACTATGGTCACCTAATGTGTTTGGTCGGATCCTAACGATCGACCAAATGGGTCGGGTTCGAAGTTATAAGCGATTTATCAGATCGCTTACCCTTACGACCCTAGACAACGTGGTAATCAGTAGGCATAGTCACAAGGGACTATAACCATCGTGATTACAATCACGTTGCGGAGTTCAAACGAACTTCGCATTGACCATAAGCTGGTCAACGCTGAAAGTCAAACAAAGTTTGACTTTCGGACTCGAAAAGCAATAAAAGAACGAAGGAACACTTACAAAGGGTCCCCGAATGCTAATCTAGATCGAAATAACTCAGGTATGAAACAATGGTTCCAACTTAGAGTCTTTAAGATCAGATTCTAGTGATTTTGAAGCAATGGGGGGTGGGGTATTTATAGTTTTCGGGTAACCGTTAAGATCGTTTCACGGAAACCGTGCTCGAATCCCACCCGTACATGTGTTGGAATGTTGTGGTATGTCAAATGGCCACTCACCATAGGGAATTGACATGTGGAAGAGAGATGGGGAGTGCAAAATAGCTGCAAACAGGCTGTTTAATACACTGCATCTGGTCTGCAGACCCCTTGCGCATCGTAGGGGTTACATGCTTACGATGCGCAAGCATGTAACTTTGGCAGATTTACCATTTTAGTCCCTGTCATGCATTCAGTCCATTTTCGACATGTTTAAGGCCCGTTAACCCCATTTCAAAGCTCTAAAACGAAGTTAAAGTATTGGGAACTTAAAACATGCTCAAAAATATCTCGGATGTCGGTTCGTTTGGCCGTACGATCGCGATGTTCGCTTAATTATGACGGAATGCGCATAAGCGCGAAAAACGATCCAAATGACGCGACGAATGGATTTTTCTTATGCCGAACACTAAAATAAAATTTTTTAGTGCTTACATAAATTTTTGGATGTCCGGATGTATTCAGAACGTAAGTTATGCGCGAAAATGCAAACTTGTGCACTTTTTGACGCTTTTAGTCCCTGAATGACCCAAAAGTTTATTTTAGCACACCGAACCCCTCAAAGCCTATTTCTAAGCTATGTAAAGGATATTTATGGTGTGTTTAACTTCTGTTCATGTTCCGGAATGTCTGTTACAGTTCAAATTGGCATACTTTCGCAGTTTGTCAAATTTAGTCCCTGTAAGCGAATAAACTTTGATTTCACCACACCAAACCTTCCAAAACTTATATCTAAGTTATGTAAAGGTTATTTAAGGTATGTTAAGCCTATTTCACTATTCCAGAGTGTTCGTTGCATTAAACTGGTTATGTTTACGCATCATTGCGCGTATAACCTTCCAGAAAGCGATTTAGAGCTTGAAATCGAACAAGAGTTGATATGTGCAAACGATACAGATATTTTTACAAATCCCAAGTAGGAAATACAATATTTCATTGGTTTGGCATTTGTTTGATGGTTGAAGTGACACAGGTGTCACAGTCTCCCCTACTTTAGGAAATTTCGTCCCGAAATTTAATTTTAGGAGAAACTTGTGAGGACGACGGTGATGTTTTCGCTTTGAATGAACCCCTTGAACCCTAAGTAGAACTCTGGGCCATGTTAGGATTCTTAGCGAAAATGTCAACCCTCAAAGTGAAGTCCTTGTAGTAACAAAACATGGAGTTTTGAAGAACGTTTCTTATGAAGACTTATCATAGGAAACTGTGTGTGTGATTGAGATCAGAATTGGAGAGTGTGAGAATAAATGACATTGGTCGAAGTCAAAGACTTCTCCCGTATCATTACTCTTGTCACTGTAGGTCTTAACACATGACAAAACTTCCTGTGGTTTCTATGCACTGAATTCCATAATTATGTAGGCCTCCATAATTACGTAGTTCCTTGCACAGTCCGCACAGTTCATTTCATAATGCGTATGGGAAAAAATCAAACGAATAATCCTGTGGTGATTAATCTTGACTGCAATAGAGTCTCTTTGACTAGATCACCAAAGGATTCGATCAACGAACAATCTCTTGAACTAGACCACCCGAGGGCCTATTTAACTACATAAACACATGATATATTTAACTAGATTGTCGAACCAATCTATTTAACTTAGATCGACGTAGGATCTCTTTAACTAGACCACCAGAGGGCCTTTTTTAACTATATCAACGCATGATATATTCAACTAGATTGTCGAACCAATCTATTTAACTTAGATCGACGTAGGATCTCTTTAACTAGACCACCAGAGGGCCTTTTTTTAACTATATCAACGCATGATATATTCAACTAGATTGTCGAACCAATCTATTTAACTTAGATCGATGTAGGATCTCTTTAACTAAACTACCCACGGGGAATATTTAACTTTATCAACACATGTTGTCCTTAAACCTTGGAATAGTACTTTATAATCCAAGGGACTTAACTACAAAGTAGAAGTCCATTAAGGATTTAAGATAGTACCTTTTTGAATATCCTACTACGAATCCCTCATATGAAGGTATGAAAGATTCTACGAGGATTTGGATAGCGAATATCCAGAGTATACAAAAACAAAAAAAAATGCTTAAAAGGAAAGACAAGATGCATAAACACATAGTCACATAACCACAAAATTGTTTATCTAGATCTTTAATTTGTAAGTTTTGTTTTGTTAATTACGTACATGCATTTAAAGCACACTAGGAATCCATTTCATGGATTTCATTTGGTACTTTAAACATTAGCAAGAATCTAACTAGAAAGATCTTCCAAAAATTCAATTTCGTTTTCAAGAAAACGCAATATTCAAATTAAAGTACAATAATTTGAAGATACGGAAATACCCTTAGGTACCCTATTAAGAGTTTATAGTGGTACTTTGGATATTCGTACAGAGTTGTAACTTGCGCCTTGTACTTCGTTTCCTTGGAAGAAACGGGTACTTTGGATTTCCGTGGAAAATCGCAAGAGATCATAAAATGGAAAGATGTTGGGGGGGGGGGGTAATCTGTCCTTCAAGGAATACGGCTCCTTGATTGTCGGTATCGTAGGGGATACGTTGTTTATACATGCCATCATATTTGTACATTGCAATGCAAAATAAAAAGATTTATTTATAAACAACAACAACTGTTTCATGGACCTTGACAACAAAAGAAAATAATACATAAGGCTTGATTATTTCTAAACAACATTGTCTTCTAGTCGGTCCGATGCTCATCCCTGCGCTGGATTCGCATTAGCAATCTTTGGGCAATTTCTTCGGAAATGGCCCATCTCGCCACAGTTGAAGCAAGGACCTGGTGGACGACGAGCTTGAGCAGGATTTACTTGAGGTTGGTTTGGACCACCTCGGTTTGGGGTAAAACGACAAGCATTTTCTAGGTGACCGAGTCGCCCACATGATGCACATAAATGACACTGTAGGTGAGCTAAGTGGTGTGCATTACATTTGTCGCATATCGGTGTAGTACCGGCATAAGGTTTCCTTGCAGGAGGTTGAGTTGGTTGGTTGCGGGTGTTTTGGTTGGGTTGAGCAGCAATCGCACAATTCTGCGAAGCCTTACGCTTCTTAGACTTCTCAGGGGATCCAGTCTGTTCATCCATGGTCTTTGATTCCTCGATTGGCTTCTTGTCACCCTTTCGAAAAAGTTTATGCTTTCTGATCTGAGATTCAGTCAAGGTTGCAGATAGCTCAATGGCCTGCCTAACCGTAGTGGGGTTACTACCAGTAAGAATATCTTGAACTGAGTCAGGGAGACCATCAACGTATTTCTCGATAGCCTTATCCAAAGGCGTAACCATGGTAGGGCATAACAGGCTCAGCTCCTCATATCGATCGGTGTATGCTCGATGTTCACCACTGTATTGCTTAAGATCGTCGAATTCCCTTTCCAAAGCCCTGATCTCGTGACGAGGACATAATTCCTTCATCATCAGTGCTCTAAGTTCTTCCCAAGTTTGGGCCAGTGCCACTTCGGCACCCCTATCTCTCACCACACCGTTCCACCACGTCAAAGCTCGTTTCTCAAAGACACTAGATGCAAAGTCTACCTTTCGCTCGTTTGGACATTGAACATGCCTGAAGGTGCTCTCCAGACTCTCGAACCATTGCAGAAGTGCAGTCGCTCCTTGAGACCCAGAAAACTTTGATGGCTTGCCCGAGTTGAACGTCTTGAAGTTGCAGAGGGCATTATTGTTGTTGATAGCTTGGTGACATTGGGCAACGATGTTCGGGATTGCAGCAGTTATTTGCTGTGTAATGACAGCTGCCAGATCGTCAATAGATACCGGATTTTCGCGTCGAGGAGGCATTCTTAAAGAGGAAACAAGAGAGAAAACAAATGAAATGGCAGTGGGTAAGAATAGGATGTTACAATTACCGACCAAAATCACGGGTGATGGTCATTTGTTTGAACCATGAAGCAAACAAACGACACACAAATGCTGAATCAAAGCAAATAGGTCCTCATAATGTATCGCGAAGACATGCTCGCCTATAAGTGAACACTCATCCCAAGAATTCCCAGGTAAGCACAACTGGTCTCGCGTCTGATGAGATATATACGAAGTGCTTGCCTAGACAGAAAACCCAGAATACAGGCATTCACCCTTCCAGTTTGCACGTGTTCACATTATTAAAAACCCAAAACCTTGACGAGAGTTTTGAAAACTCAAAGGGGTTCAAAACCATATAACAGAGGGTTCAAAACCTTACAATAGAGGGTTCAAAACCTAGTAATCAATCATCCTAGAACAGATGATTAGTTTTCAAAGTGGTTTTGAAATTTATGTTCTTGTTGTGGTCGTCGCCTAAGGATAGGTGACGGTATTGTTTTATGACTAAACGCAAGTAAACTCGCGTTAGGGTCCTAAGAAGGTTATAGACTAGGTCAAAGCATTACTAATAACCTAATTCCCTATAACCATTGGCTCTGATACCATCTTTTCTGTCACACCCCGACCACGTAGAACATACAAAACGTGGCGGAAACGTCGGGGAGTGTTGTAACAGAATTTATCGTTTCAAATCCATGGCAATTAAAGTTTCGTTTTATAAATCAAACATGAGAGTTTACATTGTTTAAACAAGAAACAAAGGGTACATAACATAAATTAACTAGTTATTGTCTCGTTTTAAGTCGCTAAGGCACGGGTCCGCCTAAGTATGTCTTGATAAGTCCTATGCATCATCTCCTGAAAACACATGTGAAAATAGGTATGTCAGCATAAAAATGCCTGTGAGATACATAGGTTTTGTGAAAATAGGATTCATGACTTATGTTTGAGAAAATGTTTAGTCATGAACCTTGTAATTTGCTTTGTCTTGTAAATCATTTGAAAAACGATAAGATCAGATGATATGTATAAATAAGAGAATAATGTATGGTTAAATGAATAACCATATAAGATGAGTTTGTATAAGATAAGTTGTTTGTAAATCAATGTCTTGTGAAAAGTATGTTACTTGTATAAAATGTTCTATGTCTCAAACTGAAATGATTCAAATAACGCTACGATATGTAATACCATACAAACACTTATATATAGGAAGTACCAGCGGCGTATCCACCATGCTTGTATCATATTACACACGCCTCGTTACTTAACCACTTACTCAAACCAAACTACCAAAGTAAAATGTTCATGTCCAATGTAAATCATATAATATGTATCCAAAATGTAAGCATGTGATGAATAACAAATGTACTAAGTATGCAACAAATAGACATACGTAGCATGTGACCTGTACTAAGTATGCAACAATAGACATACGTAGCATGTGACCTGTACTAAGTATGCAACAATAGACATACGTAGCATGTGACCTGTACTAAGTATGCAACAATAGACATACGTAGCATGTGACCTGTACTAAGCAGTGTTGCAAAAGTCGGATTCCTCGGCCGAGTACTCGGCGAGTACTCGGTCCTCGGACCTCCACCTTGGCGACTTCCTCCTAGGCGGTCTCAACTAGTCGGCCTCGGGAGTACTCGGTCCTAGTCGGCCTAGTCGGAGCCTAGTCGGCCTAGTCGGCCTAGTCGGTCTAGGCGGTCAACGTGGTTTGTTGACTTTTAATCGGTCAAACTCGGTCAAAATCGGCCTACTCGGCCTTGTACTCGGACTACTCGGCCTTGTACTCGGACTACTCGGCCTTGTATTCAGAATATTTGAACTTTAAACATGTTTCATTTTAAATTATACCCAGTTGACATGAATTATGCTTATTTTAACACATAAATAATATATAACAATTAAGTTTCTTTATATTTACCATGTCCGCGTACTCCCCGAGTACTCTCCGAGTACTCCGATTACTCCCAACTCCCCAGTCGGCCGACTAGGGACCGCCTAGCGACTTTTACAACACTGGTACTAAGTATGCAACAATAGACATACGTAGCATGTGACCTGTACTAAGTATGCAACAATAGACATACGTAGCATGAAATGTAATGTAAAACAATGTACTATAAGTGTACTATTGAACATAGCATGTATATGATGTGAAAACAGGAAAGCATGAAAGTAACAAGTAGGCACATGTGTTCCACCCCAAAACGTTTGGAAAACAGTAAAAGAGGGGTCTGTGTACTCACTTGAGATTGCTCAGAAGTCCTAAGATAACCACCAAGCAATGCTAGAGATCACGGATATCAAACGGCACCTAATATAGGTAACTATGTTAATAAACCGGACCTAAATCGGAGGATTTAGATAGAATGAGGGTTCGTAAACCAAACGAGTATAGAGACTCGTGTCATATGGTTTAACAAAGCCTACATACTAAATGAAACCTAACCTAATAGCTTACGACCCATCACGACCCGTTTAGGTAGCTTATGCTACTTTAACGCGTCGTTCGCGTGAAACGCGTTCGGACCGCTTACTAGTCCTATGACAAGTGTTATATGCCTAAACATGTTACATAATCAGTTATGTGATAAAAGTTTAGGTTACATATGCTTAATTACCAATTACACATGAAAAGGGTATTCTGGTAATTTACCTAAGGCATATAAACTACTTATCATACAACTACTTAACGAAGCGACCATAAGGTATAACCTCGGAAGGTTATTCCCTATATACTATGGTCACCTAATGTGTTTGGTCGGATCCTAACAATCGACCAAATGGGTCGGGTTCGAAGGTATAAGCGATTTATCAGATCGCTTACCCTTACGACCCTAGACAACGTGGTAATCAGTAGGCATAGTCACAAGGGACTATAACCATCGTGATTACAATCACGTTGCGAAGTTCAAACGAACTTCGCATTGACCATAAGCTGGTCAACACTGAATGTCAAACAAAGTTTGACTTTCGGACTCGAAAAGCAATAAAAGAACGAAGGAACACTTACAAAGGGTCCCCGAATGCTAATCTAGATCGAAATAACTCAGGTATGAAACAATGGTTCCAACTTAGAGTCTTTAAGATCAGATTCTAGTGATTTTGAAGCAATGGGGGGTGGGGTATTTATAGTTTTCGGGTAACCGTTAAGATCGTTTCACGGAAACCGTGCTCGAATCCCACCCGTACATGTGTTGGAATGTTGTGGTATGTCAAATGGCCACTCACCATAGGGAATTGACATGTGGAAGAGAGATGGGGAGTGCAAAATAGCTGCAAACAGGCTGTTTAATACACTGCATCTGGTCTGCAGACCCCTTGCGCATCGTAGGGGTTACATGCTTACGATGCGCAAGCATGTAACTTTGGCAGATTTACCATTTTAGTCCCTGTCATGCATTCAGTCCATTTTCGACATGTTTAAGGCCCGTTAACCCCATTTCAAAGCTCTAAAATGAAGTTAAAGTATTGGGAACTTAAAACATGCTCAAAAATATCTCGGATGTCGGTTCGTTTGGCCGTACGATCGCGATGTTCGCTTAATTACGACGGAATGCGCATAAGCGCGAAAAACGATCCAAATGACGCGACGAATGGATTTTTCTTATGCCGAACACTAAAATAAAATTTTTTAGTGCTTACATAAATTTTTGGATGTCCGGATGTATTCAAAACGTAAGTTATGCGCGAAAATGCAAACTTGTGCACTTTTTGACGTTTTTAGTCCATGAATGACCCAAAAGTTTATTTTAGCACACCGAACCCCTCAAAGCCTATTTCTAAGCTATGTAAAGGATATTTATGGTGTGTTTAACTTATGGTCATGTTCCGGAATGTCTGTTACAGTTCAAATTGGCATACTTTCGTAGTTTGTCAAATTTAGTCCCTATAAGCGAATAAACTTTGATTTCACCACACCAAACCTTCCAAAACTTATATCTAAGTTATGTAAAGGTTATTTAAGGTATGTTAAGCCTATTTCACTATTCCAGAGTGTTCGTTGCATTAAACTGGTTATATTTACGCATCAGTGCGCGTATAACCTTCCAGAAAGCGATTTAGAGCTTGAAATCGAACAAGAGTTGATATGTGCAAACGATACACATATTTTTACAAATCCCAAGTAGGAAATACAATATTTCATTGGTTTGGCATTTGTTTGATGGTTGAAGTGACACAGGTGTCACAGTCTCCCCTACTTTAGGAAATTTCGTCCCGAAATTTAATTTTAGGAGAAACTTGTGAGGACGACGGTGATGTTTTCGCTTTGAATGAACCCCTTGAACCCTAAGTAGAACTCTGGGCCATGTTAGGATTCTTAGCGAAAATGTCAACCCTCAAAGTGAAGTCCTTGTAGTAACAAAACATGGAGTTTTGAAGAACGTTTCTTATGAAGACTTATCATAGGAAACTGTGTGTGTGATTGAGATCAGAATTGGAGAGTGTGAGAATAAATGACATTGGTCGAAGTCAAAGACTTCTCTCGTATCATTACTCTTGTCACTGTAGGTCTTAACACATGACAAAACTTCCTGTGGTTTCTATGCACTGAATTCCATAATTATGTAGGCCTCCATAATTACGTAGTTCCTTGCACAGTCCGCACAGTTCATTTCATAATGCGTATGGGGAAAAATCAAACGAATAATCCTGTGGTGATTAATCTTGACTGCAATAGAGTCTCTTTGACTAGATCACCAAAGGATTCGATCAACGAACAATCTCTTGAACTAGACCACCCGAGGACCTATTTAACTACATAAACACATGATATATTTAACTAGATTGTCGAACCAATCTATTTAACTTAGATCGACGTAGGATCTCTTTAACTAGACCACCAGAGGGCCTTTTTTAACTATATCAACGCATGATATATTCAACTAGATTGTCGAACCAATCTATTTAACTTAGATCGACGTAGGATCTCTTTAACTAGACCACCAGAGGGCCTTTTTTTAACTATATCAACGCATGATATATTCAACTAGATTGTCGAACCAATCTATTTAACTTAGATCGACGTAGGATCTCTTTAACTAAACTACCCACGGGGAATATTTAACTTTATCAACACATGTTGTCCTTAAACCTTGGAATAGTACTTTATAATCCAAGGGACTTAACTACAAAGTAGAAGTCCATTAAGGATTTAAGATAGTACCTTTTTGAATATCCTACTACGAATCCCTCATATGAAGGTATGAAAGATTCTACGAGGATTTGGATAGTGAATATCCAGAGTATACAAGAAAAAAATTGCTTAAAAGGAAAGACAAGATGCATAAACACATAGTCACATAACCACAAAATTGTGACATTCAAACAGGACGAAGGGGAATCTCTACACGCAGCTTGGGAGAGGTTTAAAGATCTTTTGATCGATGTTCCACATCATGGGTTGTCCAAAAGACAACTTGTGTTGAACTTCTACCAAGGTCTCAACTACGACTCACAAGAACGTTTAGATGTATATGCAGGAGGCGATCTTGGAACAAAAACACCCAACGAAGCCTATGCAATCATAGAAAAAGCTACCTTGAAGTCGAGTTCTCGTCACTGTGGAATGCGAAATAAAGCATCATCTATTCCTGGAGTTCATCAAGTAGATACATATACGGATCTTGCAGCACCGATCGGAGCTTTGGCAGCAAGATTTGATCAAGCCCAGAACGTTTCGCAGGTACAATCATCATGTGAGTTGTGTGGAGTGTCACACGAGCCAGGTATATGTGAGCAGGGTGTTATGTTTATAGGCCACGAAGAGGTGGACTATTTGGGCAATCAAATTAGGCCCCAGAATAACCCCTATAGCAACACGTACAATCTGGGTTGGAGGAATCACCCAAACTTTGGGTGGAAAGCTAATTCCAATAACCAAAACCCACTCGGATATGCTCAACGCGCTCCCGCACCATAACAGCCTCTGGGGCAATCCTTTCAGCCCCAGGGACAATCTTTTCAGCCATCAGGGCAAACCTTTCAACCGCGTTACAATAATTTAGGTTCAGGAAGCACTTCCCAGCCACAAACCTCTCACAACAACTCGAAACTAGAGGAGATGATGGCGCATCTGTTAAACAACTCCAACAATGCCAATCAAATATCTGAAAAGCGATACCAGCAGCATAAGGAGCGTTTCATGGCACAGGAAGGGGAAATGCGGAGCCAGAAGGCTTCAATACAAACCATTGAGAATCAAGTCGGCAATTGGCCAAGATGTTGTCTGAAAGACCCCAAGGTAGTCTTCCAGGTAATACTGAACCAAACCCTAGAGGGCACGTTAATGCAGTAATGACGAGGAGTGGTAAAACCATGGGACCTGATAAATTGGACTCACCACCAATCACTGAGACGGTCCAAACTGACGCTTCAGACGAGGTGCATGCTAGGCGAGTCCCAGCAAGTACAGCACAGTTCCAGGAGCCATTTAAAGATTTCATTCCTCATATCCCATATCCAAGCAGACTGGAGAAGCAAAAGAACGAGGAACAACATGGTAAGTTTTTAGAAATGTTTAAACAATTACACATAAACATACCATTTGTTGAGGCGTTGGCTCAAATGCCTAAATACGAAAGGTTCTTAAAAGATATCCTCACAAACAAGCAGAAGCTCGAAAGCTTATCTTGTGTATTGATGAATGAAAACTGTTCAGCCTTTCTCCAAAACCATCTACCTGAAAAGATGGCAGATCCGGGCAGTTTTACTCTTCCCTGTCTCATTGGCAGCATGTCTGTCAGTCACGCATTAGCAGATTTAGGACCTAGCATAAACCTTATGCCATATAAGGTCTTTGCTAAATTAGATCTGGGTGAACCTTCACCCACTAGAATGAGCATTCGACTTGCAGATTGTTCTATCAAGTATCCGTGTGGATTCGTTGAATACATGCTTGTTAAAATCGATAAATTTGTTTTTCCCGTGGATTTTGTTTTTCTCGAGATGGACGAAGACTCAAAAGTGCCATCAATACTTGGACGCCCGTTCCTCAATACTGCGAGGACGATTGTTGATGTGGCAGCTGGCCAAATTACGCTTCGAGTAAATGACGAGCACGTGACTTTTGATATTAAAAGTTCAATGCAACATCCGCAAAATCATGATGACATGCTTTACTATGTCGACATTGTCGATACTTGTGTAAGCTCTCATTTCCAAGGTACTATTGAAGAAATTGATACGGACACACATCTGTTGTGTGAGAATCAACATGGCATTTCACAGGAGGGCCATGAAAATGAGCAGCCGGTTTTCCAAATCGGTGATGATGGTTCTCAAAGTCTAGATCAGTTTGTGGAGATTGACCGTGAAGTTGAAGAAAAATCAAAACCTTCGGTTGAAGACCCACCGTCGTTGGAGTTAAAAGAACTCCCACCGCATCTCGAGTATGCATTTCTAGATAAGGAGTGTTGCTTGCCAGTCATCATTTCAGTATCTTTAGCAAAAGAAGAAAAGAGACAGCTTCTCGAAGTTCTAACGCTCCACAAGAAAGCCATGGCGTGGAAGATTATGGATATCAAAGGCATTAATCCTTCTTTTTGTACTCATAAGATTCTAATGGAAGACAATTACAAGCCTAGTGCACAGCATCAAAGGCGCTTGAATCCTAATATGCAGTACGTGGTGAAGAAAGAAGTAATTAAGTTGTTAGATGCAGGGCTGATTTATCCTATATCTGATTCTGTTAGGATAAGTCCAGTGCAAGTGGTACCCAAGAAAGGTGATATTACTGTAGTTACAAACGATAGGAATGAAATTATTCCTACCCGTACCGTCACAGGATGGCGAGTTTGCATCGATTACCGCAAACTCAACGATGCCACCCATAAGGACCACTTCCCGCTTCCATTCATCGACCAAATGTTAGCGCGTCTGTTGGGGAAGTCATTTTTCTGTTTTCTAGATGGGTTCTCTGGATATTTTTAAATTCCTATCGCTCCTGAGGACCAGGAAAAGACTACTTTCACATGTCCTTTCGGCACATTCGCCTACCGGCGTATGCCTTTTGGACTGTGTAATGCACCAGCCACATTTCAGCATTGCATGGTAGCTATTTTCCATGACATGATTGAAGATTCCATGGAGGTATTCATGGATGATTTCTCAGTTTTCGGGAGTTCTTTCGATCAGTGTCTTGGAAATCTGAAAAGAATGTTAACGAGATGTGAGGAAACTAATCTAGTGCTTAACTGGGAGAAATGCCACTTCATGGTGAAAGAAGGGGTAGTCCTTGGACATAAAATCTCTGAAGCCGGGTTGGAAGTTGATCCAGCAAAAGTGGATATCATTTCTAAACTTCCTCCCCCAACCTCGGTCAGAGCGATTAGAAGTTTCCTGGGTCATGCAGGGTTCTATAGGAGATTCATAAAAGACTTTTCAAAAATCGCCAGACCTATGACCCGTTTGTTAGAAAAAGATGCTCCATTTGTGTTTTCAAACGAATGCATGAAAGCATTCAAGCAGCTTAAACAAAGGCTTATCGAAACCCCTATTTTTGTTGCGCCAAATTGGGCATTGCCATTTAAGATAATGTGCAACGCCAGTGATTACGCAATAGGAGCAGTTTTAGGACAACGTATGGAGAAGCATTTTCATCCTATTTACTATGCCAGCAAAACTCTACATGATGCTCAAGAGAATTATACGACTACAGAGAAAGAGATTTTGACAGTAGTTTATGCTTTCGACAAATTCAGGTCGTACCTTGTGTTGTCCAAAACAATTGTGTATACGGATCATGCAGCAATCAAATACCTTTTTAGCAAACAGGACGCAAAACCTCGTCTTATCAGATGGATCTTGTTATTACAAGAATTCGACATTGAGATCCAAGACAAAAAGGGAGCTTTAAATGTTGCAGCCAACCATCTCTCGAGACTTGAGCATGGTAATTTAGAAAATTCGGTGGAGGAACCAATAAATGACAATTTCCCCCATGAATTTCTTTTAAGCATCGAGATGAATGACGAGTCACCTTGGTTCGCCGAATTTGCAAACTACCTTGCATGTGGAATCCTTATCAAAGGATTGTCATATCAGCAAAAGAGGAAGTTCTTTGCAGATCTGAAATATTATATCTGGGATGAACCATACTTGTTTAGAATCGGAGCCGATCAGGTGATCCGAAGATGAGTATTTGGAGAGGAGGCAGCTAGCATTCTGCGCCACTGTCACGAAGGGCCGACCGGAGGTCATCATGGAGCAAACTACACTACAAAGAAAGTGTTAGACTCTGGGTTTTACTGGCCCACAATCTTTCGTGATGCGCATGAATGGGTTAGAGCGTGTGATGCTTGCCAGAGGGCAACAAATATCTCCGCACGCAATGAGATGCCTCAACATCCAATGCAAGTCTGTGAGGTCTTTGATATATGGGGTATCGACTTCATGGGACCATTTCCAGCCTCACGAGGTAACAAATATATCTTAGTTGCTGTAGACTATGTCTCAAAATGGGCCGAAGCTCAAGCTTTGCCTACAAACGATGCTAGGGTAGTCGTGAGGTTTTTAAAAAGTTTATTTGCCCGATTTGGTGCTTCAAAAGCACTTATTAGTGACCGTGGGACGCATTTCTGTAATACACAGTTAGAACGAGCCTTGTCCCGTTATGGTGTTCATCACAGATTGGCTACGCCATATCATCCTCAAACAAGCGGGCAAGTGGAGGTCACAAATCGGGGTTTGAAAAGAATCCTTGAGCAGTCCATTAATAACAACAATAAGGATTGGTCGGACAAGTTAGATGACGCTCTGCGGGCTTTTAGAACAGCATTCAAGACACCTATTGGGACCACACCCTTTAGGTTGGTTTACGGGAAAGCCTGTCATATACCTGTCGAGCTAGAACACAGGGCATTTTGGGCCTTAAAAACGGCAAATGTGGATTTGAAAAACGGAGGTGAAGCCCGTTTTCTGCAAATCCATGAGCTTTAGGAACTAAGAAGTCATGCCTACGAGAATTCTAGCAGATACAAGGAACGAGTCAAGAGATTTCATGACAAAAGGTTGAGAGACCATAAGGATCTCCGTGTTGGAGATCTTGTCTTGTTATATAACTCAAGACTGCGTTTTTTCCCCGAAAAGCTGAAATCCCGATGGATGGGTCCGTACACAGTTAAGGAAATATTTCCGTACGGGGCCGTAACTATCAAGGATCCAAACGGGGCAAGTTTTAAAGTCAACGGTCATCGTTTAAAACTTTACATAAGCGGACCGATTGACCCGGAGGAGGAAATTCTCGAACTCCACGTCCCGTACACTTAAAACAAGTGTGGGAGAATGAGTCTAGCTATCGACTCGCTGACAAATTTAGCAAGCGTGTTTTCACACGCTAAGGGTAATTTTGTATATATTAGTTTTTAATATTTAATTACTAGTTCGTTAATTTTTCGGTTTTTAAACGTAGGTACATACGATCTTGATCCATAACTTTTGAAAATTTGAAGTTGATTAATTGTTAAAATATATGAAATAGTGCAAAAAAGGAAAAAGTGGGTAAAAATTCGGAGTTAAAATCTTACTGTGAAAAATAACACAAAAAGTCCCAGATGTTGCATGGTCGTGCCAAATCGGCACGGTCATGCACTCCATAATCAAAACAGACCAAGAACTCGTGCATCGGACGGTCATCGGATCGCACTACCGTTAGACCGCTGCACTACCGTGCTACCCGGTAATATAAGTCAAACTAGCAATGCGATCCGGGATGGCACGACCGTGTGCCAGTCGCACGACCGTGTGCCAGTCGCACGACCGTGCGACTCGAAATCTAAACAGTAAAAAAGAGGGTATTTAAGCGATTCTACAGTAAAAACTTGTCATTTTTTTTCGAAACCCTAAGCGCCGCACTGGAGTTCCAGGTCGCCTCTACCCAAAAATCATCTAATTTTTGCCTAGATTTCGCTTCAATTATCTCCCAAGGTATGTTTGTTTTGCAGATTAAACTTAGTTTCTGATGTAGATCTGATGTTTGAATCAAGAAATTTTGGGGTTTTCTTCATAAAAATCAAATAAACCCTTGTTCTTGAGTGTTTGGTGCTAAATCGGTAGTTCTGATCCTTGATTTAAAGTTTATTCACCGATTACAAATTAACATTTGAAAGATATAGGTCCAAATATGTGAAATAAACTGTTTTCTAGTGAAATTTGCTGTCGCACGGTCACGCCCTTGAAACGACATGATAGTGCTGGTCAGAAATCAAGGATAGATCACCGATTCAAAACTGAGATGTCGAGTCGCACGGCAGTGCCGATTTGGCACGGCAGTTTGGCATGATTTTCTGGAAACAATCTGTTGTCCGACTAGGAATGGCACGGCAGTGCCACCAGACGCACGACCGTGTGACTGCTGAAACGACAACAGAATGTTGTAAACAACCTGTTCCGGTGGCAGCAATGAAATTTTTATATTCTGCTCTTATTTTTTTGTATTCCTGTTTACAGATGAATCACAGATTCCTCCAGTTCAGCGAAAACAAAACGAAAGAACGTCCCTGTATTGCAAGATTAGAAGCATTATGGAATCGAAGGGGAGAAATCGGTGAACCGAGAAGGATCAACTGGGACACTTTAACAACCCTAAACCAAGAAGAAAGGCTATCAGACATGATGTCACATCCCATGTCAAGGTTGTTCAACATTGCACGACCAGTTTATCTTTAGCTCACGTTGAAATTTTTCGCTTCATACACTTATGAAAAACCAAGAAGCGAAAATCCAGACTTTAAAAACAGGGAGACAATACAGTTCAGGTTGGGAAGAAAGTGGCATAAGTGGTCAGTTGCTAGACTTGGAAGAAGATTAGGCATATACTCAGCTGAAGACATTGATTCAGAACTTTTCACTAATATCTACAAGTTTGATAAGGATCAGCAACGGGCTAACTTTTAGGCACAAGTCGCAGTTGAACCACCCTATGAAGCTAGAAAAGCTAAAGCTTCATGACTACGAGACCCGCTACTCAGGGTCATTCATCAGGTCATGAGTCACACCATATGTGGACGCATGGACAGTGCAGGAAACTATCCCACTCCGGAACTTCTTTTCTTATATTCCATAGTGAATGGAGTGCACGTCAACCTCGCAGCTAGAATGGCTGAATTTTTCGTAAATAGTGCGGGGAGAACTACAAGCAGTGAAATCCATGGTGGTGAATATGTGACTCAGTTGGCATACAACTTGGGTATTATGACAGATGATGTAGTCAGCGGTCCCACCATGGTTCACGCAGGAGGAGATGTGGATATGAGGTCTTTGAGAGCGATGGGTCTGGTAGTAGATACGGATAATGGCCCAAGACTGAGGGGTCTAAATGGGGAAATATGGGATCCGCTACCGCTACCACCACAGGACGAAGACGTCAACATGGAGGAGCATCAAGTACATGAGCCACCACCACACAACCAGCCACCACACGATCAGCCACATCATGAAGAGCACCAGCATCGGTATCAATATCAGCCAAACTGGCCTCCAGGTATACCTTCCTACCCTGAGTTGTACCAGCAGTTCCAGCATATGCAGGTTTCTCAAGACACTATGAGAGCCGACCAGGAGGCTATGCGAGCAACTCAAGACGCTATGAGAGCCAACCAATTAGCTATGCGGGCAACCCAACACACGATGCGGGAGGAAATGTATGCAGGTTTTTCCTACATCTTCAGAGGGCTACAAAGCGTATATCCCAGCCATTTCGGCAACCCTCCACAATTTCCGTTTGGAGACACAGGTAACTATGGGGCGGGTTCATCTGGAACACGCCACCATGATCATAATGATGATGAGGAGTAGGAGGAGGAGGTAGGGCGAAACAGTTCAAAAACTGATGTTTTATCTTATTTTTATTCAGTACTTTGTTTGGATTTTTTAAACTTTACGTCTGTTTTTAAGTGTTTAAGTAGTATGTTTGCTTTGTTTGAATAATGGATATGGTTTGGTTATCTAACATTTTGAACAATGGTAATGTTGACTGCTTTAGCAAGTGACATACTTGGTAGATTCGTAAAGAAATGCACACAGAGTTGAGACGACTTCAATCAAAGTCTACTCAAACAAGTCAACTCCAACTCTGAGGGAGTACCTCTTTCCCTTTTCACATTATTAGTTTAGCTCTTCATAATTACTTAACTAATATGTATTTCACATTGGGGACAATGTGAAGTTCAAGTGTGGGGAGGGGTTTAAAAGCATCAAATTTTCGAAAAATAAAACAAAAATGGTCAATTTGTGTTCTTTAGGAAGCATCAAATCTGATAAAAATCGACAAGCCAAATTGATTTTTGAAAAAGATAACTAAAAAGCATGATAAAACAAAACGAAAGACTTGCATGTTTATCTTTATATTTATACCCATTCCTTCCGTTTACGTGAGCATATTTTTTAGCCTCTACAGCTTTCTTGTCAAATGCTTCTTTGTTTTTGCGGAAAAATGAGTGAGCCGGATGTTTTATGTAATTTAGAACTTGTCATTTGAATACTTTTCAAAATCATGAATATGTGAAATTACATAGAAATGATAGAGGCATTTAGGATACCCCTTTGTCAGCCTTTTTCTTTGTTTATATCCCGCACCCAACACAATCCATTAGTTCGCCATGTTGAGCATATTTTCCGTATTTTTCTTAAGTTTACCCAAATATTAAGCCAACTTACCCAAATATAACCTTTTCACATTTACCCTTATTTTTGTTAAAATTCAGCCGAAGCTTTCTAGATTGGAAAAAAAAAAAAGAGAAAACCGTTTGTTAAAACTCTCTAAGGGAATTAAGGAAAAACTGTTAATAGAGAGTATAAGTGTAAAAAGAATAAACTCTGAAGACCTACACAAGTAGATTAGCAATTTGTTCAGAATCCTAGAAAATAAAGCACCAAGTTTTTGGCCAAGTTTTAACATTTATTGCCACTTTCAAATATCCATTCCATACCCTTAACCATAGCCTAACGTTACAACCCATCAAAGACCTCTTGATTGATGCTTTTCACATATTAATTGGTAGAGATTAGATCTTTTGACAAGCTTATGATATTGCATGATTCATTGACTAGGCATCGAGTGTTTTACATACACATTATATGTATGATTCAGAAATTTAACCGAGTGTGTGTGAACATTGTGAGAAATATAAAGATTTGCATGCTAAGTCAATCGAACGTAGAATCATTGCTTTATAGTTATCCTTTCATACATCTAACAAAGCTTGTTTGTTTTAAATCTTTGATGATGACTTTTTGAAAACCAATTTGACCACCAAACAAATTAGTAAACTGTGTAAATATTCAGATTTGATTCCGTGTTTTATTTTAAGTTTGCTTGAGGACAAGCAAAGTTCAAGTGTGGGGATGTTTGATATACGTTAAAATATACATGTTTTTATACCCCAAAACACTTCCGTTTTAAGCAATTTTGACCAAAAAGACGACGTTTAGGTACCAAATTCGGTACTTTTATATTTTCAGGTCTTAAACAGAGCACTAAAGAAAATTATGATGAAAACGAACAAATTTTGATGCATTTCTGATGAAAAGAACAAAATTCTGATGACTGCCAGGTGTGGCACGACCGTGACATCTAACGGCACCGATCGTTTGACCTCGGAAGCACTGCCAGTGTGACCAGGAGTGCCAACCTTTTCTCGGGCCGATCACTACGACACCTTGTGGCGTCGGTATAGACTTGTAGCTTGAGCTAATCTATATATATACCTTTCGCTTAACTCATCCTTGAAAGTGGTCTTAATACAACTATGTGTTAAGACAATGATACACTAAACTCTGTTGTATATCAGTGTATCCTTGTAATTCGATAAATGTCAACCCATTGATTTTTCTCATATCATAATTCAATAGTTGACAAATCATTTTCGTACTTCCATTTCATTCGAGCTTGTTGATTCTGAGACTTCCTCAGTTGACAATAAAAGTAAGTTTTCTGTTGACAGTGAATTCTATTGTTTCTAAAAATCATTCACAACTTGTAAACATTCACATCTATTGATCATATATCTTTTTGACTTAAACCTAATCACCTTGGAAACTATATCATTCATTTGACATCGACTTCTTGAACTAATTCAGTTGAACCATTGAGCCCTATTTATTGTAAAACACGTATTCATCTTAAAACTATTCTTATTGACTAAGACGTGACATAACTCTAAAAGAGATATCATAGCCCAAATCTCGAGTACGAGATTTAAAACAAGGTGGGGAGGATGTAACGACTCTCCTAGGACCCTTAAGGTAACCCTAAACGCTCCTAAATACACCCCGAGTGTGAGAAACGGACCCGAAATACCTTCGTGCTTGGAGAAATCAAGAAAAACAAGATTTTTGGTTCGCTCGCGGGCCGCGTAAGAGTTAAGCTAAGCTTACGCGGGCGGCGACAGCAATGCAAAGTACCGGATAACGATCAAGGCCACATGGCATGACACGTGTCGAAACCTCTGATGACTCAGCCGACCTAGACTTCCTCGCGGGCCACGTAGATGTTCCTTCGACTTTACGCGGGCCGCGACACACCCCATTTCCAGCCCTATAAATAAGGAGTTCGAGTTCAGTTGAAAGTCGCTCAATTCTTTTCTTCTTTTAGCTTCTATTATAGCAAAGTAATAGCTCGGGTATTATACTCTAAAACCCGAAACTCTGCTCGTTATCAGGGTAATAACTCTAATCACGGACACGGTACTATATCCGATTGATTGAAACTGATCCAACGGATGTTTAAATGCTGCCTGTATACGGCTATACTTTGTCATTCGTTGTGAGTTTTGATCTCGTGATTATCGTTAAAGTTGAATTGAGTAATACACTAATACGAGTTCCATTGTAGCTAGAAATTAGAACTTGTAACCAGGGAACTACTAAGCTAGGAAACTTAGTGGTTAGGTAAACTTAGTAGTTAAGATAACTTAGCGGTTAAGAAACCTTAATAGATAAGTTAAACTTAATCAGCTAAGTAAGATTAATTAATCAGTTAAGCATGATTAATTAAGTTAAGTATGATTAATTAATCAGTTAAAGCAAGATTAATTAAGCTAAGCGAGATTAATTAAGCTAAGCGAGATTAATTAAGCTAAGCGAGATTAATTAAGCTAAGTAAGATTAATTAAGTAAATTAAACACCTAAATAGATATACATGAAAATAAATATATATGAGATAGATAATATCAAAGGAAGGTGCAAGGAAGGTATAAGAAGATATATATGGGTAGGAAGCTTCCTAGAAAATGTATAGGTAACTTCCTAGAAAAGCTATATGAAATTTCCTAGAAATTTCATATTTCCTACCTATAAATAGGAAGCTTAGGATTCATTTTTCTTTGCTCATTTCTTCTATTCTTCTCTCTCTATACGTTGGTGTTCTAACCAATAATCACCGATGCGATATTCTGTCCGATCGATTTGGGAACCAACTAACGAATGCCAAAGACTATACTTTGTGAATTTTGTTAAGATTCTGAAACGGATGCCAAAGCGCTGTCTAAACAAAGACTATACTTTGTGAATTTCGTTAAGATTCTGAAACGGATGCCAAAGCACTGTCTATACAAAGACTATACTTTGTGAATTTCGTTAATGTTCTGATCTCGTGACCATCGTTAGGTTTGATATGATTTTACACTAAAACGTATTCCACTCTGTTAAACCATATGTTTAACTATCAGAAAACTCCAAACTATACACTTACAGTCAAACAAGATGCTTAATCATCAGAAGATTCAGAACTGTAAAGTAGATTCTTGTTTAATCAAGACTATATGCTAACAAGGTGAGTCATTCTCTTTTTATCAACTGTTTTACTAAATTTCAAATGTTTTCTAGTTATGTATTACAGGGATTAAGTCTTGGTTATCTTAAATCACTAGCAAGTGGGGTATTGTGCACATTACTAATTTCTCACGGTTAGGTAAACATACCTAACTGTGATAATCATCACTACTTGGGTGAAAGGACCCAATAGTGGTATGACCATCGTCACCAGGGTGTGACACGGAGCCAGATAACAATAAGATAGTAGCCATTGTAATCGCTCTTATGCTGTAATCTATAACAATGTGTCATTTTTGTACAAACTAAATGAACTCACCAGTATTTCCTACTGACTAAATGTTTTTAAAACGCGTTTCAGGTAATTACAGTAGATCGGAATAAGAGTTGGATACGGCACCAAAAGGCTTACAGAAGTGGCTTAAATTATCAATTAAATTAAATTAAGAAAAGTTGTTTTATGTATTCGAGTTTATCCCATATTAAAGCTACCTTTCAAAACATGGTTTTATCCCATCTATTTAATAAATAAGATCCGGTGTTTTCTAAACTCTGATATTTTTCCTAACTCACGGTCCTGATGAAATTTCCGCTGCACTACTTTTCTAAATAACCACCGGTACCACTGAACTGGTTCGCGGCTCCCGATTCCATCCAGGGCGGGGTCGGGGGTTGTTACAGAAGTGGTATCAGAGCAACTTGTTTAAGCAATTAGGTGTTGTAATAAAATACCTAAGTTTAAACGAAGAGTTTGGAACTTGATATTTCTGGTAGCACTCTGGATAGTATTTAGACTTGAACTTAAGAAAGATGCCTTAATATGAGCTTCAAGATGAGCTAATTACTTGTATAAGTATAATGTGATAGATATTGGTTTGCCGTAAGAATAATGATTAGAACATTGCAAAGTATGATAAATAAGCAATAACACTTAATTGCTGTTAGTTCTTGTTTATTGATACTACTTGGTCTAGAATAAGATATGTTATGGGAATACAAATTTCCTTGATTCGGGATGAAAGCCTTAATAAAAGAGGCACTTTTAAAATCTTGAAAAAAATACTATTTATGGGAAACATAATAATTACCTCTCCGGCGAGAACCGGGCAAGATGAGGTTACCTCTCCGGCTAGAACCGGGTAAGAAGGAGTATAATATGTCAAACAAGTGACAAAATTCCCTAAATAGTACCATGACCTGATGTCTGACTTGTTTTTGGAAAAATCAATCTGTTAAATACATTGACCTTATGAATGGTATGCATGATGTATATCTATAAGGAATTCCAAAAGCCATAACGATTGACAATTTAAAATAAATCACGAACATAAGGGTCAATAATAATTCTAGATTTCTTTATCAGGAATCTCTTGCATATATCTATAATTCCGATATCAAACATTATATCGTTTGATCATCTACCTCGTAACTCGTGCGACAATATAAACAATGGAAACCCTTTAAGTTGGGACGCCTTCAAAAGTATAAGAATTTCCAATGCGTTACCATAAACTATTAACGCAAGTAAGAAGCATGTAAAGTTGTGCTAGTGCACAAGAAAACACATGAAACTTAAATTATACGTCCACAGACGTCGAAGTATATCACACACGACTTTCAAAGCAAGACCTTTGGAAAATATAATTGGGCATGACGACACCAATGCGAATCCCGTCAGTGGAAGAACTACTAATAAAAAAGCAGCACTTGGCCACGTGATCCTACAAACAACATGAATCTTGCTGAGGTACGATAGAACAAGATTTCACAACAATCGGTGCATAGTCTAATCCAATTCTTGACGCTGCAAAAGAAGTCACATACCTTTACAATCCCCCTGTTTCATTTTATTCGACATTCCCTGGTAATGTCACTTAACAACGGTTATCACACAAAATTTCCAGATAAAATTCTTAAATTCCTTTTGTTAAAATTCAGACCTCTGCACATAGTAAATAGACTTTTGCATTTCTACTCTCCTAATGGTCATCATGAGGATTTCTTTCATAATCGTGAATATTTAATTGGTTGTTTCATTTCTTGGTAAATCCACACATGCACTGTTTGTTGCGCATGTGGTTAGTTTGAATTATGAAGACCATGGGAGGGCTTCATTCCAATTTGTTGTTTTATTAAAACTCAAATATCGTTCCGCTATACTTGATCTTTGCATTATAAACCGTGTTTTTTTTTTTTTTTTTTTGCAAAACGATGACTCTTTGATATCGAATCGATGATTTTCTTGAAAAACTCGATTTTCTTTTGAATGGCATACATGGTTTTTGTTGTGACCATGTCAGAACTTTTTTATTGATACATGAACTCGTTGTGTTTAAACCAAGTTCCATTGTTTGAACTTGCTCGCAATACGTATTCAATTCAAGGTCCCGTATGATAGATTAAGGTCATCATATTCGAATTAATCCTAACAAGCCCTTCAATTACTTTGAACCATAACAGGCTTGTTTGGTCTTCGACTTCATTAAATCGTTTCTTTGATCACGATCACCTTGTGGTGACGTTTTCACAAAATTGAAGCTTGCGCTAATCTCGTTTGCACACATAATATACGGATTTAATTATTTATTTATTTATATTGAATCCGCTTTGTTGGTTTATCCTATAAAAGCAATCTTAACACAATCGTGTGCTAAGATAATGATACACAAATTCATGTTATATTTCAGTGTATCTCTTAATGGTTCTTGCAGCATCAATCGAGCCTTTCGTGATATTTATGGCTTTATCATCTTCAATCAAAAAACATTATTCAATTGTTTCAATTTCAATCGGAAATCCTACTAGATTTGTTTGAAACAAACATTCGGACTTACTTCATTTGATTTAAAACACGGTGAACTCGTCCAGTCACCGCTATTATTATTTCGATCACTACGACACCTTGTGGCGTCGGTATAGACTTGTAGCTTAAGCTAATCTATATATATATATATACCTTTCGCTTAACTCATCCTTGAAAGTGGTCTTAATACAACTATGTGTTAAGACAATGATACACTAAACTCTGTTGTATATCAGTGTATCCTTGTAATTCGATAAATGTCAACCCATTGATTTTTCTCATATCATAATTCAATAGTTGACAAATCATTTTCGTACTTCTATTTCATTCGAGCTTGTTGATTCTGAGACTTCCTCAGTTGACAATAAAAGTAAGTTTTCTGTTGACAGTGAATTCTATTGTTTCTAAAAATCATTCACAACTTGTAAACATTCACATCTATTGATCATATATCTTTTTGACTTAAACCTAATCACCTTGGAAACTATATCATTTCATCTCATTCATTTGACATCGACTTCTTGAACTAATTCGGTTGAACCATTGAGCCCTATTTATTGTAAAACACGTATTCATCTTAAAACTATTCTTATTCACTAAGACGTGACATAACTCTAAAAGAGATATCATAGCCCAAATCTCGAGGACGAGATTTAAAACAAGGTGGGGAGGATGTAACGACTCTCCTAAGACCCTTAAGGTAACCCTAAACGCTCCTAAATACACCCCGAGTGTGAGAAACGGACCCGAAATACCTTCGTGCTTGGAGAAATCAAGAAAAACAAGATTTTTGGTTCGCTCGCGGGCCGTGTAAGAGTTAAGCCAAGCTTACGCGGG